>CAXHSM010001376.1:51595590-52292911 GCA_964019185.1 Maratus speculifer
AAAGTTGTCTGTTTTGCTCCAGCTATCCGGAATAAAGATATTGTTTTATAGTTTAAATATGTTAAGCAGATAAATATATAGGTTTAAGTAACACTTTTAAATTATAACCAGCTCTGTCGGAATTTTTTAATTTTTTTGAAAAAATGTCAAAAAATGGCAAGTTTTACCCAAAACTTTGAATTTTGGATTAAAAGCGCAGACTCAAAACATTTTTTTTCAGCGGTAAAATTTCACACAGTTGATGTACTAGTAAAAAGGCAACTTTTGGCACCTACCCGTTTTTGATTTTAAAAAATTATATATATATTCTTTATATATATATATATTCATTAATATAAATGAAAATAATTTTTTTTTCATTTTTAACTAATATTGGATACAGCATTTTTTCACTTAAAATGGTCTCATTAAAAAAAAAGGTGCCATGAATTTTATTTTTGATCAGTCTCATTCTCTAAAAGTCTAAATTTGAAACTTGACGCACTTAATGATTCGCAATGTATATTTTTTATTACTTGAATTTTATAATTTTTTTATATTAAGCTATGGATTGAAGACAAAGAAACTTCTTTAAAACACCATAAAATAAATTAAATTGCGCAAGTCCTTTCGAAAGAACTTCGTCTTTCTTCATCAGGTGCAAAAAGACATGCATCTACTAGGAATGTAGGAGATCATAATATAAATTAAATTGTGCAAGGCCTTTTGAACAGGCATGAAAGAGTTCTTCCTGAAGGAGGAATTCCACCTTTTTTAAAGCAATTTTGGACATTCTCTGGATTGATGCAAAAATGCAAAGAAAATTTTGGAATCATGAAGGGGGAGGAAAAGGGTTCTGAGAAATTTAGTAATCTGACATTTTGTTTACCCTTGAAATTTGTTCTTGAATTACTGCATAAAAGAGACATAAAATGAATAGTGGGCTTTAATCATATTAGCATCTGAAAGTCATATACAGTCGACTCTTGTTAATTTGAAATCGGATAATTCGAATCATCACTTAATTCGAACTGAACACGAAGTCCGAAAATTTTCAATGGTAGAATAACGTTAAAATTTTTCATTGATCTGAACTCATTCTCTCTTGATTTCGTTTAATTCGAATTAATTAACATTAATTCCTTTGTAATAGCACCATATTAAGCATGTTTTCTTTTCATATTTTCCATAATTCGAACTTTGGATAATTCGAACATTTCTTGTTGTCCCAACGAGTTTGAATTAATGAAAGCCAACAGTAATTGAAATTATTTAAAGTGTCTTTCAAGAATGAAATTTTTTTTACATTTTAAAAATTCAAAGTGAAAGGAAGTTTCTTTTTGGCACAGAATATTTTGTATTATTTATACAACACTTTTGGATTATCTTTTTTGAGATGTATTTCTGAAGCTAAGATCAATTTAGCAAGGAGATTGTTTTTTCTAAAAAAATAAAGTGGGGAGAGATTTAACAGCCAAACCATTCAGAATAATATTTGTTTTGGGAAATCAATGATTGTACGCTATATAATGATTAACTCTACATTAGTTGATCTGATATATTTGGATTTACACCTTTAGCATTCTTAACACTTTCTAAGATTTTTTTAAAAAAAGCAATCATATGTACAATTACATTTAATTTTATTATATAATTAGTTATGAAAATGGCATTTAAAATTATAAGAATTTGGCGTGCCTCTACATTCATAGTAGACGCACGTCTTTTTGCACCTGATGAAGAAAGACTAAGTTCTTTCGAAAGGCCTTGCGCAATTTAATTTATTTTATGGTGTTTTAAAAAAGTTTCTTTGTCTTCAATTGTATAACACCAGTTTCAACTTATTACCTAAGCTATGGATATCAGGGTAATTTCTTTTATATTTCTTATATGAATGTTTCCATTTTATATCCTACGGAAAAGTTTCCTAATAGTGTAAGAGTCTACATCGCAAGAACCTATGTTATCGATCACAAGGAAAAGTTTCCTAATAGTGTAAGAGTCTACATTGCAAGAACCTATGTTATCGATCACAAGGAAAACCCTTTATTTTATGTAAGAGTAGAAATAGGAAAATCTAATGGTCCAGGTCTGCCAGATGTGAAGTGGAACATAAGCCAAAAATTAATACCACCAGTGATTGACTGAGAGGTTTAACATTGCATTTTCCTAGAATCAAAGGTATGAAAACATGAAGGACTGGGAACAGGAAAACAATGTTAGACCTATGAATCAATCACTGGTAGTATTAAATTTTGGCTTATGCACCGCTTCATTTCCAGCAGACATGGATGATTAAGATCCCCCTTTTTCTATGCTAATATAAAATAAAGGATATAATAAAATATATAGCTATGTTTTACCTCTTATCCTTAAAAAATATATATTTCTAGTTCTTCAAAAATATATTTATTCGTTATAACTTTCTTTGAATAATATGTAGAGCTGTTTCATATATTTTACACAAGGGATATTTATTATATTACATATATATTTTTTTTTCTTTTGGTACTAACTTGAATGTGAAAGTAATGTATAGCATTTGGATTCTTGTTCTTTTTCCATATTTATTCATTTAAATACACAAATAAAAATTTATTAATAAACTATTATTGTTTTCACTTAATGCCTTATTATTTTGATGTTTCTTGTACTTTATTTGTTTTTCAGTAAACAGCTGCAAATTTTTAAATATTAATATGATTAAAACTTGCACTTTATTTATAGCCCTGTAGGTGGCAACACAGATAATTGTTTCATCGAATCCACAGCTGAAATTCTAGAATTAGTTAAAACTCTATTTGCATATTAAAAAGCATTTAGTCTGTCAAGTCTTATCTTGGTAGAAAATACTTGAACAACTGATTTTAATGGCTGATTTGTAGGTTTACCATTGTTTTTTCTATTCCAAGTCTTCTATGTTTTTATATTTTTTGGTGTTGGTAAACAACAATAGTAAACTTTTACTACTATAGCCGAACCTCGTTAACATGAACCTCAAGGGGAATCAAAATTTTGTTCACATTAAAGTATTTCATGTTATAAGTATCAAATCTTTGTATTTGTCTCTATAGGGAACTGTGAAAACAATGTTAAAAATAATTCACATTAAGCGTGTTCATGTTAGCGAGATTTGACTGTAGTAATTTGTCTTATTTAATTCAAAAATTTATCATTAAACAAGCCATAGGTCAAAGCTTAAAAATTACGTTGTAACTAGGGATGCAAAGGATATCCAGCAAATATCTGATATCTTGCTGACTTTTCAATATCCGAAATATCATCGGATATCCGAATCACAATTTTCCTGATATCCGACAAAGTGCAGCAAAGTAAATAAATACAGATAGAAGAAATCCTTTGATCCCAAACAATGCGGAAAAAATTTTGTTTATAATGAAACATAAGTTTCCTAACCATGAATAAAAAGTAATTCTCAAATCAAAAGTTTAAAGAATTGCCAGTTTTCCTAATACAGATATTTTAATACTTTATAATAAATTTAAGAATTTATGTTTACATCTTTTAGAAAATCGTACCTTTATTTTCAAATTGTAAAAAGTACTAGTCTGATTTTATTATTTTTCTTTCCATTTTTTAAAAGTTAAACAAGCAAACAGGCTTATTTTTCTTTTCTTCTATCTAGAAAAAAGTATTACAATCGAATTTTTTTCGACTTCCGGATGGGATAGCAGGATTTATGGCCTAAAGAATTTTGTGGGCGATAAGCTAATGTTTCCAAATAATAGTTTCCGAAACTTTTTTTTTATATAAAACAACAATAAAATTTACAGGACCGACTGAAAAATTTCGTAATATCTTCCGCTATAGATTAGCAGCTTTCACAGATTCTCCTTCCAACACATTAACAAAATTAATGATTGTTTTTCTGAGTTTGATTGAATAAATTTTGAGAGTCTTCTCCACGTTGGATTAACAAATTTTGTGATTGTACAATATCCACAAATTTGTGTTCTGCAGCAATAGATAATTTCGTGCATTTTAATTTACAGGGTGATGTGTAATTACTTTCCTTTGATTTTTATTTTTCGTTGTTGTTGGCCCCTTATTTGTCTTCCTCATCAAATCAATGTTGATAAATATGAGGCCAAACTTATTCTTTATAATCCTGAAGTTCCAGAAGAATGCAAGAAGAATTTTAATATATTCGACAAAATGTCTAAAATTGAGTTACAGTCATTAATGGCCATATTGTGTGGAAGGCTTGATTCTATTTCTTTCTTTTTTTAATTAAAATAAATATTTTGAACAATTAAATTGTTGATTTAAATTATTTCAATCATATTTTGTTATGTCTGTATGACAGTAAATACTTAAGTAACATCTAAAAAATAGTAGATTTTAAAGATTTTTTTTCCAAAGATTTCAAGTATTACGAAGAAAGATCTCTTGAGAAAAATTTGAATTTCAAGACCTGATATTCAAAGAGATATGGTTTTTGTAAATTATATTTCAATGGATTTAAAATGTTTTAATGGTGTGTGGAACATGTTTGTAATTTATGGTTTGAGACAGCATTATAAAAGAAATAAACATTCACTATAATTAAAAACATATCTAGTGCCGGATATCCGAATCCGGCAGGTAAAGGAGCTTCGGATATCCGATATCCTGCAAAATCAATATCCGGTGAATCTCTAATTGTAACTAAAATCTTCAGGGAATAACAAATGAAAATTTAAATAAGGAAAAACAATGATTGTGTAATTAGGCTCATAGACTGGGAGACAGCTGCATAGGTAATCACCACATGGAGTTGGAAGCTGAAATTCTAGAGTTAGACAGAAGCCTATTAAAATATAACTGGTCTGTCAAGTCATATCTTGTTGAAAACCACCTCCAGACCTTGATTTTAGTTGTTGAATCAAAGTTTTATCACTGTTTTCCTGCGTCCAGAGGTATAAAAACAGAGTGGACTGGGAGCAGGAAAGCAATAGCATACCTAGAAATCAAAATTACAGACTAATTGCATTTTAATATGCAAATCAAGTTTTAACTCATTCTGCAATTTCAGCTTCCAGTTCAGTGAGTTATCTGAATTCCAGGGCTATCATACATTGTAATATACTGTTAATTTTGGGTTACTACTGGTTGACTTCGAATAAGCATATGAAATTTTCGTTTCCAAGAGATATGTTTAATAAAAGTAGATGTAAAGACACATTTATAAATAACGATAGTAATTTTATTGCATATTTTTATAACAATAGAAACAATTCTGTAGTCAACAAAAAATAGTTCTCAAGTGATACAACATACATAATTCCAGTAATATTAGAGGTAAAAAGAAAAATCAAGCATAGATTATAAACTCCTTTTAAACACATTCAGAATATAGTAGAACTCTGATAATCCGGATCGGGTTTTTTTTCCAAGTTTGAGAAGCGATTGGCGAAAAAGTATTTTTTTTTTTAAATTCAGAAACAAGTTAATGTTGTGGGAATTAGCCAATCGCTTCTCAAACTTGAACAAAAAAAATCCCTGTCGGCTGGGCCTATAGGCAGAGGTAGATTTCGAAGAGTGCTCATTTCAACAATATATATATATATATATATATAATTAGAGCTAAACCCAGTTTAATAACTACATTTGGCCGTTTATGAAAAAATTTTAATTTCATTTTTCTGCAAAAACTGGTTTTATCAGAATCATCTTAAGAAAAATTCAGCTCAAATGCCCATTTTGACAACATATTTTGAAATAGATTCTGAATTTATTAAAAAATCGACCAAAACAGTACATTATACAGTTCCTAAATAACAAAAAACTATCAGTTGAATGCATTTGAGAAAAAAATGAATTTAAAAATGAGTCATAAAAAAACCGATGCGTTGTTTGAATACATCCTTAATTCTTTAATCATGATTGCTTCGGAAAATTTTGTGCGAAATACTCACTTTGACAGCATTTTTAAAAATATATTCTATCTTTATCAAAAAACTGGCCAATGCTTCACAGTATATAGTTTCTAAATAAGAGGATCCGTAAATTGGATGCGTTTGAGAGCGGAAATGGATTTTAAAACGAGTCATAAAAAACTCAATTTGCTATGTGAAAACTTCCTTAAATTTTCAAATCACTAAGACTTCGGGAAATTCTGTTCAAAATACCCTTTTTGGTAGCTTTTTTCAAAATGTATTCTGTCTTTATCAAAAAACCGATCAATGCATCACATTATATAGTTCTTAAATGAGAGGATCTGTAAATTGGATGCATTTGAGAGCAAAAATGAATTTAAAAACGAGTCAGAAAAAAACGCAATTTCTTATTTGAACACTTCCTTAAATTTTCAGTCACGATGATTTCTGAAAATTCTGTTCAAAATACCCTTTTTGGTAGCCTTTTTTGAAATATATTCCGTCTTTATCAGAAAACTGAAAAATGCATCACATTATATAGTTCCTAAATAAGAGGATCTGTAAATTGGATGCGTTTGAGAACAAAAATGGATTTAAAAACGAGTCAGAAAAAAACACAATTTCTTATTTGAATACTTCCTTCAATTTTCAGTCTCGATGACTTCGGAAATTCTGTTCAAAATACCCTTTTTGGTAGCCTTTTTTGAAATATATTCTGTTTTTATCAGAAAATTGACCAATGCGTCACTTTATACAGTTTCCAAATAAGAAGATCTATCTTTTGGATGCGTTTAAAATCAAAAATGAATTTAAAAATGAGTCAGAATATAAGCAGTTTTGATTTGACCAACTCCTATTTTTATTTTATTTTATTTTATTTTATTTTATTTTATTTTATTTTATTTTATTTTTTATTTATTTATTTATTTATTTATTTATTTTTTTTTTGCTTTACGAATTGGTCCTATGAAAAACTTGTCAATATAAAAGTTGTAGATATTTTTGAGAAGATGTAAAATAAATTTAATCAGATTTGATATCTTAAAAATTAACGGAGTTATGGATTTTTCTCTTTTTTTCAGCGCCCTTTTTCTTTTCGTTTTTAATTTTTTTCATCGGTAAAATTTGGCCTTATCAAAAACTTGTAAATTCAAAAGTTTTAGATAATTTTAAGAACATTTACAAAAAATTTAGTTTGACTTGATATCTTGAAAATTGACGAAGTTATGAATTTTTTTCTCTCAAAATCCCTGTTTCTTTTCGCCCCTTGAGCCCACTTCTAAATTTATCAAAAATCTGTCATGCATATACTTTTGGCCCATTTTTAAGAAGTAGTATAAACTTTAAACCGATTCGATATCTACTTTAATTAAGAAGTTATGGCGTTTTTTCGGTTTTCACAAAGACACCCCCTATTTCGAACCCCTTGGTCCGATTTTGCCCATTAACGAACTTAGCCAAGATTTTATCCCTTTTGATTTTATGTACCAGTTTGGTGGAGATTGGTGAAGAATTATAGAAGTTATCGTGTCCATAAAAAAGTGATATATATATATAGATAGATAGATAGATTGATTGATAGATAGATATATAAACTGGTGCAATTGCAATAGGTAGTATTTCTTACGAAATCTACCTAAAATGAAAAAACCTATCCGGATTATCGGTGTTCTACTGTATTCTAATGAGGCTTCACTGCTTAGGCAAAAGATGACAAACAATTTTTAAACTTATACATTGAACTGATTTATTTACTGGAATTTTTATTTGAATGTAATTGTCTAATAAGTACATAATTACCTAAATAATAATTAATATTAGTGTTTTTGGTATTCATGAATTTCGAACATAATCTGAAGAAAAAAAGTATGAGCATGTTTAAGTGTGCTTTATTAATAATTTTAATTGCAGGGGGCAGGCCGGGCTCGTGTCGATTTTTTATCTTTTACACCTATCCGGTCCAATACAGGGCTGTTAATTTCAGCCCGGGTAAACATATAACCGATTATCGAAGCCAGCTTTAATTTTCCTTTTCTTTTCTTTTTTTAATACTTCTTTCAGCCATCGCCCTATAGATACTGAATAACCGGTTGTCCTAAAATGGATTGATTGATTTTAAAATTCAGTAACTTACAAACGGTGACAGCTATTTAAAAAATACTTGCAAGAAGTTTACGTAAAAGGTCTGTAGCAGGGATAATTCAGTTCCGAATTTTTCGAAAATTTAAGCCATTTAATTCTGTAAATTTAAAAAAATCATCAGTCGAAAATTCGGACATAAAAATAATCACCCACTTTAACAAATGTCATAAAACATCTTTTTCGTCAATCGTTCGAAGAATATTTTTCCAATTTCGATTAAAGATCGTGGGAAAATGCGCCTTTGGTCAAAAAGGCAGGAAAAACAAAAATTTCATAAAAATGCAAATTTTGTCAAAGGATCAAAAGATTTTGTCAATCTAAAAATGATATAAGCTACTGTGCTAGTGTTTAGATTCAATAAAAGATGTTAGTCTAGAAACTTTACCATACCTGAATGTTTTTCTATCGTAAATAAAGTTATTTTTTTCTTACTTAGTTACATAGCTCATACTTAAAAAACACATCAAACAGAACTGGAGATGCACATTGTTACTAAATCCTGTGATATATATATATATTTTTAAAAACATAGTTTAATTAATTTTTTTACGTTATCGTTCTTTACCACAAATGTTGAAAAAATTCCTCGCTCTTTTTAATGCAAGCATGAACATGTCAGATCAAGTTTTTTTGACACACTTTGCAATAGTGCCATTCACAATCTTACAAAATGAGTTTTCAAAAATAAAAAAGATGAAAGAAGCAGACAATTCACTCAAATCATTTGTGCAGAATCAGATTAAAAATTACTATTGATGTTCATGTAAATTTAAAAAACAAATTTTCACATGTATAATATAGAAAAAAAATTATACCCACATATTAGCCCTTTTATTCATATAGGCCTCATATGAAGACAGAAAAAAATTTTCAGCTTTCATTTATAGAGATCTGATTCGTAAACAGATAATAACTAGCACGCAGCACAATAATAAAATTATTTTATAATGGATTCTCAATTATATAAAAAAAAGAATTTTATTTTTTTTCAAATAAAAATAACTTATGCATAGCAGGATTAAACATAGACATATTAAATAAGTAATGATGTTGAAAGTTTATCTACATATATTATAGATGTGGATAATATAAAAAGCAAACAGGTACTCTTTTAAATTGATCATAGTGTATAACCAGAAGGATTTAAAAAAAAAACCAGTTAAATAACATTCTATATCTGCATAAAATACGTGAAGCAGCAAATTGTAAGTCACAGAAGAAAGGATACTTTTTTAAGCAAGAAATGAAGCAGATAAATATTTAACATAAAAATAAGAGAATATGCAGCAAATACCCAGATAGCACATCAATATCGGGAACTGAGATTTCGCGATATCGGCCAATATCGGTAAACGCCAGATCGGCCAATATTGCACGGTTAATATTTTTCCAATATCGGCCGATATCGGTGAAAGCCGGACTGGCCGATATCGGGGAACACCGGACCTTCCCATATCGGGGAACGCCGAACCGCCCAATATCGGTCGACTCTGGACCGTCGATATCGGGGAACGCCAAACCGGTCGATGTCGATGAACGCCGGAACGGCCGATATTGGTCGAAATTGGATTTGACACTAAAATGGCAAAACCTTCTTTTCAATACAGTGGTGCAGATTACCAATCATGGAATCTGGTAATTAATATTTCTTTAATATTAAGGGGCTGCTTGACTCATGTGAAGATACCTGATTGCTAATGTCAATCCTATGGAAGAAATTTTTAAAAACAGATTTTAAAAATTTCTTCCATAAGATTAACATTAGTCAGCAGGTATCTTCACGTGAGTCAGGCACCCCTTAATATTAAAGAGATATTAATTACCTGATGCTATGATTGGTAATCTGCACCACTGTATTCAAAAGAAGGTTTTGCTATTTTATTGTCAAATTCAATTTTGACTAACATCAGCCAGATCTTGTTTAGTTTAAATATTAAGTTTTTTTCCCGCGATTGATAACTGATGTCAATTTCTACAAAGACCCTTTTTCACTTCCCAATTTTTTTTTCAAAATTCTTTTTTTTTTCTTTTTAGGTGTGATCGTAATTATGTAAATACGTAGCATCTATTGTTGTCGCTCAGTCCGTCCGTCTGTCCGTCTGCATATAACAACGCAAAAACTACCCAACCGAATCGTTTGAAATTTAAAATACATAATTATTACATAATTTTGTCGAGTCATTTCAAATTTTATGAAAATCGGATGGATAGATCAATTACAGGGACAATCAAAAGAATTCCGTTACATTACGGTCAATGGGGAAAAAAGTTTCAATTGCATTTTAATCGTTTGAAATTTAAAACGTATATTTATTACATAATTTTGTAGAGTCATTTCAAATTTTATGAAAATCGGATGCATTGATCTACAGGGACAATCAAAAGTATTCCGTTACATTACGGTCAATGGGGAAAAAAGTTTCAAATGCATTTTAATGGTGTTACACTCATTTGAATATAACAGAATTGACATGAATTTATGAAATATGTACTAAAAAATACATTTTGTACAATCTGTGATGCAAAGAATATTTGTTATTAAATTACAGGGCCACACAAATGTATTCCACTAAATAATGTTATACGGGGAAACATTGTTTGGGGTGTGTTTTAATTATATTAAACTACTTCACATTTTATGAATAAGATATACGTTAATGAAGTATAATAAAAATTACTCCCTGCATATTTACAGGAACACAAAAATTTCGACCACTATACTGTATCCAAAGTACGCTCTACTATATCAGCAAGATCTTTACGTGCAATTTTTAACTTGTTTCAATTATATATATACTTAAATTCTTGAAACCAGTTTACAAGGAGGAAAAAAAAAGAGATTTGCCATTGTGTATTGGAGAGTGCAGATTTAAATGTATATTTATTTATATACATACATATTTTTTATTTATCAAAATTAAATTTATATTTGACAGTGACTCTTTAATATTAAAGAGATAGATTAGCCGTACTATGCCAGAACCGGTAATCTGTATTCCTATATTGGAAAAAAGGTTTTGTCATTTTACTGTCTAATTTAGTTTTTACTAATATTAGCCGGATTTCAATTCATGTAAATATTATTTTTTTTCCTCCACCGCACTGGATAATTGAGGTCAATTTCTACTTTTCTCAATTTTGTTTCAGGATTCTGTTTTTTTTTCTGTAATTATTAAATTACATAAAATTCCATAATTAGAAAAATGTATCAAGGACATACTCTGAAAAAAAAACCATGAAGCAAGATTTTTATGATTGTTTTTTGCATTTTTTTCAAACCTTTATATATATAGAGAGAGATACTTTCTTTTTTTTATTATACATATTTTAGGGAATGTAAATAGTAATAGTATGTAATGGTGATAAAATACAAAATTTTATAATACTAACAATCTGATGTATCCCTCACCTCACGCTATGTTCATACTTCTACTTGAAAATATTAACTCATGAAATAGATAATTAAATGCTATTTTTCTCATCAAAATTAAAAAGTGCAAATTCATATTTACACCCAAGTAGCAATTTGCGAAAAATGAAAGGATTGACTGGTAATTTGTTGAAATGGTAAAGTTGGAAAGTGTTATATAAATATAGTATTTTAATAAAATTACTTTTATGACCATATAGAGCAATTTTCGTAATTTTTTCACATAATCAATAGAAATATTCAAAATTTAAAGTGATTCATTATTTTCTGCCTTTATCATAAATTTAGATGTTCAAACTTTTTAACTGCATTGTTGTATAAACTTAAAAAGTCTGTAATATATTGGTAAAACGAAGTCGAAAACAATTTATGTAAGATACATATATAAAAATCTATTTTTGAATTTTTTTCAAACTTAACTTTAGTTAATTATTCCTTATATTTTATCTGTATGAATATCTTTATTCTGAATTCTGAATTTACTGATTATAAAGTGCTGGGAGATGAATACTTTTCTTTATGTTCACTCTATATTTTATTTTCTTCTTTTTTTTTTTTTTTTTTTTTTTTTTTTTTTTTTTTTTTCAATGTTCTACAAACACTAATTTCAAAAACTCGTAATAAAATACATTTTTATTTTTTATAAAAAGTTAAAATAGTTCCAAATCACCAATTTGTGAAAATGAAAGATTAAAAAATAGAATACATTATTAGGAAAAGCCCTCTTTTTTTAAACCATGATCTATGAACACTTAACCATTATTAATGTTATTTTTTAAATAACTTGTAGCTGAAATGATTTATTATTTTTTACCTTTACAATAAATGTTAATCTTAGGATTGTTTATTATACTTATATATGTTGCAGGGCAAACCCGATTTTAGGCCAAACTAGATTGGCCTAGGCCATACTAGTCTATCCTAACGCCCATCGGATAAACTAGTTTTTCCTAGGACAAACTAGTCTATCCTAACGACCACCGGATAAACTAGTTTTTCCTAGACCAAACTAGTCTATCCTAAAGCCCATCGGATAAATTAGTTTTTCCTAGGCCAAACTAGTCTATCCGAACGCCCATCGGATAGACTAGATTTTCCTAGGCCAAACTAGTTTGGCCGAACGGTCATTAGGATGAACTAGTTTAGCCTGCTATTCATTGGTTTAAACTAGTTTATCCTAGGTCGATCTAGATTGTCCTAGGCCAGTTGAATTTGGCGGTTTTTTATTGATCCCAAAGACCGCTTCGGCGCCAATATTCTGGTTTAGCCTAGTCCAATCTAGTTTATCCTAGGACAATTCAATTTGACGTGCTCTAATTAATGCCAACCATTGTTCGGCACGCTCACAAAGAAAAAAATTATTTCAAACTCAAATTAAATTTCTCAAAAATTAATCAAGTTTAAGCTCAAATTCAAAATATTTCAAACGAATCTGCTCAGCTCAAACACATCTATTGAAATAAGCGAAGTTCATTTAAAATTCATTCTTTTATTTATTTTACTTTCTTCTGTCTTTACAATAAGTGTTTGATTCGTGAAAATTTTTTAATTACGGTTTTTGACGCATTTACACGTTTTAGGGGTCCTAGATTCCGAAAAACATGTTCTTCAAATTGTGAGTTTATGACACTGTCTGACTGTCTGTGCCATAAATTTTGTAGGAGCTGTAACTGAAAAACTAATGCACGAAATTTGGTGCGGCATCCTTTTTCTTAAATATTTAACATTATGTTTTATTATGTTTCTAAAAGTTTCAAATAAAGGTGATATTTAATTAGCAGATAAAGCGTTAAAAAAAGCTGAGCTTTTAAAAAAAAAATTCTAGGGTCCCCTTACTCTAGCCCTCCCCCCAATACTACAGTTTAGGTGTCATACTTTATTTAAGCTTTTTTCTTATTTTTAGATGGGGTCGGATATTTAGTTTTTTAATATGAACAATTTCGTGTGAAGTGATGTGTGGAAAAACCAATGTCTGTTACGAATTAAAAATCTTTCCATAAAACCAGAAGTTTTTATCCGATTGAAAAAGTAATCCGTTCTTCCTTTATATTTAACCTCTGAACCCCGTCCCCCACAAATGAATCAGGTAAACGCCTTATCAGCAGGAACCTACGTAAAAAATTTGAAACAAATTGGTAAATTTTCCGTGAAAAAGCTATTAACATAAATTAAGGGGATTATCCCCCATTCCTCCTTTCTTTATACGTAAACACAGAACACCCACAACTAATCATTGAGGTGCGTAATCAAAATGATCTTATACCTAAAACTTTAATAAAATCTGATACTTTTACGTGAAAAACTGACTTATCTAAATTAAGGAGGGGAGGGGATGCGGATTAGCCTTTTGTTGTCCTCCCCTTATTCTTATCCAATGAATTCCTGAAACTAATCAGGGAAGTTCGTTATCAGGATAAATCTATGTAAAAAATTTGGAGCAAATCGGATATTTCTATCAGGAATTATTGCACTACGTACATACATATGTACAGGGTTACATACACACTAACAGAGTCTGCGAGCACATTAGCTCTCAGGTTTTGATACTCTGTAAGATAAAATTGCATCAAATTGTATCGTCCTAGGATAAATTAGATCAAAACTAGAAAGTTGGCGCCGTGGCGTTCTTTATATTATAAAAAATCACGCCAAATTGAATTGGTCTAGGAGAATCTAGATCGGCCTAGGATAAATTAGTTCAAACTAATGAATAGCTGGCTAAAGTAGTTTTCCTAATGACCGTTAGGCCAAACTAGTTTGGCCTAGAAATATCTAGTCTATCCGATGGGCGTTCGGACAGACTAGTTTGGCCTAGGAAAAACTAGTTTATCCGATGGGTGTTCGGATAGATTAGTTTGGCCTAGGAAAAACTAGCCTATCCGGTGGGTGTTAGGATAGACTAGTTTAGCCTAGGAAAAACTAGTTTATCCGATGGGCGTTAGGATAGACTAGTCTAGCCTAGGCCAATCTAGTTTGGCCTAAAATCGGATTTGGCCTGTAACATATACACTAAATCTTTATAACGAAAACCAAAATATGCAACATTTTATGTTATATAGATAATTTCCCATAGCATTAAAATTTACATTGCTTATAAATACAACCAAATATATCTGAAACAAATCAATATACATAAAAAGATCTTTATATCATATCCCTTAGAATCAATAATGCAGAATTATAAATTTTTACTTAATACAGATATATAAGACAAACATTCACTTATTGTTAAATTATCTTATAAAAATTATCCAAACATGCCTGAACAAAATCATTACATTACTTGTTCCAAAATTTTTACATTTAATAATAGCAATATTTTCAATTAACAAAATCTTAAAATTTAATCCTATAAAGAATGTCAATAATATGGATTGCAATTTTTAAGTACAAAATTCATTGTTTACTTTTATTAGCTGTGCATTAAATAAAATTATGTTATAAAGATCTTCCACTGTATATGTAAATTTTTCTCCTCATCCTCTCCACACACACACAAAAATGTTTTTCTAGCAAGATTTAGTTGAAAGCAATAAATCAACTTTAATCACTAGTACATTAAAACTCAATAAAATTTAATGATATTGAACAAACTTTAATTTTTCAATTAATTTAAAACAAAATTTATATTTTACTTTTATGGCTGTATTTATTTTGAATCAGTGTAAATTACACAAATGGGAGATAAACATTTAGTTGAGGTGTTTTTCATTACATAAACACAAATTCTAGCAGATACTGGGTAAAAATTGCTTTACTTAGCAATTAATTTTAATGGCAATATAAAATTGAAAGTGCAACTGAAATTACCTTTTAAACAGTTAAATATGTTACAATAGCTTTATTTAAGAAAGAAAAGCTATTCTGGAACTAAAATTTTAATACTATTTTTTTCCCATTTGTAATATATTCATAAAAAGTAAAAATAAAACGTTTTAATTTTTAATATACATATATTTGGAAAACATATAATTTTTTTTTTATAAGATAGATTTAAATATCGCCATAAATTTCAAATATTTCATTAAAATTATAATTTTTGATAGAATTTATAATAAATTTTTATCTACTGTTTCTTCTAAGATAATATTTACAATGATTTTAAAAGATTTGTACATTTATTTTATAAATTCTTTTGTATTGAAATATTTCAAACATGTGACAGTAGGTTAAAAAGTGATAATAACAATGTTTTTAAAACATCTCTTAGAAATTTAAATAAAAACTTACCACGTATAACAAAATAAATTTTATCAATCAGAAAAAATAATTGAATTTTATTTAAAAACTATTATTATTATTATTATTTATAATATAACAAGTAAATTTCAATATCTATTTTCATGTCTATCATATTTTCCTTTGAAATGTCTTTCAATCTTAGTCGAGAAATCCTGCAACCACCTTCCAATGCAAGTAGAGATAGAAGTAGTTTCTGCTCCTTCAAACTTCAGTTCCATACTGTCTAGAAAAATAAAATGAACAGAAATCACAATCCCACGAAGCCAATTTTAGCTATAACAACTTATAATTTGCCAACTTATTCTATTTTTATAACTTCACAAACTAATCATAAATCAGGGATTTGAATTTATTCGTCAAAAGTTATAATTTGAAAATGAAATATTCTTAATTTAATATATTGATGTCTAATAGTTAGTGCTAAAATCACACAGTATTCACAACACATTGCTTCATAGCTTTATAAATCAGAACACAAAATTGCCCACCAACTACATTATGCAGTGATACCCAGTCGAATGAGCAAATTTAAAACATTAAATTTTCACCTGACCTTTCTCCCCCTCCCCCATTATTACAAAATTTCAATTCAAAAAGATATTTTCCAATTAAAGTGAATTTTTAAAACACAATTTAATTTAACCCTTTGATAACTAAAATTCTTTTTGGAAGTAATAAAAGTAAAAATACTTAAAACACAATTTTTAAGCATTTAAAGTTTATCTTTAAAATATCACCTAATTTCAATGAGTACAATTTATATTATATTTTCTTAAGATATAATAATATTTGTTTTATTTAACTTTTTAAATATAGCAACAAGGGAAAAATATTTAAACTTTTATACAAGATTTTTTATCTTTTTTTTCCTCAAAACACATAATTATAAATTAATTACACTCTCTCTCTCTCTCAATATTATATATACACTGTTCAAAACAATTAAAGGATATTGCAGTTTTAGGTGGATTTTGTATCTGGGAAACTTTTTAGCCAATTGATACATGGTCGACAGACATAGTAGGTTATATGAGAATAAATTACACATGTTTGGCAGAAAAAAATGCATTTTATTGCGCATTTGTGTACAAAAGGAAAAAAAACACAATTTGTGGATATGAGAAAAAAAATAAAAAAAGGTGTTTTCTTCAAAGAAAATCATTTTCAGTAGGGGGTATGGTTTCCACGAGCGGCCAACAACGTTGAACACCTTTGAGGCATGGACACAATAAGGCTATTAATGACGAGTTGGGGTATTCTGCCCCACTCTTCCAGAAGAGCTCTTTCCAATTCTTGGTGAGTTTGTGGGGGTTGTTCGCGGCCAGAAACTCGTCTTCCTCGAGCGTCCCAAACGTGCTCGATTGGATTCATGTCTGGAGAACACGCTGGCCATTCCATTCGAACGATTCCTTCCTCGAAAAGGAAATCCTCCACCAGATTTGCACGATGTGGCCTGCAGTTATCGTCCATTAAAATGAAGTTATCTCCGATTGCTGCAGCGTAAGGGACTACAATAGGTCTGAGGATCTCATCCCTATATCGGCGATTAGTCAGAGCTCCATCTCGAATGATGTAGAGGTCAGTGCGCCCGTCAATGGAGATGCCAGCAAACACCAACACTCCTCCACTGCCAAATCTGACACAGAATTATTCCTACTGCCACGGTTCCTCCAGATGAAAATACGCCTATTATCCGGATGCACAGAAACACGGGACTCGTCAGAAAACAGAATATTGCTCCATTCATTTCTCTTCCAGTTGACATGCTCGGTTGCCCGCTCCCTGCGGTCGCGACGATACCTTGGTGTTAATCTAACACATACCATCGGTCGGCGAGCATACAGACCTATAGCATGGAGTCGGTTTCGGACAGTCTGAGTTGAAATCGTGGTACATGTAGCCGAGCGAAGGTGTTGTTGGAGAAGAGTAGCGTTCATTTTCGGTGTCTCCGAGCTGTTAACGCTAAATACCGATCTTCATTGGGCGTTGTTGCCCGTCTACAACCTTGTCCTGGTCTTCGGCCTGCACATCCACTCTCCAAAAAACTGTTCCAGATCCTGGAAATGACACTTTGTGACACTCCAATGGCTTGCGCTACTTCGGCTTGAGTTTGGCCCCCTTCTAACCTACCAACAATTCTCGAAGCTTCTGAATCTGTCAAATGACTTCGCTGAGACATCGTACTCATCGAAAGAAAGCAATCACTGAATGCCGATCATCCTTGTCTTCATTCTCTTTTATCCAGTTGAAAGTCAAATTTCATTCGATGCCGCTGAAGCGACGTTTTTGACGTCGAACTCAAAATTTGCATACTCCACAGTTTGAAAACCAGAAAAAATTGCATTTGTCATGCATTTGTCTCTTCTTTTATTTTCGGCAAAAAAAATTTCGTTTATATCTTTATTTTATATAAAACTTCAAATATCCTTTAATTGTTTTGAGCAGTGTATATATATATGTATATATATATATATCTGAAAAATTCAGATTAATAATGACCTATGCTATGTGCAGGGGACTTGCTACTACAGTAGCTCTTCCTTATATAATGTCTTCATATATTTTGCTCGGTTATGGCTGTCCCACCATTTTAAATGTCCGGTTTACTGACTAAAGAATATACGGAGTATTCAGCGACATTTCTTTACACGTATTTTTAAGACAATAAATCTCTATTTTAATATTTGACTAACGCAAAAATCATTTTTGCTGTTCATGGTTATAATAGTTCCATTGCCCGAAAAGTAAGTTACAAATAGGAAGTATCTAATGAAGATTTAACATACCCAATGCTGTTCAATTTCTCGAAAAATCATATAAAAGCTTTAAAATGACTAAATATAAGCAGATAACTGAATAGCAATTTGTTCATTATCTTTTTTTTAATTTCCAGTGGCAAGCAGATTATCAAAGCAATTTTAAATCAATACTGGATTCTTTATATTCGGAAAATGTCAAATGTAAGTAAAAAATGTATCTGTACATATGGTTTTGCATTTTTTTAATGTCTTACTCTCTTATTTGTGTTGAGCTTGTTGGCGTTAGACGTTCTCACATCCCTGGTTATGTCATTCCACTCGGCCAAGGCTTCATTCGATTTATCGAAGTGCATGACGAAATATCGAGTTGGACCTTGTCACGGTATATGGCGTCTTTTTTTTTTATCTCCGAAGTATCATGGCGTATGAAGACGTGACTGAATTTCTCGAATTCACGTGATTCTCATAATAATTATATTTACTAACTTCTCACAATAGAATTTCATTTCTAATTTTTCATGTACAAGTCTATTTTTTTCTGAAATTTACCTGAGATCAATAAGGGAAAAAGTAACAAGAAATTTAAATGAAAGGGGCGGGGCTTGTCAGCAATGTTGGTAATGGACGTTTTGGCTGTCGCCCAAGAAATACCACCTCTCTTTTTCCTAAAAATTCTTTTGACTGGTTATAAATCTCGCAAGGCTCTGAGATAAATTAACAGTAGGCTTCCTCTACACTAGAAATGAGCAACATCTAATTAAAATTCTTCTAAAAATAAAATTTCATAGTTTTTGAGGAATTAATTTTGTATTATTCTTCTTAACGAAAAATCAAAACAGTCTGCATTGTACTCTTAAAATAATAATAAAAATGAAATTATATAAATAAAAATAACATCATGGAGATTTTTTTAAATTTAATTTTCCTTCTTAACAAGATATAAAGCATTCTTCATAGCATTCTTAAAATTGTAAGAACGATAAAAATAATATGTTCTTTTTATGATTACCCATAAAATTTCCATTATATGATCATAAGCTAAAATATTTTAAACAACATATCTTGGGGGAAAAAAACAGATAGAGGCGTATTGATATAACATCATAAGCTAGTATATTTAAAACAAAATACCTTTTAAAAAAGAAAAGACAGACAGACAAAGGCGTGTGCGCGCCCACGCGTCCTGGTGTATTTGGGGGCAGGGTTATCCTTTAGAGCCACATACTTAATTTACATTCTTCAATGCTGAAGTTACGTGCATATGAGTACGTGTACTTCAATATACGTGTCATGAATACTTTTCTTTCCCAATATGTATAAAACAAAAACAAAAAAACTCGCGCTTTATTTTGATTTGCGACTAGCATCTGTTAATATTAGCATGTTTTTATTCACTTATTTTATTTTATTGTTTACTTAAATGAAAATTTATTTCATATTTACTAGTTTATGATATCATGTAGTGAATTGAAAAATTACGGCTAAGTCATAGAAAATTAAAAAAAATTTTTTAGAAACAAAAAAACTTAATTATGGAATCTATAGAATCTTATTTATCATAAAAATTTTTGAAATTTATATTTTATAAAAAGAAACCGACGGAGAGAAAATAAATATAATATTTGTAATATTAATTGCTTTCAAAAAAAAATTTTTTATAACAATTAACATTGAAATACATTTAAGCGAATCTTATTTTTTTTTTTTTAACTATACGACTTAAAATAAATTATCGAATAAATTTATAGGTTATTTAAAAAGTTGTAATTAGAAAATTTGGTTTAAAACTTTTTAATATAATAAAAAAAACCTTAGTAGAATTTTTAAAAATCCAAATGTAGTAAAAAATATATATATATATATACATTCTTAATATAATACATTTTTAACTAGTTTTTTTTTCTTTTCTTTATTATAACTTAAAAGATGCCGTTTCTTGTTGTTGTTTTAAAATTAAAAAAAGATTTATTTTCTTTATCAAAACATTAAATGCTTATTAATGTCCATCAGATATATTTTGTATACAGTTTTTATTTTTATTTATAGAAATCATTTAAATATTTAAGTAAAATTTAACTGATGGCATTGGTCGATATTTTGCGGCTAAAATAATTAGAAAGTAATCGTTATTGTCATTAGTTTTTATCTATTTTATTTTCTTTTAATTTCTCAAACGCATGTGATTCATGCAACAATTGTATTTCACAATTTCTTGCAATAAAATTTTATTTTTAATTTTCCATTTACAAGTAAACTTTGTCCGAGAATTTAGCTGGAATGAATAAAGGAAAAGGTAATAAATATTTTAAATGAAAAGAGCGGAGCTTGGTAGTGGATGTTATGTCAGTCGCCCGAGAAATGGTTCCTCTTCATTTTCTGGACACTGTACTAATTAAACTCCGGGTTAAACAAACTGTAGGCTCCTCCCACAATAGAATAAATCATCATCTACTCGCTAATCTTCTAAAAATAAAATCCCGTAGCGTTCTTGAAATCACTTTTGCATTTCATTTATCTTCTTATCAACAATTTTAAAAAAATCTTCATTGTATTCTTAAAATAATAATAAAAATGATATTATAACTAAATTAGATAAAAAATATATGACATCCTGATGGTTTTTTTTTTAATTTAATTTTCCTTGTTAAAGAGAATTAAAAACATTCTTCATGCGTTTTCATAAAACAATGAAAAAGATAACAGTTAATAATAAAATAAAGATTAATTGTCATTATTGTGATTCAAGTTAAATCACAGACTGTAAAAAAATGTATTTACATTTCCTACCATTTCGTTTAATATCCGTAAGTTGTGAATCTAACTATTTCAGCAGAATTAAAAAAATAACAGAATTAATAGTTCAAGAAAATTTGACAAAAATGATTTTAGGCAATTTCCCGTGTCAGAGGCTTTTTCCTCTTAAAGGAGACTAAGCAAAGATTTTTCGAAAAATATTTCTTCGGATACACTGTTCGATCAGCAATTCTTTATTAATCTCTTTTTTTTTCCTCTTAGATATTTAACCCTCTCAGAGTCTTGCTAAGGGGAATGTTGTTTTCTCAACATTTTGTTTAAAATGCTAATAAAACATGATTATTTCAACACTATATAAAAGTACTTGATTAAAAATGTGAATGTGAGACTTAAAAGGTATAAATCATTGTACAATGCATTAAAAATCCATTAAATCATAAGATTCATATTACTTTAAATATGGTTCAGATTGCAGGGAATCCTGCAGTTTGGTGAAGGTATTAACACGGGCTTGTCATTGAGAGGGTAACACGATATGTACAATTTTAAAAAAAGTAAAAGTTGACTAAACGAATACAATTTTGTATAAAACATTCAGAAAAATCAAGCTTTCACATCAGAAAAGATTAAGCAGAAAAATTAACTATAAAACAATCTTTTTCTTGTTACAACGAAGGAGCACCAGAAAACCTTTTTAGCTCTAGTAAAGTTGCTCCTATTAGAGGCGACTTTTAAGAAATCAGGAAATATAGAATTCAAATACCTCCATTATCTTCAGTTTTTGCACTATTACTGACCTATACTATGATGTTTAATTCTCAATACTATTAATGTGCTTTACTATATTTACCGAAGGTAAGTTTTCTACTGTCGTAACACTTCGTTATATCGCGTATTCGGCTTTTCCCCTCGATTTTAGTTACTTATGATAAATTAACGGTTTTGTGATTCAAGAATACATGGAATCACCAGCGGCATTTCTTTATATAATTCTGATGTCAATGAATCTCTATTTCAAAATGTGACTGACGCAGACGTTATTTCTGCAGATGAAGGAGATAATAGTTCTGCGGCCCTATCAGAGGAAGTCGAATCTGACGAGGAATCAGTATCACCTTAGCTGTTCAGCGTCTCGGAAAAGCGTGGAAAACTTCTAAAATGTTAAAATCTAAGCATAGATCTGAAATGAAATAATATATTAACTGCCAGTGCACATAATCAAAGAAAATGAAAAACAAGCAATACTGGTTTCTTGTATGATGAAAACGTGAAATGTAAGTAAAAAAGTATGCTGTACGTATACGGTTTTGCATTTATTTAGCATTTTCCCATATTTTTGTTTTGAGTGTGTAGCTTTTCTGTACAATAATTAAAGAGAAAGGCCTTGTAGCAGAATTTAAGCTTCTGTATTTTTCTTTTATAAACGCTCTTCTGGCGCAGTCGTTATATCGCCCCTCTCAGTATATCGCACTTTTTTTTAATCTTTCAAGTTTCACAATACATCGAGGAGTAACTGAATTTCTCGAATTCACGCGATTTACACTATAATTATGTTTCATAATTTCTCTCAATAAAATTTCTTTTCTAATTTTTCAATTACAAGTCCACTTTAACCCAGAAATTTAACTGGGAAGAATAACAAATATGTAAAGAAATATTTTAAATGAAGGGGGCGGGATTTGTCTGGAAATGGGCGTTTTTACAGTCGTCCGAGAAAAGGGTCCTTTCGTTTTCAAAACATGTACTTGTTCGGAGCTAAATCTCACAACACCCCGCGTTAAACGAACAGAAGGCTCCACCCACACTAGAAAATGAACCAATCCTGTAAAAAATATATCCTGTAGGGATATTAAAATTAGTTTTAAACTTATTTTTTCTTATGAACAAAGAAATAAAAACTTTTATCATTGTAATCTTAAAATGTAATAATAAAAATAACAATATGTTATTTCTTTAAATGCCTATAGAAGTTTGATTTTATGATATGCCATCATAAACTAGTAAATTTGAAACAAAATTTCTTTAAATTAAAAAGAGAAAGAGGTGTGTGTTTGGAGTGTGTACTTTTAATGCCAAATATTTATTTTATGATTTTTAATATTGGAGTCATATTTAAGTATATTATATGTAAGAGTAGTGCAATATATGTATCATGAATAATTTTCTTTCCTGAAAAAAAAAATCCCTTTGCACTTTATTTTGATTTAGGACGAGTATCTGTTAATTTTATTTATTTATTTTACTTAACCGCTTGAGGGGACGCTGTATGTCAATAAAACCACTTAATTAATAATTGCATTTTTTCATGAAAGAAAATTTATTTCAAATTCACTAGTTTATGATACCATGCAATAAATTGAAAAAATACGGCTAATCGTTTAAAAAATAAAAAATAAACTATTACTTAAGAATTTAAGGAGGAGCTTTCTTTAGTTATTTAATTTTGCATAATTTTCAGAAATAAAAAAGTTTCACTGTCGAACACGATAACATCTTATTTTTTCATAATAAGATTTAAAATTCATACTTAATAAAAGAAAAAGCAGAGATAAATATATAATATTAATTACTTTTTAATACTTTTTGAAATAATTACATTCCAATATCTTTAAATAAATTTTACTTTAATTTTGTACTGCACGCATTGAATTAAATTATTGAATTAATTTATGGGGTATATAAAAAGTTGTAAATGCAAAATTTGGATTAAAATTTTTAAATATATATTTTAAAATAAAACTTATTAGTTTTTAATTTTTAAATATTATTTAAAAATAAATCTTATTTGTTTTTAATTTTTAAATATATATTTTAAAATAAATTTTATTAGTTTTTTTAAGTTTAAATGTAAAATAAAAAATTTAATATTTTAATTTTACACACATTATATAACATAACTTTATAAAAAATAATTGAAATAAATTGCACCTTTTTTTTGTTGTTGTTTTATTAAAAGAATCTATTTTCTCCATAACTAATTAAAACTTATCAATTAATATAAGGATTCTTTTTTTATAAGTTTTTCTATTTTTATTTATAGAAATCATTTACATAATTAAGCAAGATTTACCTAATGGTATTGGAAACTGAATGGTGCCTAAAATTATTAGAAATTAATTGTTAATAATAGAATTTTTTTTCTCTTCTTTTCTTTTTTATTAAGTATAAATTCAAAATCATTTGAATAATTAGACCCTAAGGAAGCTCCTTCAAATTAAACATTTATTGTTTCTTAACAAGATGCAAAAATGATTAATTAAAAATAATAAGCTAATAAAATAAATAAATAAATTAGCTTTTGCTTTTAATTCTTAAGGGTGTATTCAAATCCAAATGGTACTGATTTATTTTGATTGATTTTAAAATTCATTTTTGCTCTCAAACGCATCAAGATGGCGGATTCTGTTATTTAAAAACTGCAGAATGCGCCGTGCTTGTTTATTTACTATACGTTTATAAATAAAAGTAAGCCAATATCAACAGATTCTATTCCTAAATCAAGATAAATTAAAAAAGTTTTTTTTTTCTTTTCAGGGTCTAAAGAAAGAAAGTTATTCATGCTGCATATAATAAAGGACACGTACACGCATATGATTAAATATAAATGCAATGTTAAAAGATACGAATTAAATATTTGGTATTAAAATACATACACCTCTCACTTTTTTTCGCTCTCTCTTTTTACTTTACTTTACAGAATTTTATTTCAAATCCACCAATTAATCCACTAATGTTATATAAATTAATTATTTAATATTAAAATATGCCCCTCCCTTTCTCTCTTACTCTTTGTTTATTATTATTATTATTATTATTATTATTATTATTATTATTATTATTATTATTAATTTATTTTACTAAGTCTTTTTATTTCAAATTCTCTATTTAATGATGTGATGTCGTAAAATGAAAATTGGATCTGAAATGTCACAGAAATATTGTGTACTTTATTATTATTATTATTTTACGTATACTACGAAAAAAGTTACGAATTTATGCACAAGAAGAAAAATGAAATGCATAGTTAATTTCAAGACCACTACTGAATTTATTATTATAAGACTGGCAAAAATGATGACACACATTTATAGTGTGGGAGGAGCTATCTTGGTATATGTCGCAGTGTTGAATTTAGACGCTTTCCACCGGAAGGGATTCCTGCGGCCCCCGGAGGACATTTATTAACTTCCAAGGGAAATTACACTCTTTGCTCATTAAAAAAAAAAAAATTGAAATTTTCAGGGGGCGGGGCTTCTTGCTGCGGGGGGAGTTTCCTCCTCGGGCCACCCTCTGAAAAAACAGTGATATCCTGGAACGTACTGCGATTTGGTGCTGTCTGATGTGCTTATAACGTTTATTAATGAAAACGAAACAAAAATCAATCGTTTGTACATCAGATATCGAATGGTGGACTAAAACGAATTAGATATTTTCCAAGAAGACTGCGAAAAATTCATAGCAGATAGTTATTTATTTTATTTTATTTTATTTTATTTTTTTTGAGCGGTATACAAAATGCTTATAACACCATCCTCATAAAATACCTATCAACGCTGTAAAATAGGCATTTTAAAGAAAGAAGAGGGTCTATTCCGATCTACGCGTCCAATAGAAAAGATTATTACAGTCCATTCCAGTCACCCCTCCCCCCACAGAAGTCTCTGTTCCCTCTTGGAGCTATATCCCTTGTGCAGATAATCGGCCAACATAAACAACACAAAAACCTTCATTATTTCGTCTAGACTTGATATAAATTTGGGATCAGAGTTCAAGAATGGATAAACGAGTCACTTGTCATGTCCGATGCACACCATTCTTTTCAAACACTAATGATTGCCCTATTTCATCGCTGTGATTTTTAAATAAATAAAGCAAAGATTTCGGTTCGAAAAAAGTGATGGATATATGTTCTGGTTCTATAAAGTAGTTGTTTTTCCCCTCCCCACTCCCTTTTTCTCTCAGTGTGTAGTCCAAAAGAAAAAAAAAACCTCGACTGAGTAATGTAATGTGAAAAAGAAATTCGTTCTATCTGTATGACATTTTCTATGGTACAACTTTTCAAATTATAGCCTGGTGAAAAATTTATTTCCGTTTCCATCCTTTATTTTACGAGGCATAAATTGTGACTCTAACTATTACAATAGAATTAGATTAATTTACAACACGATATTTCAATCGGTAAATCAACTATAACAGATGTAAATTTAAATTAGGCTAAAATAGGTATATCGTTCAGGTTAATTGGGTGAAATAGTCCTCCAGTGTTCGTGTCTGGGGTGGCTCAGTTGGAAGAGCATTGGCGGCTTCATCCTTACATCCTTAGTTCAAATCCTGGCTCGACCTTTTTTCACCCACATGATAAATTTACATCTATTACGCTGAAACTCGGATAATTCGAACTTGTTTAATTCGAAATTCTGGCTAATTCGAATTTTTTGCTTGGTCCCTAGAATTTTGTATTAAAATAATATAAAAAATCTGGAAATTTCGAATTTTAGTTTGGATAATTCAAATTTTCATGAGTATTGCCTTTCAATTTTTGCGGCAAATATGGATCCTTTGTTTATTTTAATTATCTTTCTACTTGGCAAAATTCATAATTGGGAAGCTAGCGGAGAACAACCAAGCTGAGGACGGACTATCTGAAGATAAACAGAACAAGGAAATGCAAGAGAAGCTCTTAAATAGTTCCTTAGAAGCTATGGTGAATATACATGAACTTCAACACTTTTTTTAAAGTCAAGTCCAATGTAAAATATTCTATTTTTGTGTCAATCGATAAGTTGGAATGATATGCTATGACTCAAAGATTGCATTCGAAAAAGCAATCAAAAACATCTTTTTTTTTCTTAAAAATAATAAATAATTAAACTAGTAAAAAATGTTTGATTTAATGAAAGAAAAAATGTAGCAGTATCCTTGAATAAAGTTTATGTGTTAAATACTTCATTGTGGAGTTAATCTGCTTTCTATTTCTCTCTTCTTTTGAGCGAATATATTTAATTCGAATTTTTGGATAGTTCAAACTTTTCTTTTGGTCCCTTGAATTTCGAATTATACAAGTTCGACTGTATTTCAAGAGAATTCAACAGAAAACGATTTAGGCGCTTCCCTGAGTCGGAGGAATTTTAGCTCTTCAGGGACTATAACGAGAGACTTCTTGAAAAGTATTTTTCTTTTATGTGAACAAGGAAGCAAAAAATTCGCAATCTTCTCGTTTCGGGTACACTATTTGATAAGCAAGTCTTTATTTTTTAATACTTTTACCTTGATGGTTAATGTAAAGCATGTATATTAATAATAAAATAAATGACTAAGCGCATGTGATATTCAGCTCCTATATAAAACTTTCGGAAAAGTCAAAGTTTTACACCACATAAGTTTAAAAATAAAATTTTAAATTATTACAATACATTGAAACCTGACTGATATATCATTTGAATTAATTAAATTCATGCAAAGTCTCTTCATTGGAGACTTTTACCTTATTGTTTATAAAATTAAGGTTCCTGTCCCTACTATCGAAGACACTCGCGAGCTAAGCTATTCCTACGGGGAGGATATTGATATTTTGAAATTGACTTTTCTACAGCAGTAACCCTTCGTTACATCATGTTTTCGACCATTTTTCTCTCGTTTTTACTTGTCCTTCGATAAATTTCCGATTTGACAAAAAAAAGATATGGAATCGTGAGCAGTTTTATTTATGTACATTTTGATGACAATAAATCTATATTTCAAAATATGATTGACGCAGACATTCTTTCTGCAGATCAGGGAGATAATACTTCTTTGGCCCAAGCAGAGGAAGTAGAATTTGACGAGGACTTTAGTGGTACCTTCGATGCTGTTCAGCTTCTAGAAAAAGTATGCAAAACTTTTGAAATGTCGCAGTCTAAGCATAGAACTGAAATGAAATTAGTTCATATCGTTTTTTAGTTGCCAGATTATGAAAATAAAAAACATGCAATACTGGTTCTTCTATGCTGAAAACGTGAAATGTAAGTAAAAAAGTTTGGTGTATAGATATGGTTCTGCATTTATTTTAACGTTTTACCATACCTTTTGTGTTGAGAGCGAAGCTTTTTTAACAAGAATTAAATTTAAAGCCTTGTAGCTGAATTTATTTTTCAGGAATTTTTATTTTTATTTTATTTTATTTTATTTATTATTATATTTTAGGCGCAGTTGTTATATTGCTCCTTTCAATATATCGCGCTTAAAAATAATAATAAAACATCCGATATATCATGATACATAAAGGTGTTGCTGAATTTCTCGAATTCACACGATTCATACAATAATTATATTTAATATTTTCTTACAATAAAATTTCTCATCTAATTCTTCATTTACAAGTACATTTTATCCCAGAAATTTAGCTGGGATGAATAACAGAAATGTAAACAATGATTTTAAATGAAAGGGGGCGGGGTTGTCTCTAATAGAGAAAATGGCCAGTTTCACAGTAGCCCTAAGAAATGGCTCCTCCTCGTTTTCTCAAGATATACTTGGTTGGCACTAAATCTGACAACACTCCGGGATAAATAAAGTTAAGGCCCCTCCCGCACTGGAAATGAGCACCGTCTATAGACTAATCGTGTGAAAAAATATCCTAAAAGTTACTGAAATTAGTTTTAGATTTAATCTTTCTTCTTAACGATGAATTAAAAGACATTCTTGATTGTATTCTTAAAATAGCAATAAAGATAATCATAATACCGTGAAATATGTTTAACGCAAAACTGATGGGAATGAAAAAAATCTTTTTCGCGTTAAAAGAAATTCCTGCTAAAAAACAATGCTACTCATCAATATTATTGATGTTGACAAATTTTATTCCGATTTCCTAATAAATTACTAATAAATTGCATGTATTAGGGTAAAAAAAATAGGCGGTAAAATAATGTTTTATTACCGGAAAAATTCCGCTATTTTTTGGCGACATATTGTCCACAAACTATTCGAGATCGTCCATTGTTTTATCTATCTCTCCATTCTAATGCGCATTTAAATAACCAAGTGTAGTTTTAATTATTTTCTGCGCTTCAGAAATATTGAGTTAAGGAAAAAGTAATTTCGCTTTTTTTTCGTATTTTTCTAAGTGAATTTATTTATATAAGTTTAAAAAACTAATCAATAATGTATGTGACTTTTTGTTCAATACCTTCTCCATTTGTCTGCTAAAAACCATAATTCTATCACTGTAGAACTTTCCAGATTTCTGTGCGAAAAACTGAACAAAGGGATTTCCACAAGCCTCTTTTGAAACTAGCTTAGCACCATTAAGAAAGATCTGCAGAGAGCGGGACATATAGTAATTGCTCGGGGCCTGGTCCGTACTATACGGTGGGTGCATCAAAAGCTCCCATCCAAGCTCTCTCTGTTTCTGCCGAGTGACTTAAGATGTGTGGGGTTTAGCGTTATCGTGATGGAAGACAACGCCTTTCCTATTGATCAATTCTGGCCGAGTTTTTTAATCGTCCGCTTCAATCACATTAGTTGTTCACATCAGATAGTTGAACTAATGGTTTGGCCAGATTCGAGCAGCTTATGATGGATATTTCCTTTCCAATCCCACCAAACACTCAGCATTGCCTTCTTTGGCATCAATCCGGGCTTTGGAACCGTTTGTGAAGCTTCTCCAGCCTTCAACCATGATCTTTTAAGCATATTGTTTTCATACGGGATCCATTTTTCATAACCCGTAATCATTCGTTTCAAAAATGGCTCGATTTTGTTTCGTTTCAGTAGCGATTCACAAATGGGAAATCTGTCCATTAAATTTTTCACTGTAAGTTCATGGGGAACTCAAGTATCGAGTTCCTTTTGGTATCCAATCATGGTTCAAAACTGTTTTAAGGTCAATGTTTTGTTACGTAGCAATGTCGCGAGAAGAAAGATCTCGTTCTGTCTCGATTTTGTTTTCATTTCATTGACTTTTTTAATGATTTAGTTGGCTAGGACAAGATTCATCTGTAACATCTAAATTTCAGGAACGAAAACAAGCAAACACATTCTGACACTGGCGTTTACTTAAGCACTGATCACCATAGACACCACATTATTTTCAATGATCCTGCGTTGCATTTTTCTCTTTTCGGAAATAAAAAAACAAAATGTGACGAAAATGATCTTCTGGAATCTCCATTTTTAAAACGCAATAACTTTTGACTGATTATACACTACCTTTATATCTAGAATTTTCTAGAGACTATTACCTTTCAAACGCTGTATAGTATGTCTTAATTGAGTAAGTGATATACGAGATATGCGACTTTAAATCATCCATTGGAAAAAACTAAATTACTTTTCCCCCAACCCAATAAAAGGGACAGGAGCTGCAGCGTGGATTTCGTAGCCAGGTTCGTCGTCGGAATCAACATTTCATGCGGAATTTTTCGTGTTAAATGATATTTAGTGAAAAAAAAAATGCATTAACATGCGTAGTATACCTCTCGATTTAACCAGCGAAAAAAAAATATATAAAAATAAAATAAAATAAAATAAATAAAAATAGAAGACCAAGGGCATATAATATTAATGCCTTGTATAAAACTTTCAAAAAATTCACACTTTCACAATAGATAAGATTCATAATGAAATTTGCAAAATATAAAATCGAATTTGTGTAGATAGATTTAAAATTACCTAGCAGATTCATGACAAGTCGTTTCTAGGAAGACTTATGACTAACATATTAAGAAGTTAAGCTGTTTACCCTTTGGGGACTAAGGCTGCGTTCAGATTGCAACACTCTTCCCTTCAACTGAATTCTTGGGAAGTTTTTTTGAATAGGATCCATTCCAAGTTGGCTAATATACCAGTGATGCTGATGGTTAAAGTTATGACGGAACGCAATAATAATAATGATGATAATAAGTCGAAAATTTCGCTATTTTGGTGTTAATTCAGTTCATAGAGCTTTGAAATAAAATGGAAAACAATATTTTCAGTTTTACTAATTTTTGAGTTTCGCGTACCAGAACCCAAAAACTCCAACGATCGAAATCTACAGAAGAAAACAAAACAGAAAATTTACTATTTGTGGACTTGAAAAGCGGAAATCTTCACATGTGGTTTTTGTCTTTGTTATGATCTTCAAGTGTAGTTCCTCCATAATTTTAACCAACAGCATCACTAATATATTAGCTAACCCGGAGTGGATCCTATTCAAAAGACTTCCCCACTTTTTCCAAGAATTCAGTTGAAGGGAAGAGTATTCAAAAGACTTCCCCACTTTTTCCAAGAATTCAGTTGAAGGGAAGAGTATTCAAAAGACTTCCCCACTTTTTCCAAGAATTCAGTTGAAGGGAAGAGCATTCAAAAGACTTCCCCACTTTTTCCAAGAATTCAGCTCAAGGGAAGAGTATTCAAAAGCTTTCCCCACTTTTTCCAAGAATTCAGTTCAAGGGAAGAGTATTCAAAAGACTTCCCCACTTTTTCCAAGAATTCAATTGAAGGGAAGAGAATCGCAATCTGAACGCAGCCTTAGTCCCCCAAAGGGTTAACAACTTAACTTCTTAACATGTTAGTTATAAGTCATCCTAGAGACGATTTGTCATGAATCTGCTAAGTAATTGCGCTAATGACACAAATTGGATTTTATAATTTTAAAATGTGGTTTCATCGTAATCGAAACGAGGATAATTAACAAAAGAATCGGGAGTTAAGCAATCTACCCTACTTGACGGAAAGATTGCTCTTTTGCCGGACAACCGTCCCTTTCCTGCAAAACTCATTACAGATCAAAAACACCGCGTCGCCACAAAAAATGAGCCGACACCGAAATTTAAGAAGTGGTCAAATGTGTTTGGGCCTTTAGGAATCCTCGTTTATTACCACCAATAACAGTAAAAGCAAACAAAAGTTCTGCCGTTAAGCAAGTTCGAAGAGTGGTGAAATATTTTAATTATTGATAAAACTAATCGGATGTCAATATGTATTTTTTTCTCTTTTTTTTACGTTTAATCTTATTTCTTTTCTGTTAAGATTTTAAATCGTATATCATTTTTTAATGTAAGTATTAATCTCTGCGTTTGTTTAAAGACATGATTGAAAACTTCTCATTATTATTATTTTTATGTTACTGCGAAATAAACGAAATTTTAAGCGGATGAAGGCAGACCCAAAAGCTAAACGTAGAATGCCTTACACGGTACCGAACAATTTAATTCTCATCACTGTCACTAGGGGTGCAACTTTGCGCCATTCTCTAACATGGGAGTGTCTTCCCTGCATTAAAAATCCAGCTTCGATATCAGCTCCCAAAAAGGTGATCTGCAAACTCTACACTCCGCCTCCGATACCTGGCGGACCACCTACTTTTTCTGTAACTTGCCATACGCAAGAATTCTAAATATTTACTTAACCACTGTTGCGGAATCGGAGTCACTAAAAAGAAGTCGACTCTGACTCCAGCTTTTTTGTTCAACATCAGTTTGAAGGGAAATTAAATCAATTATATGCAATTTTAAATCCATAAAAATATTATTTTTGTTATTTTTGGATTATATCGAGCTATCCATTGCACTGGCCGGCGTACACGGTAGATGAAAACCGTTTCAATAAAAACTCAAGTACTTTCGAATTATTTACAAACTAGTAAAATTCTTATCTGTATTTTTTCGCTTCAGGATCATTTTCATGTATTTCCAGTCTTTTATATAACACTAAAGATAATATTAATAATATGATAAATTTATTACTTCTTAAACTACATAGGGAACAAAAAGAGCTTAAATAGTAACATCAGTTAATTAAATCAATAAACTTGGGGTACACACTTGGGGAAAACAATTAATGACTGACTACTTACATGGAAGAGGAGCAATTAGCGTTAGGAATTAGGATATAATCGAGAAGTATTTTACGATGCAATTATCATAGATTTGCAATTTTACATAAATGTTTTTATTTATAAATAATTAAAATTGCACTATGAGTATTTATGATTTATCCAACTTTGCGAGCACTAGCATCATTAGTCCGCCTTTAATAATATTTTTAAGTCTCAGAAAATTCATAATTTTATCTATGGAATTACCAGAAAATGCTAAATAATAGGGCAAGAGAATATACCTGCAAAAGAAATTAATTACATAAGTATTTACAATAAAAAAAGTAATAAAATGAACATACTAAAGTTTTACAGCCAATCTGCTGACTTTTTGAAACAATAAATTACTTGTTAATTATAATTATTGATCATAACTATTCATTGACCTAAATTCAAATATTATCAATAATGTATGTATGCATGTATATTTAAATATACATAAATATTATAATATAAAATAAATTAAAATCACTAAAACACATTTATATTAATTACATTTTATTAGTATGTATTGTTATTACATTAAAATTCCAAGAAAGAAAATTTGAGATGTTAATGTGAAAATAATTTTAATCTGAAACAAAAATCTTGTGTGTATGAATAAAAATCTAATAATATGAAAATCGAAAAAAAATTTTGCTGTTAATATATGTTATAAAAAATGTGAAAATTTTTAGAAAGATTACTACGATTTGATAAGATGAAGGTTACTATTTAAAAATAAATAAATAAATAAAAATAACTTAAATATTGAGAGGGGGATTGAGTAGGAACTTGAATAGATTATATTGAAATCAACCATCATGGAACAGCATAGTTTATACTGAATCATTTGAAAACAGAGCCTTCTGTAACAAATAAGTAAATTTAAATACGTTGTTTTAATAATATTTTGTTAATTTATTAATTTTATTCTTTTATATTGTGTTGGGTTTTTTTCTAACTCTTTACAGGAATTAAATTACAAAAGCATTTACTTAATAGAATTTCCAAGCATCCACCCTTTATTTGATTTGTATGATGTTCTATGGTACGTTTGACTGGAGATGCTATTTTGAGATCGTCCGGTAATAAAAGACATTTATAGAACTATTTCTATTTGAATGAATTTAGTGTGATTAGATCATATGTATTTTTTAACTTTATAAATTAAAATGTTACATGTGTGCATACATAGATTTGAAAAATGTGTGCATATATAAATTAAAATGTTACATGTATGCATACATAGATTTGAAGATTATATTACTCATGTAAATAAATAATTTTTCTTAAGGGAAACACATTTAAATAATACTCATATTATTTAATTACACTCACATCAAAAATATTTCAAAGAAAAGTTTTATAAATACTTTATAACAAGCAAAACTAGCAAACATTCTATTCTCCGTTTCATGACATACTGCTGGCGCCATTATTGGTAGCAAGTGGTAAAAATATAAACAGCTTGGTAATCAGCACGCTTACAGGCATGGTTTTCACTCACAGGCATGGTGTTTCATGGTCAGCACAGTGTTGCCAGATCAATTTCGGAAAAGTAGCAAAAATTTTTTCAAAAGTAGCAAAAAGTAGCCCAAGCTGTAAAATGGTGGCGCCATCTACTGGTACTTTCTGAAACTACTAAGAAATTTAAAAAGTGTTCAAAAGTAGCCCCTTGCACGTGACGTCACATGCTTCATATTTCGCCCAAACATAAGGCAGATTTGGTTTTTTTCACATTTGTAAACATAGTGATTTTTGCTTCATTTTTTAAGTAATTAGAAAAAAATGCAAGAATAAGAAAAATTAGAATTAAACAGAAGCACCACATGTGCTTTAAATAGCAAATGAAGAGTTATGATGTTTTGTTTGGGCATAACAGCCGTTGCTGTGACGTCAATACAAGGGGTCTATTCGCTACTTGTAGCCCGCTACTGGCAACAGTGCGAACTACAACCATGAAGATAGATATAGTAGAAGGAGATCAAAGACGGCGCTTCCACTTTCGTCCCTAAAGTCCTTCCGAGTCTGGCTGGCATTTCCGGCAGTTTGGCAGCAGATGAAATCTAGCGCTCCCTATGTCCCGCTAGCAGACTAGTCGAGAGACCAGTCAAACAAGTCATGTGATCAAAAGTCAGTGCAGCATCACTAGCGCCACGCTATGCACCGGGCATTACTTTGGGGCTAAGTTCTGTTGGGAAAAGCCTATCTTCTCGGTTCTCTACAACCAAAATTATGTTGCCGTTGCCATTCCAAATTCCAAAGAAAAATATAGATTTAAAAGAAAGTTGCCAAATATTTTTCATAATTTATCCATAAATATTTAAATATAAAGAAAAAAAATAGAGAGAACGAGAGGAAGCTAAAAGTAGCAAATTGTAGCGCAATTTTTTTTTTAGTAGCGCAAAAAGTAGCAAGTAGCCCAGATTTTTAAAAAAGTAGCCTGGAGTGGTCAAAAGTAGCCCAATTCGCTACTTGTAGCCCGATCTGGCAACACTGGGTCAGCACACTTACAGGGCATTTCGAGTCATCTTGAGGAGCCAACCCTTGGTCGAGGCACTTGGTTGATGAGTCGACATAATGGATGGACTCTTGACTCATTTGCGGTTCATTGAAAGATGACGCACTTATATGTTTCGTATCACATGTATCGCACAGAAAAGAATTTTTGAACATATGCTCGAATCACTATTCTAGGAGTGTGTTTTTATGTTTAACTAAAACTTCGTATGGTACATACAAAGTTCTATAGTGCATTTACAGAGTTACACAAAATAATTCGTCATGATTACCGTGTATGAGCCATGGAACAAAGAATATAAACAGGAAGGAAAACCGGTTAACAGAGGCGAGCCGAGGCAAGCCGAGAATTTTTTGACAAGTGTGACCCTGAACTGCCGGCAACCTTGGCGATTTTTTTCGATTGGCGATAACTTGGCATGTGTTTTACCTCTTGCCGTAGAAATCAGCACATAAAGCGTCGAGTGTAAGAAAGGCCAAATAAGCGATAAATGCGCCAAACAGTTGCCATTCCTCAGGGAATGCTGGGATATGGGTGAACCTCACAGAAATCTGGTGGCATCGACGATCACCCTGCTCCTAATGGGAAAGAGGCTTCGTTTTCCTTCCCGTTTATATTCCTTCTTCCATGGTATGAGCAAGCTTAAACTATGTAAAAAAAAAAAAAAAAAAAAAAAAAAAAAAAATTCTTTTATTATGTACATTCCTGCTCACTAATATTTAGTATACTAAGATTATTTTCGATAGTAGTCAATTGTAGTGCTTTGAACGTATTGGAAAAATGTTTCATAATCCATTCTTGACATTTATACTTCTTTCTTTTTTTTTATTTGTTTGGCAATATATATTCTATTGATAGATCTTAAATTTCCTGTTTTAACGCGAAACTTTTTGATATATTTTTTGACTCACTGTTAAATATGAAGTTATAAAATTGACGGGCGACTATTGAGGCGATTTAGAATCAAATTGCATTTTCCACTTTTTAATAAATAAATTACTTATCATGAAAAAGATGTTCTTGTAATGTACTTCAAATTTTCCTCCGTTTTTTTGCTACGCCATTCTGAAATTCAATATAAACTCTAACTTTGACAGTATTTTTCAAATTTATTTTGCCAAAAATTGAAAAACGTCATTCGATTACATAGTTTTTGAATAAGAATACTTGCCAATTATATGAGTTCGTGTCCGAATAATAATGAATTGGGAAATTTGTTAGAAAGTTGCTTTTTTTCGTTTTTAAGAACAAATTTAATAAATTACGAATAAATATTTGACGAAGATCTATTTTTTTATTTTGCAGCTTCAGAAGTTATGATGTTTTAACACTCTTTTTTTTCTTTTATTCTAAATTATATACTTTTTCCATGAATAATCTATAAGTTTTAGTAATTGTTAACATTCCGGCTGCTATTGTATATTTTCTTTCGAAAGCATACCAAGTTAAAATATGCTGTAAAATTTCTTTATGAACGTGCATAAAATATTCTTCAGAAAAATCTTAATTGTACGTTAAGAAAAAGAAATTGGAATATTTTGTAGAAATTGAGTCCGGTGGCACAGGCTTAGTTTAACTGTTTTTTTTTTTTTTTTTTTCCTTTCAATGGTTGAAACCGTACAGAATTTTTAATTTTTACTTTAGCCCGGGTTAGTTTTCGTTCATACCGGGTCGGGCCTGAGTAGACCTCTAAATGAATTGTAAATATCTGTAAGCTTTCTGTAGTTTCTAAATGTCATTTTATAAATATGTCACAATTTACTCAGCAGCTGGGATATCACTTGACGCCCCGATTCGAACAGAAGTGTGCGGGAGGCGGGGTCTGCATTTGAAAAATAATATTATTTTGTGATGTTTATAATTTTTTATTTCATTCCTTTTAAAATTCTATTTTTTAAATTATGGTAGTAAATGTATTGTGTAACTGTCAGTTTTTACGCTTTTTTCTAAAAGTATATTTTTTTATATTTTAAATTTATATTTAAAATTGTCCTTTTAAATTATTCAAAACATAGGATTAAAAAAAAGCTTATTTCTTTCATGAAAAAAAAATTACATGAAAAAAAGCGTAAATGTTGACTGCTGTGATATTCAGATCCCCCCCCCCCCCCACCCGCTCCCTCCCGATTTACATACAAAACCTCCTTAATATTAAAAAAAAAAAAAAAAAAAAAGCGGCAGAATTTCAAAATTATTCTCTGTATCTGATTTTGAAAAAGAAATATTTAAAATATTATCTAAACTTTAAAAAATCATGTGTAAATTATACCTAATTTTACATTACCATTTGTGTTTTCAATGGTAAAAAAGTGCAATCCCTCTCCCCTTTGCTCAACACTCTTTTTTAACCTACTACTAACATAGAATTTTATTTCTCTCTCTTCTAAAGTTTATTTCTATATAGCATCAGATTAAAGCAGTTGAAAATATTCCCCAAACCAATCCTACCTTTTTCTGACAAAAAAACACAACGATAACATTTGCTTTGCTTGATGGTGTCTTTCCCCTATACGGCGACCAACACAAGTATACCGTAAATTCAATTATTATTTTAAAGAAATACCCTGTTGCCCATCAGCTTGTCCCTCTCTCTCCTTTCATTCATTCGGTCATCTTCCCAATCATACATGAAATGCACATCTACAGAACATTAAAATGCATAAAAACTAACAAAGCACAAAGAAAATAAACGGAAGTGCAAAGCGAGGACGGGCCGTTCGGTTAATTTTTTCTGCTTAATCTTTTACGTACAGACGGTACTTTTAACCTCTTCAGACCTGAGCATAAAATAACTCTACAAATATATATTTTTTGCTTTTGCATAATCGAAATGACACCATAGATGATAGAAAGTGTCATATTTATGAAATCAGTACTTAATGGGACTGGTAATTTAGGTTTACAAATATGGATAGAAAAGTAGTAGTCCTCTTAAAACATCAGTTTAACTATCAGTAATATGAATTTACGCAATAACAATATTAAACTCTTTAAACAAGTAAATGATCAGCAAATCCTCATTTTTTTTTTTATTGCAAAGCATTTAAGTTAAATAATCATGAATATTTCTTACTTTCTTGGTCACAAGGTCTTGAAGGCATCTTCGAAACTCGGATGAAAATAATATTTATTTTATGAGGTAATATTCATCAGTGCTGACATTTATTGGTTTTGTTTTAAAGCAAAAAACATTCAGCTGTATTGAAGTAAAGTAAAAATGCAAAAAATTCGAACAGTTTAGTTTTTATAAGAAAAAGAATGGAGGTACACATTTGTGTACCTCAGGTTTAAAGAGGTTAAGTACCATTAAAATAACTTGTTACAAAACTCATTTAATACATCGAGTATTAATATATTTTTGAATGAAATATGTTATTTTACCTTATTCCGAAAGGCATTATTGGTTGAATAAATAAAAAATATTTCTAAAAATATCATTTCTTTTTTCATTTTTCATTTTATTTTTGTATTTTAGCTTTCTTGACATTGAAATATTATGGGTGTAAATTTTCAGTTCAGATTTATTCCTATATTTTTACAGTAAGAAAATTATAATTGAAAATTTTCTAATGCTACAAAATACTAATAAAAATTTTTTTGAAACAAAAGTTTTGACTGAAGGTATAAATATTGGTCAGAATCCCTATAAATATAAATTTAATTCATTAATTTTAACTGGCGAAATCCTTCTAAAATTTATTAATTGATTGCGTAAATCTTCTAACTTAGTTAAAAAAAACTCGCGAAAAATGCTTTAGTAGATAAAATTTTCGAGAATTCATAATTTGAGACATAAAGGGTTAAATACCCGGGGAGCGTTGGGAATCGTACTTTCATTCATTCAAATTCGTAATTTCATTCATTCCCGTCTTCGTCTCTGGCTCACTAGTATTTTTCGCCCTGGCTTCTTATTTATAGATACTTTTTTCAATAACAATTAATTTTTTTTTTTTTTTTTTTTTTTTTTTTTGTTAATACCAGTCACTAATGGTTACATTATGTGTATGCATATGACTTTATTATTATAACAAGACATTTGTGTTTCAACATTTAGTATAATAATAAAGATTTCATTAGTTACCGTTTATGCTTCGTGTATTTGCAACATATTTTTTACACTTTAGGTGTAAATTAGAGACTAATTTTCCTAAACAAACATTTGTGATAAAACATAAAAATTACTATTAAGCTTTGATATTCGTTTAATCCTATTCCAAAAAAGCAGTCTTCAAATTATTTGTTAATTTTTTGTTAATAGACACCTGTCACTAATGGTGATATTATATGTATGCATTTGCCTTTATTATTATGACGATTCATTTATATATCAACATTTAGTGTAATAAAAAAAATTTCATTAACTACCGTTTATGTTTCGTTCCTTTGAGGCACGTTTTACACTTTAGATGTAAATTAAAGAAAAATTTTCCAGACCAAACATTTGTGATGGAACATAAAAATTACTACTAAACTTTGATGTCCGTTTAATCTTTTTCTAAAACAGCAGTCTTCAAAAGTTATTCCTTAGACTGTCATGTGAAAAATACGTAAAATAACTGTATTCGCTATGTTATGTTGAGTAACACATATCTCAAATTTAAGTTAACTTTGACTTTTGTGATTTGGATTGCAAGTTTGATTTTAATGCAGTAAAAGTAATTTTTCCCCATAATCGAAGCAAAATTCTGTACCGAAAGAATTAATATACAGATTGCTTTTTTTTCTTTTTTTTTTCTATTCAGAGTTCTTTGTAACTAATTTTAATAACCGGAACTGCTTTAAAATTTATAAGGGGACTGGATCAGGCAGGGTCGCGAGGCCTACCAATTGGTTAAAGCTCAACATGTCCCACCCCATTAAAAGGGGACAAATGAAGCCAAGGGAAAAAAGATTCCGAGGGAAAAAAGATTCCGAGGGAAAAAAAAGAGTCAGTTACCAGTAAGGTCTATTTCATGTGACATGTAATGCTCGGCCGTCGAAAATGTTGTACAAAGAATGCAAGGTAGTGAAAGAGAACGGTGGACACATTTTTGAATGTAGTCAAATTCCTCGTCGGAAAAGTAAGTATGATGAATAAAACATAGAAATTTATCCAAATTATTAATTTGGTCAGTTTTTGATGTTATTTTTTCTATGTACAGAGCCAAATTTCTCGCTATCAACGGTGATTGGAACTATTTTTATTTATTTATTTAATTTTGTTAGAATCTTTTTTGCCGTGGTTTTATTAGTTAATTTATAAAATTTTGCGTCATTTCAGTTATTAGAACGAGCTACCGGTGGCTCTAAAATGCGCCAGTTAAAAAAAAAAAAAAAAAAAAAAAAACATGTAGAAATTTCCATCTTCGTGCTTTATTTTTATTCCCGGCTTACAGCGCATACGCGTACTATTTAACTGATATCCTTCTTTCAAATATTCATTGGTAAATATATGGTATTTGAGTAAAAGCAGTTAATTAATTTAAGACACTTGGGATTGATCGTTTACTCAAGAATAATGATCGAAAACCTCTAAAGGTTTTAGTTTGAGTTAAGATATAAAATAGAAGTGATTGACAATATTTTTAGAATCCCAATTATGCTTCAATGTCTTGAATTAATCAATACTGCGCTATATTTTTTTTCGGTATATGCCACCTTAAGAGTACCAGCATCACAGCCTGCCTTTATCGATGACTAATTGGCTAAATTTGGTAATTTGTCTTGTATACGGAAAGATTATCACAAATGCTAATTAATGTATGAATTTTTAACATAAAATAATCTATTTAGGTTGAAATAAATAAATAAATATTTCCAAATTATAAAGTTAATAAAATAAACATTAATTTTAGACTTATGAAAACATGATAATGTTCGAAGCCCAACTATTGAATTTTGAAACAATAAATTGTTTATTCATTATCATTTTTCATTGAATTATATTGTCTACTCTTTTTTATTTATTATCTTTATAATTCGGAAATGAATTTGCTTTAATTATATAAAATTATTAGATATAAATATATTTTCATATTAAAATTTCAAAAGAGATAACTTCAGATTATAACATTAAAATGGAAATTTTCAAAAAATATTTCCAAAATTCTGTGATTTACTAAGGTAAAGACTTTTATTAAAAAACAAGACTTGTACTAAAAAGTAAGAAAAATCATGCATTAAGAAACACTTTTTAACATTTCTTTAAAACTTTAACAAAACTTCGTTATCTAGGAAAATAAGATATTACTGTACATAGCCAAACAGGTTTTCTAATACTTTTGAATAGCCCTGTATTTGATATGCCGGTTGATATATAGACTATATAATAGCGAAATTCACTTTAACAAGAAAACTTCTAACTGCATGAAATTTTTCTTTCAACAATTTATATTAATCGATCGAAACTTTTTTGAATACTTTTGTTCAGCCATGTAGTTCACCTAGTACCTTTAATGTACGAAATTATTTTGCTAAAATTTTATTGAAACGATAATATTCTTTAAACTATTCAAATCACATTTCCAGAAACTATCATTCACAAGCAACCATGTATCCAGTTCTTTGAGTGACACTGTATATCCTTTTATCTATATTTTACTAACATTTCTTAGTAAACTGAATGCATTTCAACGTAAAAATGCATATATTATTTAAAAACCACCTTTAAATAAATTACGCTAATATTCAGTAATCTTTCCTAGATCTTTTGCGTAACCCTATATATCTAATTTGTGTAACTATACGCATTTGTACTCACCCTGTAATATGCATACATTTTGTGAAACTTAAAAGCTCATATCATAATTGCATTAACCCTTTCCGGCACGGGCAAAATCTGTAGTAAAATGAGAAATTATCGACTGACACCGGAATTCACAAACGAATTTTTGTAGATATTTTGAATTCCTTAATTTACGCTTTTATTATTAAAGCAAAATTTCACTAAAATATTACTGGTGCCGTTTGCGAGTATGGAATTAAAATTAGGTATCCCAGACCGGGCACAGTGTGCCGGAAAGGGTTAAATCAATTCAACAGCCATTATCTATAACATACAGTAATTCGGATAGATTATACTATTTTAAATCTTTGTGTGTCCCTGTAAATGCTACGCACTTCGTATTAAGCATGAAATAAATAATATTAAGCCTCAGCGACGTGTATCAATTTGATTATACATGAAATCGTTTACCGTAATTAAAATATATCACAAACAATCCCCACTCCTTTATTACTATGTAAAAAAAATACATATGTGTGGCCCTGTAACTGAATAATAACTATTCTTTTCAGTGCATACTTTACAAAATGCATATTTTAGTGCGCTTAGTAGATACATATAAATTTTAACGTGTTTCACAAAATGTAATATTTTTAAAATTCGTTTGAAACGATTTTTCCACATAGGCCATAATATAATGGAAAACTTTTGACTGTCCCTCTAAATAAATTAATCATGGTAGAAACTTCATTTTCAATAGGGTTCGTGCTAGAGTAAACATCAATAACATCCAAAAATTTCGAGGCAATCCGACTATATTTACGAGAGTTAGAGCGCGGACAGACGCCCAGACAAACCGAAAGCGTAAACACTTTCAACATTGTTTGAAAGTGTTAAAAAATAAGGGAGGGGGAAGTGTATAAAAATATCGGGGACAGGATAATTATCACGTTTCAAAAAATTAAACTGGATGGGACATCTTTGAACAGCACAGGCTGAATCGAGTAATTTGAAAATAGAACATTTTTAATATAATAAAATTTTTACTTGTCATACTAATGTAATAATACTTACTTGATTGGCCTTACTAGCATTTTATTTCTACATCTACTTCTAAAAGCTTTAGGTCACATACTATGTCTGACTGATTTTCGTTGAACGAATTCAGAATAAAACAATAAAATCTATATTTAGTAAATTTACATTAGTTTATGTTAATATTATGTATAAATTTATACTAATTTATATTAATGAATGATTTTAATATAATTAAATATGTAATTTTTCTTTCCTTGAATAGAATACTACACACGTGCATATATAGGTATGATTGGGAAGCCTATTCAACATTTTAAAAGATATAATCATCTTTATTTGAGAAACGAACTTTGATAATTAAAATATAGAAATTATTTAATTTCACTCAGATCAGAATATTTAAGGAGAAAATATTTATAAATATTATTTTGCGATACCACATGATTATTTTTCTATTTACCCTTTTAAAAAGCTGAAGAGCAGTCACGTTCTTCAGCTTATTTATAAAATAGAGGTAGTGTTGGGTAGGACGCCGCAAATTTATGACGTTTGTATGAGGTACAACGAAAGTAATTTTGTCATGACAATGTCATGCTTCAATTGAGTGGGGTGGTGAGGAGTTAAAATCGAGAAACTACAAATGGACTTGGGATGGAAGCGAAGGCTTTCCGCTTTCTCGCCGTGTAAACTCTATGGCAGTATGCAGCTTAAATCTGACAATGAGAAGTCAGACGTCAGGGGATGGGTACTTTTATGTTGTTGTCAGGTTGATAAATAGAAGAATATAGTTTTTGGAAAACATAAATGGAATTAGTGTCTTGACTGTAAATTAATGCAGTAACGCCCGTTTTATCTGATTATAAGGAGGGTTTTTTTTTTCACTAAGAGGAAATTCCGAAATGATTTCATGCTTGGGGTGTGTAGTGCTTTTTTCTGAACTGAAAGTATATGTTTATGTAATAAATCCTGACATCTGATAAACGGGAGGGAGGGGGTATGTTTTTGCTTGATATTATTCATCTGAAAAATCACATTTACAAAAATTAAAATGCTTATTATTATTATATTTAGTGGAAAAGAAAACTTTGATATTTTTTCAGTGTTGAATCCAGATATTTTTATCCTCGAAGAACTTTAGTGGTTCCTGGTGGGGGGGGGGGGGGGTAATGCCAATCCCGGGTCATCTCCCCCTTTCCCGAAACCAACACGATATCTTTCAATAACATTCGATTTAACAAGAACTTGCGTTTGAATGTTTATTTATTATTCTGACAAAATAATTAATAGGGCAATTTAATTCCTCCTTAAAATACTAATAATAAGTAAATAAATACTAAAAAGAACAGTTTACAAGTGTAAAAGTGATTTTAAGATTCCCAGAGTGCTGTGACGTAAAAAATTAAAAAAAAAAGGTTTTTTTTTTTTTCTTTTAATTAGGGGTTTTGTTTTCTGCGAGCTACAAAGCGATCATAATGTAACTCAAAATTCTTTATCAATAGATTTTAAAATTCGTGTAAATGATAGGGGAAAGTGGGAAAACTTGATCATAGGAACACATATTATCTCTACAGTTGGTTATTTTCTCTTTCTAAAACAGGCAATATGGTAACATATTTACAGTTCGGAACATGTAAAAAAGAAATCACATACCTTGGTACTATTTTGAAAGTATGGTGATTAATATTTGTTTTTTCCCTGTCTGAAGTAAATATTTAGGTGCATGTTTTTTTTTATTTGAAGTTTTGTTTAAAGCTGCAACAATATAGATTAATTTAATAAGTATAATTTCAATTGTATTTTGAATCTAAAATAGTTCAAATAGCTGCCTGCTTTACTTAGTAAAACTCTGATAAACTAAAATGGCTGAAAACAAAAATAGGGATACTTGATAAACTGAAATTGGGGATACATGAGCCATGGCTTAACCCTTTCAGTACCAAAATTTTAAAAATGAAATAAAAATTATGAGGTTTTTACATATTGATAATAAAGGTCCTAATAAGCTAAAAATCACCTAAAAATTTTTCATAACCATATTTTTTTTAATTAGAGAATGTCATTGATCAAAGACATTTGTATTCAATGGCTGTAGGGTAGACTATAATGAAAAGACACTGTTGGTGGAAAAATAAATTTTATTTTATTGTTACAAAATACTGTTTTAGAATAATACTGTTAGAAAATACTGTTTAAATTTCAAATGCTGTGATAACTATGCTTTTAAGTAGAATTCTTTGAAACAATTGCGTTCTTTACTCAAATATAGATGGATTTGGCATTTTTCAAGCCTAAAATGCGATTTCCCCTTGCACTGTTTTCTTTTACAGCGGCCTGCTTCCTTGCAGCCGTTATGGATAGGGATATGATGTACTGCATCGAGTTGTATTACCTTATATGGTCTCACATCTGTGTTTTTTCGCGAAATATCGTGTTGGGAATTTTCTGGAGCATGTCTTTGGTTTTACTTGGTCTACCACGTTTTCTTGATGCTGATGGTTTTCCAGCTTTCACTAGATAGTTTGCTATTGTCATTTTGAAGTGTAACAAATCCATAATTTCTGTTTATCGAATATTACATTCAGTAGCATCTCTTTTATATTCAAGCCAACTATTACATATTAGCCAGGTCTGCTGCATGAAATATTAGGCGAAGTGTCCATTTTCCTGACCGAATAAAAATTCTGTATAAGCCAATTAGAAAATCCATCTTATCAACTCCTCCCATTGATTCATTATATTTCTTCACAACTTCCTGTCGAATCACATCAATGTTTTGCTTAGAATTTTTGTCCCATCGTTTAGCAACATCAATGTTTCCTTTTTCCCAAAAAAGTTACTTGCAATATTCACACTTTAGTTATCATACCATATGACAAGTACGATATCGTTGTCCTTACTATATAACTCTTCTATAAAACTCCTTCCATTTTTTTTTTGCTGCTTTCTCCGAAATGAAATGTGGATTTCCAAACCTATTCACTCTTGCTGTACAAGCTGCTAATATTTTATGATTTTTCAAAATCTGCAACAAAGCATAAGATAAAAAAATTATTATCAAAATATAACTGTGTTTTCTCGGTGATTATTCTCTTACTCAAATGCATAACAACTGCTGCTGCCTGACCAAATCTGCCTTGTAGATCTTTATTTCGGTGGTTGTTCCCTGATATAATATAAAATGATACACAATTCCACTTTCCCGATATTTTATTTATCTTACCTTTTATAATTTTTTTTTTATAGAAATAACAACAACGAAAATAAAACAGAATACATTAAATAATAATATACAATAAAAACTAAAGGAAAGCAAACGATATCATAAAGTGACAGTATAGTGGTACCGTAATTTCGGGTGTATAAGCCGCGGGTCAAACAATTCTTCTTCGACCCAGAATTTTTTAAGAAATAAGTGTAACTACTTAGATCGCCGTAAATATTTGTCTTCAATCACTAAATAAGATTTCTGGGTCCAAAAAGAATTGTTTGATCCGCGGCTTATACACCCGAAATTACGGTAAACACACTTTGAAAACATTTGTCCATGATCATGGACACATGTTTTTAAATAATTCTATAACAAAATTGTAAATACTTAGAACTTTCAAAATAAGCTTAAATCAAAGTTTCTAGTTTTCTTAACAAAATAATAAATATATTTAGCTACTGCTTATATAAAATTATATCAAAATAATATGATTCTAAAAAGGCTTACCGGGACGAGACCTTGTGTTTCTATCCATCTTGATACAAATATTCCTAAGCGTTGCTATCTACTTGTTTGATTTCTAAACATTTGTGCTTTTCGTAGGGAAATGATTAAAAATGCAGACAAAAAATGTAAAATTACTTTAAATTAAATTAGATTTCATAAAAAAAATTCTTAAAAGTATGTCCTTGATCATGGACACCAGTAGCGAAAGGGTTAACCATCCTCACTAGGAAATTAGACATATGGGTAAAACAAAAAAAGATAAAATTACGTCCTTATCATATTCACTAATTGATTTTTTTTTTCACTGATAAGAAAAGAATTTTTTTTCTTAAGAAAATAATGACCTAGAAAAAAAAATGTTTAGAAATGTATATTTTTTTAACCCTCTGGATCCCAAACCACCCGAGACATTTTAATTCGTATATTTCAGTTCCCACCAGAAAATTAAAACAACAATATTTGCTTTAATCAATAACAGAACATTCCGTATTTAAATAAAACGAAATTAGCCATTGAATTTTTCTTTTGTGAAATAAACTACATAATTTCTAGAACGTGTTTTAGCATGGGAATTAAAGGGTTAATGAAAATTAAATTTTATTGTTCGTTTTGACTAACAAAATAACCTGTCTAGATAAATGTAGGCATAGTTTTCTGTTTAACTTTTAACTTATTACATTAAAATAACATTTAAAAACTGTTTTACAGGTCATAATCTCTAATATTTTAATTAGTTAGGTCCAACATATTAAAATAGTTATTTTTTTTTAATATATTATATTAAGATTAATTATTGTATATTGAAATCGTAACCTCTATTACTGATTGAACATGAAATTAGCTTAAATAATTGCAGATTCCAAATTTAAAGGGCCACCAACTGAAGATATTGCTACCATCGATGAAACCCAAGTTGAAATGAACCTTCGACCACAAATAATCACTAAGAAAAAATGATCGTTTTACTAGTTTTGTTTTTATAATTGGTTTTGAAGGGCTTTATGTATCTTAATTTATCATTTGTGCAAAAATAAAGCGAAAAACATTACTTTTGTAGGTATTTTTCTGTATTGGCTCAAGTATCCCTTCACCATGGCTCAGGTATCCCTCTCATGGGCTTACTTGAGCCACGATGTGAAACAAAAAGTAAACATTTGTTAAACTAGAAAAATAGTTCAAAATTAATTGAAAGTGGTTTTCAGTTGAAGAAATAATATCAAATTTTCATTTTCAATATTTTTTTTTTGTGCTAAAAAATTATAAAATAAAAAAAATAATTAAAATTAATATTGTGGCTCAAGTATCCCTATCTTCACCTATTTAATGTTATTGAATGTGATATTCACAATCATCCATTATTGGCATTTAATCTTGTAGTTTGGTGATAGTTTTTTGGTCGACGGGATAACCAAGTAGTACCAAATACGTTTTTACAAACCCATATAATATTATTTACCTGCTTTTCGTCTATTATACTTCCAATATGACGCAATATTTGATTAAAAAAATCCTCAAGTTATTTATTTTATTTCCAATCAATCTTGCTATATAAAAATCATGACATACTACTCAAGTTTTTCTTAAATTCGTCAAATTATTTTTTCGTATGCAAATCTTGCAAGAATAAAGTAATTGAAACACATGAACTAATCAAGAGTAAACTTCTTGAGTAGTTAATGTGAAATTATTAATACAATTAATTATATAATAATATAATATCTACATGTGTTTTTTATGGGTGCGACGAGGTTCTTGATAAGTATTTTAGAAATTATCTCTTCAAATTCATTTATTAAAATCCTGAAAACATCAAAAAATGGAATGCAATGCTTTGTTTGGAATATGTTCGAGACATGCTCAGTTGGATTTAAATGGGTAGTCCTGCTGGCCACTACTTAAGGTTTTTTTTTTTCTAACATAATCAAGCTGAGGAGTATTTCGCTTTAGCATGCATTAAATAAAAGGAATTGGTAATGGCTGTAGCGTAAGGTATGACACAAGGCCTGAATATCTCGTTTGCATAAGCTTTGAGCCCTTAAATTGTCATCTTGAGTAATTTATAAAGCTGAATATATGTTTTCAACAAAACTTGCAAATTCAAATGCATCAATATGGACTCGATTATAGTTTTTCCAAAATAAATTATTAGATAAAAAATCTGCCAATGACAATTGAGTCATTCCATGTCAAATCAACCAAAAACAATCGATATTCAACTTGACCATTTCAAATTTCAATGAAACTGCCAGGGATCATTTTCTATGATGATATAAATTAGAACATATTTTTATTTTTATTTATCGCTTTAAACTTTCATACAATTAATTATTTAAATTTTGAAAAATCATCATTTTTTGATTAGCATAAATATTTTTAATTTTGAATTTCTCATGTTCTATCAAACACAGATAATTTTTTGACGACTCATTTTAATGTGGAGTTTTTAAGGTTTAATTTTATATACAAGTTGATAGGCATAGTTAAAAAAGGTAAAATTTTAATTTTTTAAAGTTTAAAATTTTTTAGATTGTCATTTTTAAAATTTTTGAAAACAATACATGAATGTTGTAATATTATAAGCTTAAAATTCTGGAATTTGTAGAGTGGGACCTTAATGGAATCAGGAGTTATGAAATAAAAGCTGAAAATTACCATACAAATTACAAATAAATAACACAATAGACAGAATTAAACTGTTATTTTAATAGTAATTTTTAGCTTTTATTTCAGAACTCCTGATCTCATTGAAATCCCACTCTGAAAATTTCAGAATTTTAAGCTTATAATATTACAACAAACATACAATTTTTTCAAAAAATTTTAAAAATGACTAAAAAATTTTTAACTTAAAAAAATTAAATTTTATTTCTTTAACTATGCTTAGTCAACTTGTATATCAAATTAAACTTATAAACTCCACATTAAAATGAGTCGTCATAAAATTTTCTACATTTGATATAACTTCAGAAATTTAAAATTAAAAATATGTAAGCAAGCCCAAAAATGATGATTTTTCAAAATTTAAATAATTAACTATATAAAATTTTGATGCGAAAAAAATTATGAACATATATTCTCATTTATATCATCAGGCAGAACGATTCCTGAGAGTTTAATTGAAATCTGAAAGGATCAGGTCGAGTTCACTGATTGATTTGGCATGGAATGACACAATTGATTCCAGAAGAAATTTGATAATTTCGTTAATCAGTCTCAGTAAAAATAATGAATTCTATAGTTTACTTGAAAAAAAAAAAAAAGATAATTTTGTCAAACAATTGCAGAAAATCAGGAATTTCATCAATTACCTGTGGGTGGGTGACAGTAAATTGCATCAATTAATTAAGGAAAATGATCACAAATTTCATCAAACAATTGTAGGAAAAAAACTCTGCAAACTTCATCTATGGTTCACAGTAATAGAATGAAAAAATTGACGATCAGTCACGAAATTGGATTTATTGTTTTCACAGTATTTTTTTCAAAAAGTTCCCTTTGCCAATAAAAATTGCAATGTAATTTATAGGGTTCGAGCTTTCTAAATCATTCTGTACTCAAAATCATTCCTCAATCTAAGGAATTGTTAAATTTATTCTTTCAAAATTAAATATATATTGAATTTAAAAACGTTTGAGACAATGAAGATCAGATTTTTTCTTTGCCTGTCTGAACTGGCTTGGACTATACCTTCAGTTTATTTTACTAAAATGCTGCATAACCCATATTTTTGTTACACAAATAGTAAATTAAGAATTGGTGTGGGGAAAATAAACATATATCAATTACATATTTAAAAATGATCTTTTTCAGAATTTAAAACATATATCATCATGATAGTTAATGACAATACTTAATAAGAAAAATATTTTATTTTCAATATTAACAAAAATACAGTATGTAATTTTAACAATTCTTGTTTAGAGTGAAAGAAATGAAAATAAGTTGTTTTAGTTTGTCGATTGCAATAGATGACTGGTCACTTTCAAACATGGGTACTATTACAAACAGATGCAGTTTTTCACTTTGCATAATTTTTATTGAACATTAACAAAACAAAACAAAAATTTGCAGTTAATATTAACATTATGAAAACAAAACTTTGTAAAAAGAAATATGAACCAAAAATGTTTTAAGAGAATAATATCAGCAATTTTTTTAAAACTTATTCAAAAAGTAATAAATTTCCATTTGAAAAAAAATCTTAGATTTGGAAGTTTTATGTTAAATGTTTTCTCTACTGAAAAAGCCATTAGAGATTCTCTTGTTTTAGGTATTTTCTTTGCACAAATACATTCCTTTTTTGTGACTACGTCCATGCATAACTAAGTATTTTTTAAGAGTAAATTCTTTTCCACAGGTGTCACATTTGTGCAGGTTTTCTCCAGTGTGATTGCGCATGTGAAACTTCAATGAAGATTGTATATTAAATCTCTTACTGCATATTTTACAAACATGTTGTTTTTCTTCAGTATGAATAGTCATATGTGCTTTACATGAAGACTGTTGACTAAATCCTTTCCCACAAATACGACAAACATAAGGTTTTTCTCCTGTGTGTGTACGTCGGTGTACAGTTAATCGAGTTTTTGAAACAAAGCGTTTCTCACAAAACTCACATTTGAAACTTTTTTCTGTGTGAATTTGAGAATGCATAGCCAAATACTTCTGTTTAGCAAAACTTTTGTTGCACACATTACAAGTGAAATTCTTTTTACCACAGTTATGTAAATGCTTATTTAAACTAGCCTCAGTGGAAAAATATTTTGAACAAATATCGCAGTTAAATGGCTTTGATTTTCTTTGAACACAAACAACCGAAGGATTTGTTAAACATATATCACAAGATGACTCTTCAGGTTCCTTTAAACCTTCATGTTTGCGTTGATGGTAAGACAAATTATATTTTCGAGAAAAGCGTGACCCGCACACTTCACAAACAAACGGTTTTCTATCAAAATGGATGAGGTGATGCCTACGTAAATTGTTTGGATTTGTAAATCCCCTCTGGCATATGTTACAGACGAAAGGTTTAATTTTGGCATGACCCATTTGATGATACTTTAAAGCACGAATATGAGGTAATCTCTTTTGACATATATCACAAGCATAAGGCTTTATTTCTAAATGGGTTTGGTGATGCAATTGTAATGAAGATTTCCTTGAAAATCTTTTATGGCATATTTCACAAGCATAAGGCTTTATTTCTGAATGGGTTTGGTGATGCAATCGTAATGAAGATTTCCTTGTAAATCTTTTATGACATATTTCACAAGCATAAGGCTTTATTTCTGAATGGGTTTGACGATGCAATTGTAATGAAGATTTCCTTGAAAATATTTTATGGCATATTTCACATGTTAATGGCGGTATTTTGCTATGTGTTTCTTGGTGTTTTACCAATGAATTTTGTTCAGAAAATGTTAAAGAACATTTGTCACAATCAAAAGTTTTTACTACTGCATGGATGTAAATATGATCAAATAATTCATCTTTTGAACAAAATTTCTCTTGGCATACAGCACAAATAAACTTCTTTTCTGAATGAGATAATACATGTTTTTCTAAGTCCACATTTGAAAGACATTTCTTGTTACACACATGACATAAAAAAGATTCTTTTAAATTACAAGAAATAGAATGGATTCGTAAGCTACTTTCACAAGAAAATAATTTTTTACAAACTCCACACAATAAATCAGGATTTCCACTTGTTACTTCATTATCATACACTGGATATTCACATTGAGTTCCATTTTCACCACGTTCTTCTCTTATTATACTAAAATTATCATCGCTGTTAGTACACTGTACATGTGACTGTTCAGTAGAAGCTAGCTGGTAATAATAATCATTTTGCGTATTCAGCAACAAAGTAAGATTATTTTCAAGTACTTCCTTCTTTTTCTTTTTATTGTGAGAAAGAGGATTATTTTTCTTTTCATTATTTTCAACATGTTTATCTAGATTTCTGTTTTCGCAAATTTCATCCATGGGAGGATCATACGCCTAAGATTGTTTTGAGGTTTGACAATCTTTATTTGTATTTAAATTTTTCTCCTGACTTCACAATCAAAGAAACGTTACTTGCATGGCTTTGAAAATGTTTCTTTAAGATGGAATTTGAAGAAAAACTGGCTTTACATAAATTACAGTTGAAGTTTTTTTGACAATAATGGCTATAAAGATGTTCCTCTAAAAAAAAAGTTCATTAAATAAACTAACACATACTGTACACTCAAACTCTTTGTTTATGAGGTGGGTAATTGAATGAATTTGAAGGCGAATCTTTGCATAAAATTCTTTTGAGCATAAATCACAAATTAATTTTTTATTATTTACATTCACATTTTTCAATAATAAGTTATTTTTCTACAATGTAAAAAAATTACATAATCAGTAAAGAATCTTGATAAATTAAAGTTGAATGAACTAAATCCTTTTGGTCATGAATTTTCTGAATGTCAAATGCGTTCTTTCTTTTAAAAAAAATGTGTTTTTTAAATTCATACGTTAAATTTTTCAATGTTGTAATGTATTTTTTCCTATTATTATTGTCAGGAATCTTGAATGATATGCTTAAACATTTAAAAATGAATATCTTTCTTTATATATGAGCAATATTGAGTTCCTGAAAGGAGAAAAAACAGCCTTTAATTGCGAGTTCACAATAGCTGAGACGAAGAAGTTCACACGTTTAGAAAAGATATTCAAAACATTACCGTTAACAAATTATTTAGATAAATTAATTTTCAAATACAGTATTAAAATCTGAAGACAGATATTTGTCACTTGTATACTATAATTAGATTATATACACATGAAAATACCAATGTCAACCAACATGTATTACAGATGTTAAAAATATATAATTAAAGTTTCTGCATATATGTTTATTTAGTTGTGAAAAAACAAGAACTTACAAAATGCATTTATCCCCCAAACCCCCTTGAAATATTTTAAAGAAATTTACTTTTTTGATAAAATGTTTACTTTCAATCCCAGTAGCAGAAACAAGGCAGCAGGCAGGGCAGATATCTTAAACCTAGATTAATCCACCAGCTTAAACAGATATGCTGGGCTTAAAAAATAGCTGAAATTTACTTTAAGTCTCCAGATTTCTGGCATTTGTTGTATCTTTTTGTAATATTTTCTTTATAAATGCAAATTTTGCCTATTTTATGGGTTTCTGTTATTATTTTTTTAAGATAGCAAGTTTAATCTAGCAATGTTAGGACACAGATAAGTTCCAGTTTGCTGCAAAAAATTCTGCTTCTGGTTTGTAAATTTTAATATGCAAACATTTCAAGCAGATGATGGAAGGTGATGACCCTGGTGAAGAATTAAATTATCACACCAAGTATTATAAAGACAATTTACATTATCAATTGCACTTTTATCAGCACTTAAAGACAGCCATTTATGAAACCTTTTACCTTTCTGTAGAAAATGACTATTTTATTTTTAAAAAATTCTTGATTTAAAAATTCTTTTTACTCACTCTAGGATAATTTAAACTTTTGAATTTTATTAATTTTATATATTTGCATTACTTAAAAAACAAGCAAACAAGGTATATTTTCAATTGCTGAGCAGAAAAAAAATATCAAATTCTTTTGAGGCTAAATATATAAAAAGGTAGTTTTTTGAAGAGTAGAGAGAAGAAAGAATGCATCATCACAACTGTCTTATATCCTAACTCTTTTAAGAAAATAAAACAAAATTTTACAAGTAATATCATGGCTACAATTAACCATAAAAAAAATCTTATTGAAATAAGATAAGAGAAAAGGGTTAAAAACGATTTGTTCTATTTTTTAAATTCTATAAAGTTATTCTAAATGAGTGATATCTAAATGAAATATTGCGAATATTGTTGTTATATTTTATCATGTATAACAGGATATATCCAGATTTTATGGATTATAGAACAGGGGAGAGTGTTGTACCTTGGGACAGTTTTCACATTTTAATTTTTTACTTTGATGATTTTAACCTAATTTAAAATTCGAAAGCAGTATTTGAATACGCCAACCTTTTTCTCTATAATATATTTTTAGAAATTCAGGCAGTTCGAAAATAAAAAATTGCCAGTCATTTAAAGTAGGGAAGGCAAACTGTCTCAAGGTACAACATCACCTTGGGACATCCTACATATTTCGGCCAATATGCATTTAACTAATTTATAATTTTGTACAATAAATAATTCAATATTTTGTAACATAAAAATAACTACGTACTTAATTTTGTGCCAGCAAAACTTATGTTTTTCCGAAGGAAATACATTGGCTAAATTCAGATACATAGAAGAGCACATTTTCCTTCCCAGATACTTTTATAAGCTTTTGTACTTTTTCTTTTTCTTACTCCTAACACATCTGTAGAATAATCATAATCCATATTGTTGCCATCTTCAGTACAAGATAAAATGAGTTTATCATTAGCAGATTCAAACCTGCTATTTTGTTTCAGAGATGGTCTTTTACTTGATTTCTTTGCTATCCCAGTTTCCTACTTGGCAATTTCAATTTCAGCTTTTACTTAAAGAAACTCCTAAAATGCAAATCATTACTGTGGTTGTGACATTTTGAGAATATGAAGATGAATTTGCTATGCTCAGTGTTGATTTCAGGGGATGGTCCGGGAGGTACAATTCTCCTTGGAGCAGTGCAATGTCCCCACCTCCTCCCCAGAAGATTTGATATTTTGTGTTTTCAGTGGTAAAAAAGTGCAATGCCCCCCCCCCCTTTCCTCTGGAACCACAAAAATCCCTCTGGGAAAAAAGTGTTTGAATTCAACACTGATTATGCCTACTATTGATAACACATTTGCGGCTGTAAATTCAGCTGTTTCATTCAATATTAGTTGAACTATTAGTTGAATTAGTTGAATAAAATCGCTACAGTTACATTTTATTAAAAACTCATCTTCGCTGAATACATTTTTATAGATTAAATAAATGACTGTTACTTTAAAGCCCTTAATGATATTTGATGGGGTGAAAGCTTTTTAAAATGCATTTCCAAAAACTTCTGCTATGACAAATATGGTGTTTAATTGTCTAGATTGTGACATCATAGTATCCTCCCCCCGAAATACAGTAGGGGGGAATTGTAAACAAAACAATTTAAACTTCCCGGCATTTCAATGTTGTAAGAATAAAAATATAGCTGTTTTGTTATCCATACTTAGCAACATCATAAAATACATAAATGTACCTTTCAAAATTGATTCAAAACCCAGAAAAATACATCTGAATATGTGCTCTTTAGAACACTGCATCCCATGAAAAGAAAAAGATTTATCGGGAGTTACCAAATTCATATTTGTAATTCATATCATATAAAATATATCCAGAATAAAGTTGAATTGTTTTTCTTTATTGTATTTCACATGTTTTGTAAAATTTTCTGTAAAATAAGTAACAAAATTACTTTTGTTAATGCAAATTGTTACAAACCATGCATTTCTTATACCATTTGATATGTTCCAAGGTACAATCATCACATTGTTTAAGTAAAATTAAAATGACGGTAAATCTAGAAGCACTATCATTATTTTCTCATTGCCAAAGCATTGAAAAATCTTCTCTTTTATAAAAAATAAATAAATTGCAGTTGACTTCTCGTAAAAATATATATGTTAAAAAATGAAATTTGAATAAGGGAAAATATTTACTTTGGAGTAGTGAAATTTTATTTTTCTCACCAGGTCATTAATTTAATGCTTGTAATGTTATCTGTTACTGTGATGAAACTAGTTGGTAATAGGTCACTATTAGACATAAACAAAAGATCATTGTTGCCAATAGTTTTTTAGAAATTGTCAATGTCCTGAGGTACAAGCGTTCCAAGGTACAACACTCTCCCCTATATTTTAAAATTTATCGTTTGTGAATAAAGGATAAGTCACAATCAATATGTGGCAGATGAGTTACAAAAATTTGTTACATACTTCTGAATATAGAGGAGTAATCGATTACTGTGTAAACTGTTGCTGAGCACTGTATTAATGTTTTTATTAATGAGGAATAATGTTAGTAAATTCAAACACAATGAAATATATTTGTTCATTAATAAAAACAGTTTCATTTTTAGCTCACAGGCTATCATAGCCTGAGAGCTTATGTGCCCGTCCGTTCTGTATGTATGTTCGTATGTACGTAACGCGATAACTCATGATAAAAATATCCGATCCACTTGAAATTTTGTATGTAGGTATATCTTGACAAGGCGCTTCACTGATTAGTTTTTGGAGTTCATTCGATATGTATAAGAGGGGGAACGGGGGGCTCATGCCCCCCGTTAGTTGATATAGATGGGATTTTCATGCAGAATTAAGTTTTCAAAATTTAGATTAGGATCATTCTGATGAGGCGATTCCGTGACTGTTATTAGGTCTTCATTGATTAAGTATAAATAGGGGGAACAGGGGTTCTAATGCCCCCCCCCCTGTTAGTTGATATAAATGGGATTTTCATGCAGAATTAAGTTTTCAAAATTTAGATTAGGATCATTCTGATGAGGCGATTCCGTGACTGTTATTAGGTGTTCATTGAATAAGTATAAGTAGGGGGAACAGGGGTTCTAATGCCCCCCCCCCGTTAGTTGATATAAATGGGATTTTCATGCAGAATTAAGTTTTCGTTCAAAATTTAGATTAGGATCATTCTGATGAGGCGATTCCGTGACTGTTATTAGGTGTTCATTGAATAAGTATAAATAGGGGGAACAGGGGTTCTAATGCCCCCCCCCGTTAGTTGATATAAATGGGATTTTCATGCAGAATTAAGTTTTCGTTCAAAATTTAGATTAGGATCATTCTGATGAGGCGATTCCGTGACTGTTATTAGGTGTTCATTGAATAAGTATAAATAAGGGGAACAGGGGCTCTAATGCCCCCCCCCCCGTTAGTTGATATAAATGGGATTTTCATGCAGAATTAATTTTCGTTCAAAATTTAGATTAGGATCATTCTGATGAGGCGATTCCGTGACTGTTATTAGGTGTTCATTGAATAAGTATAAATAAGGGGAACAGGGGTTCTAATGTCCCCCCCCCTTAATTTATATAAATGGGTTTTTCAAGCAGAATTGTCAGATTTCGTTCAAATCTCTGAATAGTTTTGGAAGTTTAATGGTTAAGTATAAAACAGGGGGATAACTCTTTTTAAATTATATAAATGCTAAATGGGTTTTTATTAAGAATTATCTAATTTGCTCTGAATTTTGGATATAGATTTTTTATATGATAAAGCATGTCTTTGGTAGTATAGGAGGTTCAATGATTAAGTATAAAAAAAGAGAAAAGGGGAGAGCTGTTTCCCCTTCTTAATTTTTTTTTTTCGAACGGAATTAACCCTTGAAAATATAAAGCTTTAATGTGCAATTAGTATTTGTAGCCTGTGAGCTCAATGCCTTCAGTTTAACTGGGCAGTATTCTTTATTTATTTTAATATTCTTTTAAGTAAGATTTTAAATAGTTTCAAGCGATTTAAATTGTATGAATTGTAATGAGAAATTGAAATTCCTGCACCTTACTTATTTTCTCTATATACATTTTTATTATCAGGGGTCTCTGCCTCATCAATGTTCAGTTATTATTTTTTTAATCATAAATCTTTACAATTTTTATTATGTAAAAAAATTCTCCATAAAATACTTAAAAAGCTGGTTTTGTTTAGTAGAAACAATTAGTACCAAGAATAAATTTTTATTTGAAAATTTTAACTTGAGTCTCCTTACAAAACCACTAAGTAGAGTCCTGTGCGAGTACAGTTGTACCCCCCCCCCCCCCCCAAAAAAAAAAAAAATTGATAATCCACAATCTGACGGGAATTTTTAAAAATAATTTTCAGCAATTTGCAACCTGACCTGAAATCAAGATTTTTCGACCTGGACTTGACCTGAATATCTCGCATATGCCGCATGCCTTCTGAATTTTTAAAAAGAATAGTATATACCTTTTGGTTCTTAAAAATATTATAGTGTATACTCACTGGGGTATGTCCTCTGCCTAGAGCATATGTCCTCTGTTGTTTTACAACAACATCACTGTTTGGCAGCTTTTTATGATAGATTCTTTGCTTTAAGAAGAAATGGAAAATGTTATTATTCACATTTTTTAAGAAATAGTACAGTTTAAAATATATATCTCTAGGATTGAAACTGACTTTTTAAATGTGTTAGGGAATTGCAAGTTTAAATTTAAAATCTGTCTTAATAACAACAAGAAGAAATGTATATTAAGTATTTATGAAATATATCTCCAAATTTTTTTGGCCAAAATAATTATTTTCATGTTTTGTCCCTTTTCCATTAAAAAAAACAAAAGTGCCTTTCTGTCACCTCTAAAAAAATTGCTTGTCCTTTTTGATTTCCAGTATACAAAGTTTAATTTTTCTGCTATAATTGTCATCTTGATTTGTAGTGACAAGAAATAACCATTTGCCTTGTTCCCACAAACAAACAGAAGATCTCAAAATACAGCAGAGGCAGAGAATCGGAATAAATAAACTTTTTTTTTTTTTTTTTTTTTTTTGCCTCGTTTAGACTCTAGTGTTGATGAGAGAGTGAGAAATTGTATTATTTGGATCTAATAAGAACCCATACATCAATATTTAACAATTGACTGAGGAGGATTGATTGAGGCAATATGTTATAAAAATTGATATTTGAGATATCATCCAGACTTAGATGTGAAATGTAAATCGCAACCATTTATACTTAAAAAACATTGAGCTAGACAGTTCTTTATTCTGAATGGAGCTGAGAGCACTCATAGTGTGATACCAGCAAGAACTCAGTTATAGAAATGGGAAATATAGTTAATTTTAATTAACAAACTTCATTATTTCAATCTTACACAGATAACAAGTTTTAACAATCTGTTATTTTTGTAACATATAACTAAACACTGTGTATGATTTCAACAGATGTTTTAACAAGAAGACATTTATTCAAAATGTTTGAAATACTTTTTGGATGTAAGTATAGGTGCTGTTTTTCAGCAAAGTGATTTCACACCATTAAATTAGTTTGTGGTTTAAAACTTAAATTCTGCAGGACAAAAAATCAAAACATTACCTATTTATGACAGTATAAATTGAGTGCATTTTCAACTTTCTTTTTTTTTTGAGAAGGAGGGGGGAGGACAAAAACATATTCCAGTTACTGTGACTACAACATTAAAATTCATAAACTTGAAAGTATAACTCAGTAAGTTTTGGTCATATAAAAATAAATTTTTACTGTTTTACTTGTTTGAACATGGAGGAACATTTTCTAAATGAAACTTATGATAGAACCCAGACACTGTATAAAATTTGAAATTTTCTAATCATTTAAAAATTAATTATTTTAATATAAATTGTTTTGGTATTACTTTGTTGTTGACAAAAACTATCGCCAAACTATAAGATTAAATGCCAATAATGGATGATCACGAAAGTCAAATTCAATGACATTAAATACGATATGTGTCTAAAACATGATTAAGTGATTTTTATTTTGACTTTTTATTTGTATTTTTATAAATATTCTACTAATTATTTGTTTTTTCGTTATTTAAACTGAAAATTATGTCAATATGCATAAATTGAAGATTTGTATAATTTGGCAAAATTAGTCAACGGGTAAAAAAGTAGTACCAACGTTTTTTATATAATGCAAAAATTTTTTGTAATTGGAACTACACCTCTAAAACTAATGGCATTTAGCTTTGGGTAAGCAATAATAAGAGATACCTTGTATAACAATGGACACAATTTTAAAAGCCCAATTGTTTAAAAAAAACAAAATTTGACAAAGTCTTCATTGCAGCAGTCTTCATCAACGCATATTTAAAATGAGCCCCATAAGAATACGAAAATATTATTTATACACTTTTAATCACATTCAATTCATCAAAACAAATTTCTTATGTACAAATATGTTTTTCAAATTAATTACAATTATATTAAAACTAATAGACTGGGAGGTGGCAGCACAGACAATCACCTAACTGAGTTCAGGGATGAAATTCTAGAATTAATTAAATCTTGATTCCCTATTAAAACGCAATCTATTTGCCAAGTCATATTCTGAACACTGATTTTAAAAGTTGACTTGTAGAGTTTAACACTGTGTTTTCCTGCTCCTAGTCCGCCATGTTTTAGTACCTTTAATTGCATTTTTAAAAAATTTTAAACTTGTGAATCAATCGCTAATATTAGCTTTTCAGGTGTTTTCCACCAAGACTTGACTTGTCAGACTGATTGCATTTCAATATGTGAATTGAGTTTTAACTAATCCTAGAATTTTATCCATAAGCATGATGAGGTGACGGTCTGTGCAGCCACTTTCTGGTCCATAAGTGTCTTTACAAATTTTATCATGCTATTATTCTCCCCAACACAGTAAAATTAAAACACGAAAACAAAAAAGATTTTCATCTCTCATTTTTTTAAAAAGAAATAATGACAAATTAAAAGAATAAGGAAGAAAAGAAATTTATGTTAATAATAAAAATAAAATAAAAAATCCTATTCCCCTCACTAAAAAAAAATCTAGCAACAGAAACTTCCTTCCCAAAATTTGAAATCAAAGAAATTACCATCTGCCAAGCATAATGCCGAAACTAGTCTTTTTTGCACTTGGGGCAAACATGAATTCTGGCATCCCCCCTCCCCCACCAGCTACGCCAATTAAATTTACAAATAACAGTTAATTTTATTAAGTTTCAAATAACTGAAATTTAAATAACACAAACATAAAATATGTTGTAAACTTGACTACATAATATCAGCTTTATCAAATATGGATTCAATAAACCCTGAAAACAAAATCGAAAAACATTCTGCTTTACACAGGATCCTTATAATATTATACAATATTTAGATTTTTCAATGTTATGACAAATTACAGGCAGTATTATCTTTACAATATCAAGCTAAACATAATATGAGAAAAATTTCCAAACAAAACTTACATTTGGTACCTTGCCTGTGGCACATCCATATGTCCATCCATCTCCCCCTCTCCCTAGTTTCGGTCCTGGCTAAGTGAATGCTGTCAAAAAAATTGAAATTAAAACACTTATTTTACTTATTAGAACATAAAGGAAAATTTTCCAATTGAAACTTATGATGAAACACATACATTGTATAAAATTTGGAATTATCTAACCATTTAAAAATTAATTATTTTAACATAAATTAATTTTTATATGGTGCAGAACAAAATGTAAAAGTTTTTGTAATTAGAACTACATTTTAAAAACTAAGGGTCATTAGCTATTGGGTAAACAATAATGCCCCTTTACACTACAGAAACCATTCCTATATTCATACTCATTGCTTGATCGAGTCATTCTCATCTTCCTTTCTATTACAAAAAACTCAACAACCCTTTTTCCCATTTCATTGCATTCTATCCACTTAAATCATACCATAATACTGTATTTATCTACACAACAAATTGTAGTTATTTTAAGTTTTATCTGCAATCTGTGAATTTATAACTCTGAAGAGAGAGATGATCTTTTGTTTTATACCGATTTACTTGGAATAATTTAACTGTCAAATTATAAATGAGAACAGAAACTTTAACAGACGGCCAAAAATGAAAAATAAAATATGTTTCTTCCAGCTATTGAATGGCCGGTCTTTTCTATGGAATTGAAGTGTGATTAGTTTATTTAGAAATTAATTTCCCAGCTATTAAACTTTGCTTTTCTTTCAGCTGCCTATTCTTCGTGTAGTCATTGGAGTCTTGCAAAGACATGAAAAGCAGATTTTAATTTCTTCTTCTTTGGCCATCAACTTTGGCTCATTGTAAAAGAGACTATAAGTGTTTAAAATATTTTTAAGTTCTTCTTTTATTAATACAGAAAACCAATTTTAGAAAATTCATTTTTATCACAATTTTAATGTATAATTCTAAAACACAATTGCTTCAATTTTTTCTTAATACTTTGCTGGGATTGCCTACTAAATATAACAGGGACTTTTTGATAATTTGTTATTAAATAATCAACAATACAACAATAACATTTTTATTTATCCTAATGCATTAAATAGTGCCCATTTCATGTTAGTTGAAATATTATTATTCATTATAATTAAAGTAAAATTTAGAGTGATGCAAATCTTGATAAAATACTTTCATCATTGGTAAGATTGTGAATGAATATCTAGTTTTACATTGCAGCGAAAACCCTGATTTCTGATAAATAAGTGAAATTAGATATTGTTTCTTGTTCAAAAATTGTTTGCGTGGACCACTTTATCAGTTTATTCGAAATTTTCAGAAGCAACCTGTATAATTATAACCTCAGAAAATGATTGCCCTTTCCATATACTAGTTATTTGTGCATTTAAAAACTTCCTAGCAAAACTAAAAGGAATATTATTCTTCCTAAGATGCAACCATTAAAAAAAAAAAAAAAAGCATTATATTTTTATTCTAATCCCTACCTGACAAAAGGGCAGTACATGGTTATCATTTTTTTTCCCAATTTATTAAAAATTTGCCTTTTATTTAAAAATATTTCCTTTGCTGTATAACTAAACTTTATTAAGTCGTTTTAACCCACAGAAGAAAACATAAAATTTTATATTTGACTAAGCAAAAAAAAAAAAAAAAAAAAAAAAAAAAAAAATTAAATTAACTTTTTTCCTGCAATAACTCAATGCAAAGAAATTTTTTGTGTACAATTCCTTTAAAAATGTCTTATTTATCAAAAGGAAAAAAAAAAGCGTTAATCAACACTTACGTATTACCTGGGTCAGGAGATAGTTTGCAAAAAATTTATTGCCAATCACATTCAAAACAGTAATTTAACATTATTAAATACACATAAAATCATTAAACACGGCAAATAATAAAAAATGGTACTATTTGATTATCCCATTGACCAATTTTGCCAAATTTTACAAATTAATATAATTTTATTTTAAATAATGAAAGAACAAATAAATTCTGTGTTAATGAAAATATCAAATATTGAATCAAAAACTACTTGATGACATTACATACACATGTAATGTCAAATAAATATGACATTTAAGATCATCTATTATTGGCATTTAATCTTATAGTTTGGCGATAGTTTTGTGGTCAATGGATTAATCCAGTAGTACCTAAACATTAAATAAATAAAATACAATAAAAATATAATAAATAATAAAAAGAAAAAATACAGAAAAAGAATTATGAACTTTCCTCCCATAAACTAAGACAAATAAATAGATTATATGTATTACATATTATTATCATTATGTTGCAGCTCTTATAGCTATGCAACGCTATAAAACCAAAAAAACTAAGAATTATTTTATACAGTACATTTGATGTCATGCTTGGTACAATTGCATTTCACTTGAGTCTGATAATACGCAGTTAATATGAGTACTGTCATTTGAATAAATTGTATTATTTAAGGAATTTTTTACATTAGCTCTGTTCTGATGAATAAATATTTATGATGGTAAAATATATTTCCAAATCCTTTGATTTTAAAATTTCTTTTAGAATACAAAAGAAAAAAAAATATGTTCACAACCATAAAATTTAAATTTTATCATCTAAAAAAGTTTTCTTACATTTAAAAGCCAGAACATAATTTTTATAGAATAGAGTTAAAACAAAAACTTGTTTATCAAAAGGAAAGTATCTCTTTTAAATATTATGTAAAAATTAAACATTTAGATCAAAAAATATTAAAGTATTCAGCATAATAGTTACTGTTCGTGTTATTGGGTTCAAAATATCTTAAATGACATCACAAATGAAAGCTGCGATACATAAAATTTTGTGTCATCATGCTATAAAATGGCTAGTTGTAGAAATTTCAGTAGAATTTAAAAATATATATAAAATGAAAGTTATCATTAATTTATTTTAGTAAAATGGGTGGGTCAGAAAACAATGCAAAAATTAGCTGTTGTTAGAATCACAGTACACTAATTTCATTTATGTTATAAGCAAAATAAAGCAACGGCTACAGACCTCTTTTCTTATCATCTGAGAGTGCCGCTAACATAAAGAATGAATCCCAATATAAGAATTCATTCATGAATAATGAATCAATCAATAGATCTAAACAAACAAATCATTTATTTATAAAACTTTTTGAATAACTCACAAAAATTTAGCCCATTTTAAAATGAATAAATCCTAGTCAATGAACCGTGATGTATACAACCATGATTCATTCTTGCACTAGTTCCCAAGAGTTATTTTAAATCAGATTTATGGATTGATTCATTATTAATGTATGAAATCGTTCGTCGTTGGCGTCTGTACTTTTGTAATGAGTGTAACAATCGCTAATTTTTGAAATCAGTTTACTGATCCATCTTGTTTACTAAAATAAATAAATGATCAAATATTTTTTAATTATTCTTGTATTAAAAATTCTACAACTTGTGATTTGTTCGTATGTAAATACAAGTCGTGCAGTGTCGCAACTTTAATTTTTGCTGACATTTATAGTCATTTTAAACATTCGTCGCCCAGGTAAACCGAATGTTTGGTTAATCGAATGTCAACTACCAAATAAGTAATTAACATCATGGAACAAAGAATATAAACGGGAAGGAAAACCGGTCAACAGAGGCGAGCCGAGGCAAGCCGAGAATTCTGGGACAAGTGTGACCCTGAACTGCCGGCAACCTTGGCGATTTTTTTCGATTGGCGATAACTTGGCATGTGTTTTACCTCTCGCCGTAGAAATCAGCACGTAAAACGTCGAGTGTAAGAAAGGCCAAATAAGCGATAGATGCGTCAAACAGTTGCCATTCCTCAGGGAATGCTGGGATATGGGTGAACCTCACAGAAATCCGGTGGCATCGACGATCACCCTGTTCCTAATGGGAAAGAGGCTTCGTTTTCCTTCCCGTTTATATTCCTTCTTCCATGATTAACATACCTACACTAGAAGTACATTAAAAAAAAAAAAAATTACACATTTAGTTATTACTTAAGAAAATCTTTTTAATTAATATATTATTTTTATTTCCTGTTTGTGAACATATTTTTCTTATATTCTAAAATAAGTATTTTAAAATCAAAGAGAAATTTTGTGGAAATGGATTTGAAAGATAAAATTTTCTGTCATACTTATTTATTATTATATTACATCATACATATTTGTCAGAGAAACATTAAAGCAATAAATAATGCAATTTATTGAAATGATGGTAACTCACCAAGTAAAATAGAGTCCTTACATATTATCCAGTCCATATCAAGTAGAATTGTGCCAAGCAGGACTCCAATTGTACTTACATTAACCCTTAATTTATGACATCTAGGGCAGGGTCTTTGCCATTGCGCCAAATTGCAACAATCTATTTGGTGAGTTAAAAAACAAGTAGGTTCATCAAACTGCTAGAGCTCAATTTCTGTTCTTTTCTTGTGTGTGTATTTGTGTCTATAGAGTGGAGTATCTGCATTGCTGAACAACTAAATGTTGCTTTACATTGGTCAATTATAGAGATAGTAACACAACACCAATTCTGTTTGGCAACAGCTAATGAAATATGATGATTGAATTGAAATGGCTATGCAATATATATTTATCTATTGTCAGTTAATCACTATCTGTGCAATAGGGTCGTACTTGTAAAAACAAACAAAATTACTCCCATCAAGTGCCAAACAGAGAAAGGTTTTCGTAATGCGTTGCTAAAATTAGTCAGTTACCATATTATTTATTACAGTTGAACCTCTCTAATCTGGCATTCTATAAACCGGAAAACTCTATTATCCGGCACATTTCTCCCTGTTTTTTTTTTTCCTCCGTTATCTATTTTGTCATACATATACATATATCCTTCCATTTTATGTTTTCCTATGTTTATTTATTTTACATCTGCGAAGTGTGCTGGTATCGTTATAAAATATAAAATTTTGCGCTTTAACACTTTTGCAGCGGAAGCCCAAAAATTTAGCTGGACTCAGAATACCGGAAATGGCTGCATTAAAAAAAATTGTTGCTAACATTCTTCTCCCTCGCCTTTGTATGCCAATTATCAGCAACACAATACGTGGGTAGTTACTTCCTAATATGAAACCTTTAATCCCTCAGATATCCCTCCTAAAGTTCATCTTCAATTCAGGTGCCTTGTACTAAGGGAAGTCTTGTGGGGATGAACATTATTGTTACAGTAAACTGTGTGAAAAATTTCTGTAGTCTTCAGTGATACTTTTTTTATTGGGTGATAATTCCCTGAGAAATTCGTCACCCCTTGATTGCAACAAATCTAGCATCAATCACTTATTCAATGACAATAGAAAGATGTTGGAAATAAGATGCTAAAGAGAGAGCTTTTTTCCGATTTGAATAACCTTACCCGTATCTAATCTGTTGGCTACGCCAGAAGAAATTCTTTTCCTCGGGTCAAGGTGAAGTGGACGCTGGCCTATATAATATAGATACCCTCCAGAGCGCTTCCGGGGAGAAAAATTACAACAGATTTACTGATTTGTGGAAAATGACACTTTTTACCCACTAAACTCGGTTGGCGTAGGTCACTTGATTTCAGAGATTCATTTCAGTTGCTTTATGCCTACGTACTTCTCTTATTTGCTCTACGCTTCTTTAGTTCTTCTGTTAATAAGTTTTATTTTCTTATGGAAAGTAAACGACTCTTCTGCGGAAATACTGCTGATGGATCGAAATCCAAATGTGGTCATTTCACGTTATCAATTCAGGATAAAGTGGAGCCATTTCTCATAAATACAAAACATATATTGCTTTATTTCTTGCATTGAATAGTTTTTTTCAATCTATTTATATAATGCTCTTGAAGATAGCGTTATATTTTTAAAATTTCGTTTTTTAATTCCTAAAATACCCCCCCCCCCCTGCCCACAAGAAAGGAAATTGCCGAAAATTTCTGCAGTATCTTAGAATTTCCATAATCTGGAAAATTCCGTAATTCGGCATCGCCCGAGTCCCATACATGCCGGATTGGAGAGGTTCAACTGTACAAAGATTCCACATAATGCCATTTTACGATGAAACCAATGATATCAGAAAACGTTTCGATTCAACATCAATGTTCAATATACATTAGCTACGCTGTCATCTGTTTTTTGGAGCAAACTGTAACAATACCTATATGTTTGTATATTTCAGTATTATGGTTTCTCCCTCCCATAAGTCTTTATAATCTATTCAAGAATTTGATCAAAAATGGATCCTATTAAAGATAACATTTTTAGGAGAGTTGAAGAGAGAGATATTTTGGTAAACAAAGTTTGTGACATTAAAAGTGAAAGTTTTAGAAGTTGTCTGAGTACATTCTTTTGATATATACGGTAGAAACCTGACTGCATGCCCCCTCCCTTACAAAAAAAAAAAAAAAAAAAAAAAAAAAAAAAATATGCAGAGGCGGGGGTTTATAATGAGATTACTTGAAAAAAATTTCATTTAATTCTGTTTTTGTTATTAATTCCGAATTTTAAAGGTAAATAAAACATAAAAAATAAAATTACTACTATATATTTATATTGTATTGGTAACGAGTTTAATATTACAAAGATCCTTGCTTTAAAAACTTTTTTAAAATTACATGTAAAGTTTGATAAAATTTATATGGGAACTTTAATATGCTATTAATTATATAATAAATATGTACATTCAATTGAACAGAATACAACCAAATTCAGTCTATGAGCAACACAAATTTTTTAATTTAAACGTTAAAAAAAATCAAATCAATTTGCTGTTTTAAAATTTCAATTCTAATAATATTCGCCGAAATTAAAAATAAATAAATAAAACATTTTAATAATGCTTTAAATGATTATCCAAAGAATGGAAGTTGAGACATTGTAAATTTCTTATAGTCATGTTATCAAACCTCATACTGTATAATTGTAGTTGAAGCTTAACAAAAGTAACTACGTTAGCATTAACTTATTTTAGTAAAGACTACAGATTAGTAATAAATCAACATTTTAAAAGTTACCTGATATTACAAACATTAGGAAACACAAGACGCCAATGCAAGAATGAATCGTAAATATTTTTCATCATGACTCATTGAAAAGGATTCATTCAATCAAATGAATGCTATCGAGAATGGTAGTTCCAGTGTAGTTGATTAAATACTTTATTAATAACACTACTGCAAAGGCAGTATGACTAGTACTATTTTTTTTTTAAATCTCTGATTGTAATATTGGCTATCAGACAGCCGTTAACCGAAATAAGCTATTCCTAAGAAACTAAGATTTGGTTGATTTATTCAATATCGATTCTTTTCAAATTCTATATCAAAGAAAATATTAAAGTGTTAGATTCGCGTCTGACTAATGCTTTTCACTCCTTTTTTTATTAATTAATGTTTTATTTTCTTAAATGAAATTATTTATGAATCAATGATTGATTCTTTATTCATGAACAATTTGTCCGTTGTGATTCATTCTTTGTTTTGGCGTCTGATTTTTTCAAAGAGCGTACTCTGTAAAAATTGCCAATTTTTTTAATCATTTTAATGATCAATCTCCTTTAGTTAAATAAATAATTGGTGAGAGATGTTTATTTAGTTTTTGTTCAATTGAAAATTTTACAAGTTTTGATTTGATCATATGATGACACAATATTTTATGTGTCGCAATTTCATTTTTGCTGACATTTATAGTCTAAAATACTTGGTACGCATGTAAACTGAATGTTTGGCTCCTCGAATAGCAACTATCAGGTAAGTAACTAATGTCACAATGTGTGGTGCTCTTTATATTAATAATTAAATAAACATAATAGTATGCTAACTGCCTTTAATAAGATCAATTTATGCTCATAAAAGATATGGCACACAGGCCCTATGTATTACGCTATGAAAACTTTTTAAACTGAACTTTAGAACAATTACAATAAAAGTTGAAGTAGCAGTTATGACATATTATTACAATTAACATACACTGTAAGTAAAATACACTATAAAAAACTATGCTTTGAGTTATTACTTGAGAAAACACTTCTAATTATTAATTTTTCTAATTTCATGCTTGTGAGCATATTTTTTATATTCTAAAATAAATATTTTAAAATCAAAGAGAAATTCGGAAGAAAAATTTTACTTTCAACAGAATTACAGTCAATTGTCAGAGAAACACTGTAGTAATAAATAATATAATTAATTCAAATGATGGTAACTCTCCAAGAATAACAGAGTACTTACTTATTATCCAAGCAAGATTAAGTAGAATACTGCTTAGCGTGACCCCCAATTATGCTACCCTTAATTTATGATAATTACAGGAGAGAGTGGGGTACAGGTGGACCACCAGGGCTGCCGGCTTTTTCCGGTTTAAACCACTTTAAAAAGGCCGGGTTTTATTAGAAAAAGCTGGCCTTTTGCTAATTTATTTATTTTTTACAGAAACTGTTCTTAAAATGAAATGTATAATTAATTAGTGACTTTTTATTTACTGTTGCCATGAAAATGTACAGTAAATTATAGTAAAATTGTCTGTAATTAAAATATAAGCAAATTTGTTAATATGAATGGTGTGGTAGTCGACATATAATAAGAATGATTATTAGAAATTAGTTCAATAAATTTTTAAAACATTTCAAATCATTTTTATCGAATAAGATATTTATTCAAAAAATAATACACTATTAGCTTATGAAATAAGTTACCAATCATTTGGCTCAATTTTTAAATAATGGTATACTTTTACCAATTTTTCTACTTTTTCAGCACCTAAGATGTTTCTGATTTTATTCCAGAAAAAACCATATATTGAAAAAATTCTCTCAATAGATGCAGATCTTGGGGAACAGCTGTGTAATTTAACAAAAAAAAAAAAAAAAAAAAAAAAAATCGCAGAAGCCATTAGGTAATGAACCATCCTTTTTTTATATCTTTACTTTAGCAAGATTCCACCATTTTTTTTGCTGGAGATTGCTCTATAACTTTTCCAGAGAAAAGCAAACGTGGGTATGCTTCAGGATCTTTTATGTTAAGTTTTAGTACACCAGGTAAAAATTCAGGATAATTTTCTTCAAGCCACATTTCAGCTTCATTTTCTTGTGCATTTGTTGATTTTTCACCAAAGTATTTGGGATCCCCCCTACTATCCTCCACACTCCTTTAAAGTACCGTAAAATACCGTTAATCCGCTCCCCCAAACGAAATGAAAAATCGTACAATAGTTAGGGGAGGGCGCTTACACGGGATTTTTTCTCAATCGTTCAACAAAATTTACAGGAATGAATCATCATGAAATGAATGAATCGTTGAATGAATCATGAATTTTTATACTTGAAAAAATTTGTTTTTATTTTTTTTAAACATAAATTCTGTCGAAAAAACGCAGAAAAAAGGAGAAATTAGTAAAAAAAAAGCCAAAACAAGCATGAAATCAATTAAAAAATCTTGAAAAAACGCGCATTTCATCAAAGATTTATTATTCGTTCATTTCAAAATGATTGATCTTGCTCTCAATCGCCTTTGAGAATCGGGAGGGATGGCGCTTTCTCGGGATTTTTTGAAAATTTCAAATTCTTTATAAAGTGGGGAGGGGGCGTTTGATCAGAAAGGGCGGATTAACGGTATTTTACGGTAAATTTATTAGTTCCTGTAATTTTGCCAATTCAGTTGTCTATTACACTAAATCCCTCCTACTATGAAGAAATTGAGGATGGGAAAGTGTGCTAATTGGCCCAAATGAAATCCCCACCTCCTTTTAATACGTATGTAGATTTATGGAAGGACAAGAATAAAATATTCAATCAATATATAAGAAGTATCTAAAAAGATAAAATTAATATAAAAGTTTTAAAAATTAGTAATTTATATTTTCTTATTTTTAAAGTGAAATGCTGCCTCATGAAAAAATTCTTCTCACATAAATAAGGAACTTATTTTTATTTATCATAACATTAATGCATTCATACATGCTAGGAGACATTTTCCAAGTGCAGTATATTATAGAGTTTCATTTTGTACAATATTTATTTGAATGTAATCCTTATCCATAGCATGAAAATATCTTTAATAAACAGAGAAAGTGCTGCTGAACCTATAGTAAAGGTTTATTTAAATCATGTTGTCTATTTATGATGCTTGTTTGGTATATCAATTATTAATTGACTATAAAAATGAACTTCTGAACATGATTTTAAAGCAATTTCATAATATTTTAATTTGAATTTATAGAAAATAGCTATTAGTAAAGTAAATTAACATGTATAGTTGTAAAAAATAAATAATAAGATATGCCTTGGGAAAAAACCAATAAAAGCCAGCTTTTTCTAATATAAAACCGGCTTTTTCTACTAAAAGCAGGCCGCCCTGGCCTTTTGTAGAAAAGACCAGCTGTTTTGCAGCTCTGTGGACCACCCCTTATATTTTATTTATTTTTACATTTTAAAAACTTTTCTTTTAAGACTAATTAGAATGATTACTTGTAGCTTTCAAAACACATCATTAGTTCAGAATGAATCAGTTTTACCTGATTGGTTGTTTTGAGCTTCTAAATGCAAATTTTTTCACAATCATATTTTTCTTCAACCCTTGGCCAGGCAAAAATGTAATGTTGTTTCCTCTGTAATTTATAAAAAATGCTAAAAAAATATTTTTTTCAACATGTCATAAAATATTTAATTACGTAATGAAACATAAGTCTTAAAAGTATCAATCATAGCAAAATGTTTTTAAAAATGCATTATACAGTAGAGGACCTATTATCCGGAATTCAGAAATCCGGAAATGAAGAAGATTGAGAACAAGATGAATCATGATGAAATGAATGAATCACGAATCTTTGATCAAATGTGCGTTTTATCCAGATTTTTTTAGATTTCATGCTTTTTTGGCTTTTTTACGAAATTCACATTTTTTCTGCGTTTTTGCGACAGAATTTACGTTTTTTTTTTTTTTTTTTTTTTTTTTTTTTTTTTACGCAATTTTTTTCAAGTATTGCTTCAAGTATCAAATTCATAATTCATTCAAAGATTCATGATTCATTCATTTCATCATGATCCATCCCCATAAAAAACGCAATTTTTTTCAGGTATCGCGAAAATACTCTGCAAATTCATCAAATATCGCGATAAAACCCTGCAAATTTCGTCAAATATCGCAATAAAACTCTGCAAATCTCATCAAATATCGCGAAAAAATAAAAATTTTGTGAAACGACCACGGAAAAATCCCGTGTAAGTGTCCCCCTTTAATTATTTTACGATTTACGTCACCTTTGGGGGGAGCGGATTAACGGTATTTTACGGTTATATATATGTATATATATATATATATATATATAGCCAGTTAGCAAAACGTCCTGATTTTGAAGAGCTCTGAATTTTGGATGTCCGTATATTTGACTTTGTACTATAGTACAAGAGTCAAAGTTGTAGCTTAGTGTTTTTTCCACAGACTTCTCATACAACACACTTTTTATTCATATTCTAGATATCAGTGCTATAATTTTGTTGTTATTTTTAAATTTTCCGTGTTTTTTTTTCTTTGGAGGGGGGGGGGAGGGGAGTGTTGAGTTTCGGACGGACCCGAAATCGGGAAAATTCTAAAATCCGGAAAGCCCTCGGTACCGACAATTCCGGATAATAGGTCCTCTGCTGCATTTGTATAATCATATTAATTTAAAATAATTCTCCTATTGTTATGAAATCTGCAGCTTAGTAAACGGATATATCAGTTTGTACAGCGTTCAAAATCCTTGGTGGTCTGCTGGTCCGAGATCACCAAAAATTCAATAGGACCACTAATTTAAAAAAACTGTAGTGGTTCACAGGACTAGTAACTTTTTTTCTGATGACAGGTAGATGACTGGTGAATTTAAATTTGTATTTTAAATAATTTGGACCTCCAGCAGCACCTTGCTCATTGCTGAAAACGATTTAGACACCATTGTGATATTAAATTATCCTAAACGTTGCGCAAAAACCAGCAATTTAGATGTAAATATTTTAGTTTATTACTAATAGTGCACATTTGGAAGCAAAATGAGACCATTATGGCAACAGGATTTTCCCTTATCTGAAGAAATATTAATTATTACAGTCGTTACCATGGTAGAACTTCTGAAAAATTTCTTCACAACTTTTCATTATGTGAAGCCAGGAACCCAAAGCTACTCCCACCTAAAAAGTTTATATATATATTAAATTTTGTCCGTGCGATAAAAGGCACAATTATGCAAGAATCATCTTCAAACTAATCAAGTACATTGAGATGGTTAATATCTCAGTAGGAATTGCAAATTAGCAAAATCGGCCCAAGGGGGTGGTAATTGGGAAGGGTTCAAAAATTTGAATACCATCTTAACATGGCTTTCACAAAACCAGCTCTTACAAAACAATAGCAGGAAAAAAATAAGCATATTTTGTTACAGCAAGTTGCCAATGATAAAAAAAAACACACACATTAAAATTCTCACTACAGCAATTACTTTATTATTGCAAAATTTCCTCCTGAAAAATGAAAACAAAATTATTTGCTCTGTCATATTTAAGCATTTTCTCTTTAGTTATTTAAGATAAAATTATGTAAATTTGTATAATTTGGCGAAATTGGTTGACATGATAATCAAGTAGTAGCCAATTTACACTTTTCATATTTCACAAAAGATTCCTACACAGACATCATATACGCAATAGGTTTAGCACGATTATCTTGCAACTAAAATGTGGCAAAATCCTCGTTTTAGAATACCAAAGAAATTTATGTATATTTTATTATTTTCTATAATTTTAAACAGCAATTAACAATAAATAAAAAGTAACTGTAGAACAAAACAACAAATATCATTTCAAAAAAGAAAAAAAATGAAAATAAATAATGAACTTATCATCAGATAAACAACTATAGCTGGGTTACCATATGAGGCAAATAATGCCATTTTGGCGCCTGTGAGATACCTCGATAAGTATATGACCAAATCCGTGACAAAATTTCCATTTGAAAAAAACTTTAATCGATATTTATACTGCATTTTCCCTACTTATGTATGAGAAAAAACTTTGACACAGATGTCATATATCCACCACATTGGCGCAATTTTTTTCTGACGCCAATTTGGAGAACTTGGTTTTTAATTACCAATTTCATAAATATTTTTTAATTATTTTGTATTATTTGAAAAAAAAATAAATAAAAAAGTTTAATTAATAGCTATAAAACAAAATGATTTATATTATTTTAAAAAACAAAATGAAAGTTAATAAATAGTTTATTAATAAATAAACAACCATAGTCGGTTTACCATGTGTGGCATAAAATCGCCATTTTGTTGCAATCTTGCGAATGTGGTGCGTATATGACATCTGCGCTAAAACTTTAAAAAGTTGCAATTAAATTATTTTACAGTTTGGATGAGGAAGACATTTATACTAAAATTTAAACATTATACGCATTTTTTTTTTTTTTTTTTTTTTTGCTATAACTGCTATTTATATATTTACAATTAAACATAAAAAAATATCCTAAAAATGCTCTCACACATTTAAAAGATAGTGAGCGAATTTAGTAATTGTGAACATCGCTCCAGCTTATGCCTTCTTGGTATAAAATCGCATTTTTTGATGACAAAAGTAAATTCAAACACCCAAATAAACAAATAACATACAATTAACAGATAAAACCATTTTTAAAAGTAATTATGCTATTTTGTCCTGTAAGACACAGAATGGTAAAATTAGATTTTAAAAATATTTTTTTAAAAATAGAAGAATGTTATTTACGTTTTATCTAATAAAATATTTAAAATACATTTTTGTTAGCCTGCGCGAAAGAGAATAGCGAAAGTTTGATTGAAGAAATATTGAAGAGGAAATGGTCAATTAAAAAAGACTTGTAAATTTTATTCAGCGGGAATTTTTCATTTCAAAATGTTGAATTTATCTATAATAATAACGCATAATTGCATAAATTTACTTTGAATTTCAAAATTTTTCCTTCAGTACTACTTGGTTATACCGTCGACCAATTTCGCTAAGTTATACAAATCGCCAAACTATTAGTCAGATTATATAGATTAGCATAAATTTTCATTTAAATAACGAAAAACAAATTAGCAGAACATATATAAAAGTAGAAATAAAATGTCGAATTAAAAATCACTTGATGACATAATTAGTATTTATATTATGGTTAGTGTCAAGTGAATGTGACATTTACGATCATCCATTATTGACATTTAATCTTGGAATTTGGCGGTAGATTTTTAATCGATGGGGTAATCTTTCCTTCTTCAATTTTTAAATTTTAAAGCTGAAAATTTTCCTGTAAGTGAAATTGACGAAATGGCGCAAGAAAAATTAAATGAAAACATTTGCAAAAAGAAATAAAAGAGTTATACTCATATCTATATAATTTACGATTGAATATTAAAATATACCGTAAAATACCGTTAATCCGCCCTTCCCGATCAAACGCCCCCTCCCCACTTTATGAAGAATTTGAACTTTTCAAAAAATCCCGAGAAAGCGCCCTCCCTTCCGATTCTCAAAGGGAATTTAGAGTGGGATTAATCATTTTGAAATGAATGAATCATGAATCTTTGATGAAATGTGCGTTTTTTCAAGATTTTTTAATAGATTTCATGCTTGTTTCGGCTTTTTTTTACTAATTTCTCCTTTATTCTCCGTTTTTTCGACAGAATTTACGTTTTTAAATAAAAAAACCCCAAATGTTTAAAGTATCAAAATTCATGATTCATTCAACGAATCATTCATTTCATGATGATTCATTCCTGTAAATCTTGTTGAACGATTGCGAAAAAATCCCGTGTAAGCGCCCCCCTCTAACTATTGTACGATTTTTCTTTTCGTTTAGGGGGGCGGATTAACGGTATTTTACGGTACTCTAAAATTTATCTCCCCCACTTGAAAAAAACAACAACATTATTGCCACCATTAAGAACCTAAGTCAGGCATTAAGTCAGTAGTGCATTTTCGGCTTAAAAACACATTCTTTGGCGACAAAAGCAAGATGAATATAGTATAGAAATGAATAGTAACTCACAACTTACAGTGTCTGTTATAATCAGATCTGCTTTTTTCTGCTGTAAGTTATATTATACGGAAATTTGATAAAAAAGAGAAAGAAAATAATAAAAAGGGAAATAACTATCATTCAAAGTTCATTTAATCAATTTCTGAAATTCATGTTTTTATTCTAACACCAGGGATAAGTCGCCAAAAGTTGAACCAATTGTTATATTTCACGTTAATTTATTTTTTAAGCATTACAAATATTTTTTTCATTTTCAAGATAAATATATTTTTATAATATTATGCCTCATTTAAGCGGTCTTTATTATTATTAATATTATCAGTAGTTATTTTCTGCTATTATTTGCAAGATATTTGTAATATTTCTAATAGATATAGCCATTTTAATTCTTTTAGCAATTATAATTTTCGCCAAAAACAGCTACTGACAACCCTTTTGTCAAAAATAACCAAAAAATACGAAATTTACTACAAAAAATCAGAGTTATCCCTGTAAATTTGAATCATAAACCTTCGAAAAATATTTCCGATCGAAAGATACAATCGGCAAAAATATCCATCGGGTAGTTTTTGAAAACACTCGTTTGGAAATTTCTGAACTTCTGCTTTATAATATATATGATTATTGAGTTTTTATGTTTTTTCAATATATGGAGCAGTTTTTTTTATAATAAATAACTAAAAAAGAATAAATGATATTCATAATTTATAAAAATAATATAAGAAATAATTATATAGATAAGAAAGTACTATATTCTAGTTACTGATTGGTATTAAAAATTAAACATTTAGGCTTTAATCTAAAGCCATCTTATTATTTTGTATTTGAATTGTGCACACTAAATAAGAAATAAGCATAAATGTGTTGTAAATGAATAGAAAATGGTAAAATTAAAAAAAAAAAATTAAATATTCATTTAATGGAAGCTATTTAGTAAGGGATAAAAATCACAATTAATTCAATATTTTTTAAGCAAATAGAATTAAGTCAGGGATTGAATTGTTTGAACATGAACACTAATTTAGAAGCTTTGTCCACTCCTAATTTATTATGAAGATTTGAATGAACTAGTCCAAAAGAAGAAAATTGTCTTTCTGCTCCTGCAGATGAAGCCACAGTTGATGATATATTTGGTAAATAATTTCAATTTCACTGATTCACTCTTTAGCCCCCATTACATAAAAGGACTTCCACCAATCATAATCTGTCATAATATCCGAATTTTTTTTTCTCAAGCAATGGTAATTTTTGGAACAGGCCATTTTTTACTTGAAAATATGCTACAGTGGGTACAAGATTTCAACAATTTTCTTAAATGAAAGTCAAACTTTCATTATTTTTCTCTACACTAAGTGAAATTTCATTTCGATTCAAAACAGAGGAACTTAATAAACTCCAGCAAAATGACAGCCATTAATAGTTTGCTCATATTTTGCTTTAAATTTAGTAGTTCTATCTTAATCTAATACATTTTCTATTTTTTTACCCAAAATTTTCCATTGACATGTGCATTCAGCAAAGAAGCAGTCCTCTTTTTTGATTGTATCTAGGGCACAATCAATGGGCTTCAAAACTCCAATCATATGCTCTGCATTTCTTTTAATATTTAAGTCTATTACTGTTTTCCTGATATCAGAACTTATATTTTCTCAGTACTCTTCACATACTTTTATTATTTTTGATTTTTTTTTTTTTTTTTGTATGATTGAAAGCAATCAACACAAGTATTCCATTTTTCATCTACTGCAATAACAATAAGTAATGCAGTGCCACCTTCACTATTGTGCCAAACTTTACGAAGATAGGTATTTCAGAAATATTTCACTATTTTTATAATATGATCACTGATTGTTTTAGTTAGTAGATCTTTTGCCAAATGAAATATGATTTATAAAGTGTTTCTGTGCTTCGCCTCATCGTCTGAAGTTTATTACGAAAGAACAAATAATTAAAGGATTTGGAGAACACCTGGATTTAAACCTGCACCTGCCACATTCTTTCTGATAGCAATTCTGGAAACACCAGAAAAATGCTTTTGCTACTTATTTACACCTACTTCTTATTTCTCTGCTGACTAATTTCTAGCATTAACAAAAAAAAAAAAAAAAGATTTAAATCAAATGATTTTTTTTTAAATCAGCTGATTTAAATCATGCCAACCCTGATCAGCAATATCTTGATTTTTTTCAGAAATAAATTTATTCTTCATTCATGAAAAAACATGAATTTAGTAATATTACAAATTAAAAAATATATATACAGAATTTATATGAAGTTAAAAAAGTCAGATTTTGTCCTTATATCTGAAGGAATGTTTCATTGTTTGCGAGGTTTCTCAGTGGGCAGGGGAGCTGTCGTTCTCGGCCGCTTCATCAGACTTGGGAACGTGGCCGGCCTATGGGCTGGTCACTTTATCCGTGTGTGACGTGAAGGTGGGGTGTGCGGATGGGAGCCCGGAGTAGTAGCCGCTTGCGGTTTGCGAATCTCGGACCCAGTCGATGCCCCTCACTGGATGTTGCCGCAAGGGCCTGACAGGGCCTAGAGACGGGATGGTGGATCTCCATCATATCCCTAAATTATGTGTGGATTTTAGGGTTGTGAATTTAAAGAAGTTTACTGTATTTCTGTTTTTACGAATATTTATGCGAATTTTTGTTACAAAAGAAAATAAGTTCCCAAAAGTGTCAGAAATTTAGCTATTTTGAATGCAATGACAATCTTCAATATAAAAATTGTTTGTTAAGAGACATGACCACCCACCCTAAAAAAAGGGGCCATGACCCCCCCCCCCCCTAGGGCCATAACTAGAAGTGATCAATAGGGGAGGCTCAAGTGATTGTAGGGGGGGGGCTCATATTTTTTTTCTTACTCTCTCTGACGCAGAAAGATAAATGAGTGCATATTCACACTGTATGCACTATGTTTCTCATTAAACTGTTTGTAATAATTTCATTTTATACTAAGAAAAGCATATGATGAAAATTTTGAGTGTATAACTGGTGCAAAATTAAACATCATGTTAGCTTCATAAGTGCAAATAGGATGAGCTAGTGTTGAAACACTTATTTTAGTTACAATTTAATCATTCTGTAAAACTGTGAAAGAATTTCAAAACTAAATTAGTTTTTTGAACAGAATTTCATTTGAATTTTCGGAACAGAAATTCATTGAGTGAGCTTGCAATCTTTTCCAGGGGGAGGGCTCAAAATATTTTAGGGGGGGGGGCTGAGCCACCCATAGCACCCCCTTAACTACAGCCCTGCCCCCCTCTAAAACAAGGGCTGGATCTGCAGTTGAACAACAATACTAAAATTAACGTGTTTTATTAACAGTTGATTGTTTTTCAAATTTCCTCCTTCAGGCCATTCTCAAATCCCCATCTCAACAGTGCTAAAATTTCTCTCTTATTTTTAAATGCAAAGACATAAAATTAGCAGGTCTGACTATTGATAAAAATATATATATATATATTTAATAAATACATTATATCTCAAATTATAACAAGCCTGCCAACTTTCTGAAATTTTTTTTTTCTCACTTTTAGTGTTGTGACAGAAATTTTGAAAAAATGTAAATCCCATCAACTAATTTCGCCAGATTATATAAATTGCCAAAATGTTTCACTAAACTATATAAATTGCAGCAATTTGTTTTTCTTTTAATAATGAAAATATAAAGAAATTAGTAAAGAATTCATAAAAATACTAATAAAAGGATAAATTAAAAATAAATTAAGGACATAACGAACACGTGTATCGTGTTTAATATAAAATGAAAGTGACATTTATAACCACTGTTGTTGGCATTTAATTTTATATTTTGGCAATAGTTTTTCAGTCAACAGGATAATCAAGGATAGTACGGTATTTAATCAAACAGTTTGAACTGTATTATGAAAAACTGAATATTTTTTCTTTCTTTTTTTTTTTTCTTGATTCTTATGTGTGTTACTTAACCAGATTATATTTGACTGTGTCAAAAATATTAGTTATAATAGTCTTTATTTTAACAGATGTAAATTTTTCATTTTGTAATCTGTTATAATTAATTTACCGATTGATTACTCATGTTCAAAAATTAATGTAAGGAGTCTTTATTATAATTTATTCATTTATTTTGCTCTCTTCATTTTAACTGCATAATTAATATTATAGACACTACTACAGTCAAGGATCCATAATCTGCACACCCATAATCTGCAGTTTTCTATAATTCGTGTTACTTTACCAGTGTAAACAATGAAATAAACAGTTAAGAATCTTAACAAATGCTAAACCAAAAATGATTTTTAAAACAAATAATAAAAAAAATGAAAAAATAACTCATAATAAAACAGCTACTTTTTTAAATATAACCCTTTTATTTTATTAACAGTAGAAAATAACCTGTATTACAGAATATATGTAATTTTTATTTCAAATGCTCATATATATAACTTTTTTAATAAAATAACAGTACTACTTGGTTATCCCGTCGACCGAAAAACAATCACCAAACTATCAAATTAAATGCCAATGATGGATGATCATGAATGTCACATTCAATGACCTTAAACACGACACGTGTTTAAAAGTCATCAGATGATTTTTAATCCCACTTTTTATTTGTATTTTTATCAATGTTTTATTAATTTATTTCTTTTTTGGTTATTTAAAATAAAAATTAGGTCAATATGTATAATTTGTCTGTTTGGCGATTTGCATAATTTGGCAAACTTGGTCGATGGGATAACCAAGTAGTACCAAAATAACTTTAAAATGGCATTTTTTGGGATAGCATATTGAATTAATTATTAGATTTCATATTTTTCTTTCCATATTATACTGTTTATAGAATTAAAATGGCGTCTATGAATAATAAAATGATGCATAATCCATAATACTCTATAATCTGCACAACCCAACTTGTGCGGATTGTAGAACTTTGACTGTACTTGATTATCTTGTTGACTAAAACAGCATTCGAAAGCTATAAGATTTAGTATTCAATAACAAATGATGGTAAATGTCCTATTCCCTACACATTAAACATGCTACATTCTCAAAGGATTTTTAATTAGATGTTTTATTTGTAATTTTTAATGTTTCACTAATTTATTTGTTCTTTTGTCATTTAAAACTACTGCTTTTTTTTATTTTTGCTTCAAGCCTATACTTAATGTTTACGCACATTTTATAATTACACTTTTCTACATAAGGAGCATTAAATTTCTTGAAACATCCATTATCATTGATATTTTTTATGATTCTTAATAAGTTTGATTATTTATATTTAAATTACTTAAATTTTATTAACAAATGCAACATCCTTAAGGCATATGTTTCTTCATAGTTTAATTTAATAACTCTGCAATCATTTACATAAACTAGTTTTAATGTTATTTTTGGTACTTTTCGGTTAGCCAGGCACCAGTGTTATATATTTACATAAGTATATATATATGTGTGTATGTATATTTACACACATAAATGTGTTTATATATACATATGTATGTATTTACACTCTATGACCAAAGGTTTAAAAAAATAATTGAGAAATTATCCTGAATCTGTTTGTAAACAGATGTCACATATTTCTTTGGAGATTTTTGTTTTTTTACAGAAACCTTATTGGAAACTGTCGGCAAATTAAAAAAGAATGAATATCTTTTAGATAACCTTTTCAAAACTAATGTAGCTAAAGCATTCAAACTGCAGATTACAATTAAGTGACCTATTGTAATAAACTGTGTTCATTTTTATGAGTATAGCATGTTTACTGGAGGAAAAATTAAATTTTTTTTTAAAAACAGTCCTAAATTTTGCCAAGTTTTTTCCTTATTGCAGAATTCTGAATATAAAAAAAATTTCTTTTCAGAAAAATATGGCAAACAACATTGTACATAATAATCTGTAATCAGAATTAAAAAATAAGCAGGTTAACTAAATAATGTCTTACAGTGCATGTGTGAATGCAATAAAAATTAATATGCACAATGTGTTTGCTAAATGTATAGATCAAATTCTGTGAAAGTCTCAAAAACATAGTTTGAAAATTCAAAAAATATTGTAGCTAGAATAAGCTCAAAATCCATTATTCCCAAAGAGATGAGAGACTGTATCCATATATAATAGTTTGTGCAGTAATTGCCAAAACATACATGAAGGCTTACTTTGCAGACCAAAGTTTTTTAGTTTCTGTCTGTTCCATGATAACTGCCATAAAAAGCATCCGATTTCCTTGAAATTGAGTAAGCACATTCATGAGGTATCCAGATTTAGCTGCGTAGTTTCTTGTTATGTTCTTTTGGAAAATACTGAGCATTTTATTTTGCACCTTAATGCTTTCCTATGGAAATTCAAACAATTTTCAATTTATCATTTGTTGAAAGAAAATGTATCTTTTGATTAATGGATTTAAATGATATATAAATTATGGATACTAAAATTTTCCAATACAGGTCTTTAATTATTCATATTATTTTGAAATTTTTTCTATGCATTTATCAGATTTTTAAAATTATTTCTGTAAATGTTGGTAATTTTTTATACATGTTCCAATAATATAAAACATTTGTTTTAGATTTTTTTTTTTTTTTTTTTTTTTTGTAAAATATACATTTATTATTTTATTATTTTCTTTTTCATTCTTTCTTTTTGTTGTTGTTGTTGTAACAGTAACTGATCCTAATAATATTATAAGTATGCATAATATATGAGTTAAAAAACCCCGGCAAAATAGATAAATTAATTCTACACAAATACAAACAAGTATGACATCATATATTGAAAATAAAATTAATATGCTTTGATATTGAAATAAAATGAACTTATTTATATGCATGATTTTACTTATTATCACATAAATAGTTCTTTATTAGGCTTGAGTATATACTGCCCAAAATGTGTTGCTTTTGTGCTTTTTGAATTTCAAAATGTGGTTGATGACATCTAAGACAGTGTGAGCCAGAATTTAATAATTTGATTGTAAAATGCATTGCTAATATTTTCTTTTAAAATGCACATACTTCAATGAACAATGTTGATTTCAGGGAGTGACCCAGGGCACGTCACATTTTCCAATGAGCAATGACCCCCCCCCCCCCCCCAGAAAATTTGAGATTTTGTGTTTTCAATGGTCAAAAAGTGCAATTTTCTCCCCACCCCAAAACTTTATAATGTCCTTCCTGGAGCCACAGACATCCCTCCTGTGTGTCTGAATTCAATACTGTCAATGAACCTATGCTTTTTGAATCTTCATGTTGGGCATTAGTTATCATTTAAAATTGTCAATATCGATACTGAATTGGAAGTTTTACCATGTATGAAGCAGAAGAAGAAATTTTGGAATTATCTCACTCGATTATTTTATCTTTCATTTTTGAAGAAAAATAAAAATAATATTACCATTAAAGAAATCAATTAAAAAATTTATAGTATCAATTATATCGAATTGACCATAGTATCGATAAAATCGATTTTTAAAAAAACGAGGTTGCCGACTGCTGTTGTGATTCATTTTTCCAAAATCCTGTATCTAAGCGAGTTAGTTTTAAAATATTTTTACTTGTTACGCTTATGACAGAAAACAACAACAGCAAGAAAAACCCAACACTACATTGAAATATTTATACGTTCATGTAGCTTTCAAGTACGGAGTATTGAAAACCATGCTTGGAAAATGCAATAATTTGAAAGATTCATTCATATGATGATTCATAACGATTCATTCCTACTTAATGTTTCATAATAACACTGACTTAAAAAATGTTTACATAACATGATTTACTATTACGCTCATGCTCATATGTCAGTTCCGTCAATATACTAGCTAAATGGAATATTTTTTATTTTAATATTTATATATTTATTTATTTTCTTCTAAGAACATTGCTTGAATTTTAAGCTTTTATAACAAAATATAAAAATTTGAGCTGCAGGAATGCTTTTTGTCTTATTCGCTTGAACAAATATTTGTAGAAGTGAAGAAGGGACTTTACTAAAGGGAAGGACTTTACTGAAAGAAATTTACTATCATAAAAACTCCTTCCTAAAAGAAAAATCATCCTTTTTTTTCTTTTTTTGAGAAGGGGAGATTGTCTGTCAGTGTGTTTAATTGAGAGGTGTTGATTTATTTCCTAACGAATTAAATATAACAAAATAGCTTGACATTTGTACCATAAAAAATTCAATATTAAAAAATAATAACAATAAAAAAGAAAACACAATTTTACTAAATGTTTTAAATATGCAAAATAATGTAAAGTTAGAAACTGAATAAACAGTATTAATTTTATTTTAATATTAGTGAAATTTTAAACATCACAACATTTACATATTCCATTTAGTAAACTTGTGATTTTTTTTTTGGTGATTTCCTGTTAATGTTAAAAATAAACAAAACATTTTATTTAAATACAGAATTGTTTCAAAGAGTGTCATACATGTTTCTGGAATAATATCTGAAAAATCAACTCTAATAAGACACCACTATTATTAAATAGGAATCACGTTTCTAACTCAAACATCCAGATCAAGAATGAATTAAATGTCATTTTTTTACTGGATTTGTTTTGTTAATTTTTTTAAAAGTTAAACAGAATTTAGATAATAATAATCATAAAATTTACCATCAATCATAAACAGATAACATTTTTAATTCATTGTACTGCTTGGTTTACTAAACTATACTACTTGGCTTACCCACATGCCAAATAATCATCGTCAGACTGTAACATTAAATGCCAATAATGAGTTTTTGTAAATGTTCAATTCAGTGCACATTAAATAGGTTACACGGCTTAGAATATGACTTGCAAGACAAGTCAAAAGCATTCCCAATACAAGTGCACATAACTTTATTTGCAAAAAGATTTTCGCTCTTCCAAGATTTTGTTTTAAATCATTTATTGAAAAGCATTTTAAAAGTGGTAGGAAAAAGGAACTACATAGTCTGTTTCCATGAAGTTTCAGTTGACCTTGAAGGGACCTCTGCAATTCTTAATAATGCAACAATTCCCTTACACACACCCCTCCCTTTTTTTTTCTTCAGAGGAAGAGACGGGATCTATTAATGTGCTTAAACGAAAGGTGTGGATTCATTTCCTAACGAATTAAATATAAACATAACTAGTAAATCTGCAGATCAAGATCCTCAACGTCAGTTTTGCACATCATTTTTTTTTAAACACACTTTGGGCAAAATTCAACTTTCTGGAAACTGTAATTTAAAATTTTCAAATTACGTAATTTTTTATAAGAATAAAATAAGAATAAGAAGTTTTCAGCCATCAAATCCGTTAAATTAAAATTTTAATTATGTTAGTAAATTCTGAAATTTTCATCATCTATTATTTTTGTTTTTTTTATTATAACATAGTAGATCTCTTCAGGGGGGCGGAGTCCCCCTGAACCCCCCGTAGTCTCATTAAATTTAAATTTTCAACTTTCTATTAATTGTGCTAATGGTTATCGTATATCTTCCGTTTCTTTATACATTTTGATTTATAAAGATAAGTAACAGTTTGGACAAGCATTTTTCATTAACATCATACTTCTACATGTCTGCCAACCACAAACACCTAAATCTGATGTATAAGGAACTTTTTAAAGTGTAAAATTACAAATCTAGAGTTTTGCAATTTTTTTCCGAAAACAAAAGTTTGATTGGATTTTGCAGCAGTTATCGCAGAACAGACTGACAGACGGAATAAACAATAAATTTCGAACAATTTCATAAACAATAAATTTTGAGTCACCAAAGTAAGCCTTCAGTGAAGTTTCGGCAATGACGTCATTATTCATGAGTTATTGATATCCATGTTTCTTGTATTTTTAGCAACTACTATAAAATACCTGTTTTATTTCAATTATGACGTCCTATTTTACCAAGTGAATTGTTTGTTAAAAATATAATTCTTTTTTCTTTCTTTTACTTCTAATTATGTCTCCATTTTTGTCAGAAAAATTCTTATTAACGAAACAAATATCCGTGTTTAATATTTAACAAAAAGTACTATATCTATTTTTATTTTAATTCTGACGTCATATTTATTTATTTATTCTTAGTTTAATTTCTCGAATGGAAATTGCTCAATTGAAACTTATTGCCGAAACGTCAGTGAAGGCTTACTTTGGAGACATGAAATTTTTTTGTTTCTGTCTGTCAGTCTGTCTGTCTGTGCCGCGATAACTAACGCAAAAAACATCCAGATGGCTTGAAATTAAGTGGGTATGTTAGTGAGGCACCCAGATTAAGCTGTATAGTTTTTTGTTAGATTTGATTCATTCGTTCGGAAAATATAGAATATTTTATTTTGCGCAATAATGCTTTTCAGTGGCAAATCCAATGATTTTCAATTTTTTTTTCCTTGAGAGAAAATGACACATTTCATTAATGGAATTCATTGATAAATGGATACTGAAATTTACCAGTTAAATTATTCGTATTGTTTTGAAATTTTGTCTACGCATTTTTCAGATTTTTAAAATTATTTGGAGATTTTTTATAAATGTGTTCCAATAATGTAAACTAATTTGTTTTAGAGATTTACTTATTTCAAATGTATTTATTTCATTTTCTTTATTTTCTCGTAATGGTTGCTAAGCAACCATTCATCCTAATCCTTATTTTTAAAATGTTATAAATTTGAATGCGTGTACGAAAATTTAAATGAAGTTAGCGTCAAAACTGGTGAATTAATTAATGTCTTTGTATCTTTGCGTATAAATATAACATAGCCCAGAAAAGAACATAGGTTATGTTTTATTAAATATATTCAAATATTTTCCTTAATAATTCAAAATTTCCTTCTTTTTTATACAGAATCAATAGCGATTTTTTAGATAAAATTTAACCAATTTCCTTTATCGTTGCCAAAAAACTCAAATTCTGGAATATTAATTTTTCAACGGCAATAAGTTCAATTGAGCAATTTCCTGGCAAAAAATTAAACTAAGAAAAAATAAATAAATATGACGTCAGAATTAAAATAAAAGCAGATATAGTACTTTTTTTTAAATATTAAACACGGATATTTGTTTCGTTAATAAGAATATTTCTGACAAAAATGGGGACATAAATGAGATGTAAAAGAAATAAAAAAGAATTATATTTTTAACAAGTATTTCACTTTGTAAAATATGACATCATAGTTGAAATAAAACAGGTATTTTATAGTAGTCGTTAAAAATACAAGAAACATGGATAGCAATAACTCATGAATAATGACGTCATTGCCAAAACCTCAGTGAAGGCTTATTTTGGTGACACAACAGTCTGTTCTTCTGTCTGTCTGCGATAATTGCCACAAAATGCAATCAAACCTTCTTTTTTTTTTCAGAGACAAAATTGTAAAACCCTAGATTACTGAGTTTACACTTTCAAAAGTTCCTGATACATCAGATTTAGGTGTTTTTGGTGGGCAGGTATCTAGAAGTATGAGGATAATGAAAAATGTTTATTAAAACTGTTACTTATCCTTATAAATGAAAAAGTATAAAGAAATAGAAGATATACGATAACCATTAGCAAATTGATGGAAAGTTACAAATTTAAATTTAATGAGACTACGGGGGGTTCATGGGGACGGAGCCCCCCTGAAGAAATCTACTATATTATAATATAAAAAAAAATAATAGATCATGAAAATTTCAGAATATCCTAACATAACTAAATCTTTAATTTAACGCTTTTGATGACTGAAAACGTCTTATTCTTATTTTAATCTTATAAATAATTACGTAATTTGAAAATTTTAAATTACAGTTTCCAGGAAATTGAATATTACCCAAAGTGTGTTTAAAAAAAATGATGTGCAAAGCTGACGTTGAGGCTCCTGATCTGCAGATTTACTAGTTATTCCAGATTTTAAATTTTTTGGCAACAATAAAGGAAATTGGTCAAATTGTATCTAAAAAGTCTCTATTGATTGAGTATGAAAAAGAATGAAATTTTGAATTAATTAAGAAATATGTGAATAAAATTAATAAAACATAACCTATGTTCTTTTCTGGGCTATGTTATTGCCGAAACGTCAGTGAAGGCTTACTTTGGAGACACGAAATTTTTTGGATTCTGTCTGTCTGTCAGTCTGTTCCGCGATAACTGACGTAAAAAGCATTCGATTGGCTTGAAATTAAGTGGGAATGTTAGTGAGACACTGGGATTAAGCTGTATAGTTTTTTGTTAGATTTGATTCATTCGCTCGGAAGATATAGAATATTTTATTTCGCGCAATAATGCTTTTCTATGGCAAATCCAATGATATTCATTTTTTCCCCTGAGAGAAAATTACACATTTGATTAATGGAATTCAATGATAAATGAATACTAAAATTTACCAGTTAAATTATTCGTATTATTTTGAAATTTTGTCAACGTATTTGTCAGATTTTTAGAATTATTACTGTAAATTTTGGAGATTTTTTTTATAAATTTTTCCAATAATATAAACTAATTTGTTTTAGAGATTTACTTATTTGAAATGTATTTATTTAATTTTCTTTATTTTCTGTTAATGGTTGCTAAGCAACCATTCATCCTTGTCCTTATAATGTTATAAATTTGAAAGCATGTGCGAAAATTTAAATGAAGTCAACATCAAAAGTTATGAATTAATTAATGTCTTTGTATCTTTGCGTATAAATATAGCATAGCCCAGAAAAAAAAAAGTAGGCTATGTTTTATTAAATTTATTCAAATATTTTCCTTAATAATTCAAAATTTCCTTCTTTTTCATACAGAATCAATAGGGATTTGTTTAAATAAATTTTAACCAATTTCCTTTATCGTTGCCAAAAAAAAATCAAAATTTGGAATAATAATTTTTCAACAGCAATAAGTTTTAATTGAGCAATTTCCATTCGAAAAATTAAACTATGAAAAAAATAAAAATGACGTCAGAATTAAAATAACTACAGTAGACTTTCTAAAATCCGCACATAATTTTTGGATGTAAACAATGAAACATTCAGTTCAGATGTAGGGACAACATTTGGCTTTGTTTAATTTTTATTGTAATTTTTGTTAATATTACTGAATTCCTGTGTTTTCATGTAGGAAAAATAATTTTTTTTGAGAGAAAATTCAAGATATTGCTGGTATCATTGGTAATCACGATTTTCTTACCAAAAGTATTTATGTATTAATCAAGAATTTTTAGTTAAGTGGCTAAACCTGAAATAAAAATTCCTTATTTTATGATTTTGTTTGTTCCTTTATAAAGCAAGTTAAATGAATAATTTAGGAAAATACATTTCATCTTTATAATGAATATTTTTAGTCATGCATTATTGATTTTAATAACTTTGCTTTTAATATTTTAATCATTTTACAAATTATATATATTTTTATTATTTTACTGTATTACTTATTTTATTATTTTAATATATTGCAAGCATTCATTATAGTTTCTATATTATTATTAATTGCATCCAAATTATTGTTTAAAAAATGTAAACAAAGCAATGACCAGAAATTCCACACAAGCTCTGGTCCCAAGCTGTGCGGATTTGAGGGAGTCTACAGTATAGATATAGTACTTTTGTTAAATATTAAACACGGATATTCGTTTCGTTAATAAGAATTTTTCTGACAAAAATGGGGACATAATTAGAAGTAAAAGAAATAAAAAAGAATTATATTTTTAATAAATATTTCACTTAGTAAAATATGACATCATAGTTGATCAAAAACAGGCATTTTATAGTAGTCATTAAAAATACAAGAAACATGAATATCAATGACTCATGAATAATGACGTCATTGCCGAAACTTCAGTGAAGTCTTTGTAGACACGAAATTTATTGTTTTTCATATGTCAGTCTCTTCTTCTGTATGTCTGTCTGTCCCGATATAACTGCAGCAAAATGCAATCAAAACTTTTTTTTTCGGAAACAAAATTGTAAAACTCTAGATTACTGAGTTTACACTTACAAAAGTTCCTAATGCATCAGGCTTAGGTGTTTGTGGTTGGCAGGCATGTAGAAGTATGAGGATAATGAAAAATATTTGCCCAAACTGTTACTTATTCTTATAAATCAAAATGTATAAAGAAATGCAAGATATACAATAACCATTAGCACAATTATTAGGAAGTGACAAATATAAATTAAGTGAGGATCGGAGGGTTCAGGGGGGGGCGGAGCCCCCCTGAAGAAATCTACTATGTTATAATAAAGAAAACAAAAATAATAGATCATGAAATTTTCAGAATATCCTGACATACCTAAATTTTTAATTTACCGCTTTGATGGCTGAAAACTTCTAATTCTTATTTTATTCTTATAAATAACTACGCAATTTGAAAATTTTAAATTACAGTTTCCAGAAAGTTGAATATTACCCAAAATGTGTTTAAAAAAAATATGAACAAAGCTGACGTTGAGGCTCCTGATCTGCAGATTTACTAGTATTTATACGCAAACATACAAAGACATTAATTAATTCATCAGTTTTGATGTTGACTTCATTTAACTTTTCGTATTCGCTTTCAAATTATGATTAAGAATTAGGATGAATGGTTGCTTAGCAACCAATATGAGAAAATAAAGAAAATGAAATAAATACATTTGAAATAAGTAAATCTCCAAAACAAATTAGTCTATATTATTGTAACATATTTATAAAAAATCTCCAACATTTACAGTAATAATTTAAAAAATCTGACAAATACGTAGACAAAATTTCAATAAATTAACCGGTAAATTTCAGTATCCATTTATCATTGAATTCCATTAATCAAGTGTGTCATTTTTCTCTCAAGAAAAAAAAATAAATTGAAAATCATTGGATTTGATATAGAAAAGCATTATTGCGGAAAATAAAATATTCTATATTTTCCGAACGAATGAATCAAATCTAACCAAAAACTATACAGCTTAATCTCAGTGCCTCACTAACATACCCACTTAATTTCAAGTCAATCGAATGCTTTTTATGTCAGTTATCGCGGAACAGACAGACAGACAGAAACAAAAAGATTTCGAGTCTCCAAAGCAAACCTTCACTGACGTTTCGGCAATAAAAGATCCAATAAATCTTCTCCAGAATAAACTGTGCAGTTCTCTTATCTTAATACAGATCTGGTAATTACGTTTTTATTTTAAAGTTATGAATCTATTTTTTTAATTACATAATTAAAAAGTGCATACATGCAATTTGAAGTATAATACTTAGTACAATTAGCAAACACTTTCAAATTTTTTATGTTTTATTCAATATTGCTAAATGTTATTGTGAAAAAAAAAACCTTCCAAATGTTTCACTCAATTTTGAGATCACTGATTGTTTAAAACCTGTTTTCCCTGGATCTGATTTAATCCTTTAATGAGCAGTGGTAATATACCTACCACTTAATTAGAAATGGGTTGATGTGACCGTAATTTTTAGTGCGATAATTTGTATTTATGTCAACCTGACGGAAATAGTACTTTTTATTTAAAGATAAATATGTTTGTAGATTCTGGTGCCGTTAAACCTTTTCAACATTTTAACCAAATAATTTACTTGCTTCATAGAGGGTTAAACAAATTACAACCCTATTTCGGAGGGAATTGATTCACTGTGCTGGTTTACAAGGCAACTTTTCTAAAAAGGAATTCAAGAAAAGTGATTTTATTACATTTACAGTAAACTTTAAAAAAAATGTGGAAAAAAATGCATAACTCGAAAGCCGGCGACATAAATGAACATAAAAAGTAGTCATGAAATTGAGTTGGGGCTGGGATATATGGACATCAAAGAGGTAAAAATCTTGTTTGGATATCTTTCGAGAACATGTCAAACAAGTAGGCGAAAATTTAAGAGGTGAGAAAGTAAAATGGCAAGCAGTCAATAAAATAAATTTTTAGTTTTTATCAGTCCGGCTATGAGACGGTCTGAGTATCAGTTATGGCATTGTCTACTGTATCGCGTGCATGCCAACGCATATGTATATGTATCTTAGTAAAACTTCTCGAGTTCAATCATACCTAAGAATACATATTGTTATAATTTAATGCCCTGATTTTGTACTGTTTAAGGAAAAGAAAATTGGTAAATCGGTTTTAGTTCAGAGTTAAAATTTAGTGCAGTTTATTTAAAAATGTCTTGTTTATTATTTTTTTTTCTGTTTTCAGATTCAGTAGTAGGTAAAACTGTTTTTTTCTGAAAATCAACGAGTCATTTCCTTGGATGAAATGGCGACAATCTCTTCTTGCTCACGCCTTGATGAAGTTCTTGTTATCGTCTGAAATCAAGCTTAAATTTATTTGAGAAAATGTCATCGTTTACAGAAGAAAATTCCTCCTGCGGTGAACAGGACTTTTTTAATCGAAATGAGGATAAGGGAAAACATTCCTCCACAGATACAGTGGACAAAGCTTTTATTTGCGGTGTATGTTCAAAAATATTTTCTAACAATAGTAATCTAAGAACACATCTATTGACCCACACAGATGAAAAACCTTTTGTTTGTGAAGTATGCTCCAAAGGATTTTCTAATAATAGTAATCTAAGAAGACATGTCTTAACACATATTGCAAAGAAACCCTTTATTTGTGAAATATGTTCCAAAGGATTTTCTCAGAGTGGTCATCTAAGAACCCATCTCTTGGTGCATACAGGTGAAAAACCTTTTGTTTGTGAAATATGTTCCAAGGGATTTTCTCGGAATAATGATTTAAGAAGGCATCTCTTGATTCATACAGGTGGAAAACCTTTTGCTTGTGAACTATGCTCCAAGGGATTTTCTCACAACAGTAGTCTAAGACAGCATCGCTTGACTCATACAGGTGAAAAATCTTTTGTTTGTGAAATATGTTCCAAAGGATTTTCTGATAATGATCATCTAAGAAGGCATCGCTTGACTCATACAGGAGAAAAACCTTTTGCTTGTGAAGTATGTTCCAAGGGATTTTCTGACTATGGTAGTCTAAGAAAGCACCGCTTGACTCATACAGGTGAAAAACCTTTTGTTTGTGAAATATGTTCCAAAGGATTTTCTCAGAGTGGTCATCTAAGAACCCATCTCTTGATTCATACAGGTGTAAAACCTTTTGTTTGTGAAATATGTTCCAAAGGATTTTCTGATATTTCCAATCTAAGAACCCATCTCTTGACACATACAGGAGAAAAACCTTTTGCTTGTGAAGTATGTTCCAAGAGATTTTCTATGAATGGTATTCTGAGAAACCATCTCTTGACGCATGCAGTAGAAAAACCTTTTATCTGTAAAATATGTTCCAAAGGATTTTCTGACAATAGTAGTCTAAGAAGGCATCTCTTGACACATACAGGTGAAAAACCTTTTGCTTGTGAAGTATGTTCCAAGGGATTTTCTAACAATAGTAATCTAAGAAGGCATCGCTTGACTCATACAGGTGAAAAACCTTTTGTTTGTGAAGTATGCTTTAAGGGATTTTCTGATAAAAGTAATCTTCGAACCCATCTCTTGACGCATACTAAAGAAAAACCTTTTATCTGTAAAATATGTTCCAAAGGATTTTCTAGGAATGGTCATCTAACAAGGCATCTCTTGACACATGCAGGATGAAATCCATGTGTTTCTGAAATGTGTTCCAAAAAGTTTTCCAGACATTGTCAGTTATAAAGACATGATATATCTCTGTTCTTTATTACTATATTGCAACAATAAATAATTAATTATTTAAATCTCCACCTTTTGAAATTACTGCTTAATTACCCCTTCCCCCAAATTGAGAATTCAAAATATAAAACAATTAAACAATACTTTTTCATTTTTATTTTTCTATTCTATTTGGAATTCTATTGTAATTGTTGATAAATAATAAATTGTTAAGTCAAACACCCCAACCCCACGCTAAAAGAATAAATAAATAAATAAAAATAATAAATAAATAATAATAAATAGTAATAAAAATAATAAATAAATAATAATAAATAGTAATAATAATAATAAATAAATAATAAAATATGCCACATCCCTCATTTTTATCTTACAAAATTTAAAATCTTTAAAACTCATGATTTTTCTAATATTTTTGTTATTTTTTTTAACAATAAATTTATAATTATAAAATCCAACCTCCCTTTGAACTTTTGGCTTTTTTTTTAACTATGTCTCCCCCCTCCCTTCTTTTCTTACGCCGCAAAATATAATATCTTTTTCAATTTCGATTTAAAATATCTCTATTCTTTACTTCTTAAATATTAAATGAATCCAACCATTTAAATCAATACCTCACACTCTAAAAATAAATAAATAAATAAAAATAAATAAATGAATAAGGCGAAAGTTGCATAAATGAGGGAACGGGGAATTCTTGTCTTTTCTTTTCTTTTCTCACCCGTCTGGTATAAAACACGACATCAGCTTCGAAAAACCGGTTTGTTGTATACAAGCGATTAGGTTGACGCGATATTTGGCGAAGTTCTCCAATCCAGATCTATTCTTTTAAGTATTTATACATAAATTACTCCCCTTTTTTTCATTTATATGGAAGTTAAATACTCTAAACCCATTCTTGAACAGGTCAGAATAATTTTCTGCTAAAAAATCGTCCATTTTTAACGATTTTATAGCCTTAAAGTCATTCAAACGTTTCTCGCCCCATAAGAATCAATGGGAAACAAACGGTAACTGGGAAACAAGATGCTTGACGATTCAGCCTGAGTTACAGGAGCCCTAGCCAGGAAGAACACTAAAACGCATGTTCGTATCACCGATTTGAAGAAGGGTGGACTTAATTCCACAAACATTCGGATGTTAGTTGCTGTAGTGCTAAGGCTGTTTCCTTTATTGTGCGTTTCGCTAAGACTGATATTAAATCCTCTTCAGAGAAGAAAATTATGAAAAAGATAGATATAAGAGATAATTTTTTTTAATCTTTCGAATTCCTTCAAGCATTCTTAAAATCCAGGTATGTTTGCAAGTATATAATTTGTTTATATTTATGTTTCTGGAAAGATATTAACAAATCTGTGCGAAAGGGGGGGGGGCGAAGACGGCGGTCGCCCCGGGTGCAGAGATTTAGGGGGCGCCAAATTTCCAACTACATTCTACTTACTACTACTTTAAAGGAACTACTTTCAGACAATTTTTTTAAATAATATTAATTCTTATTTCAAAAATGCCTGAAATAGGAAGTGGGTAAACGAAAAAAATGTGACCGAAAAAACAATTATCGGAAAAAAAGAGACGTAAACTACAAAAGCGGAAAAAAGGGACAAAGAATTGATTTTGGGGATTTATGGATTAAGTATGAAAAGGGAGGGGAGGCTCTTAATTTAGGTAAATGGGTTTTTCATGCTGAATTAACTGTTTTGGTTTAATTTTTGGACACATGATTACCCCCCCCCCCATACACACACACCTCATTCGTCCTAAATTAGATAAACGGGTTTTTATGCAGAATTATCCAACGTGTGTCATTTTTTAGATTAGTTTTTTCTGATAAGGATAATCTATTGTATATAATGCCTGAAGAGTTTTGGGAGTTTAATGGTTAAGAAAAAAGGTGGAAGTGGTAACCTCTAATATTAAATTAATAGTTTTTTACGCAGATTTTTCCAATTTGCTTGGAATTTCGGACATAGGTTCATTATGATAAGACATATATCTGATTAGTTATCGGGTTCTTTTGCTTATTATAAAGGGAGGATGGGCAATTACCTCCCCCCATCCCAACACTAAAATTAGATCAATCGGTTTTTATGCAGAATTATCCGATGTATTTCAAATTTTAATTCTTTCTGATAAGGTGAATTTCTGAATAATTTTAAGAGCTTAATGGCTAAGTATAAAGGGATGGGGGGACGGGGGATAACCCCTCTTAAATTAAATAAATGACTTTTTACGCAGAATTATCCGATTTGCTTCGTCATAGGTTTTGGACATAGGTTCATTAGGATAAAACGTATCTCTGATTAGTTATGGGGTTCTTTTGCTTATTATACAAAAGGGATGGGCAATTACCTCCCACTCAAATTAGATAAATCGGTTTTTATGCAGAATTATCAGATGTATTTTAAATTTGGGTTATTTCTGATAAGGTGAATTCCTGAATCGTTTTAAGAGTTTAATGGCTAAGTATAAAGAAGAGGGGGGGGAGAGGGTTAATCTTTCTTAAATTAAATAAATAGTTTTTTACGTAGAATTATCCGATTTGCTTCAATTTTTGGACATAGGTTCATCATGATAAAACGTATCTTTGATTAGTTATGAGGTTTTTTTGCTTATTATAAAGGGGGTAAGCAATTATCTCTCCCTCAAATTATATAAATCGGTTTTTATGCAGAATTATCCGATGTATTTCAAATTTTAAATATAGGTTCTTTCTGATAAGGTGAGTTCCTGAGTAGTTTTAAGTGTTTAATGGCTAAGTATAAAGGCAAAAACTGAGGATACCCCCCCCCCCTTAAATTAAATAAATAACTTTTTATGCAGAATTATCCGATTTGCTTCAAATTTCGGATATACGTTCTTTATGATAAGGCGTATCTCAGATTAGTTATGAGATTCTTTTGCTAAGTATAAATAGGGAAACGGACGATTATCCCCCCTTAAATTAGATAAATTGTTTTTTATGCATAATTATTCGATGTATTTCAAATTTTCGATATAGATTCTTTCTCATAAAGTGGATCCCTAAATAGTTTTAAGGGCTTAATGGCTAAATATAGAGAGGGGGACTGGGGATAAGCCCCCCTTAAATTATATAAATGGCTTTTTACGCAGAATTATCCGATTTGCTTCAAATTTTGGATGCAAGTTCATTATGATAAGGCGTATAAGCTAATGAATATAGTTAAAATAGGAAGGGATGCAGCAGACCATTCAAGGAACCCTTTCGGGGAAAGAAGCTTGCTTTCCCCATTCGACGGAGGGGGATGTCCGGTAGCTAATTTCCGTTTACTCAAGGATACAGCGCTTGGCGAAATTCAAGGTGTGCCAAATGCTATTCCACCCATCATTCAGTCCTCTTCCGAGATTCCTTGATAACATCGTACAGTGTCGCCATCTACTGAAAAAAATGTATTATACAAATAATTTATTTGAAAAGAAAAATAATAATAAATATAATGGAATTTTATTTTTATATATGACCAAACATTAATTAAACATATACGAGTAAATTGTTGTGTTAACTTAATTTGTAAATTTTAATGTATATTTCTTTACATTTTTTATAGTATTTCAGTTTATAATGAATAATATAATAATGAAAAAATAAAAAAAAGAACGAAAGAAAGCTGTTATTGTATTCGGATAAATTACATGATAATAGCTAAAAATAAATTTTATTTTGTTTAATTTATTTTCTTGTTAAGTATCAATTCAAGTACTTTATAAGAAAATACTGAGATCTGTTATATCAAATTTTTATTTATTTATTTTACTAATGTGATATAAATCACCAAGTATAGCAATGCACTAAGATTGATAAATTAAAACTTCTTAATGTTGGAAATATATATGAATATATTCATAAATATCAACATATGTACATAGTATGTATGAACTTATACATTCATACATGTCTGCTTAAATATTGTGTATATTATGTAGTTGTTATATAGTTAGGTCATTTAATTATATAGTTAGAAAATGTACACATAATTTCGATATCATCTGTTCCGATCTATTCAGATTTTGATGTCTTACAAATGTATCATCAACGTTAATAACATATTTAAAAAAGAAAAAAAAAAGTATAGTTTCCAGATTCTAAGAATCATCAAAAAAATATATATTTCAATCAATAATAAATTGTGTTAAAATTAAGATATTTTTTATACTTGGAAATTTTTCATTTGAAATAAAATATGTTTGGGAATTTACACCAACTTTTGTGACACTGATTTAATGCACCCTTCCTATTCATAAATTGATAAGTCTAAACTAAATATACATGCATATACTGATTGAATTTGTACAAAGTACAAATACAAAACAAAGATCACGTTTTATATATAAAAAAAACACCTTAAAAGTTTTTATCTAATATATATTTTTTTTTTTTTTTTTTTTTTTTTTTTAATATTTAATATCTTACTAGACACTGAAAATTGAAGAGAACTAATAACAAATCACTAAACGAAAACATTAAAAACATTAATTATCTGTTTAAATGATAATACTTATTAATATTAGTTATATATGTAATAATTAATAATGTTAATTAATATAATTTTATAATTATATATATATTAATATTAATTAATAAATAGTTAATATTAGTTATATATATTTAAATATTGATAATTTTTTAAAAGAAAATCTTAAATTATGTTTGTGGAAGATTAAAGATTTTCCTTTTTTTTCTTTAATTATTATCATTAATTAAATACATAGAAATATTAAAATTTGAATATTTATAATTAATATTTTTATGTTTCACTACTTTATAAATGTAAATGAAACAGTAATTATTAAAATAAATACTAATAAATATTATATATATATATATATATATTGTGTGTGTGTGTATGAATGATGCCTCATTTTAAAACATAAGAACTTTAATAAATTGGTTTTACTAATTTGATATTCATCTCTTACAACACGGTGGTAGCATAACTAAAATAAAATATTTTCTATTTTATTTTAATAATTATTGTATTTTAAATTATATTTATTTAATTATTAAAAAGCAGAATTTAAAAACTTATATTAATTATTTACATTTATTTCAAATTAAACTTAATGTAATAAAATTTTAAATTAAATTTTATAACTTAATTGTAATTAAAATTTAATTGTCTAATTGACAGTAAAACTAATACAAAGTAATTGAGTTTTATAACATTCTTTATTGATTACTTAAATAAAAATCAAAACAAAAATCTACAAGAGCAAGGACACAACTCGCAATCTTATAACTACAAGCTTTCTGCTTTAACCACCTCGCTATGCCTCTGACACTCTCCAACAGCTTCCAAGTGCCTCATATACGACAAAAATTCTAAGCAAAATGTCTGAAGCAGCCATGATGCGCAAGAAAATGCGTAGATGCTAGTCAAAACATTTGGCACACCTTGAATTTCGCCAAGTGCTGTATCCTTGAGTAAACGGAAATTAGCTGTCCGGTAGATATCACGAGCGGCTAGTCTATTAGGAAATTTGTCGATCAGGGGATTTCCTGGTAAAAGTTTGCCGGAAAAATACCCAAGTAACATAAAAAAGCGAACTGATGGCAACTGACCGCAATAACAAATAAAAACAACTTTTCTTTATTTTTTAATTTAATGATTAAAAACAATTAAGTCAGAAAACATTATAACACATTTTACCTTTTTTCTTATAATAATTAATTTCCTTTCATTTTGAATTTAAAACTGGTTTATTTATTTATTTTTTTTATTTGCGAAAAAAGTAATATGCTAAATCATTTGTTGTAATTGTCATTTTAATTTACGCCTAATATTTATCATTTAAAACTGGATTTTTACTATTTAATGTCCCATATTACACATCACAAAATACAATATAAAACATTTTAAAAATATATATTAGAAAATTTTAATGCACAAACTATGGTGTAAATTACGAACGAATGAACAAGTGAATTCATTAATTTGTAGTAAAAAAATATTTTTTTTTATTACTAGCTTATGTTAACTATTAGAAAGTTAATTGTTTAAAAACCTGTAATTCTTGATAGATCTTCAAGTTTGAACGTTTAAAAAAATTAAAAAAAAAATTTAAATTAAAAAAAAAACAGATTTTAAGAAAAAAAAAGGATATTTTTTTCTCTGTTAGGATAATTATTGAATACTGAAAAATGCTATGCAGAAACATAAAACACCGTTTTAAATGCAAACAGCTATTGATGATATATAAACAAACCCTTGAAACTATTCAGGGATTCACTTTCTGAGAAAGAACCTATAGCCAAAATTTGAAATACATTAGATAATTGTGCATAAAAAGTAATTTATCTAATTTAAGGAGGGACTAATCGTCGCCACCCCCTTTTTATTTAGCAAAAGAACTCCATAACTAATCAGGAATACCCCTTATCTTAATGAACCTGCATTCAAAATTTGAAGCAAATCGGATAATTCTTCGTAAAAAAAGCATTTAGTTATTTTAAGAGAGGTTATCCCCCATTCCCCTTCTATACTTAACCACTAAACTCTCAAAATTCTCCAGGCATTATATACTGTGACGACGTACTGACTACTTTAACTGTGGCAGAAGACAGATAGCAAAGTCTTATTGTGAAAGGTATACAGGGGTGAAAGTATCTTCATTCAAAAGCTGAGAAGAATGGATGCTATTGACCTCAAGGGACATGCCCAGAAAATGATTGCACTGGTCTATTGGCAATGAGCTGAAGGGGGCACTGGGATTATTGAGCATTGAGATGGAAGGAAGGTAATTGGAAGAGAGACATGTGCTGGTAATGTACAAGAAAGAACAGTAAAGAGAAACTGAGTAAAGAGAAACTCAGGTCGCGACACCACTATACTATATATAAGTCTTATAAAAAAGAACCTATGTCCAAAATTTGACACACGTTGGATAATTCTGCTTAAAAATCTATTCATCTTATTTAGATCGGAGGGGGTGAGGGGTAATCGTCCGTTCCCAAAACTAATCAGACAAGCGTCTTTTCAGTATGAACGTATATCCAAAAATTGAGCCAAAACAGTTAATTCAGTATGAATAAAAAGAATATTGCCCAGTTAAACTGATGGCATTGAGCTCACAGGCTACGCATACTAATTGTACATTACAACCTTATATTTTCAAGGGTTAATTACGTTCGAAAAAGAAATTAAGAAAGGGAAACAGCTCTCCCCTTTCCCCTTTTTTATACTTAATCATTGAACCTCCTAAACTATCAAGAACATGCTTTATCATATAAAAAATCTATATCCAAAATTCAGATCAAATCGGATAATTCTTAATAAAAACCCATTTAGCATTTATATAATTTAAGAGGAGCTATCCCCCTCTTTTATACTTAACCATTAAACTTCCAAAACTATTCAGAGATTCGAACGAAATCTGACAATTCTGCTTGGAAAACCCCTTTATATCAATTAAGGGGAGGGGCATTAGAACCCCCGTTTCCCTTGTTTATACTTATTCAATGAACACCTAATAACAGTCACGAAATCGCCTCATCAAAATGATTCTATATCTAAATTTTGAACGAAAACTTAATTCTGCATGAAAAACCCACTTATTTATATTAAGGGGAGGGGCATTAGAACCCCCGTTTCCCTTGTTTATACTTATTCAATGAACACCTAATAACAGTCACGAAATCGCCTCATCAAAATGATTCTATATCTAAATTTTGAACGAAAACTTAATTCTGCATGAAAAACCCACTTATTTATATTAAGGGGAGGGGCATGAGCCCCCCGTTCCCCCTCTTATACATATCGAATGAACTTCAAAAACTAATCAAGGAAGTGCCTTGTCAGGATATACCTATATACGAAATTTCAAGTGGATCCGATATTTTTATCATGAGTTATCGCGTTACGTACGAACGTACATACAGAACGGGCGGGCACATAAGCTCTCAGGCTATGATAGCCTGTGAGCTAAAAACCCATATACCAAAATTAAGAGCCTTCCCCTGAGCCCCCCTTTCATATTTAACCAATAAATCCCCCGAATTAATAATAAATCCCCAAAATCAATTCCTTGTCACTTTTTTCCGGTAACATTTTTTCCTTGTCCCTTTTTTCCGGTAACTTTTTTCTGTGTCACTTTTTTCCGGTCACGTTTTTTCCTAGATTCAGGCAAGTAGACATCATGATTGACATGATGACAAGTAACTGAGAAATGTTCTTCATTCTTTGAAAAGATCTTTCAGAAGACGATTCTCACAGTGGATGATTTGAAACGAATTTACGACGTGGTAGTTACAAAAAGAAAAGATGGCTGCCATACGATCTAAATCGCTTATAACTCGTTAACTAATATATATATATATATATATATATACATATAAAGATGGCGACTTTGTTATCTATAAGAAACTCTATCCCCCCCCCCCCCCCAGAGCCGACTTCTGGCTGCGCCACTGGTATATGATGTCTGTGTAGGAATCTTTTGTGAAATATGAAAAGTGTAAATTGGCTACTACTTGATTATCACGTCAACCAATTTCGGCAAATCGTTCGCCAAATTATACAAATTTACATAATTTTATCTTAAATAACTAAAGAGAAAATGCTTAAATACGAAAGACCAAATAATTTTGTTTTCATTTTTCAGGAGGAAATTTTGCAGTAATAAAGTAATTGTTTTAGTGATAATTTTAATGTGTGTTTTTTTTTATCGTTGGCAACTTGCTGTAACGAAAAATGTTTATTTTTTTTTCTGCTATTGTTTTGTAAGAGCTGGATTTGTGAAAGCCATGTTAAGATGGTATTCAAATTTTTCAACCCTTTCCAATTACCACCCCCTTGGGCCGATTTATCTCATTTGCAATTCCCACTGAGATATTAACCATCTCAATGTACTTGACGAGTTTGAAAATGATTCTTGCATAATTGTGCCTTTTATCGCGCGGGCAAAATTTAATATACAGGGTGATTCCAAATTTTTTTTACAATAAAAGAGGGGTGATAGTGCACATCAAGACAAACAATATTAGATAGAAGACCAAGGGTCCAAAACGTTTTCCTAAGGAAATAGCCGCCATTAATGTTTAGGGACCAAAATTTCAAATAAACATAAAAAACGGAAAAATCGGTAGATTGATTTGCGGTTTTCACTAAAATTATTCTTTATGTCGGTATTTTCTTGAAATTAAATTATAAAGGTAAATTTCAAAAAGTGCCGATAGAGGGCGCTTTAGACTTTGGAGTAACGAACAACTATTTTTTGCCGGTATTTTTTGCATCTCATTAAATGTTTTCGTCAGCTTAGACTCAAACTTAAATTTTGAGCTCAAAATCTGTAGTTGGGAGTGGTTAAGTAACACAAACTGAGCTGTGTTCAGAGGGTTTAAATTTCAAATGATTATAAAAAACGAAAAAATTGGTCGATTGATTTGCGGTTTTCACTAAAATTATTCTTTATTTAGTTATTTTCGTGAAAATAAATTATAAAGATAAATTTCCAAAAATGCCGATAGAGGGTGCTTTAGACTTTGGAGTAATGAAACACTCTTTTTGGTGTTATTTTTTGCATCTTATTAAATGCTTTCGTAAGCTTAGACTTGAACTTAAATTTTGAGGTCAAAATCTGAATAGCTGGGAGTGGTTAAGTAGACAAACTTAGCTGTGTTCAGAGGGTTCAAATTTCAAATAATTGTAAAAGACGGAAAAATCGGTCGATTCGTTTGCGGTTTTTGCTAAAATTAATTTTTAAATCAGCAGTTTTCTTGATCAAACAGTGTTTTCTTGAAAATAATTTTTAAAGATAAATTTCACAAAATGCCGATAGAGGGCGCCTTAGACTTTGGAGTAGCGTACAACTATTTTTAAATGTTATTTTTTTAATCTCATTAAATGCTTTCAAATGCATAGACTTAAATTTTGGGCTGAAATTCTGAATCGTTGGGAGTGTTTAAGTAGCGAAAAATTGAATTGTGCTCGAGGAGGAAAGAGGGTTAAATTTTAACTCCTGAACACACTTCAGTTTGCGCTTCTTAACTCCTCATAACGATTCAGGATTTGAGCTCAAAATTTAAGTTTAAATCTAAGCTTACGAGAACATTTAAAATGCTTTTGCAAGCATTTAATTAGAACCAAAAAATAATGGTTAAAATGAATTAATGGTTAAAATGAATTAATGGTTAAAATGAAGTTTAAGACGCCCTCTGACGGAATTTTTTGAGATTCATCTTTAAAATTTATTTTCAAGAAGATACTGACTTAAAGAATAGTTTTATTTTAAACCGCAAACGAATCGACCAATTTTTCCATTTTCTATAATTACTTTAAATTTGAACCTCCCCCTCCCCCTTGAACACAGTTCAGTTTGTGCTACTTAACCACTCCCTATTATTCAGATTTTCAGTTCAAAATTTAAGTTTAAGTCTAACCTTCCAACATCATTTAAAGAGATGCAAACAATAACGGCAAAAAATAGTTGTTCGTTACTCCAAAGTTTAAAGCGCCCTCTATCGGCATTTTTTGAAATTTATCTTTATAATTTATTTTCACGAAAATACCTAAATAAAGAATAGTTTTAGTGAAAACCGCAAATTAATCGACCAATTTTTCCATTTTTTTTAATCATTTGAAATTTGAACCCCCTGAACACAGCTCAGTTTGTGTTACTTAACCACTCCCAACTACAGATTTTGAGCTCAAAATTTAAGTTTGAGTGTAAACTTACGAAAACATTTAATGAGATGCAAAACATACCGGCAAAAAATAGTTGTTCGTTACTCCAAAGTCTAAAGCGCCCTCTATCGGCATTTTTTGAAATTTATCTTTACAATTTAATTTCAATAAAGTGCCGACATAAGGAATAATTTTAGTGAAAATCGCAAATCAATCGACCGATTTTTCCGTTTTTTATGTTTATTTGAAATTTTGGTCCCTAAACTTTAATGGCGGCTATTTCCTTAGGAAAACGTTTTGGACCCTTGGTCTCCTATTTAATATTGTTTGTCTTGATGTGTACTATCACCCCTCTTTTATTGTAAAAAAAATTTGGAATCACCCTGTATATATAAACTTTTTAGGTGGGAGTAGCTTTGGGTTCCTGGCTTCACATAATGAAATTATGATAAGGGGGCCTTGATGAAAAGTTGTGAAGAAATTTTTCAGAAGTTGTACCATGGTAACGACTGTAATAATTAATATTTCTTCAGATAAGGGAAACTTTTAAATCCTGTTGCCATAATGGTCTCATTTCGCTTCCAAATGTGCACTTTTAGTAATAAACTAAAATAGTTACTTCTGAATAGCTGGTTTTTGTGCAACGTTTAAGATAATTTAATATCACAATGGTGTCTAAATCGTTTTCAGCAATGAGCAAGGTGCTGCTGGAAGACCAAATTATTTAAAATACAAATTTAAATTCACCAGTTCGTTTCATCCACGGTTGATTTTGAAATATTGACCAGCGCAGCGGGCATAGCCTGCTAGTATTTTTATAAAGAGGGTAATGGAGTTGTTTATCACAAATTTTTAAAAGCATGTAGACAATTTTTAGGGTTAGTAAAATTATTTTTTGGACATTATTTTGCGAAATATGATAACTATTCGACTGTTTTTGTTTTATTTATTAAATAAATTGTTCATTTACTTTTATTTTCTTTTTTGTATTATACAAACTGTTTTATTCCATAGTTATTGATGAAAGTTTTTTTTTAATTATTGATTTTTCCTTTTTAAAATATTGTTCAAAGTAAGATACCTTTCAGTCAGCCGGACACCAGTGTTATAATTGCATGTATATATACATACATGTACATATACGTATATGTGGATATATATATGTGTATATGTGTACATATACAATATGATTATATATGTATGCGTGCAATATATATGCACATGCATGGTAGAAATACATATATATGGGTGTATATATAACACTGGTGTCCGGCTAATTGAACAGTACCGAAAATAATTTAAACATGCATATGCTACTGATATACATAAACGAATTCTTGGCACAGATGTCATGTACACACCACATTAGCGCGAGTGCAAAAAAATGGCGATTTTATGCCTCATATGGTAACCCAATCATTGTTTTTTTTAATACACTGTTTATTTACTTTATATTTTCTTTTATAAATTGATATAAATTGTTTGTTTTACAGTTATTAATTAATCTTTTGTAGTTTATTATTATTTTCTTTTTAAAATAACAGAAAATAATTAAAAAACATATATCTAACTGATATTTTATAACGAAATTTTTTTCCAAACTGGCGTCATAAAAATGTCGTATCCTGTTCTTTTTTTTGGCGAATTTTTTTCACGTTAAATTTATCGATGCGGTTGCGATCACCAGCATTTCGGATTGCTTTATAGCTGCGTTCGTAATTATATAAATACGTTGCAATTACTGGTGTCGTTCAGTAGTAGTAGTTCATCCGCATATAATAACGCAAAAACTGCTTGGCTGTTGTTGTTTCATTTAATAAATAAATTATTCATTTACTTTTATTTTCTTTTTTGAATTATATAAACTGTTTTATTCCATAGTTATTTTTATAATTATATGAAATCATATTATTGTTACATTATATCCATAGTTAATTCCATAGTTATATTAAAGTCTTTTTTAATATTGTTAAAAATAAGATATTTTTAAGTCAGCCGGACAACATATGTTATATTTGCATATATATGTCTATATGCATGTATATATATATACATACATGTACATATACGTACATCTGGATATATATATGTGTGTATATGTGTATATATACAATATGTACACATATATGTGCACATGCATGGCACAGATACATATATATGTGTGTATATATAACACTGGTGTTCGGCTAATTGAAAAGTACCGAAAATAATTTAAATGTACACATGTTACTGATATACATAAACGAAGTTTTCGCCAAATTGACAGAAAAAAAGCACGAAACGCGATGCATATATGATATGTGGTAAAGAATGCCGTATCCTGTTCTATTTCTTTGGCGATTTTTTTTTCACTTTAAGTTAATTGATGTGGTTGTGATCACCACATTTGGGGTTGCTTTATAGCTGCGTTCATAATTATATAAACATTTAGCAATTACAGTTGTCTTTCAGTCCGTCTGTTCATCCGCATATAATAATACAAAACTACCCAACGGAATAGTTTGATTTTTAAAATATATAATTTTTGAATAATTTTGCCGAGTGTTTTCAATTTTTAGGAAAATTGGATGCATAGTTCAATTACAAGGGCAGACACAAGTATTCCGGGTATTACTTGGTTATCCCGTCGGCCAATTTCGCCAGATTATACAAATCGCCAATCTAATAGCCAAATTGCTACTACTTGGTTATCCCGTCGACCAATTTCGCCATATTATACAAATCACCAAACTAATAGTTAAGTTATACCTATTGACATAGTTTTTATTTTAAACAACGAAAAAACAAATAATTAGTACAATAATACTATGAAATACAAGTAAAAAGTCGAAATAAAAACAACCAAGATAGGATAACCAAGTAGTACCTTTTTTACATAATATTATTTCATTTTTAAAATGTTAGAAAATTATTAAAGTATACGTATATGGTAGTTGAAAATTAATTTTTGCCAAATTGGCGTCAGAAAAAAATCGCGCCACTGTGGTGCGTATATGACATCTGTGCCTTTCCTTTTTAAAGTAATATATTTTTTAAATATATATGTAACTAGCATTTAGAAACGAGGTTTTTCATAAATTGGCGTCAGAAAAATCGCGCCAATATGGCGCGTAGATGACATGTGTGTCAGAAGTATTTATATAAATATCGTATATTTTTTTAACGTTATATGTTTTACTGTATATTGTTTATTAAATAAATATATGTTTATAAACTATTGAAAAATCATGTTTTTTAGGCCATCTTCAGAAATTTGATATGTTGCGAAAATGGCTTTCTGTCGTTATCTTCAATTCTTTCATCAATCGCGCCAACTGAAACAGGATATGAAAATCTTTCGGACATCTGTGCACGAGCTGCCATTGGCTGTTAGTTTTTTTTCTTTTTTATTTAACCATTGAAAAATGGTTCTTGTTTTCGGTGGAGGATTGACAAAATGACGTGGTCACTTTTGAATTTAAATTAAATTCTTTACTTTTAGAAGAATTTTTATTTGAATAGGAAATTAAAATGTTTAAAATCATTGTAATAAAGGAGAAAATTAACAAATTTAAAAATGGGTAGACTGAAATTAACAGATACGGAAAAAGCCGAATCCGCAGAAATGAACGACCGTGAATGTCACATTCAATGACATTAAACACAATACGCGTATTTAAACAATCATAAAGTGATTTTTATTTCGACTTTTTATTAATGCTTTACTAATTTATTTGTTCTTTTGTTATTTAAAATAAAAATTTAGTCAACATGTAAAAGTTGCTTATTAGTTTGGCGATTCGTATCATTTGGCGAAATTGGTCGATGGGATAACTAAGTAGTACTGTATTTGGTTTGGCGCAAAAACTTCTTTCAATGCAGAAAACGAGAAAATCAAAAGATTATCGAGTCGCTGAAAACCAATTACGTGTTGAAAGGCGATCGCAAAAAAGGAAGCCATTTAATGCCGAACCGATTAATTGTAAAACATCATGTCTCGAGGGCGACCAATCCACTAGCCATGGCGTTTTACAATCGGTCGGTTCTAACCAGGAAAATTTGAGTGCCAAATGTGATTCTAACAAGCCGTAAAATGTTATAGCTATTACTCTTGATTTTCCAACACCTAAAGAAAACTAAAAAGCAATCGGCTTGGAAAAAAACAAGAAAAAACTTTTTTGATTCAATGTCTGATGGACTCATTCACAGATGCATGTGCTGCGATCGACTTTGGTTTAAAACCTCCATCACCCAAATTCTGCTCTGTAAAGTCAAACAGTATATGCCAAAGTCTTACAAGTATAACAGTATATGCCAAATCTGCATTTTAGTAATGATTACTTTCGCACCAACAATGTTACATAGTTTGAAATATTTCTTTCGTCGCCAAGTTTTATGCTTGGCGACAATGGAGTGGTGTAACTTAAACGAACCGTACCTTCAAATTGCAGCATGTATAAAGTCATTTATGGATAATACACAATAAAACAACTGGTATTTAGCTTAAAATGATAGATGAATGTTTCGAGTGAAATATTTTTCAAATGGATGGTGTAATTTTTTAAATTACAATATTTTTTACCTTTATTTTTTTTCTTATGAATATGTTCGCAGTGTTCTGTTAATAATAAAATGTTAAACTGTTTTATTCTATAATCGTTAATTATTTTTTTTAAATTGATGATTTCTTAATTTTTAAAATAAAAGAAATAAGGTACTTTTCGATTACCCGGGTAAGAGTTCTATATGTGCATATACATGATTATATACATGTTATATGTACATGTGTATATACCTATACATACCTGTGGATATATATTTATATAAACAATATACGTATACATACATGTTGCATACATACATATATATGAATGAATGTGTAACACTTGCACTCAGTTAACCTAAAAGTACAGAAACTAATATAAAAATATAAATATTACTGATATTCGAAAACGAGTGCCGTTATAAAAAATAGCACCGAACCGGTACATATTTGACATCTCTTCCAACAGGCATTGACTGTTACTTTTTCTAAGAAAATATATTTCCAGCGTCAATTTGTGTTGTAATTTGTTACTTTCCAAAACTTTGACACAGATATGATATACACGCCACATTGCCGCGATTGCAACAGAATGACGATTTTATGCCTCACATAGTAGCTGTTATTGTTGTTTATCTTCTTCTATCTTCTATAATAATAAAAAGAGAAATTTCCGAGTGTGTCAGCGCTGTTCTGAAGAGACAGCTGCAAGTAGAGTTACAAAATTTGGAAAGAAGGTACCTCTGAAGATGAAGTTATGCACCACGAAGCCCAATTTTCAATTTTTTGATTAGATTTCTTTAATTTAATTTTTTAGTAGGTTTTCAGCGTTCTTTTTGTATTTCTTTGTGATTTTTCCGCATTAGTGAAAGGAATACGGTTTCATTCTTTTAACCCAACATAGTAAATTCAGTTCTCTTTTAAATAACGCTTATTTGGAATTCGTGCAATGATTTTTAAATTTTTAACGAATTTTTTAACTCGATGTTTAGTATGTTTCCGCAATTTGCGGCTATTTTTTAAGATTGATAAAAGGAAAATTGCTTCAAGCTTTCAGCCTAATTTATTAAATTTTGTCTACTACGATTTTTTAATTTCATCGATTTTAATGCGATTTTCAGTGCAATTTTTAAGTAATTTTTAACGATTTTTCAAGTTTTTGTGCTTTTAGAATTGATTTTTTTCCATTTTTGTCAATATTATAGTTTTTTTTAAACATCATAGTTATCACGGACTCGGGCAATTCCGGGCGGATCAGCTAGTTTGGAATAAAATAATTACCAAAGGAATGAACTACACGCAAACCGCAACAAAATCGATCAGTTTGTATAATGTTTATGACTGTTTAAAATCTGCCCCTCTGTTCACAGTTTAATTTTCGCCAGTTACCCGAACCCAAAGTTTCCAATTTCGGGATTAAAATTTAAGTTAAATTCTAAACTTCAAAATAATTTCAATCCCATGCACAAAATAACGGTAAAAAGTAGTTGTTCGTTACTCTAAAGTCTAAAGCGCCCTCTATCAACAATTTTTGAATGTAACCTTTATATATATATTTTTTTATTGTGTTATAAAGAATGATTTTAGTGAAAATCGCAAACGAATTGACCCTTTTTTCCGTTTTCTATCATCGTTTGAATTTTTGGACCTTAAACTTTAATGGCTCCTAGCTCCTACAGAAGACGTTTGCGCCCCATGGTTTCCTATTTAATAATGTTTGTCTTCATGTCGACTATCACATCTCAAAGTTTGTCGGTCTGGTAGCGAAACACCCTGTATAGGCAAGTGATACATCATTTTTCATGTATTTTTTAACGCTGAAAGAAAACTCTTGAAAGAAAAAAAATAGTTCAACAGTCATGTTTTCTGCTAAAACGTTATAAATATTTGTTTAAAAATAAACATGTATACAAACGCGAGCTGGGGTGGCACCCCCTCCCCCCCTGCCCATACGTATGGACGCCCATGCAACTGGGAACTACTAGTCATATCGACTGTGATATTTGGCTTATGAGATTCTAACTAAAAAAGATCGTTCATATGAATAATGTATGCATAAAATATTTGAATTTTTCAAAATATAAAAACTGTTGTAACTGAGAAACTATAGGTCGTATCAACTTGGTTCTAGTTTCATTCGACCCAGCGTTAAAAAATACATCGTAAATGATATATCACTTGTCTATATAGTTTAATTAATATTTTGCCCCCTTTTCCCCCCAAATGGGGGCAAGCGTACAGCAGAATGTCGGGGACTTTTAAGATATCGTTTCAAATGGCATAACAAAACTTTCTGTGAAAAAAACTTTTATTAAAATTTTTTCCGAAGAAAAACCCTTTTTTTGGCTAAAGTTACTGGACTATATGGCATTTCAGCTATTTGCTATCTCAAAGTTAATTACGAAGTAGGAGATAGTGTTGTCAAATTAGCAGATTTTTTAAATGGAAAAATACCTGCCAGAACTTCCAAAAAATACCTTCCCTTTATTTAGTCACGGAATATTTGCCGATCAATAAAAAAAAAAATCACTAATCGAAATTTCTGGTCAACGAATAAAAAATATCAATTAACTTGGTAAGATTGGTAGGAATGTGCAGGTGCTTGTTTTAAAGAAAAGGGCATTTTTTCCCCTTGGCTTCGCTTTTTCTAATTACGGCTCTAGGTAAGTGTATCTCGCACTACCAAACATTATCTCTTGCAAAAAAAAAGTTAGTCTAACACCTGAGCATGTGGCAGGAGTCGAAATATTGCAGAAATTGCAGCATCCTTAAATTCCACTTGAGTCAGTTGGGAAAAAGAAATAAATTATGCAAATTGCATATGGAATCCTAATGAATATATTTTGTAGAGTAAAACAATACTTCTTGAAAAAAAAACCTGTCGAACAAACAAACGTAAAAAAGCCGAAATATTGAAAGTACAGCTCAGTTGTTCAAAATTTGCTTGCACCCAGTAGGATAAAGAATTAACTAGTTTGCTAATTAGATATAAATAAAATATAGATGAATATTTCTATGAAAAATACAGCATTTCACTTGACAGTCGACAACAGATTTCTAAACAGTCACATGGCAAATGGCGATGAAGGTGGCAATCGATAGACAATTTTTTCATCGCCACTTTTACAACTTTAATCAGCACTTAATTTTTTTTTCTGTATTTGTAAGTGGTGCCTGTGGCGAGTGGCTACCGCTAATTTTCACCTGTAGCGCATGTAGTATTGTAAACTCATGTATCTTAAATCAATTGCATCGGAATCTGTGTATTCATCAATAGTTGACCATAGTCAGATGCAAGACAGTTAAATCGAAGTCATAAACAATTTTTGAGTGTGATCGAAAGTTTTAAGGAGAGATTAAATTGGGTGAAAAAAGCAAAAATTTCAGTTATTTGCTAGAATTTACTAACATTAAAAAAAATCACATTAGTTTGTTATTCCTCTAAAATAAATATCAGAATTGCGGCTATATTTAAATTAAGGAACTTAATAGATTACTACAGGTATAAGTTATAACATCATACTACTTTCTTTTAATAGTATCCTGAGAAAACTATAATTTTTCAAACAATTTTTAGCAACCTTTATTTAAATTTTCAAACTTCATCAAACTATTATTATCTTTAAAAATAACAGTCAGTGTATTGAACATACATGCTTACTTAATTTCTATTTTCAATAATCTAGAGAATTCGGGTGTCTTGCCCCTTTTTAAAAAGTATGTTCATCTTAACAGTAGAAGTACCAGCAAACGTCATTTTAAGGTCTAACCTATGAATATGTTTGAGTTCAATTTGTTTATGAAATAAGTTAAAAAGATACGAAGAAGAAACCCATTTAACTGTTTTAAATTAAAATTGTGGTGTGATATTTTTTTTGTGAAACTTGACTCAAATTTCCGGTTATTCTAATGTTAAACGTTAATGAAAATTAATTCTTCAATCAAATAAATTTCTTATGATAAATAATAATAAAAATCCTTTTTAATATAAATATTATCAATCAGCAGACAATCTTACTGGTTTATTAATATATATTGTATAAAACAAAAGAAATTTGTATTAATTTTCAGATAATATAAAGAACGGTAAGAATAAAATTATGTTTGGTAACGGTGGTGGTAAAGCTCGTTATTTGTTTGTCACTACTTCTATTGGTAAATTTATTATTTCACGAGAAATCCTTTTTTAATATTAGAAAATGCCAATGTTAATTAACTGATATCAACAAATTTCTGGAGCGAAAATAAACACTTAGCTTGCTCTTTTGAGGATTGTTTTTATATATAGCACACACAAGTAATAAACATAATGAAAATAATTATTATGTTTATTAAAATAATTATCCTCTATTTCTAGTAAACTCGCAATAATTAACAGATATTTTCTTAACCATTTGTGGCGCAAGGCACTTTCATCGTTCAAGCATTGGAATGACACTGGAATTTTAAAACAAATTTATTTGTATGTAAGAAAAAACTACATTTTACGAAATTAATAAATTGAAAATATTTTAAACCAAAATTCTGTTGCCAATATGTCGTCAGGGAATTAAATGTCGGTGGTTTCATAGACATACCATGACCTTTCAAGGGTTTATAAAACTCTTTTTTTAGAGAATATTATGTTGCCAATCTTACACAAAATGTTTCTCCAAAGTTTGAATTAAAAGATATTTGCTTAAACCATTCTTCTGAGAGAATTTCTTGTTGCATATCTCACATGTAAAAGTTTTCTAATCAGTATGGACTAACATATGTTTGCTTAAAGCACTCTTTTGGGAGAATTTCTTATCACATTTCTCACACACAAAAGGTTTGTCACCAGTGTGAATTAAGAAATGTCTGTTTAAAGTAGTCTTTTGGGAGAATTTCTTGTTGCATCTCTCACACTCAAAAGGTTTCTCACCAGTGTGAGTTAACAAATGTCTGTTTAAAGCATTCTTTTGAGAGAAATTCTTGTTGCATATCTCACATTTAAAAGGTTTCTTACCAGTATGAACTAACAGATGTATGTGTAAAGCACTTTTTTGAGAGAACTTTTTGCTGCATACCTCACATACATACGGTTTCTCACCAGTATGAATTAACAGATGCTGGCTTAAAGTACATTTTAGAGAGAATTTCGTGTTGCATACCTCACATACAAACGGTTTCTTACCAGTATGAATTAACAGATGTTGCCTTAAATGGCTCTTACGTGAGAATTTCTTGTTGCATACCTCACATACAAAAGATTTCTTTTCAGTATGAAGTAACAAATGTCTGCTCAAACCTCTCTTTAGAGAGAATTTCTTGTTGCATATCTCACATACAAAAGATTTCTCACCAGTATGAATTAACAGATGGCTGCCTAAATAGCTCTTTTGAGAGAATTTCTTGTTGCATGTATCACATACAAATGGTTTCTCTCCAGTATGAGTTAAGAGATGGCTGCTTAATATGCTCTTTTGAGAGAATTTCTTGTTGCATACATCACACACAAACGGTTTCTCACCAGTATGAATTAACAAATGTCTTTTTAAAACACTCTTTTGAGAGAAGTTCTTGTTGCATATCTCACACATAAAAGGTTTATCACCAGTTTGACTAAACATACTTTTTTAATTACTCTTATCAAAATTTCTTGTTGCACATATTACACTTAATAGGTGTCTTATCAGAATGAATTAACAGCGATGTTTTCAAATACGCTTTACAGAGAAATCCTCATTGCACATTTCAAAATAAAGGAATTTGGAGCAAAGTAGAATATCCTGTATCAAAATACGCTTCTAATGAAATAGTTCATTTCATGTTTCACACTTTAAATATTTTTACGTGCTTCGAATGAAAACATGAATATCAAAGTTCCTTTGTTTCTGTGACTGCTTTTGTGTATCTGGAATAAATAAAACTACGTTAATTACATTTTATAATTAAGAAAAAGCATATTGAAATGTTAATGAGTTTGTCATAGAAAACTAAAAATCAACGTAAAAAACTGAATGCAGATAAATTTTGAATCATAATTTAAAAATATGCCCATTTCTAAATTTTATGGAGAAAGAAAAAAAAATACACCTACAATACTTTCTCATTTAACCCTTTAATTGGCAAAGCATTTTCACTGCTAAGATGTTAAAATAAATGAATGACACCTCTAATTGCGAACAAATATGTTTGTAAGTCAGAAAAAGTGATTTTTCACATACATAATAAAATGTATTTTTAAAAATTAAAATTCCGGAGTCGTTTTTGCATATCTGAATTAAAATTTTGTTGTTTGATACAGAAACCAATGAATGTCAAAGGGTTAAAAACATATCAATAACAAGCACAAACAGCATGAAAATGACAGAAGAGTAAAACAGTAGAACTCACCGAGGGGAAAAAATCATGGAAAGAGAAATCATTATAATTACTTTCAAGTGCTACAAAGGAATTGGGATGGATTAATATATGAGTGCATAAATGGTTTTATTGGGAGAAGTTCATCTTGCATAACTCATCAATAAATGATTTTTCTTCATGTGATGCAGAAGCTGTTTTTCCAAAAAGCTCCGTAAAGAGATATTTTGCTGCAAATTTCATACAATAAAGATGGAAGGAAATAAATTAAATTCTCTAATTATAATGTATATCTCAGGTAGCATTATAAGCTAGAGTAGATACCAATTGTGAGACGTTAGAGGAATCAAGGGTGTGTTACAAGCCTTTCCTTATAATATAACTATTAAATTATAAATAAATAGAAACAATTGTAAAATTAATAACTTGTCATAAACAAAATATAAACAATGTAAACATTTGCTATGAAAATTTTATATCATTTGCAAAAACAATGATAAATTTTAAAAGGAATTGAATGAAAATAGAAAATTTTCGTGGCAATGAAATTCAAATATTCAGATGTGTTTAGTCAGAAATCATCCAGATTTCAAATTATTTGAAACTTAATAATTATTGCAAAAAAATTCACATTATTTAATATAATTTGCACAGTAAATAGCAATATTTTATCATTATAAAATAAAACCATTTTTTAATTATTTATTAGCATTTTCAGCATTTAACATGTTTAAAGCTCTGTATATGTGTAAAAATATGCATTTTCTTGTGCAATTAAGGAATACAATAGCAAACTGTCTTTGATCTGTTCATGCAAATAGGATGAGAAAATGTGCGAAGAGTGTGATTAAACAGAATTATACTTTATAATAAAATATGTAGAAGGTATAAAAATTACAGTACAAAATCAGATAATAGTGCGGGATTACTTAAATAGTAATGTTTTATTCAAAAATAGATGAATCAATAAAACTTTTATATGCTAAATAGAAATTAAAATATGACATTACTTAATGCAATGCCGTTACATTTATAATGAGCCACTTAAAAATGCCTGTTTCGTTGCAGAATTTAGTATGAAAGTGCACAAATATATTTGGAATAACTAATTTATTAAGGCTGCTTCAAAAAATTACAAGACACAAGTTGGTCTCAAATTTCCAAGGTAAAAATTTCTTCGTATTTCCAAGTCATAATGAAATGTATGATATTTATTTTATTTCACAATGTTACTTCAATATCGTCACTGTTTAAACAAAATGCATTTAGGAAGAAAAGATACACAAGACACTTAAATAGGAATTAAAGAAACATAAATAAATTAATTAATCTATAAAATAATAGAACTCTAAAAATAAATTTACTCAGTTTAATATAACGAATAAAAATTTTTTTAGTATTGTGAACGCATGTATTTCCTTTTATTTATGAATGATTAGTTGGCTAGAACATTACATTAGAAAAAAAAATGTATGGAAGCAACACATTACAGATAGTTTAAAAACTTAATAACACCATTGAAATTTAATTAATTAAAAAAAATAATTGGCAAAAAGCATGAATACACACATATAATTTTGAAATATATATATATATATATATATATATATATATATATATATATATATATATATTATATTAGGGTGGAAGGAAATTTAATCATTCACAATTTCAAAACCTAACTATATGGAAAAAGATGTGCTGTTTTATGGAGATTTAGAAAAAAATAATTTAAAAAACTAATTTAAAATTTTAATAATGCTGCAATGATGTTGAAATTTTGAAAAAATAAAAAAAAAATCTTGGATAGCAAATTTTTAATAAAAATAGTTGTTTTAATATTAATCAAAACCTACCTATACGGAAAATTCGTTCTACTGTATGGAGATAAGGTAATTTTAAAAAAATCATAACTTTAATATTGCCACAAGACAGTTGAATTTTATGTATTAGAACATTTTTACAGTAAAGAATCAATAGTTTTTTAAGTGAAACATACATTTTGATACTGTTTAATATTTTTTGCAATGAGAAGACACTTAAATAGTTAGAACGACTGTCCTTCTTATTTAACAAATTCTTTTTATAAATCAAGAAAATTAAAAAAAAGTCTGATATACATTGGGCGATAATTGCACCTGGTGATAAAAATTGGTATGAAGTTCTGTAATTGTATCAAAATTCATTATAAAATCGTTTCATATATGTGGTCTATAAACAACAGAAGATGCTTTCTTGACTGTTTTGACTATATGCTCAGTATCTTGAATGTGGCACAAAAATCAGTTGAGAGTAAGTAGTATTGCAACCAGAATGATTTCTGGATTTACTATTGCTTCTGAAATCATGTCAGCATTTAATCGTTGAGTTAGTGGAGGTTCTGTGACACTTCCCCACTTAATCAAATCAACATAATCCGTTGCATTAAGGTAAAAAAATATTCTTTCAATTAGGTCAGCCGATTTTCAAATGAGTAATTAGTTCACGATAATTACTTTACATATCACAAAAAGGTGAAATATTTCCCAACCATTTGTGAGCAGTAACTGACTCAACATTAGCAGTCAAGTACGTTTGCGGAAAAGGCAATTCTTTCATAACAAATTTTACAGCAAAGAGTACTTAGTCAAATTCTCTTTCCTGCCAACACATTCCAGCTTTCTTGGCTCATAATTCAATAATTACCCCTATGTATTTTGGGTATAATAAATATGCGACTAAAATGATAAGGCAAAACTGTTGGGTTTCATTTTTTTTTTTGACTACGGCAATACTATTTAAAAAAAACAAAATTCGCTATAGTATTTTTCAGTTAGCTGGGTGCCAGTGTCCTCTCCTATTAGAGGTCTGCACGGGCCGGGCTCGGGCCGATTTCCAATAATGACATTCGGGCCGAGCCGGGTTCGGGCCTTACTTCTGAAGACTCGGGCCGGGCCGGGCCTAGTCACTAATCCTTTCGGGCCGAGCCTAGTCACTAATCTTTTCGGGCCGGGCTGGGATAGGGCCTTAATTTTTTTGCTGGAGTATCGGGCCGGGCCTAACTTTTTTTTCCATACGAAGCCGAGACTGATTCCATTCTTTCTAGTTTTCATGGACCAAAATAATCAGTTCCTATTGAATCTTCCTATATGAAAATCCTTTTCTCGACTTTTTATAAATCAGTAATATTTGGCTTTGTCCAAATATTTCTGTAAAAAAAGCATATACTTCTAAGCGGTCATTATTCTACAATTAAAATTAGAATTTATTCCTTTTAAAGTATCGTAGATTACTAGGCGTTTTAAAATAGAATTAAACACACACACACAGAAAAAAAAAAACATGATTGTGACGGAATTTTTTTTAAAACTGAAAATTGAAAGTTTCTTTTAAAATGTTCACCCATGCAAAATGAATACAACAATACGAGAGAAAAAAATATATTAAACATTTACATCTGTTAAGAAGGGAATGCATTTCTTTTCATTCCAAAGCGATTTCGTCTTTGGAAATTTTACCACATACTGCTTTTTCGTTTTTTTGTCTCCATTACAGGGAATATGGATTAATAATACTAGTGATAACTGAAACATTTACATACAACAAACAAAGATTCATTTAAAAGCATAAATATCGCAGCCTATGGGACTTCTGCATAAATGGAAATTATAAACATGAAAAAAAAGACTAATATAATTTTTTTGGTCACTCTTCCATAAAATTAAAGATCAATGTTCTGTAGAAATTCACTCGAGCCGGGCCAGGTTCGGACCAAATTTTAAACTTTTTTCCGAACCGGGCCGAGCTCGTGCCGAAATTTTAACTTTCGGGCTGGGCCGGGTCGGGCCGGGTCGGGCCATTATTTTTTCGTTCGGGCCGGGTCCGGGCCGAAATTTTAACTTTCGGGCCGGGTCCGGGCCTGGAAATTTCGGCCCGTGCAGACCTCTATTATCTATACGTATATACACACGCACGTACATATACAGGGTAGTCATAAAAAACTTTACCGGTATATGGAGCTCTAGCGGCCAATCCGTTCAACCGATCGAGGTAAAATTTCATATATAGCTATTCAGAGGTTTGAGCTCGAGATTCTCCGAACGGCAACAAAATGGCGCTCACGGTTACGGTTACAATTACAGAAACTCGAAATTTTCCAATGGCAACACCCATTATTTTCATCGCAAAATAATCAGCGCAAGCGAAAACCCTAAGAGCGTTGGAACCGTACGTGTATAGCCAGAAACGGACACGTTATGCACGCACAAAAAACTGTTCTGCGAATCCCCCCCCCTCCCTATAAAAAAAACACGATTAGCGCGCAAGGAGTAAATTCGCATATGACACAGAGTTTTTTATCCGTTTTCTACGCTGACTGTCTGGCAAACGATGTTCCGTGATTGGTATTTTGTCTCTGTCATATTAAAATTTTCTGCGTGCGCCTTGGTCGTGTTTTTTTGGAGCCGTTCGTAGAGCTGATTTTGTGCAAGCATAAAGCGTCCGTTTATTGCAATATCCATAGCGTTCCAGCGCTCTTTAGGGTTTTCGCATTCGCAGATCATTTTGCGATGAAAAAAATTGGTGTTGCCATTGGAAATTTTCGAGTTTCTGTAATTATAACCGTAACCGTGAGCGCCATTTAGTTGTCGTTCAGAGAATCTCGAGCTCATACCTCTGAATAGCTGTATCTGAAATTTCACCTCGATCGGTTGAACGGACTGGCCTCTAGAGCTCCATATATCGGCAAAGTTTTTTTTATGATCACCCTGTATATATATATTACATACACAAATATATGTATATTTATCTATATGTACATCAAAGTCCGTAAATATTATATTTTCAAAAATATTAAAAATATACGATATTTTGATATATAACCAATATTTTCAAAATAGCCAAGTTACTATTAAAAATAACTGTTTTTCAAGCAGAATATTAATTAGAAACTATATTGCACTGAACTTGAAAACTTAATCATACATTATTCTAAATAACTTACCCATCATACGTAGTATAGGGTAAGTCTTGCAATCGTTTTGAAAATCGAAAAAAAATTTTTGACGGATTTACACGTTTTAGATAGTGGAGATTCCGAAAAACATATTTTTAGAAAAAAAAAATTTGCCGTCCGTCTGTCTGTCTGTAAACGCTCTATCTCCCGAACGAATTGAGATAGGGACTTGAAATTTTGTATGTAGTTAGTATGTAAGAATGGGACGAAGCTTATTTAATATCAGCAACCTCGATTATCCGGAACTATTTTTTTCGGACTCTCAAAAAGTTCGTTCTGATGAAAGGTATATAAAATTTTTCGAATTTTTTTGTTCTAAGGAATGGACGTAAAAGGCAATAAAATAACACACATTTTGCATATAGAACGAAGTCAATAGGATTATTAGTTGCCGAGATATTTGTAATCCTGTTTTCCACATTCTACGATTTTTCATGACCCTGTATTTCATTCAAATTTCAATTCAGAGGTATATTTTAATTGGAAATGAGACGCTTAATCCGATGCAGTTAATTGTTAGTTAATGGAGTTATTATTTTTGGAGTTATAAGGATGTTTCTTTTACGCAGTTCGGTACTACTTGAGTAGTTTGGCGTTTTATATAATTTGTCAATATCGGTAATCAGCAGTTCTTTAATATAGCATTACTATGTATATTAACAGTATTTAAATTTTGTTTATGAATTGCAATGCATTGTATAAATAGTTTTCACATGTTTTATTTTCATATACATATCCACGATGGGTAAGTATTACGGTGGCCCCCAACGACTAGTTTACTTAAAACAAAATGGCAAACAGAAAGAATTTGCTTTATACATTTTTTAAGAAAAATTAACTATACGATTCATTTAGTTTTTTAATTTTCTTTTTGTAGTCTCTGTGTTTAAAAAAATCAGAAATAAATAAAAGAAAAGTTTAAATACAAGATAATTTTTTTAATTAAAATAACTCTTTCCTGGCAACACATTCCAGCTTTCTTAAACATGTTGAAAAGTTTAAATTCAACCGAACTAAAGCTAGAAAAAAATATTTTCTAATAAAGCTGTATATAATTTACTATTTAAATAGTTTATATTTCAATGGATGTTATGAATTAATTATGAAAAAAAGCAGTTCTATATTTAAAAATAAAAAATTCAAATTTAATGCTCGGAAAATATATTTGTTTTCTTGTTTGCTTAAAATCGTAATGTCACAGACAAAAATTCTGTATTTACATTATGACACAATCATAACAATTCAAAACTTCGTTTACACTTGAAACTGAAAATATCAGAAATACCTTTGCATAGTGATAATTTGAAAATAAACATAAAATGTATACAAAATATCAAACATCTTGATGTCTACAAAAATAAATATTAAGTGTGTGAAAAATCAAAAGTTTTAAACATCTTGATATTTTGAAAAAAAAAAATGAAACTATCAAAAATCTTGATATTTTTAAAATAAATATTAGATATATATTAACAATTGCTGATGTATATATAACGGTGTATATATAGGGGAAAGGAGGGCACAGTGGAACACGGGGTACATTGGGACAATAGGCATTTTTCCTATAATTCAAATACTCAAGAATTAGAAAAGTATGTCATTATTTAGTTACCCTGTAGGGTAACTCTGTGGAAAGTAGTCACGATCACATTTCAACTTGTAGGGAAGTTGCAGCCAGTTTTGTTTTTACTACCACTGTTGGAAAAATCAAGCAAGTTTTACTCTTTTGAATTTCAGCAATAAATTATTATAGAATAATCAATATTAATGCATTAACTTATTATAACTTATTATATGCATTAATTCATATTGCATAAACATGCAATGTGTCACCTTTAGTTTTAACAGTGTATGCCATTCTCATTATGACTTTATTTATACTTTGACATTTAGTAGCAACAATAATAATAAATGTTTGTCTAATACTCTTTGCGCCGTTGGTGACTCCTTTATTTTATTCATACATTTCACGTAAATTTAAAATATAGGTTGCTTTACTGAACGAAGCTTAAAGTTTCTTAATTACATGCATATAATGTTCTTTATTCCATTAATAAATTTTATGCAACTTTTCACTTTTGATTTAAAAATACTTCTTTTGGGGTACAGTGGGACACGTTGATGGGGGTACAGTGGGACATTTCTCACTGTATCCAGAATGTAAATAAATTTTAGAATATGAAGATTTAAAATTCAATTATTCATGTAAAGGGATTTTAATATAGTTTTATTTAAACACAATATTTCTTTTTCAATGATAATGACATTTAAAACATGCATTTAACCCTCTGGATCCCAAACCGTCCGAGATATTTTAATTCGTATATTTCAGTTCCCACCAGAAAATTAAAACAACAATATTTGCTTTAATCAATAACAGAACATTCCGTATTTAAATAAAAACGAAATTAGCCATTAAATTTTTCTGGTGTGAAATGAACTACGTAATTTCTGGAACGTGTTCTAGCATGGAAATTAAAGGGTTAACAGGTTATTAACCTATTGCTACTATTATATTATTACTGTTAGATATTTATTAATGAAGTGTTAATTAAACACATTATTTTGAATATATTTGTCTTTAAACATACAATGGTACTACTCTGTTAACTCGTCCACCAAAATACTATCGCCAAATTATAAGATTAAATGCCAATAATGAATGATCGTGAATGTCAATTCAATGACATTAAATACGATACACATGTTTAAAACGTGATTAAGTGATTTTTATTTCGACTTTTTATTTGTATTTTTATTAATATTCAACTAATTATTATTTTTTAATTAATATTCTACTAATTATTTGTTTTTTTTTATTATTTAAAATAAAAATTACGTCAATATGTATAATTTGGCTATTAGTTTGGCAATTTGTATAATTTGGCGAAATTGGTCGATAGGATAACAGAGCAGTACACACATAATTTATCTGTTAACTTTGATTGAACACAAAAAAAAATGATGAAAATGAAAACAATAGACATTTTCATAGTACAGTTAAAATTACTTTTAACTGTTTGTGCTACATAAACTGTTTTAATATTGATACAGTAAATACTACCTAATTTGAATTAAAGTTTTCATATTGATTTTTAGGCTTCAACTCAATTTGAATTGCAGAAACTTCCAATGCTATTCTATGTTAAAATGAATGTTTGAAAACATTTTCCTAACTTTTAATGTTTAATTTGATGTTACTTTCAATTTTGTTGCTTATTTTCAATTCACCAAATATTATTTTACAACAAATTTTTCAACTCTTAAACGCGTTCTATTATTATGACTATTTTAAAGTTTTGTCATTTGAAAATTGCTTTCATATTTTCTGTGTTTGATATCTTAATCTGTATTTAATAATATTAAATGTACCGTCATTATATAGCTGATTTTTATGTGCTTACTCATTGTCCCACTGTACCCCATTCCCTGTCCCATTGTGCCCCACAAGGGGCACACTGGGACATCTTGAGTACCTTTTGAAACTCAATTTTCTTTTAAAGAATAAAATAATGATAAATTATGAAAAAAAATGCAATGAAAGCTGAAAGTTGCCAAAATATTATCCTGTATTTAAAACTTTCTTTTAACTAAATGAAAAAAGTTATTATAAAATAAGTAAAAATTGTCCCACTGTGCCCCTCCTCTCCCCTACGCAGTAGCGTAGCTATGTTTTTTGGCGCCCGGGGCCAGCAAGAAATTTTGTGCCCCTAGGCCTCGGCGCCCGGGGTGGATGACCCCCTTGCCCCCTCCCTTAGCTACGCCACTGCCCCTACGCATACATATTAAGTGCATATAAAACACTGACGCCCAACCAACAGAAGGGTATTTTCTGTATTAAAAAATGTCAAGTGACTTATCAATGACAAGTATGATCAAACGTTGAACCTATTGAAACGTTGAAACTCTGAATGCTATTTCAAATGTTTGCAACTGATTTCAATTGCAGAAAGAGATCTTTAACATTATTACAAAAATCATAGTCTGCAACAGTATTTAAAATATTCAAAGAAATTCCACTACAGTGATCGTTAATCACCTCAATATTATGACTGTATTTCTTTATAAATGTTTCTAAACAAGTCATCGGACTCTTTCAGCGAGTATTGCAAGTTAACTGTGGTATAGAGTGACCACTGACTTGTTTTAGCACAAGCATGTAGTGGAGAGCTACCCAATGCAGCATGGCGCTCTTTATAGGTTTACTTGGTACCCTTTCGTATGTCACCAAGTTTTTGTAAATTTAAAGTTTGGTTTTAAAGATTGTTTATTATAAATATAAATATTGTTTGCATACAGATTTTTTTAATTATTATTGTTAAAAGATTTCTGGATATTCCCTTACAAAATATTTTACATGGGACCCACTCAATGTCTATCCTGCTTTCAAAAAAAATGTCATTTTAATTTTAAAACTTTATATCATCTCTCCAAATCATTTTTACGTAAAATTTATGAAATGTAGCGACCTAATGTTTATGATAAAGAAATATCTATTCAACATATAAGTTGTGTAAGTTGTGTGTGACATATTTGTCTACAAATCTCAGGACATGATCATCGCAGTAGCAAGCTTTAATCAATATTTCCGAAAAACAAATATTCACCTTATTTCTCACTGACAATATTCATTTAAAATTGGATGAAAACTGCTATACAAAAATACTTTGGGTGTTAGCCTCTGCAGTAATTCAACTTTACAGACTACAACGTGGTAATATGAAAATTGTTGTATGATTTAAAATATATGAACAATGGCGCGCTTCATTGTTTGTAATTAAGTAAAGAGCGCCCCTGTTCACTCGAGAAGGCCTGAAAGGCCTGATGTAAAGCATTGGGGATTGTGAAAGTACTTTTGTATTTCAGTGACATGCTTTGTAATTGTTTGTGGAGTTACATCCTGATTCAGAATATTTCACCCATGATAAAAGCAACCATACGTCAGAAGTTTATCAGTATCTCTTAATTTGTGCCCGCCGTAATTAAAATAAAAACCATAAAACTGTGTCTTAAACTACAGTAGACTCCTTTAAATTTGCACATCATTGTTGATGTAAACAATGAAATTTTCAGTTCACATGTAGGGACGAAATGAGATTTTATTTTTATATCATTTCATAATCAAAATCTTTTTATAAAATGGTATATTTATGTATTTATCAAGTTTCTTTCTTTAGTAAAAGTCTGAAACATTATCGAGATGGAGCTATGTACAATATAATGAAAATGTAAAAGTAACAATGTGAAAAACAAAAATTATGTTAAATTGCAAGCATACCGGTTTCTGTATCATATAGCTTACGGTCTTCGGTGCTCAACTGAGGACAGTAAGATATATGCCGAAACAAGTATGCTTAAAATTTAACACAATTGGTGCTTTTCACATTGATATTTTTACATTTCTGTTAAAGTAAAAGTCTGGTTAAATTTGTAAAAAAAAAGCTTCTTATTGTATGTTTTTGATGTAAATTAGTAGGGTACTTTTATGAGGTAAGTTTTATTGAATAATTCGTGATAAATGTCTTTTATCTTCAATTTGTATATTTAAAAATACATTATTAATTGTTTATTTGATCTTTACTATTGCTAATTTTATCATTTTAAGAATTATATTTTTTTCAGTTTATTAATTTAGATTATAATTTTAATACTTTACTCTATTGTTATTATAGTCATTATGATTTTGATTGCATTAATGCATTAAAATGACTGACAAAAAAGGACCAGAAATCTGCAAAACCCCTAGTCTTAATCTTTGCAAATTTGAGAGAGTCTACTGTAACAAGTCCGTAGTGCCAACTTTTGCAAAGCATTGCATTGGCTTAAAACTTTTACAGTAGATTAACATACAATTTTTTGGTGCGTTCGTAATTATGTAAATACGTAGCACCTATTGTTGTCGCTCAGTCCGTCCGTATGTCGTCTGTCTCTCCGTCCGTCCGTCCGCATATAACAACGCAAAAACTACCCAACCGAATCGTTTGAAATTTAAAATACATAATTATTACATAATTTTGTCGAGTCATTTCAAATTTTATGAAAATCGGATGGATAGATCAATTACAGGGACAATCAAAAGGATTCCATTACATTACGGTCCATGGGGAAAAAAGTTTCAAATGCATTTTAATCGTTTGAAATTTAAAACGTATATTTATTACATAATTTTGTCGAGTCATTTCAAATTTTATGAAAATCGTATGGATAGATCAATTACAGGGACAATCAAAAGTATTCCGTTACATTACGGTCAATGGGGGAAAAAGTTTCAAATGCATTTTAATTGTGTTACACTCATTTGAATATAACAGAATTGACATGAATCTATGAAATATGTACTAAAAAATACATTTTGTACAATCTGTGATGCAAAGAATATTTATTATTAAATTACAGGGTCACACAAATGTATTCCACTAAATAATGTTATACGGGGAAACATTGTTTGGGGGGTTGTTTTAATTATATTAAACTACTTCACATTTTATGAATAAGATATACGTTAATGAAGTATAATAAAAATTACTCCCTGCATATTTACAGGAATACAAAGATTTTGACCACTATATTGTATCCAAAGTATGCTCTACTATATCAGCAAGATCTGAATATTTTAAAACTTCGTTATCAACGAACGCACTTCATTTGCTACGCTTTACGTGCAATTTCCAACTTGTTTATTTTTACTGTGCATGTGTCTAGAAAAGTGTGGGGGAGGAGTGAAAGAACAAAAGGATAATTCAAAGTCAAATTAATTTTTTGAAGTAAAATATAAAGTTATTATAAGTTAATTTAACTATATATTAACATAAGTTCTTCCTTACAAATACATTAATATTTATTATTAATAGCATAAAAATTATTCACTTTTAAATGAATAACTATAACTTAAAAAAATGAAATTGCAAACTATTAAATATCATGTACAGAAAAATTAAAATAAAATGCAGATCTGACACAAAATATGCAGGAAATTGATCTTAAAAAAAATTTAATTATACATAAAAGAAGCCTTTAGTCTAACTATTGCCTTTACTATTTTCTAAGCAATATAATTCTGAGAACGTTGATAAAACCAAATTTTATTTCTTGATCAAATAAAAAATAAATAAAAAACGAACTAAATCAATGGAAAATGTTTGAATGCAATGATCAGATTATAGAATGGGCTCACACCCCATGGGGCCATGTAAATCGATGTCACAGGACAATATTTGCTAGTGGCAATAAAATATTTTTGTCAGGACAATTTATTCCACTAAAGGCAAAACTTGGCTAATCCTGATCTGAGACATCTGTGCTACTAATTACATAATCTAAAAGATCAACATTTGCAATATGTGATTAAAACTGTATGGGAACAGTAATAAAGTATTGCTTCAATTAACAGTTCATTGTGCCAAACCACTCCAAGTAAATTATACCAACAAATCTACCTGTCTGCCATAGACATTTTACTCACTAACTATAGAACATGGAAAGTTAAATTGGCTGAAGTAATAAAGGCTATCGCCCCACCTATTTATACAATATAATCAGCTGAGAGAAAGGGAAGGAGGGAGGTAAAATCAAGATTTTATAGAAAAGCAAACCCCATGGTGGTTGAAGTATAGATAGTTCTAAAATTAGTGTACATTTAAAAAAAATAATATATTTAAACGCATATATATTAAATAAGGATATACTGAAATAAATGTATGTAATTATATTTAAAGATACAAGGGCACAAAAAATACTTTTTACATATTACTTAAATTAAAAGAATTAATGTCAAACTTTCTGATAGGTACTTAACTCCTACCTACGAACCACTTTGTTTGATTTCTTCAAAATCAACTTTTATATTATCTGTTTCATTTCTTGTACTTTTCATAATTATTCAGCATTTTTGATTTTCTGCCTTTCTGCTTTTCTTTTCTTGAAATTTTTTTTAATGTTCAATTTCCTCTGAGATTTTTCTGTTTGTTATAATCCTTTAGAACATTGCTAAACATTATAACATATCATTCTTCGCTTTCTAAACTAAATTTAGAAAACATGGTTTAAAAATAAATTATGTTTCATTATTAAAATTACACTACCAAGGGTTATAAACTTGTATACTTTTTGACATTTTATAACAAAATATAAAACATTAGACATTTATTGAAGTTAATACATAAATAGAAAATGTGCCTATTATACAACACTAAGCTAAGCCTAAACATAACCTGAAATTACCACACCTAAGAAAACAAATCAGAATAAAAAGAATTATAAAAAAATTATCCTCTCCTTTCTATGTAGATTTCTTCCTTAGATGTTCCTATACAAGTTTGAACTAAAATTAATGTAGTTTTTACAACAGTTTTTCATTAATAGTTCAGGATATTTTAATTACAAAATACAATTTACAGAATCTTTAGCAGAAGAGTAAGCAAAAGAAATATATCTCACCATTGACTTTTTTAAGTAAAGAGTTTAGGTCAATAAATTTTTAAAAAGCTTTTTCTTTATATGGGAGTTCCATATGCTATGCTACTTGGTGAAAAAATTTGTGCCAAAATGCCATTTTAGTGACATGAAAAAATTTTCAAGATGGCAGAAATATACTGTTTCTAAATCTATGTACTTTTTATAAATCAATTATTTTGCACCATTTTATGAAAATAGAAATTTATGTAAAAACATGGATTTAAAAACATAAAGATTTAAAAACAAAGTTTTTCCACCACCTTGATTTTTTTTTTCACAATAGTTAAAATCTTGCTCACAACTGCTAAACAAAAAATTAAATATAAAGTAAGAGGATAAACATAAAATATTTACACAAAAAACAAACAAAGAAACAGTTAATACTTATGACAACTATTGTTAAATTACTTAGCGTATGTCGGTGATAATATACATACATATATATATATATATATATATATACACAACAAAAACAAAGAAACAAACAGTTAATATTCATAGCAGCCGTTGTTATATAATTATCTAGCTTGTAGCTTTTGTTGACAATTAAAATATGTAAAAAAAAATCTAACAGTTAATATTTATAGCACCATATTTGACTTTACTATGATTTGTAACTTCATGCAGCAAAAATGAATGCTGAATCTTACTAAAATGGTTAACCATGAAGAAAAAATAATGGATATTTTGGCCAATAAAGGCCAAAACAGCTAATGTTAATTCTGATAAAAAACAAAAAGAAATTTTAAAAACCCAACAGAAATACATGACAGTTGCGAAGAAGATTTGCCTTACAATGAAAAGACATTATGTACTAATGAGCAAAGGCATCTGAATGTACGGGGTAAATTATCTAACAGAATTCAAAATTTAGCTGAATAATGATTCTTGGATACTAAAGAACCAATAAGCTTCAAGATATCTCTTCTGACATGATTTCCACACACACACACACAAAAAAAACCCCTAAAGCTAAGAAGCTGCTCAGAATTTCACAAATAAAGATAAACCAGATCGAAACATTTATCACCAAAAATCCAGCACAAGATACATTTTTAAACAATGTACAGAAGACTTCCTCAAATCCACACATCTTGGGACCAGAGGTTGTGCGGATATTAGAATTTTGTGGATTTCTGGTCATTGCTTTTGTATATATTTTTTAAAAAGTAATTTGAATGTAATTAATAATGAAATTAAAAATATAATGAATGCTTACAATATAATAAACTATTAAATTTGAAGAAAATGAAATAAATGAAAGTAATAAAAGTTTAGATAATTTTTAAAATGATTAAAATACTAAAAGCAAAAGTCAAGTTAATAATCAATAATGTACAATTAAATATTCATTATAAAGATGAAATGTGTTTTTCCTAAATTATTCAATGAAACTTGCCTCATAAAGGTGCATTACTAATTCACATCAAGATCATAAAATAATGAAGCTTTATTTCAGGTTTAGCCAGATATATTAACTAAAAAAGCTTGATTAATACATAAATATATTTGGTAAGATTGTGATTACCAATGATATGAGCAATATCTTGATTCTTTCAGAAATAAATTATTCTTTCTTCATGAAAAAACATGAATTCAGTAATTTTAACAAAAATAAAAAATTCATTGTTACATTGTTTACATCTGTAAATTATATGCAGATTTTAAGTCTACTGTAATAATGCAATTAAAAGTGTAACGAATGATTGTAGTGTAGCAAAGAGAAATAATCAAGAAAAACAACAAACTAAAAGTATAGAGAAAAGGAAATTAATTAAAAAAATGGTTAAATTATTGAAAGTAAAGGTAAAGTTTTAATATTGTATGATTTAATATGCATAATCAAGTTGAGATACGCTATGATGAGATAAATGTCCTTGAATTTTTCAATGAAACTTTCTTCATACAAGTAACCTATTAATTGATATCAAAATCATTAAGTAAAGAAGTTTTATTTAAGGTTTAACCAATGTTAATAGCTAAAAAAACTTGATTAATACATAAATATATTGAATAAAAAGAGAGTGAATACCAGTGCATGTGCATAACGAGGGAGGTTGCCCTGTGCGCAGACCCATTCACAATTATTTAAAAAAATTGGTTTAGGAACATTTTTAAAAGAAATATCACACAATTATATACTATAAGATAAAACCTGTCTAAAACAGAAATTAAAATTGCTTTAAATGTTTCTGTTTTAGATGGTTTTACTAAATAAGATACAGTGAAAGTTCTATAATCCACACACTCATAATCCAATTTTTTCTCATTTTTTTTATTTGCTTTAAAAAAATCGTTTCTAGATCACTAATTTGTAAATTTTTTAGCTGTTTATTTCATTATTTACATTTGTAAAATAACGCAAATTATAGAAAACTGTGGATTATGGGTGTGCAGATTATAGAACTTTGACTGTATTGTTTGTACCCAGCATGTTCAGGTTAAAAATTCTAGGCACACACCCATCCAACAAGCTGGTTATGCTTATGCAGTGATATCTGTACTATCTTGATTTTTACACAAATAAACTTATACTTATTTCAAAGAAAACTATGAGTTCAGTCGTACAGTAGAGGACCTATTATCCGGAATTCCAAAATCCGGAAGGACCCGAAATCCGGAAATGAAGGCGATTGAGAACGAGATGAATCATTATGAAAAGAATGAATCATGAATCTTTGATGAAATGAGCGTTTTTTCGAGATTTTTTAATAGATTTCACACTTTATTGGCTTTTTTTTACAAAATTCACATTCTTTCTGCGTTTTTTCGACATAATTTACGTTTTTTTTAACGTAAATTTTTTCAAGAATTGCTTCAAGTATCAAAATTCATGATACATTCAAGAATTTATGAATCATTCATTTCGTCATGATTCATCCCGTTAAAAAAACGCATTTTTTTTCAAGTATCGCGAAAAAACTCTGCAAATTCGTCAAATATCGCGATAAAATCCTGCAAATCACGTCAAATATAGCGAAAAAATCCTGCAGATATCTCGCAAAAAATACAAATTTTGTGAAACGATCTCGGAAAAATCCCGTGTAAGCGCTCTCCTCTAATTATTTTACGATTTTTCGTCACGTTTGGGGGGAGGCGGACTAACGGTATTTTACGGTAATATATATACAGTAGAGGACCTATTATCCGGAATTCCGAAATCCGGAAGGACCCGAAATCCGGAAATGAAGGCGATTGAGAACGGTATGAATCATTATGAAATGAATGAATCACGAATCTTTGATGAAATGTCCGTTTTTTCGAGATTTTTAAATAGATTTCATGCTTTTTTGGCTTTTTTTACATAATTCACCTTCATTCTGCGTTTTTTCGACAGAATTTGCGTTTTTTATTCAAAACGCAAATTTTTTCAAGAATTGCTTCTAGTTCTTGAAAAAATTTATGATTCATTCAAGAATTTATGATTCATTCATTTCATCATGATTCATTCCCATAAAAAACGCAAATTTTTTTCAAGTGTCGCGAAAAAACTCTGTAAATTCGTAAAACATCGCGACAAAACCCTGCAAATCACGTCAAATATCGCGAAAAAATCCTGCAGATATCACGCAAAAAATGCAAATTTTGTGAAACGATCGCAGAAAAATCCTGTGTAAGCGCCCCCCTCTAATTATTTCACGATTTTTTCGTCACGTTGGGGGGGGGGGAGGCGCGGATTAACGGTAATATATATATATAAATGTATAGATAGATAGATACATATATATATATATAATGCCAATTAGAAAAACGAACGGATTTTGAAGAATTCTGAATTTCGGATGTCCGGATTTGATACTTTTGTACTGTAGTAGAAGAGTCAAAGTTGTAGCATAGTGTTTATTCTACAGACTTCTCATACAACGCACTTTTCATTCATATTCTAGATGGCAGTGCTATAATTTTGTTATTATTTTAAAATTTTCCGTGCTTTTTTATGGCGGGGGAGGGGGGGGGGAGTGTCGAGCTTCGGACGGACCCGAAATCCGGAAAATTCCAAAATCCGGAAAGCCCTCGGTCCCGACGATTCCGGATAATAGGTCCTCTACTGTATATATAAAGCCTGTTAGCAAAACGTCCGGATTTTGAAGAGTTCTGAATTTTGGATGCCCGGATTTGAGACTTTTGTACCGTAGTACAAGAGTCAAATGTGTAGCATAGTGTTTTTTCTACAGACTTCTCTTATAACACATTTTTCATTCATATTCTAGATGGCAGTGCTATAATTTTGTTATTATTTTACAATTTTACATGTTTTTTTTGGGGGGGGGAAAGGGGAGTGTCAAGTTTCTGATGGACACGAAATCCGGAAAATTCCAAAATCCGGAAAGCCCTTGGTCCGGACGATTCCGGATAATAGGTCCTCTACTGTATTATCAAGAATTACATATTATAATACTTTACAAAATGTTATAAAACAAAAAAATTCTATAATTTTGTCATTACTTTGGAACTGAAAGTTTCATTGTATACATGTGGTAATGATGTGTGGATTTCAGGTGTTTGCAGATTTGAGGGAGTCTTCTGTATTAAAATGTAGTAACGAGAATTAAAAATGATTGAGGCGATATGCTATAAAAATCAATATTCAATGCATCATCATGCACTAGACATGGTAAGGAGTGTTATAAATTGCCAAACCAGCAAAAACTCATTCATTTCAAATAACAGCATTATATTTAAAATAAGCAAAATTAATTTAATGCAAAGATATTTTTATTCACAATAATATTTTTATTATTGTTAAGTTTGTGAATGAAAACCCAACTCGATATTGTAGTCAGACACCCTATATATCTCACTGAATGTATTGTATTCCCAACGGAATAAATGAATAAATCTAATGTTCTTCATGAAGTGTAAAGTTTATTTGAAATTTCTTATCTATCAAAAGGAACAAGAACATTATTTGGCACGTTTTAAAGGAACAAAAACTAGAGTACCAATAAGGGTTACCAACCTTATTTATCATTTCCAATCGCATTCAAAACAGTAATTTAACATTATTAAATTTGCAAAAAATTGTTAAAAATTCCACACAATAAAAAATAAAATAAAATAAATAAGATATAAATTAATATATAAAATATAATAAATGATAATATTAATAAATAAAGAGTATCCTATAAAATAAAATAAATAAATAAACTATATTAGGAATATTATCATTACATTAAAGCTCGGATTTACTATGTCAAGTTAGATAGTTTTCAAAAATTAAATTTAATCAGTATATTTTATGTTTAATCAGTATAATTGAACTTGAAATGGCTTGAAGAATATGTAAGTACCTATTATTCTTGTTAGAATTACTTTAGTGCTTTTCCTTAGAATAAACAATAATAAGACTGATGTTAATTACTTACCTGATAGTTGCTTTTCGACTAGCCGAAGATTCAGTGTATTTGAGTGTCAGCAAAATTGAAAGTTCCCAAACACAAAATTTTGTGTCATCATACGATCAAATCACAAGTTCTATATTTTTCAGTTGAAAAATAACTAAAGAAACAAATCATACCATTAATTTATTTTAGTTTAGTAATGAAGTTAGATTCAGTGAAACGATTTAAAAAATTTCCTAGTGTTACTATATCGGTTCATTTTATCATAGACGCCAATGCAAAGAATGAATCGCGGTAAAAGAATTCGTTCATGAAAATTTATTCAATAAATGAATCTCCTAAAATGGAATCGATCAACTAATTTTTAACAAACAAACAAACAAAAAAGTTTAATTATAAAAAGGGCTTAGATGTAGCATTCGCCCGGAAATCTCCATTTTTTTGGCGATTTTCCAGGGGCGATGTTTTTCTCCCGTTGGAGTTCCTATTTTAGTTTCTGGCAACCCTAGTTTTATTGACGCCATCGCCAGATTTTGCTGACGTCGTCACTTCTTTCTTGAAGCTATGCTGGATCGGACGCTATGATCTCGCTGCTGATTTTATCTACTACACGTGGTCGCCAGGTTGTATTGTTTCAACTTGTTTTCTTTTTCAATCATTGTTTCAATCTGTTCCTTTTTGATAGAGCGTGTGCAGACAAAAAAATTCATGTTTTTAAAAAATTTTTGGAAATTATAAAGGAAATTCAGTGGAAGGATTATCAAATAGAAAATCGATGATTATTAGATGCTTTCTATTTTGTTGGTGTGAAATTTATTTTGATTGCCAAATAATTTAATTTTCTTTTTCTAAATGTGTTTTTAATGAATGTTTATGTGTTACGAACAATGAATATTTGATTTTCTTTAGTCATTCATTACGAATCTCCCATCCCCCCTTTTTTCAAATTAATATTGTTATTATGAGTTATTGTAATTAAGACCCGATTTTTTTTTTTCATTTTGCAATAATTTTTTTTTTTGTATGCATTTAATAATGAATATTTGGTTTACTGTACTGCTTTGAAATTTATGTATTTACTGTTTGTTTATTCCCCTCCCCCTTTTTTAGAAAAACGTTTGAAGTGCTAATTTTTGTTAAAATGTAATTTTTCTTTTCCGATTTTCTTTAAATGTTTAATCGCAATTTTTTATCTTTATTTTTTCTTTTCCGAATGCATTTAATAATGAATATTTGGTTTACTGTACAGCTTTGAAATTTATGTATTTACCGTTTGTTTATTCCCCTCCCCTTTTTTTAGAAAACCGTTTGAACTGCTTATTTTTGTTAAAATATAATTTTTCTTTTCCGATTTTCTTTAAATGTTTAATCGCATTTTTTTATCTTTATTTTTTCTTTTCTGAATGCATTTAATAGTGAATATTTGGTTTACTGTACTACTTTGAAATTTATGTATTTACCGTTTGTTTATTCCCCCCCCCTTCCCCTTCTTAGGAAAACGTTTAAGTGCTGATTTCTGTTAAAATATAATTTTTCTTTTCCGCTTTTCTTTAAATGTTTAATCGCAAATTTTTCAAAGTTCTTTAAGCCTAAAATGCTTATAAATGACCATTTGGCGACAATTTCTACTTGGCGAAAACGGGTTTTTCGCGCCAAGAAAAAAAAACAAGATGGCGGATTCCGGGCGAATGCTATATCTGTTCCATAAAAAGAAATAAATAACATTTGTCAAAATTTGTAGATATAGCATTTAAATATACTCTTGGATTAAAAAATTAACGGAATTTTTTTTAATACAACTTTAGAGTATTAGGCTTAGTTTCTTTGGAAAACAATGTTTCTTTTATTGACTATCTGATAACCAGTGTTCCAACCAGGATAAATAAAAGCACAAGTCATATCACTATTGCCGCATTTTAATTAATATAAATAGATAATTGGAAATGCATGAATCAATTTCAATGAATCATCATGTAATTCACGATTCATTCTTTCGTTAGCGTCTTCTCTCATCTGTTATCTGTAATATCGTGTAACTTTTCATACATAAGTTTATTGTATATAACCTCTTTACTAAAATAAGTTAATGCTAAAGTAGGGTAATTTCCTTCTTTACTCTTCAACTAAAAATTCCACTGTTTGCTGTATAATAATGACTGCACGAAATTTCAGTATACCATCGCATATTTCATATTTGCAGATTTATCAATAAGTCATTTAAAGCATTGTTAAAGGATTTTCTTTATGGCTTATTTATTTTAGTATTATTATTAACTTTTGAGTAGTTTAATTTCAAATTCAAATTTATTTGAAGTAAAAATTTTTAACGTTTATTTTTAAACAATTTTGTGATGCACATAATTTAAATTTCACTGTATTCTATTAAGTTGAAAGTAAATATTTTTAAAATAATTGATTGCATGATGAAGTGTCTCGTAAAAGTTTACTGAAATTTGCAGAAAAGAACTCATAAACTTAAGGAATTACAATTGAATCCTAATAAAACAAGACACTTGGCAAGGCGATTAAATGAGTTTTTATTGTTACTAGATTGTTACTTAAATTCTTTTCACAACTACTGTGACTTGATATGGAATAATGATTACTTTGATCAGATTGGTTGTTTTCATTGTCTTTTGTATAGCTGAAATTTTTTAAGCATGTTTGTGTCACGAGTTCTGTGTTTAGTTGTGTATTTTGTGAAGTGATGGTTGACATAGAATAGTTATCGAGAGTTTTTGTGTGCTTTCATCAAAGAAAGTGGGTGTCATTGAAATTTCTTTTTATGTATATTGCAGCTTTTTTTTTTGTGAATAAGTAGGTTTAGGAGTAAGTTTAACTTTAGTCGTGTAGAGTGAGCCTTTCTGCTTTTTGGGCCATTTCTTATTAGTAGGGGGGAAGAGTATTAGAAAGGATTTTTAAAATGGTTGTGTGCCACTTTGTGATAAGAATGAAGGGTACTACTCGACTATCAAAAATATAAGAAAACTATCACCAAACTATAAGATTAAATGCCATTAATGGATAATCATAAATGTCATTGTTACCCAATGTTAAACACAATGCACATGTTTGTTACATCATCAAGAGATTTTTAATTTGTATGATTAATGTTTTATTACTTTATTTGTTATTTCATTAATTTAAATAAAAAATATGTTAACTTGTATAATTTGGCAAATTTCTTCCCTATTCCTTCCAACAGACATTTTTTGAGAGTTTCAACTAAGAGCTTAATATGTAAGTAATAGTGATAAAATTAACTAAAATACGTAATAGTATCCAAAATCTTTTATAATAAGTAACAATTTTCAAAAGATTAGCATGTGCTTCAGTAAAAAAGAAATTGTGATTACAGTAGAAATTGAAAATGTCCACTCTTTGTGCAAATAGTAAAGTGGAAAACAGGTTTTCAGTTAAAGAATTTAAACTTCTTATCACCTAAAGAATGCAAGTGCAGAATTATGGAACACCCTAAAAGAGACTTTGAATAGATAAGAATGGTCAAGTAAGGAAAGACTAGGGACAAAAATAGAGAAGGAATAATATTAGTATTGATTAAGAAAACACAACATTAGTGATATTTAAATTTTCATGAGGATTTCTAAATGTTAATTAAAAAAAATGATTTAAATCAATGATTAAAAAAAATCAATTGATGTAAATCATGATTAAAATCACTGATTGATATCATTTGATTTAAATCATTGACACATTGATATACGAATTACCTGCTATGATAAAAATCTGTTTAAAGTAGAAAAGTAAACTTTCTTATGATTTTCTTTTGGAAACTTTTACTATATTTCATCCCTCTCCAAAATAATATGTCTAAATATGCCACTGCCACCTTCCCACCTCCTCTCAATAATAATGATAAATAAATCCATAATCTATTGTAGACCTTACTTCAAAATTTCTTAGATCCCTCCCATGAGTCCTAAGAAGTCCTGCAGTGACATTTTGAAAAACTTTTATGCATATGTATTGGTGTACCGCATTTATTATCTGAAATTTTTCATCTGGCAAATTTTCTTCTAAAAGACTTTGAATGAGATATTTTTAGATTTCATGTAGCTTCAACCTGTGTACTATAGAAGTTTCCCAGCATACAGTCAAAGATCTATAATCCACACAAGTTGGGACCAAAGGTTATGTGGATTATGGAATACTGCTGATTATAGAGTATTATTGATTATGCATCCTTTTATTATTCATAGATAGCATTTTAATTCTATAATCATAAAGATAAATATAAAATCTAGTAATTAATTTAATAAGTTATCTGAAAAAATGCATTTTTAATGTTATTTTATTGAAAAATTGATATATATGTGCATTTAAATAAAAAATAACTACATATTAATACTGAAGATTTATTTTTAAAAAATATTTTCAGCCAGAAATAGAAAAAAATGAAAATAAATTATACACAAAAAATAACCAATATAAAGTTAAAAAAAAAATGGCAATTATTTCAGTAAACTATGAAATAATACTATGAATATTATTTACAGGGTTGGAAAAAACCAGGTTTTTTTTGAAAAAAACCAAAAAACCCGGTTTTTTTGGTTTAAACCAGGTTTTTTTGGTTTAAACCAGGTTTTTTTGGTTTAAACCGGGTTTTTTTAAAACATCCTTTCTTATTACATATACATGCATATTTACTGATAAAAACAGACATTATTGGTTTATAAGCAGGATAACTTCATTTAAAATAATTTAAATTTAATAATTATAGTGAATTTATGCTGAAAATTGAAAAAAATTCATTTTTCAATTTAAACAGTTTTAGCAAACAGTCTTATGTTGAAAGTTTTAACTGTTCTACACAGTGAACCATTGATGCCCTGTAAATCTTTATAAACAATCTTTTTATTACTAATAATAAACATTTGGATGTAGTTTGATAAATATTCTTTTCCACAATTATTCAAGTAATAAATTACAAATACTTCTTAGGATTTTTCTTTCTGAGTGACAGTTTGAAATTAAAATTTTTAGTCGTTGGATTCAGCAGATAGCAGAGGGAAAAAAATTATTATTAAAATTCTATAATTAGCAACCAGTCTTTGCTTTTAATTCTTCAAGATAATCTCCCAAAAGAAAAAAAAATCTTTTACAGCTTGTGCAAAATCTTAAAAGATCATTGTGTTACATTATTAATTGCATTAAATAATCTGCATTATTAAAAAAAATTAAAATATTTTATACTAAATATTGAATCTATTTTATCTTTGATCAATTCACAAGTTTTTTCTTTAGAGCAATAGATATGATCACCAATGTGTGCTGATTTTAATCCTATGCATAAAAAAATGAAGTAAACCTAATATATCTAATGCTTATTGCTGAAATAAAGTGTTAAATGTAGAAATTACTTATATCCAATAATCTTAAACTTGTAAATTATAAAGAAAAAAAGAAAATGTCATTAGATTTCTTCTAAAAAACAAATTGCTTTTTTTTTATAGAAAAAAACAATTGGTTTAATTCTATTCATAAAAAAAGACCTAAAACCGCTATATATAATACTTATTACTGAAATAAAATGTTAAAAGTAAAAATTATTTATGTCCAATAATCTGAAACACATAAATTATAAAGAAAAAAAAGAAAATGTCATTAGATTTCTTCTAAAAAAACCAATTGGTTTAAACCGTGGTTTAAACCAATTGGTTTAAACCGTGCCAACCCTGATTATTTAAGTCTTTTGTTTAACAAAAACAGAGTTGAATGTTTGTTTCAAAATTTTAAAATCTGAAACGAACAAAACAATTTTTTTTCTCAACCACTAGTTCTTCGATGGTGCTGTGTTACTGCTAGGAGGCATGACAAGCACACAAAATACTGCGTTTTGATTGGTTATTTACTCTCCTGAACTTACACAAATTGAAATAACTACAAATGAAAAGCCGCTAGACAGTTGCTTTCTAAACTTTGCATTTGGAACGTCCAATAAGCTTAGGTGCATTCAGTAATACAGTTTCATTTTTACTGCTTAAATTTACATTCATAAAGTAATGCGGATTATAGATCCTTGACTGTAATTAAAAATCTTTTTTAATCTTTTTAAGAAGTTCAGGTGCTAAAAGTTTTTATATACCTGTGTGTACCTTTATTCACCATCTTACTTCTCTGCTCTAAGGATATTTACCGTAAAATACCGTTAATCCGCCCTTCCCGATCAAACGCCCCTCCCCACTTTATAAAGAATTTGAAATTTTCAAAAAATCCCGAGAAAGCGCCCTCCCTCCCGATTCTCAAAGGCGATTGAGAGAGAGATCAATCATTTTGAAATGAACGAATCATGAATCTTTGATGAAATGCGCGTTTTTTCAAGATTTTTTAATTGATTTCATGCTTGTTTTGGCTTTTTTTTACTAATTTCTCCTTTTTTCTGCGTTTTTCGACAGAATTTATGTTAAAAAAAAATTTTTTTTCAAGTATAAAAATTCTTGATTCATTCAACGATTCATTCATTTCATGATGATTCATTCCTGTAAATTTTGTTGAACGATTGCGAAAAAATCCCTTGTAAGCGCCCTCCCCTAACTATTGTACGATTTTTCTTTTCGTTTTGGGGGGCGGATTAACGGTATTTTACGGTATATATTTTTTTAACATTAGATTTAGTTTTGAACACCTTTGCATCCCCCTCCCCTCCTCCAAACATAAATTGCATTTGGGCTCTTTTTTAAAGAAATATCACACAATTATACCTTCTAAGATGGAAAACCCGACTAAAACATAAATTTGACAAGTTTCATGAGATTCCCTTTTAGCAGGTTTTACTACATAAGATATTATTTGTACTTAATATGTTCAAGTTAAAAAATGTGCCCCCACCCTCTCCTCCATTTAAAAGGCTGGTTACGACTATGAGATGTGTTTCTTCCTAACTTTTATATTAAAGTGTAAATTCCATGCAACTCTATTTTTATATTTATGAATATTAGGTATGCTGCTATATAAAATATCATTCATAAAATTTTTCTAGCAGATAGGTTCATTTATTTACATATTTATAAGTAGTTCAATGATTTCTATTCAGATTTTCTCTTAAAAAACCGGAAATTTATTAGACTTTTCCTTGAAACGTTTAATTTAAAAACATGGCCACATATGGTTTATCATATAGGTCAAATTTGACTGTAATTCATCTCACTTGAAATTAAATATAGTTTTCTAAAGAAGTATTCACCTATAAAAGTAATTTTATTATATTTTTTGAATTTATCTAAAATATTAAGACATGTTAAGTAAGTGTGACCACTTGAAGCTAAACTTTTGAAATTCCAGTAAATCCAGAATGTTAGATGAGTTGTCTGTGAGTGCTCTGACTTCAATTATTAAAAAAGAATTGATTCTTTTTCGCTATTCCTGTTCAAATCTCGCAATCAGCATCTTTTACTTTTCATGTGGCCATGTTAGGAATGGTGGATAATTTTAGAATACAAACAATGGGATTGGAAATAAATTCTTCAAAATTAAAGGAATTAAGAAATACAAACACATTTTGATTCAGATGTATCATATTGATGTTAAATAGCACCAAAAGAAATATCTTTACAATTTATTGTGAAATAAGTGAGTAAATGGCTCTCATCTAAATCTAAAAACTTATTGCAAAATATTCTCTAAACAAGCCTAATGCATTACTGAATCAAAACAAATAAACTACATTGTTTTTACAGAAGCTAAAATTGTAGTTACTTTTCTAATGTTGATAATTTCTAAAATCATCTGTGCTCAACTGTACAGTTTAATGCATTCCATTTTATGATATACATTGTTTACCAATATGTCATCTATTTTTTTTTTGTTTGTTTTATCCTTTTTTATAATTAAATTGAATTATTATTGATTAATTTAATAAAGTTATGGTTGTTTTTTACTATAGGGCCCTTGGTGTTTTTTAAAAGAGCTCGGCACATTTTGGCTTCGGAAAATTAAATTTGCTGTCCAAAAAAATGTAATAACAAACAAGCCTAATAAACTATATGCTTGTGTATATATACATTTATATCTATTGAAAATGAAGTTTCTACCATGATTAGTTTATTTACAGGGGCAGTCAAAAGTTTACTGTTACATTACGGCCTCTGAGAAAAAATTGTTTCAAACAAATTTTAAAATGTTACACCCTATCAAACATATTAAAACTTAGAGGCATTTACGAAATGTACTAAGATATGCATTCTGTACAAAATGCAATGAAAAAATAGCTATTATAAATTTACAGGACCACACAAGAAAATTCCATTACATAATGGTTAAAGGGGAAATTGTGTGCAACATATTTTAATTACATCGAATCATTTCATATATATTAAAACTGATATATGTAATATACTTAAATAAAATACATACTTCTTACTGAGAAAATACTCTCAAATTAGTTTGAAAATAAACTTTATTAATTGCTTCCGCGTGCCAGCGGCGTCGTTAAGTTGTAAACTTTTTTACATACTGAGTTGAGTTGTACAGTTACTTATTAGAAGAGTTGAGTTATATATCTACTTATACAGTTAACAGTTAGAAATAATTAATTAATGTTTTGAATAAATGCAATGATTTAATATGAAAATTAATAATATAGGATATTACAATACCTCCTTTTTAAAAAGCAATTAAAGTCACTATTATAAAATTAAATGTCACTAAAGATCATGTCTATTTAGTTTTTTTCTAACTCGAGTAGGATAACGTCTGGTTTGGACATCTGCAACAGGTTGATTGTCAGTTAGGTTTTGTGTGGGAAGATTTTCAGATGGTGAAACTTCAGAAGCAAAAGCACTGTTATCATCATTCACTTCTGTACCTGGATTGGTAATGGTTGTTGGTAGATTGTCACTTTGAGATGGCACATGGAAATCATCAGGAATAAAAACATCTTGATGTTCAGGAATTGACATGCTAGCAGGACGGATCTGGTCCATGTGTGCAAGGTATTTCTTGTTTTTTATTTCCACCATCCAGGTCTTGGAACCTTTCGGCATAATTAATTTGCCTCTTATCCACTTGTTCATTAGATCTCTGTGAGATTTTATCCAAAAGTCTTGACCACAGGATAAACTTTTGTTGCTGGCATGAGATCTGTCAAAATTATATTTTAGGCATCTTTGTTTTTTTTGACATGCCTTGCTGTTGATGGATGCAGTAAATCCAAAACTGTTCTAATTGGACGTCTGAGGAATAGCTCTGCTGGAGATAAGTCGGTGGTGGAATGAGGTGAAGATCTGTAACTGAGCAAAAATCTGTTTACCTTGGCCGTTACCGTGCTATTATCAGTAGAGTCCAACTTCATCTTACTAAGCGAATGCTTAAAAGTTTGTATAGTGTGTTCGGCCTGACCGTTTGACTGGGGATGATATGTTGGAACAAGAGTCTGTAGGACACCCAAAGACTTTAAAAATACTTTGAATTCTTTGGAGATGAACTGTGGTCCATTGTCAGAAACCACCTCCAGCGGTAATCCATATCTTGCAAACAGTTGTTGCAAAACAGATTTATGGAGCATTGTACTTACCAGACTAAAAATGTGAACGCCAAATCCACAATATTCCTATGATTCTTATTAAATTTTTTAATCATGTGCTTAAATAAGTTAAGGCTTGTATTCTTTTAAGTTTTTTTTTTTTTTTTTTTTTTTTTGGGGGGGGGGGGGTTCAGTGCAATAAATAAGAATATATTAAAAACTATTTACTATTCCATGAATTCTTCAATGCAATAAGTAACAATATATTAAATAAATTTTGTTTTCTTTCGATAACCACAATTGCTATATCTCCATTTATTTATGGTTTAATAAAGTATTTTATCGCTAATTGTGATTTTTTATAGCTAACAGTGTTGATGTTGAATGTTTAAATCTTACGTATGCAAAAAGGGGAGTTAGAGGCGGTTCTAGCATTTGCTTATTTTTCCTAAGAAAGAAGAGGGAAGGGGTACTAAATGACAATATTTGAATGGCCTATTATTATATATTATCTGAAAGGCGTGCTTCATTCAAACCAAAAAGATTGGAAAAAATAATATTTTTATGCTTAAATCAAAGATTTCTAAAATATCAATAAGGGTGATGAAAAATATTAATCTAAGAACTGACCACACAAAATCCTATGTTATCAAGTACAAGAAAAAACTTTTTATTTTATGGAAGAATAGTAATAGAGGAATCTAATCATTCATGTCTGCCTGAAGCGAAGGGATGTATAAGTTAAAAGTGATATACCAATAGTGCTTGACTCGTAGGATTAACATTGTGTTTTCCTGCACCCAGTTTTCCATGTTTTCATACTTTTGATTGTATGGAAAACACAATGCTAAACCTACGAGTTAAGCACTATTGGTATCAATTTTTGGCTTATGCGCCACTTCACTTCAGATGGACATGGAATATTAGATTCTCCTATGACATTGTATATGGCCCCACCAAAATTATTATTATTATTAGCCTATAGTACCATAAAATTACCATACACTTAAGTCTTATATGGTTTTCCATATGATATTTTTTACCTTGTGCAAAAAAAAAGAAAAAAATCATATAATTTCACTAATTTTTTTATGGTAATTCTATGTCATTTTTTGCTAAGAGACCTGACTCAAATTTTGGAATAAATGTTAAACATTAAAGCACTATCAGAAAATACAGACCTTTCCTGATCAGATCCTGCAGAAAAATTTTAAGTTCAAGCTCCTCCTAGGATAAATAATGACTAGGCTCGGTCCGAGCCTTCAGAAAAAAGTAAGGCACTCGCTCGATAAAGTAAGGACCAGGCCCGATCTGAGTGATGTGAACAAAAATAGGCTCACTGCCAGGTCTGGCACATGCAGAATTCTAGTGACAATATCAATGTTATAGTATCACTAGCAGGCTAAGCTCAAAACAAAACATGAATCAAACAAAATATTGAATATGATTGTGTTTTTTAAAGCAATTTCACCTCGAATGCTCTTTCACATTTCTGAAAATCATACAAATGCCATTGTATTTAAAGATAGAAGATCAACGATTATAAATGCACCAAAAATGCATTAAAAGTTAGCAAACAGCTGTTTCGAATCTACTGTCGAGATTCTTCATCAGTGCAAAACTCAGCGAGCTAGAAAAAATAAACTGAGCCAAAAATAAAAAACAACAACAATGGAATCAATACCCGTTGAAGCAAATATATTAAAATAATAATAAAATATTATGTTGTTGTATCAGCTTATGCATTCGATAAAATTCGGGCTTTTAAGAAAAAAATATTTCAGGTGACCATTTATTGCAGAGTTTGATAGATAAATGATGCAATTATGAAAAGAGCAATTTAAATATTGTCTATTCACCATACTTCTAAAATAGCGAGCATTATGATCGCAGAGATTGACCATTGAATTTAAACAATTTTCAAGTGATTCATTTTCATTTGATAGTTTTTGAACTCTAAACCTCTCAACTTGAGAATATTGGTTTCTGTAGAAACCTTAATACATCCTCTATCAATATTATATTATATTTCGCAACGTACATCTGCTCTAGACAAATCTATTACAGTGTTCCGTTTTTGGAATGTAGCAGAATAAATAAAGTTTTCCTTAGAAAAATAAGGTGAATGTTTTTTGAATGAGTGAAATTCATTTTTTGATACACATGTCATATACGCATTACGTTGGCGTGATTGAAACAAAATGAACATTTTATGCCTCTTATGGTAATCCAACTTTGTTTTTAATTTATTAATGAACTATTTATTTACTTTCATTTGCATTCTAAAATGATACAAAATGTTATGCTCTATGCATAGGAAGGTAAAATAGAAAATAGAAATGTATCTGTCATTTGAAAACGAAGTTTCCGTTAAAGTGGCGCCAGAAATGTATCACCCCAACGAGGTGCATATATGACATTTGTGTTTCTTTCTTACAACGGGTGTGTGCATTTGCACCTAAATTTAGTTATTTAGCTCTATTTTTGTAATATTAACTGGAGTTTGTAGAGTATATGATACTACTTGGTTATTCCGTAGAGAAAAAAATTAATAGCAGATTATAGGAATAAATGTCAATAATCGATGATCTTAAATATGATAGGAATTGATATTACACGTGATACACGTATTTTTTTACGTCATAAGTGCTTTTTAATTCGACTTTTAATTTGTATTTCTTATTTATGTTTATTATTCTTTCGTTATTTAACATGAATTTATGTAAATTTGAATAGTTTGGCGAAATTGGCCGACGTGTTAATCAAGTAGCACTCAATTTACATTTGAAAATATCATATTTCACAAAAAACTCCGGCACAAACCCCGGATTTGCAAGATTTCCTTCCAATACCAATGCGGCAAAATCCTCGTTTTAGAAAAGCGAAGAAATGTGCATTTTTAAAAATTATTTTCGTTATTTTAAAACAAAAATATTAATAAGTAAAAAAAAAAATTATTATAGCACAAAACAATTTATAGAATTTCTAAAAAGAAATTGAAAGTAAATAAACAATTTATTAATACAGAAACAACTATTGCTGGGTTACCATATCAGGCAAAATAACACCGTTTTGGCGGTAGTCAGATACCTCAATGTGTATATAATATCTGTGCCAAACATGTTTGGAAAAAAAATAATCGTTATTTATACAGCATGTTTAAATACTGTAGTATAGTGAAAAAAAAATGTATACATGACATATACACACCACATTGGCGAGTTTTTTTTCTTCCGATGCCGATTAGGAGAAAATTTTGTTTTCAAATACCAGTTACATATAGAGTTTACAATTATTTTCTGTTATTTTAAATAGAAAATAACAATGAATTTTAAAAAGTTTAGTTAATAATTATAAAACAAAACTATTTATATCCTTTAAAAAATAAAATAAAATAAAAATTTATTAATAAATAAACAACAGCCAGATTACCAAGTGAGGCATAAAATCGCCATTTTATTGCAGTCGCGCAAATGCGGCACATATGTGACAAATGTGCCTAGAATAAAATAGTTTATATAATTGGAAAAAAAAGAAAAAAGTTGTAAATAGGTAATTTATTAATAAATAGACAATAACATTCGGGTTGCCATATCAAGCAAAATAATGACACTTTGGCGTCAGTTAATTACCAGATGTATATATAGTATTGGCTTAAGAGAAAAATCGCACCAACGTAGTGCGTATGAGATATCTGTGCCAAAATAATTTTTAAAGTTGCAGTTAAATTATTTTACAATATCTATGTATGTGAAAAAACATTTACCCTAAAATTTAAATATTATTCATTTTTGTGGTATTAACTGCTATATATGTATTTAAGTTAAATGTAAAATGTTTTCCTAAAAATGCTCTCACTCATTAAAAGAGAGATAGAGAAAATAGTTCTTGCGAACATCGCTCCGTCTTGTGCTTTTTTTTGGTTTAGGTGTAGGTGTATTTTTGTCGGCCGATTATCTACACTAGGGATATAGGCCCAGGGGGGAGTGCCCTTCGTGGGGGTCTTTCTAAGGGAACCTAACCCGTATTTACGCAAGGTTCGAAGAAAACCACGAAAACTCTGAACGGTTAGGCCGACAGCCGCGATTGGGTTCGAACCTAGCACCTGCCGTCTACCAGTTGAGAGGACAGAACCTCTCGGCCACTGGTGGGGCTTTTTTTGGTTTAGAATCGCATTGATTGGCGACAAAAATAGATTGAAACACCCAATTGAACAAACAACATACAAATAACAATTAGAGCCGTTATTAAAAAAATTAATTAATTCTGCGAGTTTCTTCTGTAAAACACATAACGGGAAAATTAGATTTAAAAATATTAAAAAAAAAAAAAAAAAAAAAGAAAGAAAAAAAATACTTATGTTTCATCTAATGAATTTTTTGATATGTTGTTTTCTTTTAATCTGGCTCGAAAGAAATAAATAGCCAAATATTGTGTCACTTCAAAACTTTCTTTCACATTGAGTTACTTTTTAAATATTATAAATATTCTTTTTTTTTTCGTTAAAGATAAATATTTTCCTTTCATAATATTATTTTGCATTAAACGGATTTTTTTCTTTTTATCATTATTTATTTTAAATCAATGAATTAACAGGTTTTTTTTTTCGAAATGTTTATATTATTTTCCATTAGAGAAAGCATTTCATTTCTTAGTTTGAAATATAATTATCGCCAAAAAATTAGTTGTTGCAACCCTTCCGTCAAAAATAACCGAAAAATACGAAATTTAGTACGAAAAATCAGAGTTATCCCTGTATATTTGTATCATAAACCTCCACAAAAATATTTCCTATCGAATGATATAATCTGCAAAAAGATCCATCGAGTAGTTTTTGAAAACACTCGTTTGGAAGTTTCAGAACTTCTGCTTTATAATATATACTAGCTGTTCTGCCCGGCGTTGCCCGGGTTCATCAAAAAATGGCAAGAATTGCGAAAAAAATTTAAAAATCATAATAAAAACCTCGAAAATTTTTAAAAATGCTGCACGAATTTCGTCTAAACTTCGTTGAAAAGAGATGGGCTAGAAAATTGAAGTTGGATTATTTTTGCTAATGTGGAAAAATCTTACAAATCGCAAAAAACATTAAAAATCTCATAAAAATATAAAACAAAATTCAAAAATTGTGTTTCAAAATTCGAATAAACTTTGAAGAAAAGAGATCAGAATTTAATAAATTCGGCCAAAAATTGAACTTCTAAAAAATCGAAGCGGGTCGCGAAGAAACGTAAACATCGCTTTAAAAATGGCAAAATTTTCAAAAATCACGGAACTCAAAATTTACTCTACTTGGATAAATGTTCTGAATCTAATTAATTTGATAATGTAAAAATCATTGAAATACGAAAAAAAACTGCTAAAAAATCGCAATAAAAATCTTTAATCGCACAAAAGAAAATTTATCATATTAGCGAAGAAATTAAAAACCGAATTCCTTTTCCGTATCTGAAAAAGATCTCCGTGAACTCAAAAAAAAAAAAAGCATAGTGCAGTAAAAATTGCTGTAGATCAAAATAAGAGAGCAAAACAATTACCGTAAAGGATAAAAGTTTGAAACCAAACTCTTATTAGTCTAGAAATTTAAAATCGAATTCCTTTGAAAAATTAAAAAAAAAGACTGAGAAAGCCCAAAAATTGCATTGAAAATTGTAATGAAAGTCGTAAAACATTAAAAAATCCCTAGGATAAAAATTCAATGTTATAATATAAAATATTGTAATCAAGAAATTAACCATGTTAACCAAAAATTTTGAAATCGAAATCGATTTCCGGATGTAAAAAAATCGCCACGGAACTTGAAGAATGGCTAAAAATTGAAATTTGAAAATGGCTAAACATTGAAAATTGCATTGAAAATGGCTAAATATTTGGAAGTCAATGCTTAAAAAAATAATATTAAGGCAGGGCGGGGGGAGGGGGGGGAGGGCGGAGGTTATGATCGAAATCATTCATAAATGTAGGCATGGAACGCCAAAATCATATTAAGAGATAAAACATTGCATTCGAAACATAACTACATTAAACAAAATGTTTTATATCAAAATTGGTTTCCGAATGGCAGAAAATCGCTAAGGAACTTAAAAAAATGGCTAAAAATCGTATCGAAAACTATATTAGAAATCGCTGAATATTTAAAAGTCATGGCTGTAAAAATTTAATATTCAGTCGAAAATATTGTAATCGGAAATCGTTCATGAATAAGGAAAAGCCAACACGAAACACCTAAAATCCCCCAAACTAATTAAAAATTACATTGAATATCGCATTAGAAATTGGCAAAATTCATAAAAGCGTGGAGAACAAATTGTACTATTTATGCTAAAAGTTAGAAACCGAAATTCTTTTACCGATGTCAACAACTGTCACAGAACTTGAAAAATCACTATAAAACAGATTAAAAATCAGTAAAATTCAAAAATTCGGACAAAATTTGCCATAGTAAGATAAACATTTATATTAAATTCCTGCGGACATAATTTACCATAATGGGACAAAACATTGAAATCTGAACTCTTTCATTAGTTAAAAAATATCGACACAAAACTTGCTAAACATTTTATGAAAATACACAAAAAATCTGAAATATTGATGCCATAATTTAATACATTAAGCTACAAATTATTTAAATTTTTTTTCCCAATTGTGAAAAAATCGCCCTAGACTCGAAAACATCTAAAAATTGTATTCAAAAATTCATTACAAATCTTTTTAAATTTAAAAATAGCGGGGGACAACATTTACATCAATAGAGTAAAATAGTGTAATCTGAATTATTTCTTAAATACGAATGAAAAAAATCGGCGCAAAGCGTGAGCAATAATGAAAACATTGCTAAAAATTGCATTAAAAAATCACTAAATTTCAAAATTCGTAAATGAAATGTAAATGTTTAAAATTAATTTCCTTTTCGAAATTTCAAAAAATAGCCGTGAGATTCAAAAAACTAATACAAAACCATTGAAAAATTCATTATAAATCGCTAAATGTAAATACATCCCGTGAATAAAAAAATATTCTAGTCGTGTAAAACGTAGCAACCATTCTTTTTTACATGAATTAAAAAAAAATCGACGCAGAACACGAAATATATCAAAATACACATTGAAAATCGACAAAATTGAAAAAATGTAAATGGTGAAATTTACTATATTAGGCTAAAAGTTTGAAACCAAAATAATTTTTTAATTGTTAAAACACCACTGTGGTGGGGATCGAAAAAAAATAGTACTAAATCGCATTAAAAAGTTCATTAAAAACGCATTGAAAAATGCACTAAATATCGCTAGTTATTTTTTAAATCGCAGTAATCAGAATTTCATCAAACGGATAAAACATTCTAATCGGAAATCTGAACTATTTGATTATCCGGTTGACCAAGAAACTATCTGGGTCAAACCATAAGATTAAACTACAATAATGGCGGATCGTAAATTCCATATTTACTTGACATTAAACATGTTACATATGTTTGTTACATCATCAAGTGGTTTTTACTTCTTATTTTTATATATATTTGTAATAATGTTTTTCTAAATTATCTCTTCTTTCATTATTTAACATAAAAATTACATCTATTTGCATAATTTGGCTTGTTTCACGATTGATATAATTTGTCGAAATTGGTCGACAGGATAATCACGTAGTAAAAGGAAATTCTTTATAGATAATAAAAAATCGACACGGAACACAATAATTCTTGAAAAATCGCGTTAAAAATCTCTAAAATTATATTAGATTAAAAGTTTGAAATCAATTTTTACTTCCGAATATCAAAAAATCACCATAAAACTCGAAAATTTTCTAAAAATTACATTGAAAAGTGCATTAAAAAATCACAGGGGTCAAAATTTACTCTAATAGGGTAAAACGTTGTAATTGGAAATATCTCATAAATGACAAAAAATCCGACATCAAACGCAAAAAATTTCGAAAAATCGCATTAAAATTATCTGAAATTCATAAATCTTAACAGCTAAAATTTAATACATCAGCCTGAAAGTTTTAAGCAAAATTCCTTTTACTAATGTCCAATAATAGCGGCAAAATTTACATTAAATAATTCACTAAAGATCCAAACATCGTTGCACGAAATCCAAATAAATTATACTGAAAAGAGAACAAAATTCACTAATTTAGGTCGAAAGAATGAAACCGCTTTCCTTTTCGCTAATGTGGAAAAATCGCCTCGAAACCCACTAAAATTCGCATATGAATTAAATTTAAAAAACTGAAAATCGGCCTTCCAGGTGTAAAATTTCATACATAACTTCGTGCAGCGGTCTCTCCAGAGCATCGCCAGTACTTTAAAAATTTTAACATGCGTTATAAACTACCTTAAAGTATAAATAAAATTTCCTTATTACATTTCCTAATTTTGTTCGCGCACCTCCTTTCACGCACCCTCAAATGTGTCACACCATTCTTTGTTTACATTTTTTATCATGTATTATAAACCATTTTAAAATTTAAAATAAATCACATTGTTATATTTCCAAATTTTAACAAAATCGCGTTCTGTTAGTTCCATTTTTCATCACCAGCTAGCGCACTCTATTCTTAAAAAACTTTATCAAAACGGTACTCTGTTAAACAACCTATCAGGTGATATATTACTCGAGGGGGTAGCGGTCTTAAACAAGAATTTAGGATAGTTTATGAAGTTGCTATTCGAAAATAGTGGTACCTAAATTTTTGACATTTTATTTAAATTTCGCAAAAAATACTACTTATTGCATTCTCAACAGCTCAAAATTAAAAAAAAAAGCTATAAAAACCACATTGAAAATCGCATTAAAAATCGTTAAAATCTAAAATTCGTAACAAACACAAAATTTAGGGCTAAAAGTTTGAAACGGTTTTCTTTTTATCAATCTCAAAAAAAAAAAAAAAAAAAAACGCGAGATGAGAAAAAATATTAAAAATCGCATTAAAACTTCGTTAAAAATTCAAAAATCACTGTACAAATTCCGAATAAAGTTTGCTGAAAAGAGGAAAAAAATTGCTATATTGGGTTAAGAGTGTATTCGAAAAAACGCTTTTCCACCTTCAGCAGCTCGAAATTTTCCGATTCAATTTCAGACACATTTTTAAAAGTAGAATCATGAAATTTGCTGAGGGTATTCTTGAAGGGACGTATGAGGTGCCGTGTAAAGTCTTTTTACGCTCAATTCATTAGAATTTGATTTATAAGCAATTAACTTCTCTGGAAGACCCTTTTTTCTTTCCCTTATCTCCCATTTCGGAAAAATCGGTTCAAATTGCCGTTTTTGATTGCTTTTTTTGCAATATTTTGTACACTTATCAAAGAATTGACCTTTACAGCACCTTGTGCACTTTCTAAATAAGAGAATATGCGAGTTTCATGTGTTTGAGAGCAAAAGTTAATTCAAAAGTAAATCGGAAAGCAAGCAGTTTGAATCGAAATACACCCTTAAAAGAATGAAACCGTATTTCTTTCACTAATGAGATAAAACTGCAAAAAGAACGCTAAAAATGCCTAAAAAATTATCAAAAAAATCTAATAAAAAAATTGAAAATCGGGCTTCGAGGTGCAAAACTACATGTATAAAAGTACCTTCCCTCCACATTTTGTAACTCTACGTACAGCAGACTCTTCAGAACAGCGCTGACACACACACATACTTGTCTCTTTATTATTATAGATTTTAAAAAATAGCGTTCTATTAGTTCCATTTTCCACCACTAGGTAAAGCACTCTATTCTTCAAAAACTTTATCAAAACCATACTCTGTTAAATGACCTATCAGGTGATATATAACTCGAGGGAGTAGCGGTCTTAAACAAGAATTTAAGATAGTTTATGAAATTGCTATTCGAAAATAGTGGTACCTAAATTTTTGACATTTTAGGTAGATTTCACAAAAAAATACTACTTATTGCATTCTCAACAGCTCAAGTTTTTGATAGAACAACTATGAAATAAATAGATGCTAAACGCAAAATACTTTAACGTTAAAATCGTATTAAAAATCGTTAAAATCTAAAAATCGTAACAAACACAAAATTTAGGGCATTAGGCTAAAAGTTCAAAACTATTTTCTTTTTATCAATCTCAAAAAATAGCCGCAAAATGAGAAAAAACACTAAAAATCGCATTAAAAATTCGTTAAAAGTTCAAAAATCGTTGTTCAAATTCCGAATAAACTTTGTTGAAAAGAGAAAAAAAATTGCTATTTTGGGTTAAAAGAATTCCTTTCACTAATGGGATAAAACCGAATAAATAACGCAAAAATCGCCTAAAAAAATTATTTAAAAAAATCTAAACAAAAAATCGAAAATCGGGCTACGAGGTGCAAAACTACATGTAAAAAAGTACCTTATCTCCAAATTTTGTAACTCTATGTGCAGCAGTCTCTTCAGAACAGCGCTGACAGACAAACATCCTTTTCTCTTTATTATTATAGATGATATGATATAACGAAATCAAAATTCAATTGAACTTTGAAAAAATTTATGCAAACATCCAAGAAAATTAAAAAAGTAAGACATTGTACGTAAATGCTGTCATAGAAATTTTCTTCTGATAAAGAAATAAAATAACCCTTTTCTTATTCTTAATTTATTTGGAGAGATTAAAGAGGGAACTTAAAAAAAACACCACTTCATCTAATCAACAACACTTTAAAAAACCTATAAAAATTGTCAATAGTAAATAGAATTTAAACAAACAATTGATAATTTTTAAAAGATTTTTATTAGAAGTTAATTAGATGAAATCGGCGTTATCCAATTATGCTCTTTTGTTTACAAAGGTAACATTTAAAAAAAAAAAGATTTAAGATAAATATATAATTAATTTAGTAAGCAAAATGAAAGACACTTTGATTCAAAAACTTACATAAATTCTTTTGGTTATTGTCAAACAATCGGCAATCTGATAAACAAATCTAATTTCTAGAAGTTAATTATAAAATTAAATTTTACATGTGTTTTCTTTATAACCTTACAATTAATTAGGCGATTTTTTTTTAGAAAATTTATGAACAAATAATTACATGAACAGACAATTTAAAAATCTTACAGTAATATTCTATGCTTTTATTCATTGAAGAATCAGTTGTAGAAGTTACAAAACTAAACAACAGGTTATCTACAAACATTGGAAGAAAGGAAATAGGTAAATACTTCTAGAAAATATTTCAAGGTAGCTTATAGATAGATAAATAAGGTAGTTAAAAGATAAAAAGTATAAATGAATTTATATGAATTTTCTAAAAAATAAATGTATTTAAAAAGAGATATTTTAAAATAAAAAATTATTATCTTTAATGACTTAAATATTATCAGTAAGATAATTAAAAGGATCACTGCTAACTAATGTTGTTTTTTAGAAAAATAATTTTACAAATGATTGTGTAATGCAGTGGTTCTCAATACAGGGCGTATATTCCACTAGGGGTCAATTTCAAATATGTAACTGATAGATTTGCTATAAGTATTTTTCGAAAAGTAACAATAGGAAAATTTGTTATGTTCTACTTAATTTGGAGAAGTAAAATAAACAGCTTAAATTTGATAAAGGTCCTATTCTTAAAATGCTTGTTTTGTTATCCATAAAAAAGTGTTATCACCAACTGTTAAAAAGTTATTATAAAATGTGTCAATGTTAACAATTTTGATGCTCAATGATGCAACAGTCTCTTCAAGCGCAATGTGAAAATAAAAATATATACAATACTTTTATAAAGTATTTAAGTAAATTGGAAAGACATGATAAAACACTTTTTGACATAAAAGTGAAGATTTATCGTTTCATTTATAGAATTATGTTAAAATCACACATTTTGAAATGGAAAATTAATTTTTTTAGTAAATTTTTTAAAAATGTAAAATGAATAGTTATTGTTAAGGGTCTGCCAGCCTTCTTTGAGATAAATATAGTTCATTTTTAAAATAATAAGATATGTATGTTTCAAAATATGTATGTGTACGTGTAAAGGGGGGGGGAGGTTGGCAATCACGATTTTATAGATGCTTTGGTAGAACAATAAAAGTTCAGGAATCACTCGTGTACTGTAAAAAAATTGACTGTCAATAAAGATTCTTGCAGAACTTTTGGGAACATTTATTGTTTTGGCAAGGAAATTTAGAAAATAAACCATTTTTTTTAAATAATAATAATAATAAAAAGATTTTTTTTTTTTTTTAATTTTTAATTTTAAGAATTTTTTTTTTCTTTTCCCAACATTATTTATCATGCATTAGCTCCGAGAATTTTTTTGATAAATATATAAAATTTTTAGTTATAAGCCACTGATATCGCATGAGGACTATTTCCAAATTGTCACATTTGAAAAATCTGTTAGTAACACTCTTTTTGGCAACGCTCGCTGATAGATTCTTTGCTTTAGCAACAACTGGAAAATGTAATTTGATTTTCCTGTTTTTTAAAAATAGTGAGGTTTTACTTACATATGTGCATGTTTAAAACTGGCTTTTTGAATGTACGAAGGTGTTGCAAATTTAGATTTGATATATGTCTTAACAACGACAAGAAATATATGTTAGGGTATTTTAATATACAGTATAACAGTTTTAGTCCAGACATCTATAATCCGGAAACTTCTGTAATCTGGACACTTTGGTACGTTTATTCATTTTTATTTAGAATTTAATTAGAATTTAGTTGCTATATATTTAATTTTTTATATTATTAGCATTATGTATCACATTTTTAAATATGATATTGTAATTATAAGATTGATTTTTAAATTATAATTGTAAATCTTAAATTTCACAAAGTAATTTTTTTTTTTTTTTTTTTTTTTTGTTTTTGAATTTAGTTTTTCAATATTTTTCATCATGAGTCTATTACTCTTGTGATATGCATTATTTATTAAGTATTCATTAAGCAAAAATCACAATTTTAAAAAAAATCTCAGGCTTGTTATTTTAAAAATTTACGATAGATGACAACACCGCATAGAATTACGGTAATACTGCATAAAATATACATAATTTTTTTTTAAAACATTCATTTTTGAGCATTTTGAATTGATTTTTCTCAATGTTTTCAATTATTCAATTCCATGCTATTTTGTATTGCCTTAATAAGGGATATTAGTATTATCATTAATCTTCATGCATCTTAGGTACACAACTTCTGTAATCCGGAATTTTCTATAATTCAGACTCGCTGTAATCACAACGATTCCGGGTTAAAGAAGTTATAATGTATATTCTAAAATAATGGTTCTCATGTTATGACCATTTTATACTAAAGAAAAATAAGCCCCCCCCCTGCAATAAATGATTTAAAAAGAAATGATTCTCTCTTTATATTTCCAGGTTGCAAAGTGTAATTTTTTAGTGATCTTGAATCTGCACAAGCTGGGACCAACAGTTGTGCAGATAATAGAATATGGCAGATTACTGAGAATACATGGATTATGAGTAATTTTCTTTTTTTTTTTCCCTTTTGGAGAACATTTTAATATCATATTCAGTATAAGATAATATACAATATGAAGTATATAATATGAATATTTAATATAATATGCCATAAAAGATCATATATTAGGAAAATTATATTAGTTAAAGAATATTATATACATTAGAATTTGATTTATTATTAAAATTAAGTTTCTTTTTTTTGAGATAAATTCTGCAACTGATTGATGGAATCTGTGATATTTTCTTGCAAAAAATTGTCGAAGTTTACGATATATTTCAGAAATAGATCGGCTAAATTCTGAATGTGATTTCACAACCTTTCGCCAAAATTCACTATACATTCACTGTTATATACAGTCGGCCCCGCGTAAACGAATATTGACGGTTCCAGAAAAAATATTCGATTAAGCGGGGTATTTGATTAAACGGGGAGGCATATAAATGTAATATTTAATGTGTAACAACATGACAAAATTATTAAATATAGTATATTTAATTACCAGAGTAAGAAATCGTTAAAAACTTCAATAGAATAATGCAAACTCAAATAAAAATAATAAATAAGTAAATACCCAATAGTTCAATGACAGTAAAAACGTGTATTTTGTTTACATTACATTTAACACAGATCGTGTGAATTGGGTCCAAATTTTGTTATTAGGATTTAATTAACGTAATTTATATAGGTTTTAAAAAGTAGATGAAAGTGGTTTATGATAAATTTTAGAGTAAGAAATGGACAAGATTTTTTTTTCGAATGGTATCACAAATACCATCTTGAGCCTCTAAGTGACAACACATTATTAGTAAAGGGCTACTTCGATCACGCGAAAGGATCTGCTCGGTAATGCTAATCCTATAGAGGAAATTTATAAAGATATCTCTGTTGCATTTCAATATTTTTAAATGATCTTTTTTGCAATGGATTAGCTGAGATCAATCTGTAGAAAGGGCATCGTCGTTTTAACATTCGATTTTTATTGCTGATATTTTTAATGGGGATGATTTCAGTTTCGGAACCGGTTTTGAAAATGAAAGTGTCTCCATTATAAATAACTGTAAAAAAATCAAAAAAAGTTAAAAAAAAAAAAGTCCTTTGACAAAAGAAAGTAAACAAACTACTAAATGAATCGAAATTACTTCCAATTTATTTCCCCATTTTTGAAATTAATTCGAAAAAATGAACAAGGAAGGGTCACTTGACCAGTCCATTATACACCTGACAGACGAAATCCATGCTGGGAGTTCTGGAAATTTATTTTCTGTGTAACAACCGAAAATAACAAAAAGTGTGGAGGAAATTCCAATTAAAAAGTGTGTTTCACACCCATTTTTCAAATTATCTCACTCATTTGTTATTCGATTAAGCGAGGACATTTCGTGAAATGTATTCGGTTAAGCGGGGTAAAATAGCATTAGCCTAATGGGATTAAATTCGGTTCCGAAGGGTTTTATTCGAATAAGCGGGGTATTCGATTACCCGTTACCCGATTAAGTGGGGAGGACTGTATTTCCAGTTTTTATAACAAAATTCCGAATATTTTTCCTTGATTCTTAGCAGAAATTCCTGTTTTTTTCAAAGACCATTTCACAAAAATTTACGATATTTTCAAAAATTGTTTGATAAAATTCTGAAACTTATTTTTTGTAATACAGTCAAAGTTGTACTATCCGCACACCCATAATCCAATGTTTTCTCATTTTTTTATATGTTTAAAAATAATCGTTTCTGGATCACTAATTTGTAAATTTTTTAACTGCTTATTTCATTGTTTACATTCGTAAAATAACGCAAATTATAAAAAATAGTGGAATATACGTGTGCAGACTTTGACTATAAATTGCAGAAATTCCTGAGGTATATATATTTTTAAAAAATCATTTCACTATTTTTTCAAACAATCGTTTGATGAAATTAGTGATTTTTTTGCGATCAATTGATGAAATTTGCATTTTTTTCTGCAACTATTGCCATAGTTTGTGATATTTTCCAAAGATAAGTTGTCAAATATCACTATATGATCCACAATTTTCTGACAAATTTCGATATTTTTTCTACTACAATTGTTTACCAAAATTCACATTTTTTCCTACTATTATTTGCCAAAATTTGTGATATTTAAATACAAGCAAAATTTGTAATTTTTTCCACCAGCATTTCACCCCCCCCCCATTTTTTTCCATGATTCATCAAAGTTTATGTTTTTTTACTGCAGTTGACTGAAGGAATTTGTAGCTATTTGTCAGGTACAGTCGAAGATCTATAATCCGCACACGCTGCGGCCGACGGTTGTGCGGATTATGGAATTTTGTGGGTTATAGAGTATTATGTATATTATATGTGATTTTATTATTCCTAGACGACATTTTAATCCTTTAATCAATATAATATGAAAAAATAAATATGAAATCTAATAATTAATTTAATATGCTATCTGAAAAAATGCCTTTTTAAAGTTATTTTATAAAGAAATTTATATATAAGTGCATTTAAATAAAAATAATTACTATATATGTTTTGTAATGCTGTAATACTTTTTTTACTGTTAATAAAATAAAAGTGTTATATTAACAAAAAATAAATGTTTTATTATGATTTTTTTAATTTGTTTTAAAAATCATTTTTAGAACACAAATTTGTAAATTTTCTTTAGTGTTTGTTTCATTGTTTACATTCGTAAAATAACGCGGACTATAGAAAATTGCGGATTATGGGAGTGCGGATTATCGATCTTTGACTGTACTTTTGGCAGTAGATTGAATAAATGTCTGATATTTACTTCTGCTAAGCAACATGGGCTTTAGAATGGTGTGTGCATTATTGATTCTTGACTGTATTTGTCATCTTGGTTTAAAATTAGATTTATTTCTATTTTTCTGTCTTGGAATAATTACACACAAAAGTAAAGATTGAAAAATAAGATGAACAAACATTTGCAAAATGAGGAATTGAGAAAGCTCAGGTTCACTCTATCTGAAAAAAAGGTGCTTTTCCCCCCCTAACATGATGCTATTGAAAAGGGTGTATTTGCAGATACATATGTCTGGCTTTGATGGAACACACTAAGAATTTTGTATAGCTCCTCTCGCAATGACCTATTTCTGTAGAACCAATGGAAACACATGCAAATAATTTGTTGCCAACTTATGTTTGTAACTCTAAAATGCCTTTTTTTTTTCATTAAATCTTTACAGATCTATCGTGAAAGGATCATTTTAGTGCTTATACATTATCTGGGACAAGAGATAAACTGCCAAAAAGGGTTACCAACACATTCAAAACAGTAATTTAACATCGTTAAATTAATTAATTAAATATATTTAAAATTGTTAAAAAGGATAAATAACAAAAACAACAACAAAAAAAAAAAAACATAATAAATAAAAAAAATATATATAATAAATAAATAAATAACAAAAAAATACATAAATAAAAATGAGCTACTAAATAAATCCCATAAAATATATTACATATTATCATAATTGTAGTTTTTATCAGCTGTGCTATGCTACATAATTGTCATAAGGGTTTTGTTCTCTGTTCTCTGGTTCACAGTATATGACTGTAAAATTTTTCTTCCAAATCCAATTTTTCAGAATTTCTCTTTTACTTTAAACTATTTCTTTCAGAGTTTACGAAAAATATCAAGCATGAAATTTAAGAAAAAAATTATTACTAATTAAAAAAGTTATCTGATGTATTAACTCAAAGAATAGTTTTTTATAGTGTGTCAGTTACTTACCTGATAGTTGCTATTCGACCAGCCAAACATGCAGTTTACCGGATTGCCGAATAATTAAAATGACTATAAATGTCAGCAAAAATGAAAGTTGTGACAAATAATATGTCGTATCATCATACGATCAAATCACAAGTTGTAAAATTTTCAGTAGAAGAAAGACAAAAAAAAAAACATGTCTTACCATTCATTTTGTTAAGTAAAGGAGATAGATCAGTAAAATGATTTTAAAAATCAGCAATTGTTACAGAATACCATACATTAAAAGCAAAAAAACGGCAATCAAGGCTTTCTTTTTCTCAGTTTCACAAGTGTTTCAGCTAATCTGGCTTGTTTGGCTTTACAGACGCCAACACAAAGAATGAATCACAACGAACAAATTCATTTATGAATAATGAATCAATCCATAAATAATTTCAATTAACAAAATGAAACATTTATTTATTAAAAAAAGGAGTGAAAAGCATTAGTCAGAATTCCTAAATATAACACTTCAACGATGAATCTAACACTTTATTTTCTCCGATACAAAATACTCATCATTCTCGATATGTTTGCTTTGATTGATTGAATCCTTTTCAATGAGTCCTGATATAAAATGATTCATTCTTGCGTAGGCGTCTTGTGTTTCGTCGTGTTTGTAATATCAGGTAGTAACTTTTAAAGTGTTAGTTTATTAATCTCACTCTCTTTACTAAAATAAGTTAATACTAACTTAATTTATTTGGTTAATCTTCAACTAAAATTACACAATTTGCTGTTTGATAACGTGACTACACGAAATTTTATCTATCGTAACTTTCATTCTTCCGATAGTCATTTAAAGTATTATTAAAATGTTTTTCTAAGGATTTAAAGCATTATTAAAATGTAATGCTTTTTTGGATTTATTTTTGATAATGGCTTCATGCTCATTTCATATTTAGAATTTAATTTTTGTAATTTTTAAATAAAAATTATTTTTGATCTGAATCGCTTAAAAAAATACTTTACCTTTTTAAAGCATTTTTGCAATTGGAACTATACGCCTATGACTAACGGTTTTGAAATTAGCCATTTTCCACCGTTGAGAGTGAAAACAGTGTATATTAAAACGCATAAATAAAATTTTAAGATAAGTCTAAAGAAATGGCCCATCTGCGCATCCCTGAAATCTTCAAAAGACTTCCGGGTTCACCATTTCCGCTAAACAGTGCATTTGCAGACACCGAAATCCAATGAGAGTACAGGGTGCTTTCTGTCCATATCCAAATACGAAATCTAAGATATAATCGTTAAATACATGGCTGCTGCTTTGAAAAAGTAAGTTGTTTATTTTATTTTTTCAGTATCTACGTCGATCTTTTATTATTTTGTTAATTTTAGTTTATATAGCATAATAATCAATATTAACTGCAAAAATCAGCACATTGTTTTGACACAGTCAGTTGAATGGATCTTCGGAATTGATGTAATTTCTTTTACTTTATTTTTACTGCCATTGTCTATTTACTTTATTTTTAGTTATCTTTTTGCAGTTGTTTATTTTACCACACATAACACTTATATAGGTTTTTTTTTCTTTAGAATCTGAATTACTTTGCTCTGTTTATTATTATTATTTTTATATATCTGCTTTTGGGCAAAATTCTGCTAAATGTAAGTACTATTTTTGTTTTATTTGTAACTGTGCTAAGAATTGATTTTTGAAATTGATTGCAATTCTGAAACACCAACGAAATTCATTTTCAAATATGGCCATTAATTTTAAAAGTTAAAATCATTAGCTTTTTTATTTTTCTTGTAAAATTATACTTTTGTGCATGTTTTTAATGAAATATTTGAAGGCAAAATTTTTCTTCCTGGAATTTTTTTTTTTTTTTTTTCATGGAAGGTTCAAGGGGTGGGAGCACCCCCTGGCATAGAAATTAATATTAAATATTTATTTTCATTGTTAAAAAAAAAGAAAACACAGATTTTAATGAGTTTTTAAAGTAATCACTATATTGAAAAATAAGTTAATCTCATGGTTTCAGCTTGGCAATCACTTATAACAACAGCAGTTTGATGCCAAAAAAAAAAAAAAAAAAAAAAAAAAAAAATTACCAAGTTTATGGTGCAGGCCTCAAACTCATCTATTCTCCTTGTCAACCATACTGATTCAAGTCCATTCTTATCTAAATCTTACCTCATTGCTATCGAAAAACACTGTAGTTTAAATAAATTAAATGAATGTAAAGATAAAATATCTTTAATTTAATGTCATTGAATTTAAGAATTCAAATTTAATTTCTACTGTTGCTTTAGAACAAGCTATTACAAAAGAAATAAGGATACCAACGGAACTTGTTTTAAATGTCTGCAAGTTCTGAGAGGTTCTGCCTTTCTTGCTACTCTTAAAACAAACCCTTAATGAGGGTTCCATAAGGATTCCACAAAATACATTTGGAAAAACAGGCACAATTTCAATTATTTGCCAAATAACAGTGAAGATGCATTGTATGCAGGATGAAGAAAAGTCAGTTTGGCCGAAAAGGAAAAATATGATGGATCTTCTACCATACATTCTGCCAAATCATCCTGTATGCTTCAAGAAGAGGTTCCAGTAGAGGTCAATACCAGGCTCCAAGCTACTTCTTGAATTTGTGAGAATGACCATGGCCACCTTGTCATAATTGTTGGCTTTAAAAGATAAATGTGAAAAATAAATTTCAGATGCTTTAATAAGTTTGCAACTTTTATCAGATACTCACATCTTTAGTTTTTCCAGTTTCACTTGCATTTCAACAATTGTATTTTTCAGCTCAAGAAATCAAAGTATTTTTTAAAACTACGATATGACGTCATTGCATGAATTTCAATAAAACTATATAAAGGTACTCTAAATTGATTGAATCTTGACAGAGCAATATAAAGGTATTCTAAATTGTTTTGATGTCATTATGTGATCAATGTTTGGCCAATCGTAAAATTGTTTTATTTTTCAGAGATTTTCAGCATCTCCTCTTTTTGACAGTTAGCTGAAATTATGCAAAGTTAATGCATGATTTTCTTTGCTTTTTTTATGTTTATCGTGCATTATAGAATTAGTGCTGTTAATACAGTCAAATATCGATAATTCGTGCACCCATAATTCACAATTTTCTATAATTCACGTTACTTTAAGAATGTAAGCAGTAAAATAAATACTTTAAAAAAATTATTAATTCATGATCCAAAAATTATTTTATTAACAGTAAAAAATAAAATGTATTACAGAACATATCGTCGCCTGAGAATAATAAGATTTTATCTGTTTTTGAAAAAAATTAGCTTACCGATATAGATATTTGGTACTACTAGGTTATACCGTCTACCAAAAAATTATCACCTAACTATAAGATTAAATGCCAATAATGGATGATCGTGAATGTCACATTAAATGATATTAAATACAATTCATGTGTTTAAAATTTCATTAAGTGTTTTTTATTTCGTTTTTTATTTGAATTATTATTAATATTCTACTAATTATTTGTTTTTTCATTATTTAAAATAAAAATTATGTCAATATGTATAATTTGGCTATTAGTTTGGCGATTTGTATAATTTTGTGAAATTGGTCAACGGGATAACAGAATAGTACCAGATATTTTCTATTTGTATCCATGAAGGTATTTTTGCATCGAAATGATGTTATATATAATTTACGTTTAGTATAAGGATTATATTGTGACATTATTTTAATCCAGAAATTCCTTTATAGATACAAATAGAACATTTCTGTATCGATAAGAATTTTTTTTTTCAAAACACAGATAGAACCTTATTATTCTCAGTTGACAATATGTAATTATTTTTATTTAAATGTACATATATATTAATTTTTTAATAAAATAACTTTAAAAAGGCATTTTTTGAGGTAGCATATTAAATTGATTATTAGATATCATATTTATCTTTCCATATTGTACTGATTACAGAGCTAAAATGCTGTCTAAGAATAATAAAATGATGTATAACCCATAATATTCTATAATCATCACTATTCCATAATCCGCAGAACCTTTGGCTACAACTTGTGCGGATTATAGAACTTTGACTGTACAAAATATCAATCGTGATTAGCTTTTTGAGTGCATCACCCAACATGTGGCTCTTTTATGAAGATTTTATAAAAGTTTTTGCAATAGCTCTATTTTAGAAACTACTGCACAGATTTTCATCTAACTTCAGATTCAGTTAGAAGTTTACATACATTGTTGCTGACTAGATTTTGGTGTAAACCACCTTAACCCGTGGCGCTGCTATGTTGCATTTTTCAGGAAGTATCAACAATGAAAAGTTAGAAGAAAGTTTTGGGTTTGCCACATATGACTAGTTTTAATTCAGAAATATTGATAAAATAATGATAATTCATTTATACAAATTTATAATTATGCCATTTTCTAATAATTAACTTTATTTAGCTTTTTTCAACAACAAAATTTTGTTTTAAAGTATCTTAATTTCCTTTTTTTTCAGAATTCTTGAATGCATGTTAAAACTTTACAGTGTTGCTTCATTTATAATAGATGGTAGCACCAGAAAATACTTTTTTATTGCCAATCGCATTATTAGTGCATGGCATTGGGGTAAGAAAAATTATCATGTAAAAATAATTCTGAGTCGATGTATAGCCCGCGGGCTATACTTGCAACTCTGCTGCTTACACACAAACATTTTTACAGTACTCTTTGGTTTAGAGGTGGGGCTATACATCCGAAAATACTTTAAATATTTTTACAGACCTATTTTAAATCCTTATAAAATAGGTGAGATTCAGCCTAATAATTAGGAATTTAAGAACCAAATTAAAAATCAGGTGCAATAGTCTCTATCAAATCAATACAACTTGTGACCAGAAGTTGTGCAGATTTTAGAAATTTTGCAGATTTCTGGTCATTACTTTGTTTACATTTCTTAAACAATAATTTGAATGTACTTAATTGAAATTATGACGAATGCATATAATATAGTAATATATTAAAATATGAAATAAGCTAAAATAATATTAAATTAGATAATTTTAAAATATTCAAAGCAAAGATCAAGCTAATAATCAATAATATATGATTAAATATTCATTATAAAGATTAAATGTATTTTTATTAAATTATTGTATGAAACATGCCTCATACAGAAACATTAGTAATTCATATCTAAATCGTAATATAAAGAAGTTTTATTTCAGATTCAGCCAGACTTAATGCCAATTAATACATATTATGTTTAATTTACATGCTTGATTAATACATTAGTATGTTTCATAAAAAGATTGTGATTATCAGTGATATCAATAATATTTTTAACTCTTTCAGAAATAAATTCATTTTTCGTTCATGAAAACATGATTTCAGGAATATTAACAAAAATTACAAATTAAAATATTATATGCAATCAATTTAAAACCTAAAAATTCAAATTTTGCACCTTTATCTGAACTGAATGTTTCATTGTTCACATCTGTAAATTATGTGCAGATTTGAGTAAGTCTACTGTATATGTATATATTTATATATGTATATATATAATATATATATTAAGTAATTTGTCATCCATTAATATTTTATTAACTATTAAGAGGTTTTATATTACTTTCTACTTTTGTTTTATGTAATGAATCTTAAAAAATATTTAAGTCTAGTTATTATTTATAATCATTTATCTCATGAAACTCATCTGTTATGCATAAAAAAGTAATAAAAGTACTAAATTGAAAATTATACAATGAAAAAACTCTCTGCTATATCTTGTTAGGAAATTAGAGTTTTCCCTCCCCCTGCTTCTTAACATTTCAAAAAAGAGACATAAAATGACATTCGTTACTTTTCAGTAAGTAGTCTATAGCCATTTTATCTTTTTGTTGTATTCCCCCCCCCCCTCCAAATATTCTTTTAAATTCTCAGATGATCATAAGACAGGCTACAAAAAATATCTGTGTATTACAACCTGCTTTGTAGTTGGTCAATGGACAAGTAAGCCTACATGTTTTGTAAAATCTTTTGTATAAAACCAGGTAGAAAATTATAAACAAAAAAAAAAAAAAACTGTAAAGCATGGTTGTGTAAAATGAATCCCAACTTTATATTTTTTTATTATAAATTTCGAGCTAATAGGAAAACCCTTCCCTAATTCATTTCCTGCGAAAGAAGTGATTAGTAGAGTCAGTGTTTATAATTGAGTGAGCAGTATCGAAAAAGATTTATTTGTTTGTTTTTTTTTTCTAATTTTTCATTTGTCCAAACTAACATTTAAAAAAACTGTCCACGTTAAAACTCTTTGTAAACTAGTTTATTATTATGCTATGGTAAAATAGTAACTGTTAGGTTGTGATGCAGATATCACTCAATTATTTGAAATTGAATAGTATCCAGGTTTAAATATAATGTTGCATTAAATTAGTTAATTTATAATATAATTGTTTGCTTGATTTCTAACACACATAAACATTAATGCTTTACTCATTTAGAGCCTCCACAGTTCGATTAATCATTATGAATAATAATAAACATGAATAAATAATAAAGTTTTCTATTTATTTATATAAAATTAGTAGTTTTTTCATTTATAATTTTATTTTAAAAAATAATATTCTTTCATAAAATGTATGATTATACTTATTTAGCTGAAGATTTCAAAAGTAAATTTAGAATATTTATTCTCTAACTGATTATTAAATTTCTTTTTTCTTTCATGAAATATTTTTTTCTTGCATTTTGGTGGTGGTGGGGGGAGGGGAATTAAATGGACAACTTATTTGGCAAAAACCTATTTTTGATGGGAGGTTTTTAACCACATTTTCATGTTTTTTCCCCCCTATAGCATAAACTTACTAATCCTGGTCACAGTTTTTTGAAATGAAGATGGAGATAGAATTCTAAAAACTGAATTCCAAACCATTTAAATGTGTGCATTTTTTTTAAAAAAAATTAATTGTTGCAAAGACTGTCTTAAATGTTAGTTAAATCTAGATTTATTTCTACATTATCAACTCTCTACATAAAAAGGCACCACTGTTTCTAAATAGAGATTACACATTTCTAATGGCTACATCAGCAGATTCTGAGTTGATCTAGTTTCACTTTAATGCTGGATTTGTTTTACTTCATTTCTTTGTTACTTGATGGATTGCAATTGTATGAAAGATTTACAGTCAAAGTTCTTTAATCCGCACAAGTTGGGACCAAAGGTTGTGTGGATTATGGAATATTGTAGATTATCGAGTATTATGGATTATACGTTATTTTATTATTCCTAGACAGCATTTTAATCCTTTAATCAGTATAATATGAAATCTGGTAATAATTTAATGTTATCTCAAAAAATGCCTAAAATTTTTTAAGGTTATTTTATTTAAAAAAATGGTACTATACTCTGTTATCCCGTCGACCAATTTTGCCAAATTATACAAATCGGCAAACTAGTAGCCAAATTATACATAGTGACATAATTTTTATTTTAAATAACGAAAAAACAAATAATTAGTGGAATATTAATAAAAATACAAATAAAAAGTCGAAATAAAAATTACTTAATGACATTTTAAACACGTGAATCGTATTTAATGTCATTGAATGTGACATTCACGATCCTCCATTATTGGCATTCAATCTTATAGTTTGGCGATAATTTTTTGGTCGACGGGATAACCTAGTAGTACCAAAAAATTATATGTAAGTGCATTTAAATAAAAATAATTACATATGTTTCGAGATGCCTTAATCCGTTTTTTACAGTTAAGAAAATAAAACAGTTACATTAAATAAAAATGAATGTTTTATGTTGATTTTTTTTTTCAATTTTTTATTATTTGTTTTTTAAATTATTTTTGGGTCATGAATTTGTAATTTTTCTTAACTGTTTATTTCATTCTTTACATTCGTAAAGAATCGCAAATTATAGAAAATTGCAGATTATGGGTGCGTGGATTATCGATCTTTGACTGTAATTCCATTACACAAAATGATTCATCCATTTAAATAAACAGAAAATTTACTTTCAGTTTATAAATACTTCCACTTTCATTTCATTCCTATTACTGAAAATAAGGTTTTGAGAGATCCTCAATGTTCGCTCGTTGTGAATGAAAAATATGATAAGGTTGGACTTTAACCTCTTCAAACCTGAGATACACAAATGTGTACCTCCATTCTTTTCTTCATGAAAACTAAACCGTTCAAATTTTTTGCATTTTTACTTTACCTTTATACTGCTGAATGTTTTTTGCTTTAAAACAAAACCAATAAATGTCGGCATTGATGAATATTACCTCATAAATTGAGTATTATTTTCATCCGAGTTTCGAAAATACCTTCAACACATTGTGGCCAAGAAAGTAAGAAATATTTTTAATTATTAAACTTGAATGCTTTACAATAAAATAAGTTGAGAATTTGCTGATCATTTACTTGTTTTAAAGACCTTAATTTTGTTATTGCATAAATTTATATTACTGATAGTTAAACTGGTGTTTTAAGGGGATTAGTACTTTACTATCCATACTTGTAAACCTAAATTACTACTCCCCTAAAGTACTGATTTCCTAAAAATGACTCTTTCTGTCATCTATGGTGCCATTTTGATTATGCAAAAGCAATAAATATATATTTGTAGAGGTATTTTATGCTCAGGTCTTAAGAGAATAAAGTTGTTTGTTTTTTGTGAAAATTTCTGCTACATAATGTTATCAAAAGTTAGGTACTTTCCAGTTGGATGCATGTATTATATGTCCATACATTTATATGTATACACATATAGTTGCCAGCTTGTATGAATTTTTTTAACCACTAAAATTTGGCAGAAATTTTTCTCTGCTTTCATGTTCGGAAATCATTAAATTTCAGAGATTGTTTCAGGTAAAATTTTCAATTAAATTTTATTGGTGGGAAAAATCCATACAAGTGGGTAGCTTTGTATATATATATCTACTGCGTAACATATTTAATCTGGACACCTATAAATCAAAAACTTCTGTAATCCGAGCATTTAAATATGTTTATTCTTTTTTATTTTGAATTAGAGATGTTACTAGATGACGCCGTAGTAATGAATAAATGAATTTTAGAAAATGGTTAAGAAAAATGAAAAGACTACCTAATAATGCTATTTTTTTTTTTTCAGATTTAAAACTGTAAAATCTTCTTAAATTACATGTGTAATTAATATAGGCGTCGTTTTAGATATTTAGTTGTGAAAATTCATGACTAATAGTTATTTCACTACTTTTTTTTTCCAAAAATGTCAAGAAAACATTGCAAAATCAGTTTTTTTTTCTGTTTTTAGTATTATTAAAGTATTTAACATGTAACTTATTTTGATACAATTTTTAATTGCTATATATTATTAAATTTTTTATAACATTAGCCTTATATATCACAGTTTTTAAATATGTTAATGTAATTATAAGGTTATTTTTTAAATTATAAATGTAAGTTTAAAATACTATAATTTTAATCACTATAAATTTTTTTGGTTAAAAATATTTTTTTTTCAATATTTTTCATGACAAGTCTGTTATTCATGTGATTTGCATTATTTGTTGAGTATTCAGAAATCACAATTTAGATTAAAAATTTTACATTTGTTTTGTTTTCTGCAAAATTTACGACAGATGACGACATTGCATAAATATACATAGTTATCGTTTTTTAAAATTTTTTTTCGAGCAATTTGAATTGCTTTCTCTTAATGTTGTCAATTATCAAGTTTCTTGCATTTTTCTGCTGCTGTATTAAAAAGAGATATTTGTAGTATCATTTATATACAGGCATCTCATTTCAGAGCATATTTTAAGGCATTTTCACTGGGTGACATTAGGTTTGGTCTTTTGGTCCAAACAAATAAATCTCATCTACTAAAATGGTTTCATGAAACACTATTTATCTGTATAACAAATTACATACAACATTTGAACTCATAACAAATGATGAGTTAAAATGTTTTTTCTTCGTGTTAAATTAAAAGCAGTTATAGTAATAGAATCAATAGTAATGAATATTTGTAATAAAATAACTGTCAAGCTCTATAACGTTTCTCGGAATATTTCAACAGACGTGGCATTTTTTTGTTTTTCTTTTTCGGCAGATGGCCAGAGTGTGTCAATCAATTGGACTCTGATTGGCTGTTTGCGAATCACTTTATAAAGCTACCAATGTTTTACTCGTTTTTCTGCAGTGGATGTGGATGATATATCTAGTCATTAAAAACTACTAAGACATGAAAGGAAGATTTTTGATTGCCTTCGCTGTTAATGGTTTCTTATTTTTAGCTTTGCGCGTTCAAAAAAGGACTTTTTTAAGTACATTTTTAAGCTCTTTTTTATTAGTATCGAAAACAAATTTTAGAAATTTTATTTCTATTATTATAATTTTAATATGAATTTCTATAAACTTCTTCCAGCTTTTTCTTTTATTTTTTACATATTTTGTGGGCAATTCATTCCAAATTTAACAGGGACTTTCCATTAATACGTTAATAATCCGTTAATATGTTGTTCATTTTAATCGAGGTGTTTAAATTGTTTACGGCAAAGTGGAAAGAAAATCTAAGACAGTTCATAACTGTTTCAAACATGCTGGTTTTATCCAAGTTCATCAGATCTCGAGTACCGTAATTTCCTACGTATAATCCGAGGATCAAACATTTTTTTTCGGACCCAGAAATCTTATTTAGTGGTTGAAGACAAATATTTACGGCGATCTAATAAGTTACAATGCTTTTTAAACAAATTCGGGTCTAAAAATAATTGTTTGATCCGCGGATTATACACAGGAAATTACGGTAATGGTAATGAAGAAGACATTACAGTATTGGAAGAGATTCCAATACTGTTTAAAGAGTTATTAGATCATGAAATAAAAAATAACGGGTGATGTCCAGATGCTCATTGATTTTGATAAGGATATCATCACATCACTAGATGCAACGATTTCTGAAATTGAAAAAGACAAAAAGACAAAAAATTCTTCAGACTCGGGATCGAAAGTGATACGGAGTTAGTATAAAATAAGCCTTGGCTACAAGTGAAAAATTGCATTGCATTGAAGCAATCAGAAATTATCTAACATCAATTTCTGAAACAGCGGATATTGTTCAAAATTCATTGTATAATATAGAAAAAGAATTGTAGGCAAAGCATCTAGGGATACGCAAATTTTAATTCATCAGTATTTAATGTTACAATAGAAAAGAAAGTCATCAGAAATCTGATTTTTATTTTTTTCAATTTCGTTTTTGTTTTTATTTTGTTTAAAATATAGCTTTTTTGCTTAAAAATGCAAGAACAGTCGTGAATTTAAAATTATCTTAAATTAATTTAAAATACGGCTTTTTATAAACCTATTTTTCCCCGACTCCGGTTACCACGACACTCCGCTTATGATAACACTTTTTATGGTCCTGAGAACGTCGGGATAACGAGGTTCGACTGTATATATATTATGTATGTAATTATATATGCATACATAAGTACATATTAGATACCCATATAAATAAATGCTATATACCTATGTATATTTTGTTAACATCTGAACGTCATGAAGTTTTTTAAAGTAACTCAAAAGGGAAAGGAAATTTCTGTCAGGTTTCTTTTTGGAACAGAATTATTTTATTTGATACAACACTTTTAGGTAATTTAAGTTGTGATAAAAATCAATTTGAAGTGAATGTAGTTAGCATGGAGAATTTTTAAAAAAAAGCAGAATGTGGGGGTAGTTAAAATTTTAAACAGTCAAACCATTCAAAATAATATCTATTTTGAAACATTAATCTCTTTAAATCTATTATACAAGCTTTTATCGGATATTTGGATTTATATCTTTTCGCAGACTGCCACAAAACTTTCATTTTTAAATCTATAGATTTATGTTGCTTTTTTTTAATAATTACTAAGCTACAAAAAAGAAAATAACCATCATATGTTAGTGTTATTTTATTGTATGAATAAATGTTAAAATGTGTCTAAAGTCAAAGAATTTTGTTTTATTGTGTATATGGGAAAAAAAATTCTCCTTTTTGACTTACTTTCGACTTTTATGCTTGCCGTAGTGGGAGGAATGATTATCAGTACTATGTCAAGTGCCAGACCCCCCCCCTTAAAGATGACAACATTATGTATGATACAGTATCCTATCACATAAGCTCCAGAGAAAGATGTAGATGGAAGAGGATTAATATATCTATTTATATAATGTACACATATGTATCTGTATCTATGCTTGAGTTAAGGGGGTTGTTCACTCATCTTCCAAATTCACCTCAGTAATATAAAGTCATTTGATACATTTGTATGTTTAAAATATCTCTTCAGAAAATTAATTTTCTTAACTTCTATTTTTTGTATATACTTCTTAAAATTTGGCTCTGTTTTTCTTAGTTGTTAAACACTGTTTATGAAGCATATGTTTAATTTTATAAAAAGTGTTAAAATTTTACTTTTGTCTGCTTTAAACACATAAAATATTAAATTAAGCCTAGATTTTTGAAATAGTTTGACAACTAAGGAATAAAAAAAGCATCTTTCAAAAAGAAAACACAAAAAAAAATTAAAAATTTAATCTCCTTAAAAAGATATTTTGAATACATGAATGTATCCAACGTCCATAGATTTAACATTAGGAAGCAGAATTCCGAAGCTGAGTGACCAGTTCCCAATAAATGAAAATTGACAAACTGGCTTCTTAGTTTTCAGTAAAATTTAATGCAGTTTCTTAAAAAAGTCTTATTTATTATTTTTCTTCCTGTTTTTTAGATTAAATGGTAGCTAAAACTGTTTTTGCTGAAGTTCAGAAAGTCATTTCCTTGATTGAAAATGGTAACTATTTCTTTATAGTGAAACTTCGAAAAAGTTTCTGTTATCATCCGAAACCAATTTTTTTATTTTAAGAAAATGTCATCGATTACAGAAGAAAATTCTTCCTCCTGTCAACAGCAATTTGTTCCTCAAAATGGGGAAAAAGAAAAACATTCCTCCACTGGTAAAAGAAAAATACCTCTCATTTGTGAAGTATGTTCTAAAACATTTTCTAAGAGTAGTAATCTAAGAAGACATCTCTTGACACATACAGGCGAAAAACCTTTTGTTTGTGAAATATGTTCCAAAGAATTTTCTCAGAATAGTGGTTTAAAAAATCATCTCTTGACACATACAGGTAACAAACCTTTTGTTTGTGAAATATGTTCCAAAGAATTTTCTCAGAATAGTGGTTTAAAAAAACATCTCTTGACACATACAGGTAAAAAACCTTTTGTTTGTGAAATATGCTCAAAAGGATTTTCTCAGAATAGTCATCTAAGGAAGCATCTCTCAATTCATACAGGTGAGAAACCGTTTGTTTGCGAAATATGCTCCAAAGGATTTTCTCATGAGAGTACTCGAAGAACCCATCTCTTGTCTCATACAGGAGAAAAACCCTTTGTTTGTGAAGTATGTTCCAAGGGATTTTCTGAAAATAGTAGTCTAAGAAAGCACCGCTTGACTCATACAGGTGAAAAACCTTTTGTTTGTGAAATATGTTTCAGAGGATTTTCTGATAATAGTACTCTAAGAAAGCACCGCTTGACTCATACAAGTGAAAAACCTTTTGTTTGTGAAATATGTTCGAAAGGATTTACTCGGAAGGCTCATCTAAGAATCCATCTCTTCACTCATACAGGTGGGAAACCTTTTGCTTGTGAAGTATGTGCCAAGGGATTCTCTGACAATAGTAGTCTAAGAAAGCATCGTTTGACTCATACAGGTGAAAAACCTTTTGTTTGTGAAATGTGCTCCAAAGGATTTTCTGATAAAACTACTTTGAGAATCCATCATTTGACTCATACAGGTGAAAAACCTTTTGTTTGTGAAGTATGTTCCAAAGGTTTTTCTCAGAAGGGTAATCTAACAACACATCTCTTGACACATACAGGAGAGAACCTTTTTGTTTGTGAAGTATGTTCCAAAGCATTTTCTTATAGGAGTAATCTAAGGAGACATCATCTATCTCATATCAAATAGACACCTCCTGAAAATTTCTTACCTTTTTACTCTCATAATTGAGTATGAAGCCTGTATCTGTCAATGCATTTACTATTATAGAATCACTTGTGTTTTAGCATGTAGTATTGAAATAAAAATGTACTCTTTTTTTTTTTTAAATCTTCAAAAAATCTTCCACGGCGTATTGTGTTTTTGATAATAAGCCAATAACTCATCACTTTTTCACTACATAACGATAAGCGTTTATCGTAAAGATTTAGTATGGTTACTTTTGCTTTTTTAAAAATTTCTCTTTAACCCTTTAAGACTTGGTAAGTTTTGATAGAAATTAAAAGTTTATCTCCAAAATTTATATTTCAGCCTTAATTAAACTTTAGCTAAATAGAGGCATGTATATTTAGATAGCAGATATAATACAGGTATGTACAAAAATATTCAAGTACGCTTCAATCTATTGACATAATTGTCAAATGTCAACCTGTTATGCGTCTTTCATACTTTCCAACATACTTGAAATTATTTATGGTTTTGATTGGTCTGTTTGTCCGAACTTTACATAAATATAGTTGAATTGTTCTTTAATTGAACAGAATACCTGCGTGTCAGGAAAAAACTGATAAAGAGGGAATTAGAAAATTTAAGTTGGAACTTTTTAAATATTTGAAGCGATCAAGGAATTTTTGATGAACCACTCTTCATCGCCGTAAAAGAAAAAATTTTGAATTACTCATCCAATCTAAAATTGCATACAAAATTGATGCTTACATATAACGATAGAAAAGTTTAAAAGCAGCTCATACTTTTATTAGCATTTGTCTAGATTAAAATGGTCGATTGTGGATGGTTTTACAACAATATATAAGCCAAATGTTTATAGAGAAAGGTCAGGGAAAAATTCGGGAATGTTTTTATCAGAATTGTGTAAACTTTGTTGAAATATGTTACTGAGGTTAATATGGCATCTTCGGTATTAAAAATATATGTGGCCAGTGTTCTCGCACACATTTGACCAACGTTAATAATTTGGCTAATTAAAAATAAAAAAACATTCGCCAAAGGAAAAAAGTATTAGCCAAATAGATTCACCGTGTAGCACTAAAAAATGACCTTTAATTCTTTAATGTACCTCCTTTTTCTCAATATGCGCTAAAATTTTTATAACTGCGACAACAATTGCTATTAATCTAAATTCAACTATCCGCCACAAATATATTAAAAATATGCATATTTAAAAAAATTCTAAAATCGATTTATTTTATTAAAATGTTATAAAATAAAACTTCCTAAGTTAATTGAGAATTTTATGATATTGCATACAATGAATCTGAAAAATCAAAATAAGTCATATTCAAATAAACTTATTTTTCTAGAATTCTTCGGCTTTTTTAGAAGCCCATACTTCAAATGTAGTTTCAAAATTGTACTCTTCAAAGTACAGGGCAAAAGTACACCCACAAAAAAGAGAAGAACAAAAAAGCAAAAATTGAGCACTAGCAATTTGGCGAATATAATCGCTTGTTTACCCACCAAATGAAGAATTCAGTCGCAATTTGGCGCAATGGCGAGCGACAGCGAGAACACTGTGTGTGGCCCTTCATGATTCATTTAAAGGACCCTTCAAAACTATTCCATTTCATTATGTTCTATACTGAAATTTCGTTAATTTATAAAAACACAATATTTATAAACACCCATTGTCATCGTCTTGTCTGTCCATCTGGCCACACATAACACTGCAAGAACTATCCAGCTAAACGGTTTGAAACTTAATATTTATATTCACTGCCGAATTTAGTTTATTCATTTAAAATTTTATAATAATTGTATCAAAACTTAAAGAGATTTTATAAAAGTTTTTTTCGTTCCATTCAAACCTGTAATACATCATTAATTCAATGATATCCCATTATGAAGTCATATTTTTTCGTATTTCTGAATGTAACATACATAAAATAATAAGTTTTGAATCATGCATTGTTGTATGAAAGTGCAACAGCTGTTGCACCAATTTTTGAATACTTTTGAACAATGACCTAAGATACCTAGACACCACAATGGCAACCTTTTCGTAGGCCGACATCTTTGCCTTCCGTCACGTGACGGAGGGCAGATTTTGCGCGCCAAACCGGTTTTTCTTCTATGTTTCTTCCCAGCTTCGCTTCTTTGTTTACATTTATTTTATTGCGAGAAGGAAATCTGAAAGTTGCCAATGAAGCGATCACCGCCAAAAAACAGCATCTTTTCGCCAAAGATTTTGGATTCGAAACCATTCCGAGATAACAATGGGATGTGGCGTCTACGTATATTAGAAAGTCAATGCTTTTGAAACTAGTTATACAGCAGAAAACCTCTAATTCATAAAAATTTCTTCCAAGAGTTGTGCAGATGAGATATTTTTTCTGCAGATTACAGATCATGTCTATTTAATCTTTGTTTGCACTGAAAAAATTCATATATTGAATAAATTTAGATTGTTAATTCTTTCAAATAAAGAAATTACAGATTTTAATGTATAAGTTAAGTGAAAACTATTTTTAAAATGATAACTTTTGAACACAGCATAAGTAATTGTTTGTTTTAAGACTTTTTGTTTATATTGTTTGAATTTATCTTGAACTCTATAAATAGTCAAAAATTATTGTAGAGTTACAAAGCTTTGTGGGTCTAAATAATAAAAATATTAATAATAATAATTCTGGTCAGAAGGAATAAGCAATGTGTTCCATAGGATATTTTTTAATTCAGATTTCTTTCTAAAATAATATATATAACTATTGCAGTGCATTATTTTGTTATAATAAAAAAATAAGATTAAGTAATCTATTTATGAATAATTCTTTAAAAAGTTTTTAAAAAAAAGTACAAGACAGAAATTTTTTTATTGTCAGTTCTTTCTACAACAAAATTTTTGTACTACTTGACTATCCCATTGACCAAATTCACCAAAATATACAAATTGACATAATTTTTATTTTAAATAATGAAAAAGCAAATAAATTAATAAACCATTAATAAAAATATTAATTAAAAGTTGAATTAAAAATCACTCAATGATATAACGACACATGTAACGTGTTCAAAGTCAGTGAATGTCAGATTTACGATTATTCATTATTCACAGTTAATCTTATAGTTAGGTGATAGTTTTTTGGTTGACGGGATAATCTGGTAGTACTCAAAATTTGTGTAGAAGATGCATTGTCCTTAAAGTCAGTTAATATCGCAGTGTACCATTGAAGGTTCCAATGGATACAGCTAAATGACTTGCATACATTTATTCACACATAACCTATTGTAGTTAGGTTACACATGCAGATACAACACAGTCAGGTCCGGTGGGAGAGAGGGGAAAGAGAAACTGTCCAGGGGCCTGGTTTCAGAAGGAACAAGTTGAAGAAAGAGATTTTATACTATTGCAAATCCAAACTTGCTCATACTTTTTCCTTTGTAATCAGAAAAAAACATTTTCTAGAAACGTGGCTGGAAGATTTTCAACAAAATCACAAAGATTCCCCTCCCCCCACGCTGTGAAATACTGCATCTATTTTCGTGAGAATAAAAATATTGGTGATTTCACTAGCTGAAAATTTCTCGAATTTCAAATGAACCGAAAGTTGAAAAATCTCAAAAACACATTTAGCGATGTTGAAGCCAAACATGTGATAATTTTGAATTACTTCACAGAAGCTGGTATAAATATTGTTAATAAATGAGCTGCATTCCATTAGTTTTATCAATCAATACTTATATAGTATTCAACAATTTTTTGTACTTATTTCTTATTTAACACGGTGACTGACACTGACATTTTTATCTAGGCCACATTCGGCACCCGTGACTGACAGAATAAAAAATAATATAAAACTAAAAAAAAAATATATTGTTTTATAATTATTAAAGAAGTCTAATCCTGTAATAAACAATAGTTAAGTAAATTTAAAATAAATTTTCAGTAATTACTCAAAACAACATATTTATTTTTAGTTTTATATCACAGCGGTTCCCAATCTATAGGTCGCGACCCACTGGTGGGCCGTGGCAGTTGTTTTAGTGGGTGTCTGAACAATCAAGGTTTGCCATCAACATACATCTTTTATGTCATCTGTTTAAAAAGAAATGATAATTTCAACAGGAAGTAATATTTTAAGGGAATTTACTTTATTTCCTTCTAGATTAATATACGAACAGAATATCGAGTAAATAAAATATCCAGAAATATTTAAATTAGCTTTGAGGTCCTTGATGAAATTTAACATTTCGTGTTTATGTATTATATACATGCTTTTCTACTTTGATATTTTTGAAAAACAAATACTAAGACAAACTGCGTGTTAATACATTTTCTCACATTGGTACACACCAGTACCAGAAATCTCATTGATTCTAAATTTATGTTTTTATCATAATTAAACGTATTTTTAACTGTCTTTGTAGTTTGTGCATTGTTTTAATTACTATTCTCTTATGCACATTGAGATTACCAATTCTAGTTTTTGTTGATAAAGTATCTTCCGTGTGAAGATTTGAGTTTTTTGTAGGATAGAATAGCTGAACGCATAGAGATCGTACAAAAATTGCTATACGGTCAAATCTCGTTAACATGAACACGCTTAGCGTGAATTACTTTTAACATGAACTGTTTTCTCAGTCCCCTGTAAAAACGAATACGAAAATTTAATACTAATAACATGAAGCAAATTTTGATTCCCCTTGAGGTTCATGTTAACGAGATTTGGCTGTACTAATATACTAATCTATCTTGGGTGGATCGCGAAATTTTTTTCATTGAAATGTGGGTCGCGTGCCAAGAAAGTTTGGGAACCGCTGTTATATCATATTTTAGTCTGTCAGTCCCAGGTGACTGACGCAGCCTGATCGTGAAGTTCGTGTCTGTCACCGGCGGTCAACGTATTAAGTAACTGTAATCATTAAATTTTGGATAAGCAAAAAATTTCTGATGTTTTCTTATTATTTCAGACAAAAATAAATAAATAATTTGCGAGTCTTGAATTTTCGCGATTACGATGGGTTCGCGAAAATGTGTGCCTTTATAGTTCAAGAGTTAACAGCAGAACCACGTGTCATCGAGCACAAAAATAAACCCGCCGGAAGTGAAGTGGTGCATAAGCCAAAAAATTAATAGCATTAATGGTTTGTAAGTTTAGCACTGTGTTATCCTGCACCCAGTTTTCCATGTTTTCATACTTTTGAATGTATTGCAAACACAGTGTTAAGCCCAGAAGCGGATTAACTAGCATCCGGGATCCTAGGCTTGATTTTCTGAGGGCCCCCTTTCAATCCTTCAAAGAGGTATATACTGGAAAAATTAAAACGCTTGCTTTATTAACTCATAAATCAATGATAAAAATATAAATAATTACGACAACGAATTTCGTACATGTTTTGTCTTTTATAATTAATTTTAATGTCCGAGCAGTGTAAAAGAATATTTTCTTATTCTTTATATTAGGAAAATTTTAGCACCGGGCCTCCTTTTCTTCGGGCCCCTAGGCTTCAGCCTACTCAGCCTAATGGGTAATCCGCCTCTGGTTAAGCCTACGAATAAAGCACTAGTAGTATTCATTTTTGGCTTATGCGCCCCTTCGCTTCCGATAGACATGGATCATTAGATTATCCCTATAACTACTCTTTCATAAAATAAAGGCTTTTTTGTTCTGCTCGATGACTTAGGGTTTTGTGTTGTCGGCTCTTGGACTATTACAGTTGTGGACCGTGTTACAAAGTGTTACTTTTTATTGTATTATATTGGCAGGACTCAGAGAAAATTCAAAGTGAGATGTAAAGAACACATTGCAGACATAAAATTTAATAGAGATAAAGCCACATTATCAAGGCTAAATGAAATAGAAAACATAGATATTTTGTTTAATGAAAGTGGATTAATTTATAGGTCAGATTTTTATTTGTAACTTTTTATCAGAGAATATTGAAATTTACGTCAGAAGCTCAATGGTCTGCAATGACTCCTTGTCATTTCAAATACCAAATATTTGGGTTGAATCGTTAGAAAATTTGAAAATTAAAATTAAGCAACGTGAAACATAATTAAAATATAACGCGCGTGATTTTTATTTATTTTTAAATTTCATTTGTAACAGTTTATTGTCATTTTCCATCTTTGTGTTCATCTCTATTTTGTTTTTTTCTGATGATGATTGAGTAAATTCAATAGAGACATGTCAAATTATTGAGACCTTTTATAATGTATTTTATTAGTATTTGACGTCCGTTTTAGCAATTAAATATTTTAATATATATATATTTTTAAAACTTAATAGCTGTTTCAATCTTCTTCTTTTAAAATACACTGATCTACAGTTACACCAAAATCAACCACTCGTCGAATTTTCCAAATCATGCGCAGTGAATAATAAGGGGGAGGGGTTTATATTTTCTCTCGCTCAATGACGCAAAAAGATAAATGAGTGCTTATGTTAATTGTAGCTACTATTGTTGATTATTAACCCCTTCCGTGTATATCTAAGAAACCACTTCAATTTAATTCCCAAACGCCACATTGGCATCGGAATTTTGATTTAAAAATTTACGGTTTATTGAATGCGCGATATAGCTTCATCTTATTTATAAATAAAGTTGTTTTCAAATTCTGGTGTCAATCATTAATTTCAACATTTAAGCAATGAATTTGTTCTGCGCCGCAAAGGGTTAAACTGTTGTAATAACTTCATTTTGTGCTAAGAAAAGAATAGGATGATGAAACATTCGAGTGTATAGTGAGTGCAGTGTTAAACATCATGTTAGCTTCATCTGTGCAAACAGGATGAGCGAGTGTTGAAACACTTATTTTAGTGACAATTTAGTATTTCTGCAAAACTGTGAAAAGGTTCTCCCAACTCCATTGGATTTCTGAACAGAATTTCATTTGGATTTTCGGAACATGAATTCATTTAATGTGCGTGAAATCTTTTCTAGGGGAAGCTCAAAATGTTTAAAAAGGGGGCTAAGTCCCCTTAGCTATGCCTTGACCATATGACCTATCCCAATGCTCTTCTCGTACCTCGAAACGGTGGGAAACAAAATTAAGTCAGAGATGCTTTTCAGGAAAATTTGCAAACTAACCAGATTTGGTCGTATTATGACTAGCCTCTTTTGGCGACCAGTTTGGTCTCCTTTAAATATATGTTAAGCACGTAATCATGCCACTTTTATTCCTAAATTAATTTACATTTTACTTACTCAATCAGGAGATTCTGAAAGGGAAATCAAGAATTCGTTATTTGGTACTACTTGATTACACAGTCGACCAAAAATTTATCGAAAAACTATAAGATTAAATTCCTATAATGGCTGATCGTAAATTCCATATGCACTTCACCTTAAGGTGCCCCAAAATTAATTTTTTTAGTCTTACTTTCTAAAAAGTTTCTTCTACTCCTATTATTAAACTATATGACGTTAGAACTCATCTGGTAAAAAATTAAGAGGTCTCTCAAAGTCAAAAAATTTCACTAATTTTGATAAAAATATGGAATTTTAATTATGAATGAGGATGAATTATGCATAATTTATTTCCATTAAAAATTTTTTAGTATTTATTATTGACAAAAATATAATAAAAAGAATAATTAAATATAAAAACACAATTAAAATCTGCACCTGCTAGTTTTATATATTTTCACTGCACCTAGTTAGAAGCTATATCATCAGTAGAACCTGCATAGAACGATGTATTTATGTATGTAACGAAGAGAAAAATCAAACTCGCCATTAAGCATCATATCTTAAAAAAGATTAAAGTTATACATGACAAATAAGTAGTACCATATATTTCCATGCATAAGTCGAGTATACGACATGTCAGTGAAAATTCGTCCAAAATTGAAAACTCTTATACAAGTTGACGTAAAAAAATTATGATGAAAAAATTCATCAAAGATTTTTTTTGGTACATATGTAATGGCTAAAAATACTATCTTTGAAATGATTTATCTGTCCTATTTGTACATTCTGCCAAATATTTTCGATTGGATCTTGCTCATTCTGTTATGACTTGCTCAGGGCCTGACTAGTGCAGGGACCTGTGGGGCAATTGCCCCGGGCCCCCCGCCTTGAGCCCCCCCCCCAAGGCCAGATATAAGGTTTTCGTTAAAGGAGTGTTAAAAGATAAAAATTGCCAAAAGTGACCAAAACAATTTTTTTTTCAGTTTTAAAGGACTCTCTTCTCCTATCTCCTCTGTTTCTGTGCCCTCTGCTCCCTTAAAGGCCTCATATTTATTCTTATATTCTTGTAACCGAGAAAAAAATCTTTTTTATAGTTTCTTAAAGTTATCTTTTTTTCTGATATTATGCATATAGATGTGAATAGAACTTGGTACGAAATTTATGTATACATACAATAGGTATGAATTTTAGTTTTAGTCACTTCAGTATAATTTACGAAAAGTTTTAAGATAGAAGGGGGCCCCCCTAATAATGTTTGCCCCAGGGCCCCCCATTGTCTAAGTCGGGCCCTGGACGTGCTCTTTCATTAAAATCAAATATCCCATTTTTGGATGGAATTACCAACAGAATGATCGTTTGATCTTTCAAAAAAATATTGCATCAATAATTCGATGAAATTATAGATGCTGCTCTTTTTGAAACAAGTTGGAAATTACACGTAAAACATTGCACATGAGCGGTCGACTATAACGGCATTTTAAAAATATTCAGATTTTGCTGTTACAGTAAACAGTACTTCGGATATAGTATAGCGTTTGAAATATTTTGTGTGTTCCTGTACATATTTCCTACTTTCTATTATACAGGAAATAACTTGTAGTAATCCTCAGCAACCTATATCAATTTTATAAAATGTTAAAAAGTTAAATGCAATTAAAACATGCATCAAACAATGTTCTTCCTAGAACTGTAATTGAATACTTTTGTGCGGCACTGTAATTGAATAACAAATATTCTTTGAACCACAGATTGTACAGAATGTATATTATAGTATGAACCGCATAGATACACATAAATTTTATTATGTTCGAAAAAATATAACCCCATTAAAGTGCACTTGAAACTTTTTCCCCCATGGACCGTAATGTATCGGAATACTTCTGTTTGTCCGAGTCATTGAACTAGGCGTCCGATTTTCATAAAATTTGAAATGACTCGACAAAATTATGTAATAATTATATATTTTAAATTTCACACGATTCGGTTGGGTAATTTTTGCATTGTTATATACAGACAGATAGACGATCCTGACTGACAGTAGTTCATTGGGATGGGAAGTCATTACCTGATTTATAATCAAGTGAAACAAGAAAAGTCGATCATTTATGAGTGTTAGTTTCTTTTCTTAACCCTTTCGGGTCTGGTGTACTATTGTACATGTTTTTTAATGGCGTATTATTTTGTTTTAAGTAATAATTTTGCTACTATTTATATGTAGTAATGTTAGGATATGTCTAGGCATTTACTATATGATTTCATTTATGTTTAGGCATAAACTAATAATAGTTATTATTTGCTTAATTCTTTTTGTGCCTTTTGCTATTCTTTTATTTTAAACATACATTTTACTCTTAAAATTTAAAATAATAGTTACTTTTCTGAAAGAATCATGAGTCAAAACAGTATTAGAATGTTGCAATATAAATTAAATCTTATTGTAATACAAGTTTTTCTAAACATCTCTAGAAATTCTTCCTTGCCCTTTTATCATATCAATATTAATTGAAGGGTACATAAAACCACAAAATTCGTTACCTTTCAGACAATGAAATTTTCGTTAAACACTAAATAATTTATTTGGATAGCAAGTGTTAATGTTATTGCAGTAAAAGTAATTTTTTCGAAACATTGAAAAAAAATTCGGACCCGAAAGGGTTAAATATAGTAGTACAAAACTTTTTGTACTATGCAGTTTGCAATTTTGAATGAAGTTCCTTTTAGTCATTTTATCATATTTTCTACTCCAAATATTACTGATGGGGTACATTTTTTTTAGAAAAGACTTAAAAAATACATGTAACTTTAATATACATATATATATTTGAAAAATAATAATTTTGCAAGTAAATATAAAATATTATGGAATTAATATTATTTGTAAAATTTTTTGGCGACCTTGAGGGGACTTCCAATTTTTTTTCTTTTTTTGAATTCAAAATTTATGGGAGATCTTAAATTTGCCATATGAAACTTTTTAGGGGGTGAGAGTCAAAATACTTAAAAATTTATATTTTTGAGATACCCGTACTTCACATTAAACACGTTACACGGTCTTGTTACGTCAACGAGGGATTTTGAAGTCGATGTTTCATTTCTGCCTTCATCAATATTTTGCTAATTTGTTTATTCCTCTGTTATTTAAGATAGAAAATTACATCAATTTGTGTAATCAGGTGAACAGTCTGGCAGTTTACATAATTTTGCAAAATTGGTAGATGGTTTTTCTTTATTAGATGGGTACAAGGTATAAATCTAAGCAATATTCCTGTCGCATTTTTTCTGTATTTCATTATTTTTTTAATGTAATTTGTTCACTGATTTTTTATTTAAAATATAACACTGATACTTAAAATTGAAACATTTCAAATTCATGGCTTTTGCTTATTCCTAAAAAAAGGGAAAGGAAAAGTAATAATATTGAAAACCATGACACTTAGTTTAGTACTACTAGGTTATCCAATCAACTGAAACACAATTGTTTAAAATTTACGATTAAAATGCCAATAGAGGCTTACTGTATATATCACATTCACTCGATGTTAAATACAAAATCCATGTTTGCTAGGTCACCAAGTGATTTTAAATTCGACATTTTATTTGTATTTTTATTAACTTTTTTACCATTTAATTTGTAATTTCATTATTTAAAATAAAATTTGCATCAATTTGTATAACTTGGCTAATAGCTTGGCAATTTCTAAAAATTCGCGAAATTTGTCGATGGGATAACAGAGTGGTACCCTTAGTTTCAACACCAAACATTGTTTTAATTTACCATGTGGAAAATAAAAAATGCTAAATGGTGAGTTAAAAAATGCTATTGGTGAGATTTGCTTCTGGCTAACATAAAAGTACCAAGAATTATTTATGATCATGGAAAATTTTATGTAGTTTTATTTAAAAAAATAATTTTGATTTTTTTTAAAGAAAAGGATTTTTTGCTCATAAAAAGCGAAGATATATACGCCAGTCATGTAATTTGGACTATTATAATATAGATGAAATGATAGCGATGGAACAATATTTGGTGATTTGTTCCCTGCACTTGGCTAAAATACCAAAATGGCTGCTTGATATATAAAAAAACAAGTTGGTCAGTCTGGAACTATTTATGACAGTCAAATGATTTGGCTATTAATACAGATATGAAAGGAAGCAATATTGCCATATCAGATTTTTTATGTATATTGAGATGAAAAGAGGCAATATTGCCATGTCAGAATTTTTTTTTATTTGATGATATAGGACACAAACAAGAAGCAAAAGAAACAAGGTGTTAGAAACAAAGTGCATGTCTGATTAGCTTATAAAACTATTATTTATAAATTGAGCAAACATGCCGAATCAACATTCAATTAATTATTTACATAATTTTAGAAAAATGCTCAGCTCATGATGGGTGAAAAGAATATCTGATGGTAAGACATGCTTCTTCTAAATCCTTTAACAGTCTTTTAAGAAGAAAATTTAAAAAAAAAAAAAAAATTGAACAAAAAATATTTCTTACCTATTTTTAAAAGTTTTATTTCAATAATGTCTTTCCTGCCGCATAACATACAAGGTACAATTTATCCTTTTCAGGTCAGAATAAGTTTTAATTTTAAGGGAAAGATATTTTACAGAAGAATAAAAAAATTAAAACAATCAAAAAGTTCCAAAAACGAAGGAACAGGTCTTGACTTATTTGCTTTTTTATCAAAATGACAACTGCAACAATTATGGAAAATTTTTATAATTTTATTACTAAATGCTAAAACAAAAGAGATGCGATAACAGTAAAAGCAACGACACATACAGGGTTCATACTTAACTTTAACAACAACAACAACAAATTACAAGAGAGATTTTAGAGAAATCATTTTAATATGAGAAAAATGTTTTTTAAATAATGGTTAACAAGAAATTCTTTGTTAAACATGTTGAAAAAACAACAGGTTTTTTTCGTGTATCAATCCCAAGATGTCTTTCTAATTGATAAAGTTCTAGAAAATCCTTTGTAACACATTTCAGAAACGCAAGGATTTTATCCCGTATGTGTCAAGAGATGCCTTCTTAGATTACCTTTCTGAGAAAATGTCTTGGAACATACTTCACAAACAAAAGGTTTTTCTCCTGTATGTGTCAAGAGATGGGTTCTTAAATTACTATTCGATAAAAAACGTTTGCAACATATTTCACAAACAAAATGTTTTTCTCCTGTATGTATCAAGAGATGGGTTCTTAGCTCACTATTGTGAGAAAATCCTTTGGAACATATTTCACAAATAAAAGGCTTTTCTCCTGTATGCATCAAGAGATGGACTCTTAGATGACCATTCTGAGAAAATTTCTTGGAACATATATCACAAACAAAAGGTTTTTCTCCTGTATGAGTCAAGAGATGGCTTCTTAGAGTACTCTTCTGAGAAAATCCTGTGGAACATATTTCGCAAACAGAAGGTTTTTCTCCTGTATGAGTCAAGAGATGGGTTCTTAAACTACTGCTCTGTGAAAATTCCTTGGAGCATACTTCACAAGCAAATGGTTTTTCTCCTGTATGTGACAAGAGATGATTTTTGAAAGCACTGTTATCACGATATCCCTTTGAACATACTTTACAAACAAATGGATTATCTCCTGCATGAATGTTTTTCAGATGCCTTTTTAAAGTACTCTTCTGAGAAAATCTTTTGGAACACACTTCACAAATAAAAAGTTTTTCTCCTGTATCAATGGAGGAATGTTTTTCTTTATCCCCATTTCGAGGAACTACGTGCTGATGACTATAGAAAGAATTCTCTTCTGCAGTCGATGACATTTTTCCATGCAAAAAAGTTTTGTTTCGGATGATAACAGAAACTTCTTCAAATTATCGCTATGAAAACACTGTTGCCATTGTCATTCAAGGAAATGACTTATTGAACTTCAACAAAAAAATTTCATATCACTTTGAATCTGAAAACAGAAAGAAAATTACAATAAGCAAGACATTTTTAAACAAACTGCATTAATTTTAACTCTGAATTGAGTAGCTGATTGTACAGTAGAACCCCGATCCATCATTTTTCAAGGGATGCTGGGAAAAAAATGATAAATGTGGGAAAATGATGGATGCGGATTAATTCAAAATACTAAACAATACAATGTTTATGCATTGCTAATGTATGCAGTATACTAATAAATACTAAACTCTAAAAGATATAAATCGAAGTAATAGAAAATTTATATTTATTTAAATAGATCAATAATTTTGTTTGGTTTTTCATTCATATTTTTTTAAATCAAAAAATATTTTTTTTAGATATACAACATTTTTTTTGTCCTTTTCTGTAATTTTATATGCACATACAAAAGTTCATACAGTTTCAAATGCCATAATTGCAACAGAGTTGACATTGGTGGTCCAGCTTCAACAGCATGAATGCTATTCTCTGTTTCTTTGTCCTTATTTTAATTTTTTGCATTATAACATATTTCTCCTATGTAAAGGACACCACATGTCGCAACATCTTGAACAGTGGAAACATATTCACAATCTCTGCTTCATCTGCATTATTGTCACCATCATTAACACAAACAGCACAAATGAGTTGTTTTAGGATAAAAAAAGTAATTTCAGTTTATATGTCATATGGATTCGCATAACTTTCAATTTCATTTTGGTGAGGAGCAAAATTTTACAACGATGAATGCGGGAAAATGGCTTATTAAAGAGCGATACTTGCGGGTTTCGTTTACATTATTAAAGTATAATTTGTGCAGGGAACCACCCACCTATCCCCAATCACTGTCCGAGACAAATAAGTTCAGGATGTACCATGTTGCGATTGTTAATTTCATCGCCCCACCCACTCGCTAACCGTTTTACAGTGTCTTTAATTTGCATACTTTCTCTTTTAAATTTGTCCGATTTCCGCTTCTCTCCTTTTTTAAGATTTACATGCACAATATTATCACTTTAGAGAAAGGGGGAGATTTGAAGGTTCTGGTTCTGGCATTTGACATTGTGAAATATCTCTAGGGGGAGTTTGGGATTCTTCTTTTAAAATCAATATCATTTTGGATCTAACCAATTTTGTCATGCGACACAGAAAAACTCTTAAAAGTTGTGAATTGATTACACAACTGAGACTTATTGAGAAATTGAGAATGGAACCAACACTAATTAAGATTGGAAATTCCAAGACTGCTTTTGAAGTAACAATCTTCAAACAAACTCTACAAAACTAACATATTCACAAACTTCTGGACATTTAGAACGCATTCATTTAATATCGTTTGGAATTGCTAGAAAACCTTGACAGCCAGCAAATTGCAACTTACAGTTAGAAATTGTTTTGACAAAATTTATGAATTACAAAAATAGTCGATTCTTCTTACTTCAGTGTTTTTTTAACATTTGATTCTATAAAATTAAGAAATAGATACAAGGGAAAAAAGTTTAATATACAATAGAATTTACATCAAAGTCATTTTGAAAGTTCTAATAGTAGCTAGTAAAAAAAAAGTTTTCATATTCTACAGTTTTCGAAGACTACCAAAAAATTCACTCACCAGTGGCGAGTAAAATGATGCATTTCCCAAAACTTGGGTACATACACTTTTAACAGCAGGTTCTAACCATTTGGTCCAATCAGAATACAGGGTTATGCAACATTTTCATTGTACTCTTTATTTGTACAATGCATGATATTTATGCCAGGAATATCTTTATTTGCGAAATCCTAACAGAGTCAGGGAGTGATTATGTGGTTTTTGTAGGGTCTTTGTAAGCTGGTTTTTATAGCAAGTCTTTTGACAGTTCCTCCTGGACCACCACAGGAACTTTTTCCATATGATATGGCAAAAAAATGCCACTCAGCATCAATACCAAAGTCAGTTTTGTGCATGCATTTGTTTTCTACATTTATACTGAACAGCAGATCCATCCGAAAAACAAAACATTTTATTGATTTTGAGGGGTGTTTTTGTTAATGCTGGAAAGAGATGGGTTTGGAACAAATTAAATGCCACAGTGTTGTGCTTTAAATATTCTGAAATGAAGAAATACAAAATAAAGAAATCATTTGCTGCTAGTTTCAGTTAATATTAAAATAATATAGCTATAACTACTAAACTTACACAATAAAAGTTTAAAACTCACAGTAAACAAAACTACAATTTAGAAAATAAAAATCATTCAACAAATTTATTAACCTATCTAATGCAGCAAAAAAAAAGTTAAGCTGTATATCGGTTGCCAACTCAGAGGTGACAGAAATTGGTACCATCTGTATATCAGCAATATTATTTTCAGATAATTAGCTTAATGATTACATTTACAGATTTCATAGTGTAGATAAGTAACTTTTCAGTTAATTAATATTGGGATTAGAGAAATTTTTTACAATTTTCAACAAAGTTGAAAAGTGTTTATGCATTCGGTTTGTCTGGCCATCTGTCCGCACTCTAACTCCAGTAAATATGCTCGATTGCTATGAAATTTTTATATGTTATTGATGTTTACCCTAGCATGAACTCTATTGAAAATGAAGTTTCTACTATGATTAGTTTATTTGCAGGGATAGTCAAAAGTTTTACGATACATTACGGCCTATGTGAAAATATCAATTCAAATTAATTTTAAAGGTTTTACGCCCTGTCAAATATATTCAAATTTATATGGATTCACAAAATGTATTAAAATATGCATTCAGTAAAATATGCAGTGAAAACAATAGTTACTATTTATTTACAGGGCCACTTAAAAGAACTCCATTACACAATAATAAAAGGAGAGCACTGTTTGTGAAATATTTTAAATGATATCAAGTATCATAAAACTGATATATGCCGCTGAGACTTAATATTTAATGCATAATATGAAGTTCATAGAATTTACAGGGACACTCAAAATATTTCAAATCTTAAATTCTTACCTGAAATACTGTATATTATCGATGATAGCTGATGGATGGATGAAATACATTTTCAATTATGATATGCGTTTTTAAGTTTTACTAAATGTCTGCAGATTATATGGTATGTATAAATGCTATAGTTGATACACAGGATTACACAAAAGAGCTCATAAAGGTTACTGATTATGAGGGCAATTAACTTAAAGGTTGTTTTTAAATAAGTTATGCATTTTAGTGCTCAACTGCTTTAAGTTTAAGAAACATTTGTAGAATATAGATAAAATGATATACAGGTTCCCGCGAAGAATTAGCTACATGGTCACAAATAAATGATAATTTCTGGAAATATGATTTAAATAGTTTTAAGAGTTTTTTTCTTTGAACTAAATTTTAACAAAATACTGGCATGTAATAAAGGTACTAGGTAAATTACAGGGCACAAGTTCAGGACAAGGGTATTCAAGTATTTTCATCTATTAGAATAAAGAAATTTCAATCAGTTAGGCATTTTCTTGTTGCTAAACTAAATTTTCCTATTATACAGTACATATATATATATATATTATTTTAACTGTTTGTTTACGTCTGAAATATAATGTGGATTATAGGCGTTTGTGCATATATAGAGTTGCAGATTAAAAGGAATTGACTGCATTCACTGAAAATGAAGAAGTGTCAGAGGTGAATTGTCATGCAAATTATACAATGGCCAGAGTTAAATTTAAAGATTGAATTAAGTAGCAGAGAAATTATTATTAATTTATTGATGACAGTCGAATCTTTATATGATGATTTGTAACTGAATTAGTAATCTATCAGAGTGTTAGTGATTCAGACTAAGTCATAAATTATGAAATGAGATATAAACCTGCTCTTTGAGTAACTGTTTATATTAAATGGTTTTATAGATTTAATAAATGGCAGAATATATTATCTCATTTCATATATATTATTGAAATCATTAGAAGTCTGTTTTCTATGAAAAATGACTTGTAATGTGGGTAATGAATAATAGTTTGGGTTGATATAAAAGTGAGACACTCAGCATATTGTGGTGAATAATAGAATAATGATAACCCTAATATATTGCATAGAACTAAACCTCAGCTGGAAATTTCTATGTGGAAATACTAAAACACAATGTAAATTCTAATGACTGTTTTTTTTAAATTTCAAATAATATATTTACTATGAATTTTTAAATATATTTGCTACAGAACTTTCTTTTTATGTGAAGCTTTACATTTCCTAATAAACAAGAAACTAATTACAATAACCTGTATAAACAAAACATTAATTTGCATTTAACATCATTATCATTATAAACAATCAAGAGAAATCCTTTGCAAAGAAATTCCAATGAATTTTACACTTAATATGCATTTATATTTTCATTAATGATTTAAACTAATTTTTGGTTTAGCAATTTTAATGTTAAGAAATACAAATGTAAAATATTTTTAAAGCTGTCAACTAAGTAAATTATATGCAAAACAAACAAAACAGTTTAAAATTTCTAAATGTAACATGACCCTAAAGAGAATAACCTTTCAAAATTTTACAACAATACAAACACTAAATTCTTTCAACTTAACTAAAACAGCACACACTAATTATATAAACTTTATGAGAAAACGAAACGAACAAAAATAAGACATGTAGTATGACTTCAAGATATAACCAATCCCTTAATAAACCAACCATACAGATTTTGCTTTCAACAATTAAAAAAAAAAAAAAAAAAAAAAAAAAAAAAAACAGGGTTTTTTTCTTAAATCTTAGATTTTATGTTACATAAATATTATTTAACACTATTTTTTTTCTATAACTAGCCAGACATTCCATTAATATCACAATATCCATGCTTAAATTTTCACACAAATATTTAAGTATGAAAACATAAAATCTTTATATTTTTGCTAGATCATTATTTCACATAAAGATTCATATATAAATCCTCGCTGGAAACAATCTAAACAACTGTGACAAAAATCAGGAATAAGATAGACCTCCTTAAATCTGCTAACACATAAAATCTGCACATCATTGCAGATGTAACAAACAATGAAACTTACAGTTCAAAATTACAGTTTTTTTTAGTTTATATCTTTTCATATGTATTTAAATATATAATTCATGATAATATGACTGAACTTATAGTTTTCCATGAAAGAAGTATAACTTTACTTCTGAACAAAAACAGCTGAAAATTTGGTATGTGATAGGCTTTGGCCTAAAAAAAAGTTATAATCTTGACTCGACCCCAACTTCATGGAAGTATGACAAAACATGGATTTTTATGTTGATATGATGAAAAATTGTTTTGTATGAGGGATTCTTTACCAAAAATATTAATTTTATCTTTTTTTAGCTTTATTTCAGATAACAACTGAATTATAGCATTGATTGGAGACTTAATAATCTCACAAGTGCTGTACAGTAAAATCTTTTAAAACAGAATCACAATAGGAAAAAAAAATCAAAACAAAAAACTCTTAATGGGTTAAAAGTCTCTGATGCAGCTCTTAATTTTATGGTTCTAAGATGCTATGCTATTAATTAATGTATCTTAAATTTATTCATTGATACTTTATCGCTTATATTTCTCATAAATTCAAAATAAAATTTGAATCTTTGAATTATCATATCTTTTAGAAAATGACTAGATGGAACCCGTCAAAACTTGACGGCAACAATATAGAAGCAACGAAGAGAAAAAAATATTTTTTTCAGCTATAAAATTTTTTTTTTTAAGATTAATTTTTATTAAAAATTTCAATAAATGAAAAACCCTGCATTTTTTTTCATATATAAAAAAATCTAATTATTGAAATAAATAAATAAAAAAAAATACTGTCACTGTTGCACTCAGTTCCATGTATACCCAGGAGGTCGAGTGCCATACTCACTAACCCTTTTATTTTTTCAGTAGGCATGCTTGAGTTAAATTGACAATTTTTCAAAAATATGCAAATAATCACAAAAAATAGCAAATTTTGTCAACCCTATTGAAAAAAAAAAAAAAAAGCAAATTTCATCAAAATACCCCCCCCCCAAAAAAAAACACGGAAATTTTATAAATAGAACGGAAAAAAAACAGCAAATTTTGTCGACAAATCGCAAAAGACAGAAAATTTCTCCAAATGATCGATAAAAAAAATTGTAAAATATGTTGCAAGTGCAGCAAAAAAAATAAAATAAAATAAATAAAATAAAATAAAATTGTACTGGTATTCCAAATAAAACAAATTTGGTCAAAGTACTGCAAAAAATCAAAATTTTGTCAAAAGTTTCGAAAAATGGCAATTTTTATGAAAAATCCCTAAAAAATAGCAAATTTGTAAACATATTGTGAAAAAAAAATTCAAAATATTGTGAGAAAACAACAAATTTCGTCAAAGGATGGAAAAAAAGGCACATTTCATAAAATAATCACAAAAAAGGTAAATTTCGCAAAAATAGCGAAAAAATGACAAATTTCTCAAAAACATATTGAAAAAAAAAATGACAAATTAAAAAAAATAAATAAAAAAAAATCACGAAAAAAGGATAAATTAGATAATACAGCAAATTACATCGAAAGACCTTGAGAAAACAAATATTGGCCTGGTATCATAAAAGACATGAAATTCGTCAAAAGATAGCAAAAATACATAAAATTTGTCTAGGTGCTTCAAAAAATACAAATTTTGGTAAATAGATTGTGAGAAGATAACAAATTTTGTCAAAATATGGTAAAAAAGGCACATTTCATCAAAAGATTGCAAAAAAAAAGGTAAAATTCGCAAAAAAAAAATGAAAAAACCGACAAATTTCTCAAAAAGATAACAAAAAAACGACAAATTCTGAAAAAAAAATCTCAAAAAAAGATAAATTTGATAAAACGGCAAATTACATTGCATTCACATAAGCCGAATATATGAAAATCTATGCATCAATCTATTAAATACACCAAATAAAGTTACAGTTGCTAATATATATATGAGCATTGCACGCCCATAAAAACAACAAAAAAATTACTATATACAGAAATCTCTCAAGTGTAGGATGTTCCTTAAAATTATGTGCTGTGCTAACTTAAAAGAACCAAATTTAGGAAGTTATCTCAAACATTTCAAATATTACTTTTTATTTTCTAAAAAGATTAAATTTTACATATATATGCATAAAATAACACTAATTTTCAAGCATGTCTACTGAAAAAAATGGCGGTTTCCCCCATGAGATACCAAGAAATACAAAATTTGAATATACTATTATATTTCAGAAAATTAATATTTTATTTGCCTTAATTTTACATTTAAACTTAAAATTTGAATATATAAAGAAAATGTTAATAAACTGAAATAGTGGTATTCAAAACACTTAAATCCTTGGTATCTATAAACCATGAGGCATATTTCCGAAATTAGCAAAAAAATTAAGTACTCAATGAAAAAGAAAAAATATATATATACACAATACATATATACTCAGATATTTCTGTGTCCATTTCGATGTTATGAAAAAACATTGGAATTTTATGCAGTACATCAGCAATAATCCATGTATAAGATTTGTTGGGAAATTTAAAATTTTTGTCACAAATAAACAGTACATAAACAGACATGTGCAAGGCTAAACGCACTTAACACATGAAAACCCTGTGATCTATTTGAGCCTTTGAATTGAGTACACATAAACATGCATCAAGCAAATGCACTGATGCACGTAATAAGTTGCATGTATAAACGCACTGGATGCATAAAAACCCTTGCACAACATAAGCCCCCAAATTTGTTACACAATTTTATAATTGAAGCATAAACAGACATGTGCAAGGCTAAACGCACTTAACACATGAAAACCCTGTGATCTATTTGAGCCTTTGAATTAAGTACACATAAACATGCATCAAGCCAATGCACTGATGCACGTAATAAGTTGCATGTATAAACGCACTGGATGCATAAAAACCCTTGCACAACATAAGCCCCCAAATTTGTCACACATTTTTATAATTGAAGCATAAACATTGTTCATGTATCGTATAGACTTATGATTTGTTACACATTTTTATAATTGAAGCATAAACAGACATGTGCAAGGCTAAACGCACTTAACACATGAAAACCCTGTGATCTATTTGAGCCTTTGAATTGAGTAAACATAAACCAAGCCAATGCACTGATGCACGTAATAAGTTGCATGTATAAACGCACTGGATGCATAAAAACCCTTGCACAACATAAGCCCCCAAATTTGTTACACATTTTTATAATTGAAGCATAAACAGACATGTGCAAGGCTAAACGCACTTAACACATGAAAACCCTGTGATTTATTTGAACCTTTTAATTGAGTACACATAAACATGCATCAAGCCAATGCACTGATGCACGTAATAAGTCGCATGTATAAACACACTGGATGCATAAAAACCCTTGTGCAACATAAGCCCCCAAATTTGTTACACATTTTTATAATTGAAGCATAAACAGACATGTGCAAGGCTAAACGCACTTAACACATGAAAACCCTGTGATCTATTTGAGCCTTTGAATCGAGTACACATAAACATGCATCAAGCCAATGCACTGATGCACGTAATAAGTTGCATGTATAAACGCACTGGATGCATAAAAACCCTTGCACAACATAAGCCCCCAAATTTGTTACACATTTTTATAATTGAAGCATAAACAGACATGTGCAAGGCTAAACGCACTTAACACATGAAAACCCTGTGATTTATTTGAACCTTTTAATTGAGTACACATAAACATGCATCAAGCCAATGCACTGATGCACGTAATAAGTCGCATGTATAAACACACTGGATGCATAAAAACCCTTGTGCAACATAAGCCCCCAAATTTGTTACACATTTTTATAATTGAAGCATAAACAGACATGTGCAAGGCTAAACGCACTTAACACATGAAAACCCTGTGATCTATTTGAGCCTTTGATTTGAGTACACATAAACATGCATCAAGCCAATGCACTGATGCACGTAATAAGTTGCATGTAATAGTTGTTTATTATAGGACTTCCTTGTATACTACATTCAGTGTTCTATTGCCGTTTGGTAGTATTTGAATCTTTAAGTTCTTAAATGAACGCACCCGAGACATAGCTACATATAACTGACCATGGCTAAAAACAGGTTGGGGTAAATAAATACCAACACAATCTAAAGTTTGTCCCTGTGCTTTATTGATAGTCATACAAAAAGCCAGACGTATGGGAAATTGGCGTCTTTTAAAAGAGAAAGGGAGTGATGTGTCTGATGGTGATAGGTCGATTCTATTAATCAAAGCTCTTTGACCTTTTTTTTCACCAGTGATAATTTCTAAATCTAAACAATTGTCATACATATTCCTCACAATTAATCTTGTCCCATTTAAAAGACCCTGGGTAGCATTTAGGTTTCTTAACAGCATTACAATTGCACCGACTTTTAATGTGAGATTATGTGGAGGCAAACCACTTAACTCTAAACTATTTAGAAATTCTGCAGGAAATTGAAGAATTTTGTTTTCATCATCAGTTATGAGATTATTTACGCTAGTATATGTTCTCTCTGTGCCAGGTATAAGATGTAGAACTTTAGAATTTATTTCATTACAATGCTCATTTTTGGGGGCAAGAATAGCAAATTTAGAAAAATTAACAACATGATCTGGCGAAACAAAATGTTTGCCAAAAATTTCAGATACGATATCATCTTTAGCAATAATTTCTAATGGTAAATCAATAACAGAAGAACCATATGATGGCTCATCATTGACTGATGGATAACTTCCATCACCAATTTTAAGCAAAAACTTAGAAAACTCTAATTCATCTGACCTAGCTCGCATGTTTTTAAATAACCGAAAAATTTTGAAATATGGCCAAAGAGGTGAAAATTTGATGCAATTTTGAGTTATTGTTTGTCGTGAGGCATGTGGAACTACTGGCAATACCTGTCTAAAATCCCCTCCAAGAACGATTATTTTCCCACCAAAAACAATATTATTGGACATTATATCTTGCAGAAGTCTATTAACAGTCATTAATGCATAAACATTTGCCATAGGTGCTTCATCCCAAACTATCAGTCTTGCTGCTTTAATTTCGGAAGCAGCTTTGCTATTAATTTTTAAAGACGATACTGAAGTTTCATGCAGAATCAAAGGTAACTTAAACTTACTATGTACTGTGCGACCATTTGGTAAGAGCATAGCAGCTATGCCAGTCCATGCAACAGAGATAATTTCTATACCTAAATCGAAGCATTTTTGTATAAGGCACTGGTATACAAATGTCTTCCCAGTACCACCTGGGCCATCTATAAAATAGGCATTACTTTTATTTGTATTATTTTCTTGGATTACTTTAGTGATTTCATTAATGATTAAAAGTTGTTCATCGTTAGCTTGTTGAATCATTAAATTATAGTCAAGATTTGGATTTTTAGAGAAATTGATGTGATCAGTTGTTAAGAAATCGTTAATACCTGGCAAGTTGAAAGTTGAAAGAGAAAAACCATGTAATTTAAGTGTTTCATTAATATCCCTGAGACTAAAATGATAAGCTTTATTCGGCTCATGAAACTGCAAATAATCTTCACTAAGATAATCTTTAAAAGTTTCCCATAATTGAGTAGCGTTTGACGGTTGTTGAAAAATAGAAATGAAAGAAAATAACTGTCTTAATTGAAATGGCATTTGAAGAACTGATGCTTCATGCAAACAACGCAACCACTCTGTATCGTCCTGAAGTAATCCACGTTGCATAGCAGCTTCTTTGAAAGAAGAAAAAACAACATCAAGAACAGTCCTTATATCTTCATAACTTGTAGCCCCAACTACATGGAGTAATAGTAATCTAAGATGATAACGCTCGGATTCAGAAGGAGAAACATTATACATTCTGCCAATAACCTTACGAAAGAGAGAGCGTTTTATCCAAATACACTTAGTTGTATCCCAAGTATAATGAAGAGGTGTTTCTGGATAAATAAAAGGGCTTTTTGTTTCTGGATCCTTATTTAAATTAAACCATGCAATAAGTTTTGTGCTTTTTAATTCTGACCTAAGTAAAGCTTCCGCGGCTTTATCATCCTGAAAATATACTTGTTGCTCTTCTGGCAAATGCACAGGCAAGCGAATGATTGTATGAGATTGTTCATGCATTGGGTATGAAAAAATTCTGTATGCACCTTCACATGGACTGACATATCGAGTGTTTATGAAAGCAGAAACTTCATCATGATGAAGCACACCACCTTCAGCAGTTACTTGCAAATTAGCGCAGTCATGACCTTTGTAAACATACTTATGTATATATTTTATGCTGTGAACACTCGCACAAATTTCAACGTTAATATGGGCTTGAAAATAAAGTAAAAGAAAAGGATTATAAGGAACTATGTAACGGTTGTCAACCTCAATATTTTTACCTTTTATACATTTAGAAATAGTCCTTTTATTGTTTCTCCTTTTATAAAGGGGATAACCATTAACATTTTCTTTAGTTTCATGAACGAATTCTTTTTTACATTTACCATCAGTCATGCAAATTGAGTTTGGATTAAGACTACCGCAAGGACCATGTACCATGTGACATTTAACTAAGTTATATAAAACTGAATCATTAGGGTTGGGAATTTCTGCAGAAACAACCTTATCTATGTCTGCTATTTCTCTAAATTTACAATTATCTTTAAGAGATAATAATAAATACACATGGGGCAAACCTCTCTTTTGAAATTCAACTGTATATAAGTATGTTTGTACTTCGCCAAATATTTTTTTTCCATTTATCAAATTCAAAAGTTGTTTAATTTTTGAATGAAAAACACGAACTGTAACATCTGGTCTGTTATTAGCAGTTTCAAAAGGATGTATGCTGTTAGTTATTTCTGGCCATAAAGGGTTACATGTAAATGTTAAGAAAATATCAGGCTTGCCAAATTTTCTGACCATTGCCATGGCATCCTGATAGTTTTGAATCATATTTCGTGGACTACCAGTAAAAGAAGAAGGTAAAATAACAATCCGCCCCGCCCTTAAGTTTTCTTTATCAGCACGTGCAAACAGAGCATCTGCAAGACCAGCGTATGTGTCTACTCTCAATTTTGCCTGTTGACTACGGATAAATTTTAATCTGTCACCTTCAATGCGACAGTAATAATCAACTATCAATTGCTGAGTTAATTTGCCAGCATTAATTATCGGATTGAAATCTCCCTTAGGCGGACACCCTCGAATCATAAGTCTATACGATACATATTCTCTCATGGAAATATTTTGGCGAATGTGGTGTATTTAACTGTAACCGCAACTTAAGCAAAAATGTAAATAGAATGTTTTTATGTAAGCGGCAACTGTGTTCTGTGCCGATTGTGTGTATCTGTGATCGTCTGCTGTAAATAATGTGTCCGTATTAAATAAGTTATTTTAGTAAGATGAAAGTATTATTCTTCCAAAGTACATATCACTTGTTAATGATGTTAAATCGATCTTTAGTTCACATATTAAAATAATATGTGATATCTGGCGACGATGTATGGGATGAAAAAGTATCGGATTCACGCACATTAGATGCCGAAGACTGCCAAGGTAAAAAAATTCTTTTTGATTTATCTTTAAAGAAGATTTAAAATGGAGCAGTTGGTTCAAAGTTTAATAGAACAAAATAGAATTTTATTAGAGAAATTAACCACTTTTGCCGATCCGAAAATGCAAGAAGCAGAATATAGTCTACAAGATGGTTGTATCATGTTAGGCCAGCGTGTGTGCGTTCCCAAAAAATATCAGGCTCAGGTGCTTGAAGAGTTACATCATGGTCATCTGGGTGCTGTTAAGATGAAAGCTATCGCTAGATCGTATGTTTATTGGAAGAACATCGATAAGGATATAGAAAATTGCTCAAAGAATTGTGTAGACTGTGCTCGGTACAAAACCGACCCACAGAGAGTAAAGGTGCATTGCTGGGAGTATCCTAGTGCACCGTGGCAACGTATTCACATAGATTTTGCTGGGCCTATCGTTGAATATATGTTCCTGATTATAGTAGATGCTCATTCCAAGTGGTTGGAAGCTTATCCAATGAAATCCACCACAGCAACCAAAACCATCGAATGCTTAAGAGATTGTTTCGCTCGATTTGGATTGCCACTTATGCTGGTAAGTGACAACGGTCCACAGTTTACATCATTTGAATTTGAGATGTTTATGCGTAATAACGGTATCAAGCACAAGACCACTGCGCCATTTAAACCATCTAGCAATGGGCAGGCCGAAAGATACGTCTTTACAGTCAAACAATCTCTAAGAGCAATGCAAAATTATAGTGGCACAATACAACAAAAATTAAGTACGTTCCTTATGCAATACAGAAAAGCTCCGAACCTCACGACACTTCATAGTCCAGCCATGCTTATGTTGAAGAGAGAGATCCGGACGAGAATCGATCTGCTGCGTCCTGATCTTAAACGCAGAGTGGAAGAAAAAATTCGTAAAGGAACTTATGAATTCTCGGATAGAGGATTCCAAATTGGCGACAATGTCGCTGTACGAAATTACCGACAAGGCGACAAGAGATGGAGGTTTGGAAAAGTCGTTAGAAAAGATGGACAGCTACATTACACTGTCGATGTAAATGGTCAATTGTGGCGTAGACATGTCGATCAAATACGGGATGGAGGAGACATAGAGGAAAAAGAATGCGAGCTCCGACGATCGTTTTCAAAACCTGCCATTCCTGTGCAAAATGCTGATGTTCCGACAACTAGTGCTGAGTTAGCACAATCACCCACTAGTGTGGAGGCGGAGACGACTGATGCAACACCAGTCTCAGTTACTACACAAGAGCATGCTCCACTCAGTGTCCACGGTTCAACTCCAACACCACAACCAGTTCGCCGATCTACTAGAATCCGGAGACCTCCTCAGCGATTGGACTTGTAGTGATAGTTTAGGAAGGGAGGAGATGTGGTGTATTTAACTGTAACCGCAACTTAAGCAAAAATGTAAATAGAATGTTTTTATGTAAGCGGCAACTGTGTTCTGTGCCGATTGTGTGTATCTGTGATCGTCTGCTGTAAATAATGTGTCCGTATTAAATAAGTTATTTTAGTAAGATGAAAGTATTATTCTTCCAAAGTACATATCACTTGTTAATGATGTTAAATCGATCTTTAGTTCACATATTAAAATAATATGTGATAGCGAACTTTAGTTTTCCTCTCTCCCCCCGCTGACATTGAAATATGCCAACCTGGTTCACCGCAAGGCCAAATCAGTACATATGACATTGGATCACAATGCATACTATCAAAATCTAGAGTTTTCAGTCCACCATCTTTAGAATAAACATTTATGTACCTATGAGATGGTGGAGCTCCATCATTAGATTCGAAAACAGCTGCAACCTCTGAGCATGTTGGTTCGTTGTAACGGCGAGGATCTGATAGCGGTTCATGATAAAAGCGCATAACAAAATCAACTGGCACTCTGTTTTCTTTTAAAGCTAAATCACGTTCCTCAGATATTTTTTGATGCATCGTTTTATAGCACTTAACATATGGATTACATTTAATTAAATTAAGGTTTATTAAATTGAGAATGTCCTCTCTAATAGAACTATTCTCAGGCTTTTCTAATCTAATTTCGTTTGCTTCGGAAAAATCTAAAATGTATAATTGACCATAAGAAGCATGGGTCGAATTATCTGGATACAAAGGGGAAATTTTGTGGTGTACTGAACCTAGAATTTTGAAACAATAAGGACCGTAACCAGGAGGTAACTTTATATTGGCACCAAATGACACAAAGGATAAAGCATTATTATATTGCCTAAAATTTTTAGACATGTCACTATTTCCGGTGAATAGATCTTTTATGTCATCAATAATTTGAAATTTGGGCAGTTTGAACTTTTTGTTAGAACAACACAAATTAAATGAGCCGTTTGAATTCTTTTCTGATGAAAAATACAATGCATTACAATAAGTACATGTGTTGTCTAAATTACCTAAGTTGGACGGAGATAAATTTGAAATGTTGTCAGAAACAGCGCACCTATACTGAATTTTATATGGCTTTAAAACTGACTCTGCCTTTTTCCTATTAGCATAACATTTTTTATTAAGCTCCTTCCTTTTCTGTTTTTTGGAAGGAGATGACTCAACCAGTTTTCGTTTTTTGTCTTTTTTTAATAATACCGTATAGTGACCTTCATGTCCATTTCCATCGTACAATAAATTTACTTCTATTTTGCCTCTAGCATTTACACCCAAATTTATGACATTACCGTTTTGGGAATTAAAAATTGTGACAAAAATATTAAAAATTGCAGTTGCGGCTTGTAATTCTAAGTGCCCACCATACGTACGGTTTTTTGACATAATTGTAATGTAATCTTCAACCTGATTAATAACAACGCCGTAAGAAAGATCACCAACAATTAAACGGATGATAAATATCCCAGTTGTCAACAACGTGTTTTACAATGGCATGGCGAACGCGAGGGTGATTATCTTCTGTATTATACAGGAACACAGACAGCGCTCTGAATAAGCAATTGCCGTCCGGTTCAATTTCGCGACGATTGTAAGACGATAAATCCATAACTACACAAAAATGGACACAGAAAATAAATCAATAAGGATAAATAACTTACTATTACAGGACAGGCAGTAACACCGAGAGAAGCGTACGCGGCATATAACGTGAGAGATTGTTTATCTGTATTTAGGGATCCGAAATCCTCCGCAAACGCGGAACTCTCATTGGAGCACAGCGTCCAGCGCATGCGCTCTAACGATGATACATGGAGTAAAAGTTGACACTCCGTGCAATAATGTGATTGTGTTTCTCTCTCTTTACGGTGAATCGTTCTCGTGAATGAATCACCTGGTACTCACCGGAAAGCTTGCTCGCGCATGCGTAGAGACGCAATTAAACCACGATGACTTTTTATGCCTTTCGTTTTAATATATAGATAACATAATCTAAGTGATGCCTTGATGTGGCTTAAAACAATTTGCTTTAAAATTCAATTTATTTATTTATTTATTTTGGGATAAATATACAGTAGACTCCCTCAAATCCGCACAGCTTGGGACCAGAGGTTGTGCGGATTTTAGAATTTTGTGGATTTCTGGTCATTGCTTTGTTTACATTTTTAAAAAAGTAATTTGAATGTAATTAATAATGAAATCAAAAGTATATTGAATGCTTACAATGTACGAAAATATTAAAATATGTAATAAAATAAAATAAAAATTTAGATAATTTTTAAAATGATTAAAATACCAAAAGCAAAGGTCCAGTTAATAATAAATGATGTACAATTAAATATTCATTATAAAGATTAAATGTGTTTTTCCTAAATTATTCAATGAAACTTGCCTCATAAAGGTACATTAGTAATTCACATCAGGATCATAAAATAATGAAGTTTTACTTCAGGTTTAGTCAGACTCAATAACTAAAAAATCTTGATTACATGCATTTGGTAGATTGTGATTACCAATGATATCAGCAATATCTTGATTTTTCCAGAAAAAAATTATTCTTTCTTCATGAAAAAACATGAATTCAATAACACTAACAAAAGTTGCAAAATAAAAAATGTATGGAATTGATATAAAACTAAAAAAGTCAAATTTTGTCCTTATATCTGAACTGAATGTTTCTTTGTTTACATCTGTAAATTATGTGCGGATTTTAGAGAGTTGCGGATTTTAGGAGTGCGGATTTGAGGGAGTCTACTGTATTACACATCTAAACAATACTATTCATTTTCCAATACACTGTTAGAACTATTATTTTCACTAAATCTATATAATCCACTAAAATGCATTTATTTGAATAAATTGATTTGTCTTTTGTGCCATGCTATCCAAAAACTAATGTAAAATTTATTTAAGAATTTTTTTTTGTGTGTGTGACATTACAGCCATTTGCGACCATTTAACTTAGTTTGAATACAATGACACAATTATTAGAAGCATTTTATTTATGTTTTGTGCTATGCCACAAGTTTTTATTCTCATGTAGACATTTCCATCTTGTGTTCCAGTTACAGCCTTACCAATATATGAGAGATGCCAAGTTGGCCATCATCATTGTACTTAAATGATAGAACACTTAGAGCATTATTCCACAGGTTCTGGGTTCCATCACTGGCTTGATCATTTTTCACTCTGTTGGTTCCACCCATAGCTAGGAATGTGACAAGTCACTTATTCAATTTTCAATGCTATCAAATTTTTCTTTCATTTTTTCAGAATATTTACAGTCAAAGTTCTATAATCTGCACAAGTTGGGGCCAAAAGTTGTGCATATTATGGAATATTGTGGATTATAGAGTATTATTTGATTAATATGTCCTTTTATTTTTCTTAGACAGTATTTTAATTTTATACTGGGTATAATATGAAAAGATAAATATGAAATCTAATAATTAATTTTATATGTTATCTCGAAAAATGTCTTTTTATAATTTTTTAATAAAAAATTTGATATATAAGTGCTTTGAAATAAAAATAATTCCTTACTAAAGTTTGTTTTTTACAGTTTAAAAAGAGTTATATTTAAAAAAAAAAGATAGATGTTTTATTATGATTTTTTTTCCATATTTTATTATTTGTCTTAAAAAATCATTTTTGGATCACTAATTTGAAAATTTTCTTAACTGTTTATTTCACTGTTTACATTCGTAAAGTAAGGCGAATTATAGAAAATTGCAGATTATGGGTGCGTGGATTGTTGATCCTTGACTGTATTTGATAGAATATTTACTTTACGGTATTAAGATTTTATTCATTTGTTAAAAAAAAAAACAAAAGAAACTGTAAAATTAAAAACTTTAAAAAAAAAAAAAAAAACACTGTCTATTTAAAATAAATAAAAGCATAGAATTTAGAACAAAGACAACAAAAAATAAAAAATAGCTTTCAAAATACTTGATAAACTATATTACATATTAGATATTATTATTACATTATATTTTTTGTTAGTTATGCTAAGCTATAATAATTGACCTGGCACAGATAATGGAGAGTTAATATGAGTTATCATCAATTAAATAAATTGTATTACAGTCAAAGATCTATAATCCGCACAAGCTGGGGCCAAAGGTTGTGCGGATTATGGAATTTTGCGGATTATAGAGTAAATAGGAATATGCGTCATTTTATTATTCTTAGATTTGTAATTTTATAATCAGTATAATATGGAAAGATAAACATGAAATCTAGTAATTTAATAAGTTATCTAAAAAAAAATGCATTTTAAAGTTATTTTACATTTATAAAATGATATACACTTAAATAAAAATAATTACATATGTCCCGTAATACAGTTTGTTGTTACTATTAATAAATAAAAGAGTTATATTAAAAAAGTAGATGAGCGATACATGGGATTTTTTAGCTGCTGAAGAACTCGAAGCATCATTACTACGCTCTCCGTTATTCATTTTACACCTTGCATATACATTGGAGTAAAAAGTAAAATCAATACTAGATGACACATGAGTCGTAATTCATAAACATCAACTCATTAACTGTGCTTGTTGCCAAATTAAGAACATAAATAGAATTAAAAAAAAGAGCTCCTCGGCTAAAGTTTAATTTCCAGAAAGATCGAATCTTGATAAATCAATCAGAGTTTGCCTGTAGTTGAAGATTCCGTTTGTCTTTCATGACGTTCGCGAAACCTCGGCAATCTATCACTATGATTGATTAGACCTTCCCAATTCATAATATCTAGTTCTCAGTTTGTGCTGCGTTATTGCTAGGACGTGCAACGCACACAAAATAGAGTGTTTTCATTGGTTATTTACTCTTCTGAACTTACACAAACTGAAATAGCTACGAATGAAAAGTTGGCATTTCAACGTTCAGTAAGCTTAGGTCCATTCCATAACACAGTTTAGTTTTTTACTGTTGATAAAATAAAAGAATAAATTTTTAAAAAATACATGTTTTATTATGATTTTTATTAATTTTTTTATTATTTGTTTAAAAAAAATCATTTTGGGATCACGGATTTGTAAATTTTCTTAACTGTTTATTCATTGTTTACATTTGTAAAGTAACGCGGATTATGGGTCTGCGGATTATAGATCCTTGACTGTATTTATATACTTTAATGTATCGAAGTTAGCCCCTCTTTAGCTTACAAAAAAACTCTAATGATTTTAAAAGAGACTTATAATTGAGACATTTATGAAAAGGCTAATCAAACTGGGAGGTCTTTTTGAAGAGAAAGGCTTATAAATGGCACTTTTTCAAAAAAGAAAAAACACCACACATGTTAGGAGAGAGGGAATGTGCTTATATTTGGAAGGGAATTACTTACGAAACAGAACAATATTTTTTGCTTTAGTGCTTTTTTATTTTGTATTACAAACATACAGTAGACAGTAAAAATTTTCTTTAAAATCATTCAAAGATTCTCTATAATTTTAAAATATATGTTTTAGATTATAAAATTGTGCTCACAATAATAAAATTTTATTAATTAGAAAAGATTTCATAGTTACGAACTCAAAAGGTAAGAACTCAAAGCATAGTTTTCATAGAATGTTTTACTTATAGTGTATATTAGTTAATTATAGGGTGATTTATTTCTAAAAGAAAATCTTGTTTATGTAAATGGAAGTACTATCTGTTTTTAACATTATGCAAATTTTAACTTTTGAATGCCATTGATTTCGAAAATAAAAAGGTATTGGCTAATATTTGTTTTAGCTGTGAAGGAATATTTTAAATAACTATTATAAATGTCAGCAAAAATAAAAGTGGCGAAGCGACACATAAAATTTAGTGTCCTCATAGGATCAAATCACAAGTTATGGAAATTTCAGCAGAAGGATAACTAAAGAAACATATCTTACCATTAATTTGTTTTAGTAAAGAAGTTAGATTCACTAAATTAATTTTTAAAACATAGCTACTGTTACAAACAAAGTACTAATATCATTTTATTATAGACGCCAACATAAAGAATCAATCATGAGAAAATATTCATTCATAAATAATGATTCAGTCATTAAATGAAAAACAACTCAAATAGAAGTGTTGAATTCATTTTTAAGTAACAAAGTAAACTATTATTTAAAAAGGAAATAAGGAGCATTTTCTAAATTTGCGAATATAAAGCTTAAATATGCATTTGGGATTAAAAATTAAAATCAATTTAATTTTGGAAAACTTAGGAAAATTTTGCACGGACCCTTTTAAAAGATTGTTTAATGGCTGTCTGGTAACCAGTATTGCAACTAAGGATTAAAAAAAAGTACTATCCATACTTTTTACGTAATTTTATTTTAAAAAATATATTAATAATTAGTATACACGGTAGTTCTTTTTAGAAAAAATGCAAAATTTTTTTTCAATGAATCAAAATGCTTTTCATGATTCATTCTTTTAATGGCGTCCTATTTCTTCCGTAGCTTGTTCAGGTAACTTTTAAAACAAAAATTTATTGTATCCAACTTCATTACCAAAATAAGTTAATGCTAAGGTTGGGTAGTTTCTTTCATTATTCTTCAACTAAAAATTCTACAATTTACTATTTGATAATGACTATATGACGTTTTATATGTTGCAACTTTCATTTTTGCCGATACATCATTGCGTTATTTAAAGCATTATGAAATGTTTTATTTATTTCTGATATTTTCTTTGACTATTATTATTTATTTTTAAGTAGTTTACTGAATATTTTTCGAATTAATTTAGATTTACAGCTAATTGGTTTGATTTTTTTTTTTCGCTCAATTTTAAAACATTGTGTTGCTCAATAAATTAAAACTGATTCCATTCTTTTCAGTTGAAAGTAAATATTTTTTTAAATAATTGATTGCATGATGAAGTGTCTCTATAATGTTTATCGAAATTTACATAAAAGAACACATACACATAAGAAACAATGGTTAAATCACAAAACAAGTGATAAATGAATTTTTGTTATCACAAGTTTGTTTCTTAAATCATTTTAAAATTTATTTGTGACGTAAGTTTTGTGTATTTTGTAAAGTGATGGTTGATGTACAGTAGTTATTGAGTGGTTTTATCACTGAAAATGGATATAGTTGAAATTTGTTTTTGTGTATTTAACATACACTGCAGCTTTTTTTTTTGGGGGGGGGGGAAGTAAGTGTATTTTCCAAATAAGCATATTTAGGCATATTTGATGTGTAGAGTGAGCAGTTGTGTTTTTTTTTGGGGGGGGGGAGGGGGGCATTTTTCTGTCAATTAAAGAATGGCGAGGGTGAGAGAGAGGATTTTTGTGATGTGTGTGTGTTGCCAAGTTACAAGGATGAAGATGATATTGGGTGGATATTCCAATTTTGATTACATTTAGACAAAAGTTGAAATAGACATATTATTTTAATTGTCTGATTAAAGCATATTAAATCATAATAACAGTGTTCTTTAGTAAATTTAATTGTCTTTCTGTTGATTGTTATAATTTTCTATGGAATATTTTAGATTGTGAGTAATAACTCGTTATTTCTTTCAATTTGTACCAGTTTTGGCCATTCCAGCATCACATAGTTTAACAAACATTTTAATTAAATAACAATATAATTAATGATAATAAACAAAAATAAATCATTTTTATGCAACATCTGTTTTGTCACACTATATTTGTTTGCTGTATTAAGATAATTTTGCATTTTTTTATGAATTGATAAAAACATTAAATGAAATATACAGGGTGTTTTTTTAATTGATGCTATTCAGAGCCGGCAGTAGCTTGTTCTAATAATTGGAATGGCAAAAAATTTTATTAATAGACTAATAAAACCATAGGAAAAAAGATTCCAATAAAAAATTCTTCCAATCACTGCTGATAGTGAGAAATTTGGTGCTCTACATGGAAAGAAAACATCAGAAACAGACAAAATTAATAATTTAGATAAAATGTCATGTTTTATTCCTCATATTCACTTCCCCTATGAGGGCCACATTCAATATAACCACCATTCTTTTGCACCACGCCTTGCATTCTTTGTACAATTTTTTCGATGGCCAAGCATAACATGTCACATGGAATAAACCTTACTGGAGATTGGAACTATTTTTTGTTTCTTGGAATCTTTTTTCTCTTGCTTTCATTAGTCCCCTTATAAGTTTAAAATCAGTTCCGGCAGGCACGTAGCCAGGGAGGGGGCTAAGGGAGCTGAAGCCCCTCCCGAAAGTTTGAAAAGTCTCAACAAAAATATCGTCATGATAATATATTAAGTTTAGTTTGTTTTATAACTTCCATGACATAAAAATCAATTGCATTTTTAGCTGCAAAAATATACATTTATTCAATTACAGTTACAATAATCTTTCATTATATACGTTATTTGGATATATTGTTTTTTAATAGCTATTTACCACTAAAAATATAAATTCATTTTTAAACGCAATTTTAACTATCTTTATACGCAGTAAAATTCGACCAAGTGTAATTTTGTATCATTAATTTGATTAAGAAAATTAAGTACAATATACAAATGAGTTATTAACTTTAGGAGCCAAATATAAAACATTTACTTGTAATGTCATGATCTTCTTTAACTTTCAGTATTTTCCTGCATATAAAGAAAACTTAAAGCAGTCAATGTTAAAATGTTTTGCAGAGAAAGGGGCCAAAACTTTAATAGCCCGTAAATATAATGTAAAATCACTGGGAAAAATATAATTTGAAAGAAATTAGTTGGAATGGAATCCCATAGTATAAATATATACATATAAATACATATAAAATATATGACGGAATAAAATTTTCACCTTGCTTTTAACATAAAATGAATAATGCTTACTTAAAAGGTGATTAATAATCAATTATAGATGTTAAAATTTAATTTTATTTAAAAATCTTAGTACTTTCAAACCTTTTTTAAGCAGGTTCTTCCTCAGAGATTTTTTTTTTTTTTTTTTAATAAAGAAGGGGTCTAGGGGATGCTATTTTTATAGTAAATATAGGGACATTTTGAGTTGTGTCGTGACAAAATAAATATTTATACAACAATACTGGCTCAGTTTGCAGCCAGAAATTTAATTTAGTAATTGAAGTGAAGTGTATTCCGAGTTCAAAAAAGCGAATTTTTTCAAATTCAATTTTTGGATCTAAAATAAACTTTTTGAGCCGCGGATTAAATGACGGAAAATATACTATTTTGTCAATTGGTTGGATAAAATGGAATCAAAAAGTTAATTACTGTTAACGGAATCTTTAAAGTAATTGGAAATGGCAAAAATTATTTCTCAGACGTGTTTTTTTTTATTGCAAAATGACAAAACAGCAACAAATGGATGCACTAAATCTTGAATTAAATTCAAGTAAAACCGTTTCCCATAGTATAAATTTTTTTTGGTACTAGCAAGTCTTGTTTTGAAATTGAAATTGAGGATTGTTTTAATGTTATTGTTCAGAACAATTTGGCTCTCATAAAGGTTCGTCAAGTACTTGATAAGAGCTAACAATATGACAAGCAACTGAATTTGATATATTGCTATGTAACTAGTGATGACTTTGATGTTGCCACGAAGAGAAACACTTTTAATTTCATTTTACTTTCCAAAAAGCCATAAAATCTTCCAATAACTGTAGGGAAGAAACAAAAATAAGAGAAATGGATAAAAGATCCAGAAATAGTATTCTCTTTTCTTATATATTCTACAATGCATCTGTTTTAAACCTTGTTTTTTGTTTTTACATGAAAAAATAGGTAAAGATGGATAATAAAAAATAGGGAATACTAGTTTCTACATGTTTCAGACATTGGAAAAAAGCTAAATGTGTTTTCTTAAAACATATGCAATTAAATTTTCATAAACCGTATCTTATAAACAAATTTGAAATTTCTTCAAGAAAATAAAAAGCTATTATTTCATTGTGGTGGGTTTTTAAAGAGCTTCAGGAAAAAAAGAAATCAAGACATCTCTCGGACCAATACTTAAAATAATCTTATTTTGTGCAGAACAAAATACACTACTTAGAGGTGACCATGATGACGATTATCTAACGTTGGAGAAATGGATATAAAAAAGACTGTTAGCTAAGAGTCCTTTTAAGTTTTGAGCAATGTCTGGAGAGAATGAATTGAAACTAGAAATTATAAATATCCGTATAAATGCTATTTACTCCATTTCCGACATTTGAAATGAAATTATTCAAATATCCTTGGGTACAGTTAACCGAAGTATTAATTATGGAAATAAATAACGAAATCTGTTTTAGCTTAATTGCTGATGAAATTATGAACTTATCAAGCGCAAAAACTCAAAAATGCTTTTTAAAGTTATTTTATTATAAAAATTGATTTTATTATAATAATTTTATATTATTAAGTTATTTTATTATAATTAATTTAAGATACTACCTTAAAAAATTTACTTTTAAAGTTATTTTATCAAAAAAATAATATATGTGAGCTTTTAAATTAAAATAATATATACATATTACATATGTTCTGTTATACAGTTTTTTTTAAATGTTAATAAAGTAAAAGTGTTGTATTTAAAAAAAAAAGTAAATGCTTTATTATGATATTTTTTCAATTTTTTATTATAATTAGCTTAAAAAAATACTTTTTGGATCATGAATTTGTAAAATTTTTTAACTGTTTAAATCATTGTTTACATTCATAAATTCACACAAATTATAGAAAATTGTGGATTATGGGTGCACGGATTATCGATTCTTGACTGTAATTGATTACAGCACTGAATTGATTACTTTTAGTCTTTAAATCACATTGTTAGCTATGAATGATTCGTTTTATCCTGAGTAGTTGTTTTAAGCTTCTAAAAGTAAAATTTTTTATCATGATCATTTTCTTTATTATTAATTGAAGGTTATGGATAAATCAGAAAAAAAACAGCTTTTTTCTAAAGGTAAGATATATGTTTTTATTTAATATTAAAGTTAACATACTAAAAAGGAAGCTTTCAATTATAACTTTATGAAAACATATAGAATTTCAACATCAAACACAGTAGGCACAATCTATTCTGTTACTGTAGTGCACAATTTTCAATATATTTAATAATTGCTTAGTCTCTACAAATAAATAATATTTTAAATTCATTATTTAATGGTAAAACAAAGAAAATTGTCAATGTATCATAATAAGAAATATTTTGGTTTGTATTTACTACTTTTAAAATAATAAATACAAGTATCCTATTGACTGTAACCGGTTATTACTACAACAATTTTTGTTAGGTTCTGAAATTTACTTATTTTAGATACAACATAAAAGAAATTTGGAATATAAACTTTATAGTCCCTGATCTGTTGTTTGTATCAATGTTGTTGTAAAATTACCCTGAAATCCAAAGTAATTTCAGCAGAATTTCAAGCTCATAAGTATTTTGCAGTTTCATTTTGAAATTTTCATGATATTGTTTGCATTTTTTTAATAACTTCGCCTTATTTTCAGTTGTTCCTATATCAATCTGTTCTTATTTAAAAAATATAGCATTCTTTTTGATAGTTTTTCTGTTTTGTTTTGTAAATGTTTTTCTTGATTATTTTGTATTATTATGATATATTGGAGATATAGGGGGAAATAAAGCAGACTTAAATTAATAAAAAATAAATTTATATTGTATTTCAAATAATGTTTTTAAGAGGACCATGTTGCCCAGTGGGTGGACCATTGTACCCTGCTTCTGCGGCACACTGGTCCACTTTATGAACGTATACAAATCACTTTTTTTTAAAATATTCGAAACTATTCTCTGAAAAAATTCTGAGGCATGTAAAAATGCTTAAGGAACGTTCAAGAATATTTTAAAATAGAATGGACTTTCCTTTAAAGAGAAAAAAATATAAGTACCAAAAGTGATCCACTGTGTACCAGTCTCTCCTATAGTAAAACCTGTCAAAATTGTAATTATATTTAAAAGAAACCTGCCTTAAACAGAAGCATTGCATGGTCCTGATATGGATTGCCATGCAATTAAATGTCCTGAAAACCTGTCTGGATGGGATTTTTTATCACTTATTAGCAGTTTCATCATAAAAGGTTTTAACAGGTACTAAAAATAGTGAAACCTGTAAAAGTGGAACCTTTGTCTAACGTAATCCTATTTAAACTGCAAGAGTTTCATAATACTGACGAAACAAACAAAACATTTTATTTAGACAGAGTATCTTAGAAATATAACTGATTACACTTCTTTTAATGGAAGTTTAAAAGGATATTATTTTCCATCTACTTGCAAACACATCTTGGCGAAATTGACTGTGTGTGTATGGGTAATAGAAGTACCTTGATTAACTTTAAGAATTTAAGTATATCTTTATTTAATTTCTTAATTTAAAAAAATAGTATCTGTAAAATAAAATTAGATTTATCTTCATAATTGTAGTTAGTAATAAAATGGAGTTACATTATGATATACCAAATATTATAATAACAATATAATCTAAAAAATTGAACCCATACTGAAAAGATAAATGCTTTTAGTCAAGCTTCATACAATATAAATATTTGCTTACAGTAAAATTAATATTAACAGGTTAAATTTAACTCTAGAACTATCAAAAATATTACTCAAGCCTTATTCAAATGTTTTACATCAGAATTTTTATTTAAAACTATTTAACTAATTTTTGATGGTTTATAAATTTGGTTGATTTTTTTTAAATTTCTGATTTATATATAGTTATTATCCGGTTAATATTTAAGAAAAGCACATTCAATTTTGTCTAAAAAACTAATGATATAACAAGCACACTTGACATATATAGTTTATGTTGAAAGAAAATCTGATTACAATTGTCTAAAACAGCCATAATTTTTCTGTGTTTCTCTTTTCCAGGTTTCGCCGTTTTTTAAACCTTATTTGGCCTCAATTGTTTTTTCTGATATTTGGGCCTGAACTTCAAGGATGTTAATTTTTTTGAACAATTTTATTTGTGGTTGAATAATATCTTTTTGAAAATATTGGGTTGTGTAAAAAATGATATTGGTTTCTGCTATTTTAATTCAAAAGCAATTTATTTTAGATTGTTCGAAAATGTTTTAGAGCAGGGCTGTCCAACGCGGCGCCCTTTGTATGTTTTCTTGGCGCTCTTTTGAAGGTTTCCTGTTACTAGCATTTTTTAAAAGATAAAATTCCCTTTTAAAATGTGTTTTGTTTAAAATCCTTTATATTTTCTCAAGAGATGTTTAAAAAAATTCTGTAAATGTGTTTTACACATCAAAAATTTAAAAAATGCATAAAAAAACTTATGTATTATTTCGTTTCTTGATTAACTTATAGTTATTCTTTATACATTATTTTGTAGAAATTATAACGATAGGAATGGGTAAAAGTTGGCATTAACTTTAAAAAATATGTTAAGAAGTAATGTTTAGAAAAATAAGCGTCCATACCCCCTTTCTTTGCATAAAATGTTCAGTTTTTTTGGTTATTATTATTGATGTTATTTCCCTTACCCTGACCCAGTAGCTGATTCACAAGACTCTTAAAGGACTGTCATTTTCTCCCCCATATTTTGGAAATTTTAAGTAATTTTAACTAAATTATTTATTTTTTAAACAGTATAAAATCGTGCAAAATGATTTCTATCAATGAAAACTCTTCCAGGAGTTGGAAGGACCTCTCTATGGAACTACCCACGTATTGATCACAGTATCATGCCTTCTTTGTTTCTGTACTATTCATAGCACCTTCAGGATAAATCAAGAAGTTTTTTTTCATTCCTCCTCTCCCTCCCCCCCCCAAAAAAAAACAATTTCTCTTATTACCATTTTATTTTAATAATAGGTGGGTTTTAATATTTTGACTCTATGCAATTAAAATACTCCGACTTACAGCTATTTTGAAGGGTTTTTTTTCTTTTTTACATGGAGCTTCAAATCCATAGGAAATTTATTCATTTGCTGCGAGATGCATTTATATAATATGTGTATCAATATTAATATTGTGAGATAATTTTCTTAGCATTTTTTGAGCCCTGTTAATAATGGCGCCCTTCATTGTTTTCAAAGAACTGAGTGAAAGGGTGGACAGCCCTGTTTTAGAGCATTTTACAAGTTTAATAGTAAGTTCTCTGAGTTTGGAATGTGAATTAGGTTCAATTTAAGCTTTGGATTTCTCATTGTTAAAAACAGAACCTCATCACTACCTCATACACAACTTTACTTCCGTCAATGAAGTTTCTATAAGCAGGGCCATCGCTAAGACTTTTTATTGAGGGGGGAGAGGACCTAAAATTGTCAACTCAAATTTCAATATTTGCCAACTCATTTTACAATTTTGCCAACTAACCACAATTAGAAAATGTAATATAGCCCTTATCTTTTAAAAGGTTAATAATATTCCCAATTAGTTTTGTAATTTTTGCCAATTCTATCAAAAATTGAAAATATATTATAGTTTTTATTAAAATTTTAAAGAAAATTTGCCAACTAAGTTTGTGAATTTGCCAAGTGTAGCAACATTCACTAATGTTTGAGGGGGGGGGGCTCCCCCCATCCCCCCCTTAGCGAGGCCCCTGTCTATAAGCAATATTAAACAGAGCATTCACAAGTCGTAATTATGGTAATTTCAGATAATTGAGACAATTTTCTGCGGCAGAAATTTTTGCAAATCTGGAAAGAGCTCTTTGAAATTCTGGAGAGGGGCAGCACTTCTAAACGATTAATAAGCATAAAATCCTTAATACTCTGGGGAGACATTTCGATGCTTCGACGGGGGGGGGGGGGGTTCCATAAAATGGATAGTTTAGTGTAGTCATTGTAAAAAGTGTTTCTGATGTTTATCCTTAATTTGTACTAAAATTATGAATTTTCCCATATATCTTTGACTGCTTTAACGCTAGAAAATCTGGAAATTTTAATCAACTTTTTAAAAAATAATTTACACCAGAATTTTCGTATTTAAATTGTTTAATTTTTCTATTTTATGTATTTCGTCTTTGTATATTTTAAACTTATTTAATAATGGAACTTTCGGTTTGAACGAACGCACATATATTCATATGGTAGCAGTCAAAATGACCGCTTACGGTCTAGTGTTAAGGCCCCGGTCCTCGCTCGAGGAAACGCTCGCGAGCTAATGCTATTCCTATGGGGAAGCATTTTTCTAATAACTCTTTCGCATTTTCACATTTTTGAATAATTTTTTTTTGCATTGGATAGCTGAGGTGCATGCCGACAGCGCACCTTTTTCACTTTTTCGATTTTGGTTGCAGATATATTTTTTAAAAAGCACTTTCACTTTCGAAACCGGTTTTAAAAGTGAAACTAACTTTGTAAAAAATATCTGCAACCAAAATCGAAAAAGTAAAAAAGGTGCGCAATTGGCATGCACCTCAGCTATCCAATGCAAAAAAAAATATTCAAAAATGTCAAAATGCGAAAGAGTTATTAGAAAAATGCTTCCCCATAGGAATAGCATTAGCTCGCGAGCGTTTCCTCAAGCGAGGACCGGGGCCTTAATGAATAAAAACAAAGTTACAATATTAAATAAATGCATAAAAAATCTGCACTTCAAAATCCATTAATTTATTTAAAAGGACTCCGGTAGAAAAATTCAAGGACAAAAATTGCCATATTTTTGTAAAAACCCAGAAGAACATAAAAATATCTAACTGTCCCTCTGCTCTTTCCCTAAATATCAACGAGACTCGAAATAAAAAAATCAAGCGAGAAAGAAACATTGATCTTTGGAAATATTTTCTATGTTTATCAAGATATGTTCGCATCACTTTCAAGATATGTTCTTTCTACATCGAATAGCCTACTTGACAAGGAATCTGCATGATTAAAAAAATGCATCAAAGTTTTCTGTAGCAAGGAACTCTGCTTTTTTGAATTGACCAACAAACTTTTAAGCGCCAGTTTCTTATTTCTTGCTTATTGATTTACGAAAACTGTTTTAGGGATTAAAAAAAGCATCTTCAGCATGCTTTAAAACAGAAAATAAATCATATTTAGATTGCTTACAGTATTTTAAAAATGACAAAAAAGTTTTTAAATAACCAGTTTTAGAATGGAGTTACTTTTATTAATTCCAGCAAGCACATTACGTTATAATATTGTTCGATATGAAAATATAAAATGCACAAAAATAAGGGTCTCTAAACTCAGTGTGCCGTTCTTGCGTTTGTATAAACTGTTTTTTCCCCTTAATTGTCAGCAACAGTTGGTCCCATCGAAACCCATTTCAATATTAGCAGGTATACTTGCGTACTTATTCTTCGGAGCTGTAAAATATTTCCATTTACGGGATGATTCTGTGTTCACAAAAATCCTGGCAAAAAGGAAACACAACTGCAAAATGTTCCATTTTAGATAGATTTCAAGTTTTAGGAACTATAAATATATAATGTTGTTTTCGTGTAAACCTGATTTTCTGTACCTTTAAGATAGGGGCCCCACCACTGGCCGAGTTCTCCTGCCTCCGAAACTCGTAAATGGCAGGTGCTGGGTTCGAGCCCAATCGCAGCCGCCGGCCTAGCCGTTCGGATTTTTTCCGTGTTTTTCTTCGAACCTTGGATTTCTTCGCATAAATACGGGCTAGGCCTCCTTAGAAAGACCCCCACGGTGGCACCTCCTTTTAGGGCTCACATCCCTAGTGTATATAATTGGCCGACATAAATACAAACAAACCTTTAAGATAGATCACCTTCACAGAATTCATCGTAATATATTTATATTCTTCACAGGTGCACTACAGAGTGAATGTATTATAATTGTTTTTGAGGATAGAGTTAAAACGGAACGTGTTTATGTTGAAAATGATGATGTTGTTATGTTGAACAGAAAAGTTTACAGCCTTGGCAAAAGATATAACTTTGAATTATGTCGTTTAAGAACATACCATTTAACATCAGTCTAAAATGGAATTTTTCATGTATTCTTTGTGATCCCGTCTTAATAGTTTTGAGTGTTGTTGAAATGCTGCATGATTCAAAAACCCAGATATTCGATTGGGGTGGGGGAGTACTCGACACTCACTTGGCTTTGCCACTTGTTACATTATTTATTTACAATGTAAATTACATTAAATGATACAGAAGGGTTTAGCAATAAGCATTAACATTAGAAATTTTTTTTAATATGGAGAATTTCTTACTAAACACATTTCCGTACTAAAATTCCATCATCACAAAAAAAAGTTTCTCTCTTTACTTTGTAAAATGGATCATCGTTTATGTAGATGATATTGATTATAGAATTTTTTGCTTATAACTACATTATATTTTATTTATAATTATTTATTTTTAAATTGTTGCTATTTATTTTATTTACAATTTAAACTTTATACTATTAGGACACTTACACTAGTTATTGACGCACCTTCGATTTTGTTAACTTCAGATAATTGGGAGTTTACTGTAGTTTTAAATAATATTGTGGAATTTTATTACAATTTATTTTCTACATTCATTTTAAATTTTCATGATAAGTTTATTTTCTTTTTGTTTATTTTTTAATGAAATGTAAGAACTGATATTAATTTATTTTAATTTATTGCAGATGCATAGAATCTTTAATTTAACACATCACATCACTCAAAATATCTTCAAAGTGTGAAACAAATGCAGCAAAATATGTTTATGAGAGCTTTTTGAAAAAGTAGCTTCTAACTCACAACCAGGAAAACCTTTTATTTGTCAGCTATGCAAGAATTTCCGCCAAAACAGTTGTTTTTGTGTGAGGTATGCAACAAAGAATTCACTCAAAAGGGCCATTTAAGCAGCCATCTTTTAACTCATACTGGGGAGAAACCATTTGTGTGTGATATATGCAACATGAAATTCTCTCAAAAAGGTAATTTAAGCCAACATCTGCTAAGTCATACTGGTCAGAAACCTTTTGTGTGTGATATGTGCAACACGAAATTTTCGCAAAAGGACAATTTAAAGAAACATCTGTTAATACATACTGGTGAGAAACCGTTTGTGTGTGAGATATGCAGTAAGAAATTCGCTAGAAAGGGTTATTTAAATAGCCATCTAGTAATTCATACTGGTGAGAAAACTTTAGCATGTGAGATATGCAACAATAAATTCGCAAGAAAGAATGAATTAAGGAGGCATTTGTTAATTCATACTGGTGAGAAACCTTTTGTGTGCGAGATATGTAACAAGAAATTCTGTCAAAAGGGTCCTTTAAGCCACCATCTATTAATTCATACTGGTGAGAAACCTTTTGTATGTGAGATATGCAATAAAAAATTTACTGAAAAAAGTAATCTAAGCAGGCATCTATTGATTCATACTGGTGAAAAACCGTTTATGTGTCAAGTATGCAACAAGAAATTTTCTGATAAAAGTAATTTTAAAAAACATTTGTTAATTCATACTGGTGAAAAACGTTTGGCAGGTGAGAGATGAAACAAGAAATTCTTTGAAAAGAATAAGTTATCTAGACACCTCATTTCATAATTGTGACAAATATTTTCTGTGAGATAAATAAACTTAAAAAAAAAAATATGACTAGTTTTTTTAGTAGAAATCGCATCATATTCTTGTATATCTCCAGATTAAGAATGTCAACATAAGCTAGGGCAAACACATGTTTATTTTTATTTTGTTTTATATTTTTTGGAAAGTTTTGTTATTGTCCTTTTTATCTTTTGCATAAAATGAATTTAAAAGGTTCATAATGTTTTCTCCTTATTTAGGATACTTCCGTTAAAATAGTCATATTAAACAGCATTTCATACCATCAATTCTTTGACCTTAAAACTGACGTTTTTACAAACTGAAAAACATTTTTATTTAAAGAGTTGCTTCACCTGTAAATTACATAATATCAATAATAAATTGTAAATAACTAAAAAAACTGCACATGTCTTTGATAAACAGATTGTTATTTCGTAAAAAATATAGAAAATTCAATAAAGATTTAAAAAAAAAAAAATATTGGTAAAATGTGTTTTACTACATCTTATTTGGTCTCTTCTTAAAACTTTCTGACAAACTTGAAACTTCTTTTAAACTCTGAATTTTCTACCTTATACCTGTGCCTATGATTTGTGAATTACTTGGACTTTCATGTAAATAGTATTCGCTGTCATCATTGCACTTCATTACTGAAAATCAATTGTGTAATTTTTATAGTTTGTTCATAAGGTTAATACTCAACAGGGGTTCATGTTGTCATAAAAAAACAGAGGGTATACTCTCACGGCACAGTGTACCCTACAGTAGGTTCCCTCAAATCCGAAACTCTCAAATCTGCAATTTTCTAAAATTCCCACATAATTTAAGGATTTAAACAATGAAAAACTCAATTCAGATATAGGGAAGACTTTTTTAGTTATATATGAGATCCATAGATATTTTAAATTTGTAATTTTTGTTAATATTACTGAAACCATATTTTTTCATAAAGGAAGAATAAATTTATTTTAGAAAAAACTCTTAGTTATTGCTGATATCATTGGTAATCACAATCTTCTTACCAAGTATACTTATATGTTAATTGAACATTTTTGTTGTTATGTCTGACTCAACCTGAAATAAAACTTTATTATTTTATGATTTTGATCTGAATTAGTAATGTACCTTTATGAGGAGAGTTTCATTGAATACTTTAGAAAATATACATTTCATCTTTATACTGAATGTTTAATCGTACATTGTTGATTATTAACGTGTCCTTTACTTTTACAATTTTAATCATTTTAAAAATTATCTAAATTTTTATCATTTTAGCTTATCTCAACAAAATTTTAGAATCAATTAAAATCATTAAGCTCGGGCCGCGAGCTTGTACACAGAAAAAACTGTTTTGTTGAAACAACAAAAATAAAGTTGTACCAACCTAATTTTTTAGTTGATATAGCCCCAACCAAATTTTGGGTTGGACTGACCAAATCATTTTGTTAACTTAATAATGTTGTTCCAACCAAAATAATTTTGGTAATAACAACTAAATCTATTTGGTTGTTATAACCAAATACATTTTGGTTATAACAACCAAATGGATTTGGTTGTTATTACCAAATTTATTTGGTTGGAACAGCATTATAAAGTTAACAAAATGATTTGGTCAATCCAACCCAAAATTTGGTTGGGGCTATATCAACAAAAAAATTAGGTTGGCACAACTTTAAAATACGTTTTTTTTTTATACTTGTTTGTTTTTGTACATCAGACAGTACATCATACAAAAGAAAGAACAAAAAGCAATGTTTAAGAAAGAAGAAATAACAATGTTTATAGCAAGAAATTATTTTTAATCCATATATGATAAAAGGTACAAAAATTTATATAAAATCATTCAAAATGAATAAAATAAAACCCAAGACAATGTACAGTTAAAACTATGACTGTTAATAAATGAACACTTTTTTCCTAATAATGTTAACCTAATTAAATGATATTCAGATAATTATCAAAATTTAATAATGCATACAAATCAATAATATATTTTTTTCGATATCAAATTGAACATAGTCTTTCTACCACACTTAAACTTATTCCAAATGACACATAAAATTGCAGATATTAATCTTACAGTTTGATAAATAACAGACAACTATTCAAAACTACAACATGGGAGGAAAAAATGAAGTTTAAAATATCGGCACCAAGCATGCTGATACTAGCAGATTCATTATGCAAAGTAAAAAATTTACTTTTAAAAGTTACAAATTCACTTTAATATGACTTTGCCCTTTTCATATTATATTTGCAAATAAATTATATATAAAAAATTTGCAAATTTAGAAAAACACAAAATTCATCAATTGGCAGAAATAAAATATTATTAGATTCATCAGTTGGTTGCAGGATAAGAAGAACAAAAATTTGTCATTTACTGGTTGGAAAAAATTCTGAGATTTGCCGATCGATCACCAGGAAAAAAAATCGAGTATACTTCAGTTAGTCACATTAACATTAAATATCTTTACAATGCAATTATCTATTTAATGTACAACTTCTTAGATGTTAACAATGAATTTAGCATTTAAGAAGAACCTGCATTCCCACATTGAAAAACATTGCAATTCTCTAGAGAGGACTAAATTTGATACATTAGTTTAACTTTATTTCTGAATTTAAAACTTTTTTTAATGGTAAATTTGTTATTATTGCAGTAAATAAGTTTTAAATGATTAAAATAATGAATGACTTAGTTCAGATATAGCAATGTGTAGAATGATCAATATTGTGAAAAATTTATAATATGCAATACACTAGTTAACAAGGAATATTAAATAAAGCTGCGCTAATGTTTGTATTTTGATATGTATTTTGATATGTTTCAGAAGTATTTGGCCATGTTTATAAAATAAATTTAAATGTGCCCCTTTTTAAAAAATACAGCCCAATGGCACTTTTCCCCTAGAATCAACACCAACTGATTGTTAAAATACGAGTGCTAAGCGACTTGATTAAAAAAAAAAAATTATATTCTTTAGAAAGAGGTAGAGAAAATATTTAAAGTAAAATATCTGAAAAAAAAAATGCATGAGTGAAATAACTTTAATTACTTGATTGATTATTTAATTACTAATAATGATACCTAACTAAAAAGAAAAAATACATTTCTCTTCTCACGAGTAATTTCAGTATTCAGAATACTTTTGAAAAAATTTATTGAGGTCCAGTGAACAAAGAAAAAAAAACACATAAGTAAAGCAATGACTTATTACTTTTAATTTGTAATTTTTACATACAGTAAAATAACGTTAATCCGCTCCCCCAAACGTGACAAAAAATCGTACAATAATTAAAAGGGGGATGCTTACACGGAATTTTTCTGCGATCGTTTCACAAAATTTGCAGGGATGAATCATGATGAAATGAATGAGTCGTGAATCTTTGAATGAATCATTAATTTAGATACTTGAAGCAATACTTGAAAAATTTGCACTTAAAAAAAACAATTCTGTCGAAAAAAGGAGAAATTTGTAAAAAAAAAAAAGCCAAAAAAGCATGGAATCAATTAAAAATCTAAAAACGCACATTTCATCAAAGATTCATGATTTATTCATTACACCATGATTCATCCCTTTTTTTCAGTGATTTTTTGGGGGAGAGAGGGCGCTTTCTTGAGATTTTTTGAAAATTTTAAATTTTTTATAAAGTGGGGAGGGGGCGTTTGACCGAGAAGGGTGGATTAACGAGATTTTACAGTACATACGCATATAATAGAAAATTCAGGTATTTTTTCTGAAAATTTTTACATATACATACTAAAATAGAAACGACAGGTATATGTTTAAATAATAATAATGCAAAAAATTATACGTGCGGTCTTGAGCCAGTTTTCTTTAGTTTGGTTCCTAACATGAACAGCTAATGCGAAAAGTCTTTTCAAGGATTCCTGATGTGGACTGCAGTCTGCTAGTTGCTGACCATAGGTTTGACCTAAACTTTAAAAATCTTATTTAAAGTATTATTAATTTAATTTAGAGGCATGAAATACATTCTATATACTTAAATGATGCGAAAAATACAGCTTTACACACTATATTCAAAAGGTTGAATTATACAGGGAAATTTTATTGCTCCTACCACTATTTTGAAAATTATATCTTCATTGTACCTTTCTATAAAAAATGTTAAATAAAATCATAATGAAGACTGCTGATTAAGAATATTGGTAGAAACAAAAAAATTTTCCTGTATAATGCAACGCCTGTATTTACACCTATATTATAAAAAGGTAAAGTTTGTTTATTTGTAGGTGTTAATCTCTGGAACAACCAAACCAATTTCAAAAGTAATAGTACCAAAATGATGCTGCTTGTCCTGATTCAAACATAGGCTATATATTACTTCGATGCCACCAAACCCAAAAGAGGTGAAGAAGCAAAAAAAGCTTAAAAATGTGATTTTTGTGTTGCTGAAGGGCCTAGAAACGCGAAATTTGGCATGTTATTTACTTATAATATATAAATTATCACTAAAAATATAAAATTTAAAAAAGGAGCAAAAATGCAAGAAAAGCGTTTTAAAAAACGATTTTTAAACAATCCCGGAAAGTAACAACAGATTTAAAAAATAATGATGCCAAAATGATGGTGACGGTTCTGACTCCAATATAGGCTCAATCTTATAGGGGTCACTATCCTTTAATGTGCTATTGCATAAGGTATCAAAATCGCTTCAAATTCCAGGCGTCTCCCTGTTATCCTATGGCTTGAGTAGAGTTGCTTGGAAAGCAAGTAACTATTTTGTATTGGAGTGATTCTGATGAAGTGAGTCGTAACAGCCAGTATGATTGGAAATCTAATGATGGAACAGACTTTTCTCTAACTGCAAATGAAACACATAAAAATAGAAAGAAAAAAGGAAAACAGACAATTTCAGGCTATTTTCGTTGCTAGAATATTTTTATACGCAACAGCACTTTTAGGGGGTGCAGGAGCAAAAAAGTTTGAAAGATATGACTTTTGTATTAATGAAAGACTTAGAAACATAAAATTTGGCATGTTAATATTTCTAAGCTATAAATGATCTGATCTCTCAGAGCAATTCCTCAAAAATATGAAATTTAAAAAATTGTAAAATTGCGCAAAAAGCATTCTAAAAAGCAGCTTTTAAACAATCTCAGAAAGTAACAAACCGATTTAATAAATAATCATGTTAAAAGGATGGTGACAGTCCTTGCTCCAACATAGGCTATAACGTATGCAGGTGTAACTATCCTAAAGGGGGGTGCAGGGGCAAAAAACATTTTAAAAATGCAACTTCTATGTTCCTAGAAATACAAAATTTAGCATTATGATATTTATAAGATATAAATGATTTCTAAGAGCATTTCACGAAATACACAAAATTTAAAAAGAATGAAAATGAGCAAAAAGCGTTCCAAATTATGATTTTAAAGCAATCTCCGCAAGTAATGAACAGATTTTTTAAAAAATGGTGACAATCCTTGCTCCAACATAGGCTATATCTTATTTCGCTCTAAAAAGACAATTTGTGTGTTACTGAAGGGCTTAGAAGCATGAAATTTAGCATAATAGTTACTTATAAGATATAAATAATCTCAAACAAGATTTCCTCAAAAATTCAAAAGATGTGAAAATGCCAAAAATCACATTAAAAAACATTCTAAATGATGATTTGTAGTAATTTCAACATGTATTAAACCGATTTCAAACATAAATTGATGGTGATAGAACCTGTTAAAATATAACAAACACAAACCACATTTTATGTCAATGATACAATTAACAGAGGATTGCAGCAGCAAAATACATTCAAAATGGTGATTTCTATTGTGCTAAAGTGTTTAAAAACTTTAAATGGGGCATGGTAGTTACTTATAAAATATAGTAAATGTCTTCTAAGAACACCCAGAAGTAAGTTCTTCTAACTATTCTTAGTCTGTAATAATAGTCTGTATAGTTTAATACTTTCATTGGATAATATGGGTATTGAATAGTGATAAAATAATAAAAAATAAATTGTGAATTAATAAATTTGTGAGTGGAAAGAAGTCATTAAAATTTTTTTTGTGTAATTAGTTTTAAGAACAAAAAATTAACTGAATTAAATTATCAAGAAATTAATTTAAAAAAAGTTTGAAAATAAAAATATTATTAAAATGCAAAAATAGCATCTATATTTTGAATACTCTTTTATTCAATGTTATATTTTGATTTTAATTATTGAACATTTCAAATCTATTTTATATTTTTTAAGTTTTTTCTTTAGAGCAATAGCTATGTCCATCAACACATATTAATTTTCATTCTATACATATAAAACATAACCTAGACCCACTATATCTAATACTTATTGGCTGAAATAAAGTGTTAAATGTAGAAATAATTTCATCCAATAATTAAATATCCAATAATAAAAATAAATAATAATAATAATAAAACTGTTTTAGATTTGGATTAAACTATGACAACCTTGCTTCTACGTATATTACAATACTTGATAAACCATATTTAAATTTATAAAAACAAAATTTTATGGTCTAGTAGCGAAGTATGGCAATTTATAGAATACTCCAAGATATTAATACAAAAACTACACTGTATGTATTAAAATACACAGAGGTGTAAAAATCTGGGCACCAGCAAGCAGTATCAAACCATTAAATTTTATTCGTTATTTTTCATCTACTACTTTGTCTAAATTTTTTGCAAAAATAGTAATAAAATTTAAGCCAAGAAAAATAATAAAATTTGGTGATGTCTATATTTTTACACTTGAAAAAACAAACAATTATTTATGATAAATTCACAAATATGAAAACAATCATATTAAATAATTTTTCTCCGATTTCAAAGTTTAAGTGTGTAGTACGTATACATTTAAAGATTCACTAACAATCACATAATCAATTCGTAATGTCAACTGCACAAAATACTAAAACAGTTAAAGAAAAACAAAGAAAATACATATGACCTGCAATCTGCAAAACATTTGGAAGTGATCTTCTATACTTCTACATCTACTATAGTAGATCAGTGTAGTTTAATGTCAGTTTTGATCTCTTCTTTACATTATGATACTTGCATTTCCTGCAGATACAAAATTGCAAAATTAATAATTCAGGAAAAAAAAAATCTTTTTTCAGACTTGTGAGAAGATTTTTCACAAACACTAAAAGATGCTTGAAAAAATTTTGTCTATTTTTCAGGTCTGCAGGAAGTGAAAACAGAACTAAAATAAAATACCATCCTACACCCCCCCCCCTTCTAATTTGTAATCTGAAATAGCACTGATTTAGTAAAATTTTAATTCTTTTATCTTTTTACCTAGAAATATTTGCTTTTGTCAGGTCTGAAGTAATGCAAAAACAGTATATTTTTTTTCAAATTTCTTGTGCTTAACTTACGTCAAAATTGTGTCTCCATCTTTATTGAATTTGCATAAAAACTTGCCATAGTACATAAATAAAAACTGTGCTATATCTGACCAGAGCTGATCTACTGATAAAATTTATTTTAATTTTTATGTTGTAATTCTAAGTATTAAAATTATGGTTCAGAGTGAAGCAAGAAGATTAAACTTAACATTTGATAATGAATGCTTATTGAATTTCTTAAAAATCTTAACTATAAAAATAAATTCAATTGTTTATATCTGAAAATACAGGTAATATATGTGCCTACCCACAAATCGCTGTTTCTGCAAAATTTTTAATTTCTTTTTTATTATTTTAAATTAAATTTCAACAGGGCGTGAATTTCAGGGCGGGATGCAAGCCCAAAATTTTGGAATCCCGCCCAAAAGAATATCGTAGGCAAGAGGCTCCCGCCCAAAAAAATCACGAATTTTCCAAAAATTTTTGCATTTTGAAACTACCATCAACTTCCACAATCTTATTGCATATTTTGTGATATTTTCGTGCGACTGAATGACATATTTTGTGAGTCTTTTACTGCGAAAAAGCCTTGGAATTCACTATATTTTTCCGAAACCGATCGTCAAATTTCGCATTTTTCCCCCGCGATCAATTGACAAGTTTTGTACAATTTTCCATCGCGAGAATGAAGTAATTCCGTTTCAAATTTTCAAAAAAAAAAAAAAATTGACGCATTCGATTCTAAAAGTTATGAAACATCGTTTGACAGCCTGGAAATTCGGATAGTTATGTCCGAATTTCCTGGCGAATAACTAATTTTTCATAGCTTTTGAACTGAGCTGAATCGCATATTTTCATAATAAATTTCATCAATCGTTCACAGAAAATTTTGTTAGATTATCGTGATAGAAATGGCAATTTTCTCAATGAATCGCGAAAAAAAACTATTTTCCTCAAAAGATCAGGATAAAACAGGAATTTCTTTTTTAAAAAATCACTGAATAAACACGAATTTCATGAAAGGATCGTGGAATAAACGTGAATTTTTTTAAATGATTGTTGAATAAACGTGAATTTTGTGAAACCATCGCAGAATAAAATTGAATTTCTTGAAAACATCACAGATTAAATGGGAATTTCGTAGAAGGATTGCCATATAAACAGAACCGTGAGAAATGGGGAGGGGGAGAAGAGGGCGGTCGCCCCGGACACAAATTTAGGAGCGCCGATTTTCTACTACCAGCATCATTTTTGGCCTGTAAGAAGTAAAAATAATGCTTCAAGTACGGTTTTCTCTTCGCACGCTTGTGCATATGAATCCAAATTTATCAAAATGCCACTTAAAAACACTAAATTTCATAAGAGAATCTCAAAAAAAATGTGAACTTCATTAAAAGATCCTAAAAAAACACCAATTTTGTTGAACAAGCACGAAAAAAAATGCAAATTTTGTCAATAATCGAGAAAAAAAATGCTAATTTCTTTAAAGGATAGCAGAAAAATGCCAAACTGGTCAAAGGGATTTGTAGGGGTGATTCTAAGTGAAAACTTTTTTGAAATTCGCAGCAAATTTTCGGAAAAGTTAAAGCAGATTGTGTGAGAGAGAAGGAGGGGGGTTACTTTTGACTTATTTTTTCCATCGCTCTTTGAAGTAATTTGCGGATTTTCAGCGATCTTTGGACGAAATTACCGAACTTTTTAGAGTTTTTGATTGAACTTTATGAATTTTTCACGGTCTTTTGACGAAATTTGTGGATTTTCATGGTACTTTGACAAAAGTTGCAGATTTTTCGCGATTCTGTGAGAAAATTCACAGATTTTTGGCGATCCTTTGACGAAATTTGTGATTTGCGTTTTCCCGCAAGGTTTTTTGATATTTTCGTTTTTTCTGTGATCCCTACTCAAAATTAGAGTTTTTTCGCCAATCTTTGATAAAATCTGTGTTTTTCTTTCACTATTGTTTGATGAAATTCATGGGGGTTTTTTTCACAATATTCAGACAAAATTTGAGTTTTTTCACGATTATCTGACGAAATTCACATTTTCCCCGCGAACCTCTGATGATATTTCTGTGAATGATTTAAAAAATTGATTTTTTTGGGCGACGATTTGTCGAAATTCGTAGTATGTTTTTTGTCTAAATTTCCGAATTGATGACGATTTTTTTTTAATTTTTGGAAAATACAGAATAGAATCGCTTTTGGATCATTTAATGAAGGCAAAATTCGTTAAGGGATAGCTTAATAAATCGGAAATGTCACAGAATAGTGTAAAACATACAAATTTCAACAATGCATCGTGGGAAAAAATGTGAATTTCGTCAACGTGTCGTTAATAAACACTAATTTAGTTAAAAGGCTACTAAAAAACGCAAATTTCGTCTGAGGATTGCCGAATAAATGCGAATCAAGTCAATAGGATGCTAAAAAAATTCAAATTTTATCTCAGAATCATAAAAAGATATAAATTTCGCCAGAAGGTCGCGGAAAAAAATGCAGCCTTCTCCTTGGAAAACAATACACACACAAACTTATCTGTTTATTGTTATAAGTATCATTTTTAATCAGAAATATTATATACTGAACTAACTTTTAAAAAATTAGATTAACCCGAAACCAATCAACTTGCAGCAATTTACACTCAATCTAAAGTCAACCTGAACCAAAAACTGAATTTACTAGACCTGAAAAACAAAAAAAAAAAAAAAAAAAAAAAAAAAAAAAAGAGCACAGGGAGAGAATTCATACCTTTGAAAACTAGATAGATCATATAAAATCTTGACATACTTAAAAAAAATAAAAAACATTTTGCCTAATTATTCTGAGTTGTTGATAAAATTGCTTTAGTGATATTTTGTCTGTAATTCTTCAAATAGCACATAAAATAACAGTTTGTTTTAAAGATTTTTTTTTCTTTCCTAAACAGCTAAACTCCCCTCCATTTATAAATGTTGGGAGGGAGACTCCCCTCCGATGGAAAATTGAATTTCAAGCTCTGTTCAAACATTTAGAATTCCAAAAAATCTTTACTTTTGATTCAGCGATAATAAGAAGCGAAATATAATCGGTAAATGAACTTTCTGAAACAGAAGTGGTTATTTAATTAGCCACAGAAAGATAAAGAATAGGTACATTTTAATATACAAATATACAACATATAACTTATATACAAATATATAAATATCAACAAATACGGTGAATTTTAAAATTGTAAATCTCATACATAATTTTTTGTGCTCTGTCAAAATCTTAATTTGAGTTTTCTGGAAAACAGCCTTTTTATTGTGCATGTCTATGGAAAATATCATTGCTTAAAATTTCTAAGATATTGAAATAAAACCTTGTAACAAGGCTCTGTGCATCTGTAGGTTATAAAGCAAAATATAGCTTACAAGTATGTATATAATTAATTTAAAAGCCATTTTTATTAAAAAATACCTTTTTTTCAGAAAAAATCATGTTTTGTATACAAAAGTGGTATTTGTTTGTAAATTTAAGAGATATTGCAAATATTTAGCTTCAGCTTCATAATACAGGTACCACGGTTTGCTAATATATGCGCAATATGTTTTAATATGCATTAGAGCAATATGCAACATAATATGCAATAGAGATGCATTAAATGAGGGTCCACTATAAATCATCAAAGCAAAAGGCTAATTAGCAGTGTCAGAAAAACAAAATTTTAATACTTTACAAATATTCTTTTTTTTTTCTTACATATTACTATAGATATGTAATAATGCATTAAGATCAAAATTGAAAATGAGAGCCTAGTAAGCAACTAACAGATTGTTTTTTGAAATTTATTTTTCAGTTAACAATAGTTTTTTTGTCAACATAAAATATATGAAATGGTAAAACAAAGAAATAAATAAGGCAGATTTCTTTTTTTTATTGATTTTTCAATATTTTAAAAACTTGTTAATAGGGAGGGTTTAAAGCTGGCACAATGCTCGGCAAACCGTGGTAACTGCCTAAGGCCCTGCACCAACTGGGCCTTGTTAGGAGTCTCAAATGATTCTACGCAATTCACAATAACATCTCGTATAAAATATGTTTTTAAATTTTTCTTCATGAGAAAAAAGTTAGCATTCACTTACAGGCTAAGAAGATATAATTGCAAGGCCTAGTATCAGAAAATTCTCTGAGTATCTATGACAGATGTTTCAGAGGCAAAAAAATTTCTGTAGGTAAAATATTTTCTTATTTTTTTACAATTGAGGAATTGATTAATCAAAAAATCACTTACCTGTAGTGTTTGTAAGCATTTTATAAATTTTTATTAATAATAAATCTTAATGTTTTGTATGGAATAATAAAGAGATAAACATAGTATGAAGCAAAATAAAAGTTCAATGACAAAGAATCTGCAAAACAGAAAAGAAATACTGTGATGACTGTCTCAAACTTTCTGCTAGGATCTGTGCATCACTACATAGTATAAAACAAAGTCACTTTTTCTGTCCCTATATCCCTATGTACGCTTAAATCTTTAAAACTACGCAACGGATTTTGATGCGTTTTTTTAATAGATAGAATGATTCAAGAGGAAGGTTTATTTGTATAATAACATCCCTTAAATAGTGGAGAAATACTGTTATTTTTCAGGTTTTTAATGTGATGTCGTAAATAATTCCATTTTATCCGCTTATACATTGCAAACGCAGGCTGAACCCTACAAGATTTATCAAAATAATGTACTAATTATTGTACACATTAAAAAGGTCTACAGAAAACCCCGCGATGGTATATATTTATCTCTTATGGAGATCCCACAATAACATTTTTTTGTCATTTACATTTTACGACTCGTAACTTTTTATTTCAGAAATGCGAAAGAACAACTTTCCCGGCCAATCGCGAGAAAGTAGGTTGTCCTGTTATTTTATTAAGAAACCTGAATCCACCTAAACTTTGCAATAGCACGCGTTTGCTGGTAAAATCACTGAAAACTTTCATAATAGAGTGCACAATACTCACAAGATGTGGTACCGGATACGATGTATTGATTCCCCGAATCTCTCTGATACCATCGGATTTACCCTTCCAATTTAAACGTTTACCGGTAAAAACATCTTTTGCAATGACCATTAATAAATCGCAGGGTCAAACCTTCAACGTTGCAGGCTTAGATTTGAGCGTTGACTGTTTTTCACATGGACAACTGTATGTCGCTCTTTCAAGAGTAACCTCTAGAGAAAACATGTTTGTATTGTCTAATGACAAGAAAGCTGTGAACGTTGTGTATAAAGGCATCCTGTAATTGTTGTAAAAATAAAATAAATAGGTAAAAAATGTAAAAAGTAAATAAGTAAAAATGTAGTGTATGAATTACAAATAAATAAAAAATAATACTAATATCCGAATTTTCTTTTATAAGTTCACACTTTTTTAATAACTCCACCCACAAAGAAGAGAGTATGAGTATGTGTGTAAAAATTTATAATTTGAATTTTTTTTAATACCCGTACAAGGCCTGGGCGGGCTGCTATAATCTATATCCATAAAACAAAGTCGTGTTAGTTACACCATCTATAACTTAAGAACGGATGGATTGATTTTTATGAAACTTTGTATGGAGTTATCTGGCACCTTAGATTAACATACAGGCTACTTTTTTACCCGACTACTTAAAAGGAGAGTAATGGTTTTAGTAGTTGAATTTAATAGGATGAAGTGGTAGTAACAATTTGCGGTGTCAGTAGTGACACGGGACTACCGGAAGCAAAGCGAGGGCGGGCCGCTAGTACATAATAAAAATAATAGCAAAAAACAACGAATCCTAGAAAAAATCCAGAAGGTTTACGGCATATACCCCCATATGCCCTTTACAACATCAGAGCTTATACATTTGTAATGCTTACTAAAACTTCAATTGGAATTATTTATGATGTTACATTATTCATTTTCAAATGGTATGCTGTTACATTATTCACTTTCTTTTAATCACACAATGTACACAGTTTTAAATTCCTTTCTTTCAGACAGAGTTGTAAAACTAAAAATATGATGCCTAAAGAAATAGGAAAACAAAATATTTTATTAATTTGTTATTAAGATAAGATGTAATCAATATTGGCCGTATTAAGAAAAGATGGGCATTTTTGCTGTGGTGGCGTTAATACGTAAGTACCAACACTTCTTAATATATATTGTAAGATTGATAATTTGAAAAAAAAAAAAAAAACTAGCATTATGAAGTAGAATTAACTCAACGTAAAATTTGGGCCCCTACAAAAATTTCTAAGGGAAGTACGCACCTGCTTCTTGTGCCTATTTGGTAATCAGGGCCTACAGACAATAGTATGGTTATATTTTATAATCATAATCCATTGTACTTCTTTCTCCTCTCATAATATCTGCAAAATAAAACATTTATTTTTGTGTATTAACTTTTATATTATTACAATTAAAGAAAAAATACAAGTACAAAGCTATTTACATATTGCAAACTCTTGATGGATAGAACATGAAGCTAAGAATATTATTGCTTTACATTACTTTCTGTTTAATTTATAAAATATAAATTATCAGGATTGCCGGCTTTTAGCCAGGCCAAAAAAAAGCCGGTTAAAGTTGAAAAAAGACGCCTTTTATTTTTTAAAGTGTTAATTTGTATCGAATCCATATTAAACTTGGATTCATTTATTTTTAATTATTTACTACTAAAAAGTTATAAATTTCAATAAAAAAGTTATAAATTTTTCAAATAAATAAGTTTTTATAACCGTTTAAAAGTAGACTATGAAATCATTATGTCTGTATGTAAAAATATATAAATCTTGGAAAAAAAGAAAATATACTAAAAAATGTGTTTTAAACTACTATATTTTATGCTTCTTATATTAACATTCTTAGAAATACAGTAGACTCCCTCAAATCCGCAAACCAGAAATCAGCAACTCTCTAAAGTCCGCACATATTTTATGGATGTAAACAATGAACTTTTCAGTTTGGATATGGGGACAAAATTTGATTTTTTTAGTTTTGTATCAATTCCATACATTTTTTTATTTAAAATTTTCTTAATAATACTCTATGTTTTTTTCATGAAGGAAGAGTAATTTTTTTTTGAAAAAATTAAAGATATTGCTGATATCACTGGTAATAAGAATCTTCTTACCAAATATATTTATGCATTAATCAAGATTTTTTGGCTATTAAGTCAGACTAAACTTTAAAAAAAAAAACCTTATTTTATGATTTTGATGTGAATTTGTAATGCACTTTTATGAAGTAAGTTTTGTTGAATAATTTTGGAAAATACATTTAATCTTTATAATAAATATTTATATTTATTATTCAGTATTGATTATTAACTTGACCTTTGCTATTAGTATTTTAATCATTTAAAAAATTATCTAAATTTTTATTATTTTAGTTTATTACTTATTTTAATATTGTATTATATTGTAAGCATTCATTATAGTTCCGATTACACTATTAATTGCACTCAAATTACTGATTAAAAAATGTAAACAAATCAATGACCAGAAATCCGCAAAATCCTAAAATCCGCACAACCTCCGGTCCCAAGCTTTGCGGATTTGAGAGAGTCTACTGTATATTTAATTTAATTATGACAAAATGTAACACACCAAAGCATTCATCAAAACATTCTTACAATATTCATTAAGATTAAGTCATAGAATGAACAATGTTGAAAGAGAAATTAGGAAGGATTCAGTATTTGAGGAGATATTAATACATAAAATTAAACAAAAAAAAATGTTCTAGTAAAACTTGAATTAAATTTTTTAATAGCTTTTTGGGTACTACTCTGTTATCCTGTCGACCAATTTCGCCAAATTATACAAATCACCAAACTAATAGCCGAATTATATATATTGACATATTTTTTATTTTAAATAACAAAAAAAAAATTAGTAGAATATTAATAAAAAGTCGAAATAAAAATCGCTTAATGACATTTTAAACATGTGAATCTTATTTAATGTCATTGAATGTGACATTCATGATCATCCATTATTGACATTTAGTCTTATAGTTTGGCGATCATTTTTTGGTCGACGGGATAACCTAGTAGTACCTTTTTTTTATGTAAAAGTGTATATGCCCTCTTACATGAATATATTCATGCATATGCTAATTGAGAATATACTGAAATAAATTGTGAAATATAATGAAATATGTATAATTTATAATACTATTTTCAATAATGAGAAATGGTGTTTTTTTATATGTATGATTTTAAATGTTTATAGGGAATAAAACATGACATTTTAATTCTTAAAATTAGTTAAGTTATAAAACATGTAACTAAGTAACCATTTCATCTTTAAATTTATAAGGAAGTAAAAATGGAAAAACAAGAAATCAGAAAAATATCTTATGTAAATCAGAAAAAGCACTTGGGATGGCCATTTTATAATTTACCCGAGATATTTGCAATTCTGACCATAAACCACTAACAACTCCATCAATGTGTTATTCTAGTATTAATGTCTTCATTATTGAAAAATTGGTTATAATCCAAAGGTAAGTCTAACACTAACTGCAGTTAAATTTAAGGTGTGCTGCATACAACTGACACAGAAAATTCTGTTTCTGAGCATATGTTCAACCAGAAAAGAAACATTTTCTTAACTTTCTAGGCATTAAAAATTTCAAAAATGCAACCATTAATTTATGCATCGTTTCATAATATAAAATGTTGAAAACATTAAAAACAATGCCTGTTTTTAATTCTTCTTTAGGGAGACACATAAAAAATTTTGCACAGTTGTCATATACGCACCACATTTGCATGTGCTTTTTTCTTCCGTCATTTTGGCAATTTTTTTTTTTTTTTTTTAATATAACTTACAAATTGCATGCAATAACAGGACGCGATTTTTTAATTGCAAAATAAAAAATAAAATAACGTGAAAAAATGAAAGAGTATGAAAACAATAAATAAACAAATATAAATAATAAACTTAATAAGTAACAAAACAATAAACATAATTTTCACAATAAATCGTAAATAGTAATACTTATAACCATGTTGAATGCATCCAGTTGTATCATTCAATCAGCACATTTCACCAAAATCTTTCACTTTTCCCATTTTGTTTTCCTAACAATGGTTATAAACTTGCATTTTTAACAAATACATTCTTAAATTCTTTTAAACTTATTAAATAGATTTTCTCCTTGACACAGATGGGAATGCCAAATGTGCGTATATGACATCTGTGCCAAAAATTTATAGCTACACACTTTCATGTTTATTTAAATTAAGTTTGACAAAAATATAAAACAAGTTACATAAAAAAAACCTTTATGGATAATATGAATTTTGAAATATTAACTACCCAGAAACATTAAGCAATAGTAACAACCACAGAACAGAATCCTAATTACTTATCACCTTGTAATTATAATGTTATAAGTGAATTCACTTAACATAAAATATTCTACTTTGAGTATGCAACGTTTTGATCATGTACACGTATACATGATCAAAACAGAGCATGTGTTCGTATACATATCAACTGTAAATTGTGTTTAATAGTATTAAATAATGAATCACCATTAATATTTACCTCAGTTAAACTCGGTATTCTATAAAATCAAAAGTAAAATAAATAAAAAGTTCTGTTTCATTTCTAGTCATCGATAGCAATAAATAGATCCCTCTTCAGCGATTGCATGTTTATAGTAACAAAACATAAATATAATTATAGAAGAATAATTCAGAAACGAAAAACACGTGAGTTTCAAAAGTACTAAGTAAAGTAAAAAGTATAAATTCATTTAAATAAAGAAAAAAAAATACTTTCTGGCGGGTGATGTGAATGTAAACACCATTCGTATACACTGATAGACTATGAAAACAATGAAGAAACTAGACAAAAAAGTGCAGAATTACAATGAAATTCACACAAAAATTAATCTAATGTATGACAAAACACATGAATTCATCCGAAATATTGAAAATTCATACTTGTATACATATATGAACTTATAAATAATATAATCGTACTGATATCACTTTGGATAGCTTTATATAAATTAAGCAATTAAGGCGCTAAAAAGAAAAGAAAATACTTACCGATGAAATTTTATTCCAGAAATTTCCATGCTTGTTCTATTTCTACAGCCATATGATACACAGGATTCCATATTTTTAAATAATTTGAGAACTAAATACGGCTAAACTCACATTGGTTTACATTACCGGGAGAACTTTTCTTGTTTTCGTTTTCACAAGAAGGCAGAACCGGTTACAGTTGAAACTTCTGGTTATTACGCATGCGCGTAAATCTTGTGCTGTGTTATTTTGGTGGTATTCAACTAAATAAAACTAACTAAATTATTTGGATCAATCAAACAAACAGTTGTACTTGATACAAACAAATATTAGTTGAGGCAACTAGTGAAATTAACCAAACGATGTAACCAAATAAATTTGGCAATATCAACTAAATAATTTTTTCCGTGTAACGATCATTTATCATACTCTGTTCATAAAATCTGGCACAATATGCTATAATTAATTAAGCAGTCTACGCACTCTCATCTCAACTCGACTATGCTCGTGGACTTAAGTATTTACATTTTGAAACTTTAAATTAAATTTAACATCTTTATATTGTATCCTGACGACGTTCGTAGTAACGAAAGAAACATTGATAATTTTTAAGTGTGTTTTAAATATATTATTTTTATAAGTTTACCATTTAGTAATGTTATTTATTTTAGTACATATTTTAACATTCATATCACTGTTTGAAAAATTTAAACAAAGCAATGACCAAAAATCTACAAAATTCTATATTCCGCACAATTTCTTGACCGAAGCCTTGCAGATTTGAGGTAGTCTACTGTATTATAACTTTCTTGAGCAATAGAGGGCATACGGTGGTACTTAAAAGTCCAGAAGATATGCAGTGTATACACCTGCATAACCATCACTAATCGCTGGTACTCAAAATAATTACATTCTATTACTTCATTTACTGTATGACAATGTTGTTTGTGGTATATTTAAACTACTTAAAGAATTTATGAGATTAAATTAGTGCGAATTTCTGAGGTGCACTAAAATATGCTTTCTGTAATACAAACTATTTACTATTCATTTATTTAATAAATTTCTGGCCCAAGGTATAATGATTAATCCATATTTATGAAAATTGAAGATTTATGATTAATGATTTATGATTGAAGATTTATGATCATATGATTATTTATGATATTGATATGATGCTTGTTGTACAGTAAGACATGTATAACATTTATCATTTACAATGGGATGCAGTTATTCTCAGTCATTAATTAAACACAATTGATTCTTAAAACACATATAAAAAGAACATCCCCATTTTAATTATGCTGTTAATCATCCTATAGATTTTAGACTTAAACCAATCAATTACTAATGAAGTCTACTAATTAAGGCTCTTCTATTTAACATTTATATAAAGAAACTATACAAAATTTTCAACACAAATAAAAATTTTGACACATTTCTTTGTATTCTTTAGGGAATATTAGTTCAGGATACCAAATGGAAAGTAATTTCGTCTATTAACCAAAGAATTATGCCAGGCAAAATTTGGGAACACCTATAACATTAAGTTAATTTTTATTAATCATGTATACTAGCATAGGAACTTTTCTTTTGTATTGTAATATAGAGTGTCTAATAATCTAACATTGCAATACTTGTATTTTTATTTTCGTAAGGGTTTTATTAATCAAAGAATTAATTACTAACATACCCACAGTATCTACCAGATCAAAAAGTACCATTTTGAGAAAAAGCATACAATAATGAAAAAGTAAGGGAACTTTTAATTTTGTAAGAGGTATTGACAGTTTGTCAAGCAGCAAAATAAAAGACTAAAGAATATTTATTGTTATTTATTGTTATTTTTATTTATTTTTATCTAAATGAAGTATTTAGCAAAGGCAGCGTTGTAAACAGAAAGTAGTTTTTTCAGGTCTTACGCCGACATCTCATATCTTTAATTTGTTCAGTCTGAAAAACTTGGGAGTAAATCTAATAAAGACATAGTCATTTTACCAGAAAAATGATATAGTTTTAAAAAGAAAATTTAAATTTTGATTCATAAAATTTGAACACATTTAATTTTCGTAGTCCAAAATGACAATTTTTTCAACTGTTTTTTTTTTTTATTTGCTTAATACTGAGATTATGGCAAGTGATACCGATTTGTATAGAAATGATTTATGTGTTTTTTCTTGGCCTGTAACAATGTCCCTATTTTTTTTTATCAAAAAAAGTAAAATATTTTGCTGTTTTTTGTTCTTCTCTCTTCCTATTTATTTGCATTATAAATAAAGCAGTTTTTTTTAAAGAAATGTAAAATGATTTTACATACAAGATATTTGTAAACTTACTTTTACAAAACAATTTAGATAATATTACTCATTAAGTGGAACAATTTATGTACTCGAAACCAGGTTGTAATTCACTTATTCAGCCACAAAAAGAGGTTGCTTTAGTCTCAGCCAAATCCAGATATTTGTTGATAACTTCAACAATAATCAAGACATTATAACAATATTTTCAAGTTAAAAACAAATAAAAAAGAAAAGATTACTTTCAGTGAAAAATGTAAATACCAAGCTACATTCAGTGTTTTTGAGTAAAAAGAATACAAATCCTTCGTTTTTTAATGATTTGACAACTTACCTGCAACATTATTTTGGTGAATTTTCTATGTTAGAATGAAACTTTATCAAGAAAATTCCTGAGAGCATTACACATTATCTATTTTTGCAATCTTCTACCAGAATGTAATATGTGAAATCGGTGATTGTCATGGAATAAAGCATGGTTTTAGGGGGAAAAGAATTTTCTATTTACTAAATGAAAAGCATTGTGTAAAAAAAATGTACTCTCTTCCATCCATTATTTGGATTCATTTTTCCCAAAACGTTAATGTATTCAAAGATATGTAAGTTTCCAAAATATTTCAGTCTAATTAGGGAACATTGAGAATAACAATTTTTTTAATTTTAATTAATACAATTATCGAACTAATATGGTATTTGGTAAAAGTGATAAAAATCCTTTTAAAATGAATACCATTATTTATTCAGATCGACATGTTTCATTTGTCTGAAGGCAACATGCCCCATCACTGTCTGAGAAGTTCGTAGACGTAAGGTGCTGAGTTCGAACCCAATCGTGCCCATCGGCCTAACCGTTTGGAGCTTTCGTAGTTTTCTTCGAACCTTGCGTAAATATGGATTAGATTCCTGTGGATGGTACTCCCTCTAGGGCCTATGTACTTCGAGCAGATATTGGGCCGTCGTGAATAACACCAACAATATCATGATCTATGTTGATACAAATGTTTTTGTAAAAAAAGGGTACTACTCTGTTATCCCGTCGACCAATTTCGCCAAATTATACAAATCGCCAAACTAATAGCCAAATTATACACATTGACGTAATTTTTATTTTAAATTACGAAAAAAAAAACAAAATATTAGTAGAATATTAATAAAAATATTAATAAAAAGTCGAAATTAAAATCACTTAATGCCATTTTAAACACGTTAATAGTGTTCAATGTCATTGAATGTGACATTCACGATCATCCATTATTGGCATTTAATCTTATAGTTTGGCGATAATTTTTTGATCGACTTGATAACCTAGTAGTACCAAAAAAGTTTCTTTAAAATGAAAACTAGAAAACAAAAAGCATGAAGTGAAGCATAATGAAATTAATTGCATAATTAAAAATGGATATTAGTGAACTGAAATTATTATAGACTGTTATTTTATTACTCTGTAGAGCATCTCTTTACAAAATCCCCATCAGAGCAATGAAACAAATCCATCTAAGTAATTAAAGCTATTTATTTGTCTTTTAAATGGATTTTTATCATTTTTTAGCAAATTTCAAGTTAGTTTGGTGATTCAAGTGATTTTCCTTCAGTATAGTTTTATAATACAGTTAAAATTAATAATTGTATAAATAATAATAACAAGCAGTTTCAGTGGTTAGTAGCAGAAATAACAGGTAAAATAATATCATGATAGTTTTTTTTCTCTTTTGAACTAACAAAAGTTATTTTAATTTCATCTATTAATTTAAGTAAAAGTACTATAGACAAAGTATACTTTAGTTTAGAAGAATAAGGCACAAGTTAAGTAACGCCACCAATTATGAGGTTCGATTGCAAAACAACCTTCAGCATATATTACCAAAATCAGCACACATTATTAGCATAACCTTTTGCTTATATTATTAACTATTTGAAAAACAGTTGTTGTTCTCGTTGAAGAACCGGGAAATCTGAAATATATCTGAATCTTTTTTATTGGTAGAATTCCACAACTTTTTTATTTTATTCGATTTCCTATTGGTCTATGTTTAATGTCCAAAAATGGTATGTATTTTTTTAATTATTTTACTCGTTTTCCGATTGGTTTATGTTTAATGTCCAGAAATTCCAGAAATTAAATGCTTCTGTTGCTACGATGACAAAAAAAAAAAAAAAAAAAAAAAAAAAAAAAGCGCATTAAAAAACTACAAAAAGAAATTAATAACTTAAAAACAAATTGAAATACAGCTTGTAAACAAATTGTATTCAAAAGTACGTTTTTCTCTCTATACGATCGTGTAAAAATTGAAAATACGTGATGTTTAGAAGTTTAAAAAATGCCAAAAATTGTAAAACTAAAATTTCATTTAAAATTTGTATATGATTGGTACAGAAATTGTAATTTTTAATCCATAGCGTATGTAATATAAGACTTTGCTATTACGTAAATCACGTTTTGATCATTTTAAAAATTATGTTTATAATAATTATTTTTTTAAATATAGAATTTATTTATAAGACTAAAATTTTAGTCTTTGAAAATATAATTTTCCAAATAGTAGTTGTAATTTGTTAAATAACATTAATTTTTTTTTTAACTGCTCACGTGGAATGCCGATTATGATTTTTCTCCATTTTGTTTTAAAAAATATTTTAATTAAAATATACGGTTTATTAAGGATCAACAATGCTTGAACTATTCTATGGAAAACAGGCGATTAGTTATTTTATTAACCATTTGGAAAATGGATGTTGATTTTGGTCAAGAATACACCTGGTGGTGTCCGCATTTTATTTTTTTATGTTTACTCTAGAAATATTAATGTTTAATCTATGGCGTACATAATGACTCAGTCATTATATAGGCCATGTTTTGATTTTTATTAGCTCAATGGGAAACACTCAAACATTTTACTTTGTGAAATATATGACTGCATTTAATTTTCTTTAGAAAATTCTTTACATTTACAAGAATTTTCATTTGGATAGGATATAGAAATGCCATTTTTAATAAAGAAGAAAATAAAAAAGTTACAAATGGGGTTGAGACAAATTATCAAATGTGGAAAAAAGCTAATCACAAGAAAGACATTGTACGAAAGATCGTATTTTAAAGCAAAAAAAAAAGATGTATGATCATCTAGTCTATCAATTACTAAGTGTGCGACAATCCTGAAAATGGAAACCTTTTAATGTTTAACCATTTGATTATAAAAGACCATGTTTTTTTTTTCTTTTCTAATATAGAATTTATTTATAAGATTTAAATTTTTGTCTTTAAAAAATCATTTTCCAAATTTTTGTTGTAATTTTTTAAATTACTTTTTTTTGTATTTATTTATTTTTTTTTTCAGCAGCTTGAAGCTATTTCAATAGATTTGTTTGTAACCAAACAATAAATGGATTGTTAAAAAAGAAACAAAAATGCGATATTGTACAGGCATTTTTTCAAGCTAACTATTCCAGAAATTTTTTAAAGTAATTTACTCAGATGGGATTGCTTTTATAAAGAAACAAAACGAACGCGATATAGCTAGCATAAATAAATACAATACTAAAATTACTTTATGTTGAGAAAATTTGGAGATTGCAAATACATAGTTTTGAATAATGGATTTTTTTATTTTCCATTATTTTATCAAAAAATAAATGATCAAGAGCAGCTATTACTCACACTCAGAAGGTTCCGTACAATAAACATGTATTATTAACCAATAGTATGAAGTTTATTGCTTTTATACTGCTACTAGCGATCGCATTTTACAAATATATTGCTAAAAGTTGTTACCAAGGCTTTTAAAGGCGATGGTATGCATCCACCTTTTAAAGGTGGTGGTGGTCCCCATCATTATTTATGTCCAAACCGTCCCTGTCTTTAAAGGATTAATACCTCGTCTAATTACTGACAATTTTTTAAATTATTATTAACAATGCTTTTGTACTTCTGCTACAATAGGTACCACCAACACCCATCAACAGTTTTGCTTAATGCCCACAAATTGAATTTTGTGTGTCACAGAAAAAAGTGCTTTTCTTAACACTAGAACGCCGGGAAATTTTACGCAAGTTTTATAAAATACGTTTAAAACCAGAAAAATTATTTGATATTAGTTAGTTTATTTGTTCAGCCCAATTCATTGCAACTGGTATGTGATTTATTTCTTTAAAATTTTACTGGTTCGAATCAACGATTGGTCCAGTGACCGGTGTCAAGTTGACACCTTCCCGGCGTTCTAGTGTTAAAACTATGCGATCTTGAGTAATTGTTATTGTTTTCCTGCATAGTTTAAAGTAATGTCTATCACCTAGTTTTTTAATAATTTTAGTTTCAGTAGATTCGGATTTAGATGGTGGGACACATTTTTTTCGCAATATTTTCGACGATATTTTGAAAATATAACACCTAAAATTAAAAAAATATATATTTTTTTGAGTTCAGCATAACGTTAGCTTTCACAAGATACCCCACACGATACACTGAGAAAAGACATTTTTTCTTTAAGAAACAGAATTATCTCCCTACCCGCTCCTAAATATATTTGTAAATGTTTAAATAATCTGTAAATATGTGGGTCAATAGTCTTTATTACTTCCCCCAATTCCAGGTTTTCACGTTTCATAGTTTATGAGTTAAATGCCAGTGACAGACAAGGGAGTGATCTTATAATGGTTCCGTTTTCACTTTATAAGTACGGAACTATAAAAAATAATAATAAATCAATTTTCGCCTGTACTCTGTAACCCAGAGAGCCCGGGTTCGATCACCTTATATTATTAAAATCGAATTATTAATGATCGCTAATAGCGCCAAGAATGCAACCTTATTAGCTCCCTACCCACTTCTCCCAGTTGGTATCTTCTGAAGAAGCAACCCTTCTAATGGTATTCCCCAACAAAGAAGAAATTGATGGCCAGCAGCGAGATATCTGCTGGCAATGATGGAGAAGTGCTGGCTAATGGTCTACCGCTGCATGACGACTGCTGGACAGCTTCAGTCAACTTTGCTGTTGGAAATCATTACATAAAATTCTGACCAGCATCCGTTATTTCATGCGCTGGCCCATCACACGATGGAAGTGCACGAACTTTTGCAATATTATTCTGGGAACATTTACACTAGGTGGCGTTGTGAATATCGAAGACATTGACTATTTCGGAATTAATTATTCTGGGTATTAGTAATTTCATTCTGGAATTTTTAATGTTTTATTAGCGACCTTTACGTATCTTGTGATTGCGATCAAGAACAATAACAACCATTATATATATAAAACCCCTCCGTGTGCATATTTTTTTCTCCAACTAGGTTTTGCCATCCAAACTGCATCTCGCAATCTGATTGGTCAGAACCTTCGGCAAGAATTCGACGCTTCTTGGCGGCAATCGCGCTTGGCGAAAAACACTTTTTTGTTTTAATTTTCTGATTCTTATGCTTTTTTTTTTTTCTTTCTACGAATTTTATGTTGCCATATGAAATTAACGAAAAAGGGCTCTTATGAAGGCCAATTTCTGAAAATAACTTTTCAGAAAGAATCTCGGTAAAAAATGTTTATTTTTACTTACCCATCATACGTAGTATAGGGTAAGTCTTGCAATCGTTTTGAAAATCGAAACATTTTTTTTGACGGATTTACACATTTTAGACACTGGAGATTTCAAAAAACATATTTTTAGAAAAAAAAAATTGCCGTCCGTCTGTCTGTCTGTCTGTCTGTCTGTAAACGCTCTATGTCACGAACAAATTGAAATAGAGACTTCAAATTTTGTATGTACTTAGTATGTAAGAATGGGACAAAGCCTATTGAATACCAGCAACCTCGATTATCCGGAACTATTTTTTCCGGATTCTCGAAAAATTCGTTCTGATGAAAGGTATATAAAATTTTTCGAATTTTTTTATTTTAAGGAATGCATGTAAAAAGCAATAAAAAAACACAAATTTTGCATGAAGAACGAAGTCGATCGGATTATTAGTTGTCGAGATATTTGTAATCCTGTTTTGCACATTCTTCGATTTTTCATGATCCTGTATTTCATTCAAATTTCAATTCCGAGGTATATTTTAATTGAAAATCAGACGCTTAATCCGACGCAGCAAACAGTTAGTTAATATGATTATTATTTTTGGAGTTATAAGGATGTTTCTTTTACGTAGTTTGGTATTTCTTGAGTAGTTTGGCGTTTTATATAATTTGTTGAAATTGGTGCATCAGCAATTCAATAATAGAGTATTACTATGTGTATTAACAACATTTAAATTTAGTTTTGGAATTGAAATACATTGTATCGACTAGTTTAAAATTGAAATAATACGGCTTTTCTAAAATACCTTTCTGAATTTAATTTTATTAGAGCACATGAAATTGGTTAACGTTATCAATACTAAACAATGTAATAAATGATGTTTTAGTTTTTTTTTTTTTTTTTTTTTTTTTTTTTTTGTAAAAGAAGATGATCTTTTAGAAAATATCTGTAACAATCGCAATGATCGCAAATATTATATAATATTGAATATAAATAGTATAATATACAATTAAAAATTATACTAAAAACAACAATCAGTTAAGTGCAAGTTTTACTCACACAGAAGAGATACCGTAATGCAAAATACAACTAGGTACAATGTTTAACCATAACATTTTATTAAGCGCGCTTCGAAAAAAGGTCTCAAACATGCAATATCGCCTTGGTACATGGCGCTTTTTCTAGATAGGTTTCTAATTAATAACATAGCTAATTACCAACAATTTATTTCCGAAAATTATTATCAGTAATCCTTGGATAATATATTCAATAAACAATATATTCGCACAATATGCATTTTTTTCCATGAAGTAACTTGAATTAATGCTCCTAGGTTTTTAATAAATATACTTGTGAATAGTTAAAAAAATGTAAGTATGCGAATTAATAACCTTTATAATCCGGGTAATTTCGAAAGTTTCACATTCAATAATTTTGGAGAAAATTAATTCTGACGGTGAGACCGACACACGAGTGATCTTAGAATGGTTCCATTTTTACTTTTTAAGTAAACAACTTAAAAAAACTTTCATTATAATGTTTCAAAATGACCATTTTTATAACAGTGTTTATGAATTCGTTATTTCATATTAACTAAAACTGTTTTTTTTTTTTTTTTTTTTTTTAACTTTTTACTATTTTTACAATAAGAATGAATTGGATTCGTGAAAATTTTCGAAATCTGGTTTTCGACGGATTTGCATGTTTTAGGGGTCAGAGAACCCGAAAAACATGTTTTTACAAAATGTTTGTCTGTTAATCTGTCCGACAGTCTGTATGTGACAAAAAATTGTGAGCGCTCTGCCTCAAGAATTAATGGACGGAATTTCACAAAACTTTAAATTCTGTGAGACCTTGAAATATATCAGATCTGATTAGTGTTTGGTATGTATCACTCAACATGTGTCGCTGCTATGCTGCATTATTCGCAATTTCTATACTAGCCATATCTCAAGAATTACTGCATGGATTTCAACAAAATTTTAGATTTAGTTCTTACTTGACATAATATTTTGCTGATTACGTTTTGGTGCAAATCGCTCTACAGTTGGTACTGCCATAATGTATGATTATCGGGATAGCTCTATCTCAAGAGCTAATGCATGAAGTTTTCTAAAATTTCAGATTCAGTTATTCCCTGATATAAGTTACTGTTGTTTAGTTTTTGGTGTAAATCGCACTACATATGACTCTGCTGAGTTACATTTTTCACGATTTCAAAATAAATGTATCTAAGAAACTAATACATGGGTTTTTGTCAAAATTCAGATTAAGTTAGTACCTAATAAAAAATTGATCCTGATTAGTTTTTTGTGTACATCACCCAACATGTGACGCGGTTGTGCACATTTTTTTAAAAGATTTTGCAATAGCTCTGTCTGTCAAACTAATGCACCGATTTTCATCAAACTTCATATTCAGTAATAAGTTGACATAAGTTGTTGCTGACTAGATTTTGGATTAAACCACCAAACCGGTGATGCTGTTATGCTGCATTTTGACGAAGTATTAACGTGCATAAGAGAAGAAAGTTTAGGGATTGCCAGATCTGACTAGTTTTTTTATAACTAACTATATTGAGGGTTGGAATTTAAGTTTTGTAAACTAAATTATTTTTAGTGCCCTTAATGCATACGTTTTAAAGTTCAAACAGATCCTAATGAAATGAAAACATTAAACTAAGGAATAACTAGTCGGAATGTGACAATTCCAAAACTTTCTTCTATCTATATATGTTAATACTTTAAAGTTCGCTTCCACAGCTCCAAAATTGAATGAAAATCTAAGCTCATCCTGAGGATTCTAAAGGCATGAAATTCCGTGTATTAGTTATTGAAATTGCACTATTGTAAGTATTGAAAAAATTGTAACATAAAAGCGCCACCTGTTGGGCGATTTAAGCGAAACATAAACAGCAATAATATTTATCAAGAGATACCCGAATCTAACTATCATGAACATTCGAGAATTAGTTCTTGAGATTGAGATATTACAGCAATCGGGGATCATTCAGCATAGCAGAGAAGCCTGTTGGGCGATTGACGCCAAAATGTAAACAGAACTAGTTCATATCACGGATTTACTGAATCTGAAGTTTAATGAAAATCTGTGCGTTAGTTCTTGAGATAGAGTTATTGCGGAAATCATGAAAAATGCAGCATAGCAGCGCCACCTGTTGAGCGATTTACCACAAAACGTAAACAACATGAATTCATGTTAAAGATGAACTAAATCTGAAATTTGATAGAAACTTGTGCATTAGTTAGATAGAGTTGTTGCGGAAATCGTGAAAGATGTAGCATAGCAGCGCCATCTGTTGAGCGATTTGCACCAAAATTTTAAAAATTCATGTCAAGGACTAACAGAAGTTTGTTAGAAATCCGTGCATTATTGAAGTATAGCTGTTGTGTAAATCGTAAAAAATGCAGCACAGCAGCGCCACCTATTGAGCGATTTATTCCAAAGCTAATCAGAATCAATTTATAAAAGGGACTATCAGAGTATAATTTCTTACCAAATTTCGCGCATTAGTTCTTGAGATAGAGCGCGTAGATCTTTACACACATTTTTAAAAAGCATGTTTTTTTGGAATGTCTGATCCCTAAAACGTGTAAAACCGTCAAAAACCGGAATACGAAAATTTTCACGAATCCAATAATTTCTTCTTGTTAGGATAGAATAAAGTAAAAACTCAACATTATTAAAGTAATTTAATTATCCAACAAATATAACAGTTTTAGACAATAAAATATAACTGGATCTTCAACTAAAAGGATAGGAGTTTTATGAAGATGCCCAATTTTTAATGGATAATTATTGTGTTATATTTCAACAACATATTGGAATTTTATAAGATGTTTTGTTTAGAAGATGCCCATTTTTAAATGGATGAATGCTGTGTTACATTTAACAACATATTCGAATTTTGTAAGCATTAGATTATTTATCTTTAAATAACATCATACAGGCAAAACAAAAGAAGGCAAACAATATATGTATATATATATATATACAAATAATTTATTTCTCGTCTTCTTGAAAATAAAACAAAAAGCGATTTGAGGATCATTTTCAAAACGGAACATATTAGTTTCCTTAACGTATTTAGAATAGAAATTCAGATGTATAAATATATGTGCATACCAGAAAGAAAAAAAAAGAATATTGACCAGTTAAACTGACGGCATAGTGCTCACAGGCTATGCACACTAATTGTATATTACAGCCTTATATAAAAATGCTCTTCGAAAAACAAATTAAGGGACCCCCCCCTCGTTTCCTTTCTTTATACTTAATCATTGAACCCCCCAAAACTAATCAGAGATACCCCTTATCATATAAAAAACCTGTATCCAAAATTCGAAGCAAGTCGAATAATTCTGCTTAAAAACCATTTATGTAATTTAAGAAGCGTTGTCTTCCGTTTACCCCTTTATACTTAACCATTAAATCTCCAAAACTGTTCAGAAATTCAACTTATCAGAAATAACCTACATCCAAAATTTAAAGCAAATCGTATAACTCTGTATAAAACTCTATTTAGTTAACTTAAGGGAGAGGTAATCGCCCGTAAACCCCTTTATACTTAACAAAAGAATACTACAACTAATGAGGGAAGCTTCTTTCCACTATGAATCTATATCCAAAAACCGAAACAAATCGATTAATTTTGCATGAAAAAGCCCTTTACCTAAATTATGAGGCGTAGTTCCCCCTATCCCCTCTTTATACTTATCCAATGAATTCCAAAAACAAACTAGGGAAGCGCCTTTTCAGAATAAACCTATATCCAAAATTTGAAGCAAATCGGTAAATTTTTCGTGAAAAACCCATTAACTTAAATTAAGAGAGGAAGGACAATGACCCCCCTATTTCTCCTATTTAAACTTATCTAATAAACACCCAATACTAATCACGGAAGCACCTCATCAGAATGATCCTATACCTCAGATTTGATCGAAATCTGCTAATTTTGCATGAAAAACCCATTCATATAAATTAAAGGGAAGCGCCTCCCTTTAATTTATATAAATGGATTTTATATAAATAACTCCCGTTCTTCTTCTTATATTTATCGAATGAACTCTTTAAATTAATCAGGGAAGCGCCAATAAGCTTATATTCAAAATTTTAAGTAAATCGGATATTTTTATTATGCATTACGTATGCAAGTACATACATACATAACGGGCGGGCACATAAGCTCTCCGGCCTTGATAGCCAGTGAGCTAAAAAACTAAGATGTACTGCTTACAAACTGAACTGTGTTGTACCTAAAAATGTTTTATCGGAAATTGCAAGGAGAAATTTACGTGGTTGACTATTGTTTGAACAAATATTAAAAATCTTTTTCAATATAAATATTTCAAAATTACATACGCATATAGGCAGGAGAAATTAAAATTTCAAGTGAAATTTTTGACGACGGATTATTTACTTACTATTTCAGAAAAATAAATACACAACCTGTAACGCCGGGTTTTCACGTGTTTTTCACCAAAATTTGATTTGGCAGACCGATTACGTTTTAATATGCAAATCGAGGTTTAACTAATCCTAAAATTTCATCCGTAAACTCGATGAGGTGATTGTCTGGGCTGCCGCTGCCCGGTCTAAAAGATTTTTTCTAAATTTAATGCTCTCTGAAATTTCTACTTCCAGAAACTCATGCAAAATTTACAATGTATAATTATTTATTTTTTAAGTCATCCCTCCTATTCTCTATTTTTAGTATTTTATTAAATCTTCTACGATTCTTCAACTACTGACAATTTTATTTCTCCCTCTCCAAGCACATAATCCTTGGAGCTTACAGAGTTTCATAATTATGAGGATTATTAAATTTAAAATCATTAAAATTGGGTAAAAATTATAATCTATTTGAATAATTACAATTAAATTCTTCAATTAAATAAATTTACAATTATACCAAATTATAAATCAATAGAAAATTTAAAATTGAAAAAATATTTTAAATTTAAAGAATGTGTTAAATTTAAAAAAGTAAAAAAAAATATCAAAATTATTTGGATTTTTTTAAACTTTTTAATAATTTGCTAATTTGTAGTTACAGTAAATGACCATATCATATCAATCTCCTCTCGCCTGAAATTTTCACTCCGGCACCTTTTTTCTACCAACATATAATGTTTAATGTCATATATGTATGTGTATTAAGTAATGTACACAGCTTCCCTCATGATTCTTTAAAAAGTGCAAAATGCTATCGAAACGCAGATGACCCCCCTCCCTTCTCCTGTTTCCTCACATTTCTTATAAATTATTGAAAATTATATTTTTTCTGCAGAAATCACTTTTGCCATTAACCTCTAACTTAAACAAACAACAGAAAAAAAGTCTATCGACATGCAGAATACTATTTTTTTCTTTCCCCATCCATCTTATCTAAATTCGCTACTTCTTAATTTCGACAAGCATAATTCCTTCCCGAAAAGAAAAGCCTCTTTGATGCAGAAAGTTCTGACCAATCAGATTACAAGATGGCAAAACCCAGTTGGGAAAAAAAATACGCCCTCCGTGTATAACGATTCCGCGGTTAACCCATCCACGAGAAAAAGAAACTTATTGCGATTCGGCGTCCACGTTAGGCTTAAGTATTCCGAGCTGTTCACAAATATTTTAATCGTTCAACTTATGAAAATATACATGTAAAAGATTTATTCATCACTCATTTTCTTTAAAACCTACAAAAACTATCTATTTACTAGTATATAACCCCTGTCAAAAATGACAGGATTTTAACTAAACATTCAATTTTCGATATAGTTCAACAAATTTAAATGGACAAAACATTAAAAAAAACATGTACAAAAGTTTTTTTGAAATGTGTTATCAATGAATTTCTAACACATCACATTGTTAATCATAATGTTACATAAGCAAAATCAAAATGAGTTTCACAAATAGTTTAACGATTACACTAACGATTAAAATTATGTTATTTTAAGTAATTGTTTAGGTTAATAGTACAATGGTAGGGATGAACCTGTGACCCACGATGGGTTATGTAAGTATGTGGTCTGCAAATTTCTTAAATTTATAATTTTAAAAAATTGCAGATTTTTTCATGGCAGAAAAAAAATCATGAATTTCGACATTTTCTCTCATGGCAAAATTGCAAGTTTTATCGAGCCAGTTAAAAATTATGAATTTTGTTATATAGGTAACCAATACCATAGCTATTTATATAGGAAATTCTTAAGTTGAGAATTTTGTCAGTCACTGTTTTAAAAATATTTTAAATATCATCGATCATGCTCACAGAGGACATGAATTTTGTCAATTGCATACAGGTAAAAAATGTGAATTTTACTTATCATGCACAGAGAAAATATGATTTTCGTAGATCAAGAACATGAAATTCGTGAGATTTGTTGACTGCCTGTAGAAAAAATCCAAATGTTGTCGACTGAGTGTCAAAAAGTCTTGGAAAACTACCCTCCTTTTGAAATCATGTTTGTTATTTGAAAAAAAAAATACAGTAAGGGCCATTATGTACATAAGTTGATGAAAAAGAGCCGCTGGATATATTAATTAATTAAAAAGGGCTGCCAAGCTTGTGGTAAGTCAACACTTACTACTATATAAGTTAGTTTTTTATGATGAAGTTTTGCAGTGATATTTATAAATTAAAGAGTTAGCCAAAAAATTTGACAGCAAATTCATGCTTATCAATTGTTTATAGCTTTTCCATGAATAAATCAAAATTATTGTAAATTTGCATATTGGCAAGCATCTATTTAATAGTTAATAGTAGAAAACAAATTTTAATGTATCTTGAGTAACAAAGCATTCCAGTAATAAAATAAAACTTTGATTAAAAAAAGGAAAAAAAAAGATAACACATCAAAAATTACAGAACTTTAGGTGCAATTAAAGAACGTATTCCATTTGTAATACAATTACAACAAATATTTTCTAGAAAAGAATCTCTAGAAACATTGTATTTTTTTTGTAAACACACTACTATCTGATAAAGTTTACATTTAACATAATACTGGCTATGAAAAAAAAATTACCCTTTAGTATAAAGTTCAGCATTAATATTAAACAAAATCAAAATATTAACACATCAAATACAACAGAAAATTGCACGCAGCTTTACCATAAATAATAACAAATATACTATAAACTTGATTAATGCAAGTATCTATTTCTCATAAAATATCTTTTCCATAAATAAAGACAAAAATACTTTTTATTTGAATATTGGCAAGTATATATTTTTAAATTAATAGAAGAATATAAATTTTAACATTTCTAGAATGGCAAAGTGTTGCAACAATTAAATAATACTATATATATATAAATTAGAAAAAAAGAAAAAGAAAGATAGCTTATAAAAAATAACAGAAATTTAGGTGCAATTAAAACACTTATTCCATTACTAATACAATAGATGCAAAATTTTTTTAGAAAAGAATCTCTAGAAAAATGATATTTTTTTGTAAACACTTTATTATCAGTGTTTTCACTTAACATAATATAGGTTAGGAAAAAGAAAAATTATCTTTTAGTGTAAAGTTCAGCAGAAACTTTAAACAAAAATTAAAATGTTAGTACATCAAATATGACAAAAAATTGTATGTACCTTTACCTCAAATAATAACAAATATATTGTAAACTTGACTATTGCAAGTATCTGTTTCTCATACAATAGTAGAAAAGAGTTCAATTTAAATGTTTTTTGAATAGCAAAGTTTTCATAATGACGAAATATTAAACAAATAGCAGAACCTTTCAAAAGCCACAAAAATTTAGATGCAATAAAAACACTTTTTTCATTAATAATAGAATACTCAGGGATCTATCCAGGGGAAAAACTGAGTCCGTTAACGGACTCTTCACAAAAATAAATTTTATGAAAACGGACTCTTCACAAAAATAAATTTTATAAAAACGGATTCTTCACAAAAATAAATTTTATAAAAACGGATTCTTCACAAAAAATGAAAACAAAAATGTGTGAATAACATGTCTGTGGTAAGTGTAAAATTCAACGAAAATCTAGCTTTTTCTTGTCGATTTTATCGTCCATCTGAACGTAAACACATTTTTCCGCTCTTTCTCCAACAGACCTTTATTTGGAATCGGCGTTGATTGGCTAACATATGACGTCATAAAAAAGCAGGTGCGTTCAGGGAGTAAGAAATAAACCTCTTTTTCTCCGTAGATCGTATTTTACGCTGGTTAGGTTGTTTCTTTCGCTTGCTAGTTTGGCAACACGGGAAGAATCTGCTTTGCTTTGATTTTTGTTGCAATTCATACAAATTATTGGCATATATATTTTTCTTAGAAAAGAATCTCTGGAAAAACTATTTTTTTAATAATGCGTTCAAAGAGTCATTCATTTGTTTCAAGATTTGGAAAATCTGAATGGCAACAAAGTTCGTTTGTTTATATCTTAATCTGATGTTTACAATTACATATTTATTTTGGAGCCTAATACATTATAATTGGATATGATATACATGTTTTATAGAAAAATATGCTGTTTAAACGTTATTTTAAGTAAGAGAAATTATCTTTTAGCTGTCATATGTCTGCATTTGTTTTCCATTAAGCCTAACGTGGCGTATTGCTAGGGTCCATTCACAGATAGGAGTGGCGAATCCTGGAACTGTTCCACACAAATCTAAAGAACGCATTTTATTATAAGTAGATAATGTTTAAGTTCTAAATAAAACAACCAGCAATTACGAGAAAAACAAACGATGTAAGCAAATTAATGCTGTTGCCATTCAAGAATGACAAATTCAAAATTGTATTGTGAAGAACTACCTCTAATATTAAAGGCTATCTATTTTCTAACCAATGAAAACGTTCCATAGTCGTAATGGAGTGTTCTCATTGGTCAGATTTACAGTGGGAGCTATAAATGACGTCACTACGTTTTACTGCGCGGTTTGAAATCTTTTCACGATTTCAAAAACAATATTTAATTAAAACTTTTTATTTAAGGAAAGCGGAGGTGCGTTTTAAATGCAATATTGTTCGAATTTTTATATTCGGGTTCCTTTAATTTTTTTACAGCCATGGATGACTCTTGAGAATGAGTCCATTGCTACTGGAACTCACGACCTCGCTCACGACACACGAGTGATTGGGCGTGTTCTGCGGATATGCCTGCTGAGCGCGTGCGTTTAGGAGTCAGCAACATGGAGTGGATGCTTATCGCGGATGTTCAGTACCGTTCAGTACTCGGTACTGTGCGCTCAGGAACAAATTAAGAAAAGATCATGGATTTGATTTATTACGGTGCTAATTTTAAAAATAACCTGTTACTATCAAAGGTGAACTGTATGGATAGACCGTTGAGCTCGAAACCGGCGATTGTGGTTTCGAATCCTTGACGTCTGTGTTTATGTTTTATTTTTAATCATTATTGGTTGCTTTATATTAAGAAATAAGACATTTTTATTAAAGATACATTTTTATATTACTAATACAGAAGCACGTGTATTTCTATTACTATAATAAAATACTTATTTAAATACGAAAAAATAAGATATTTTACAAAGAAAGTTTTACATTTGAACCCTTTTAATATTCTAAGTATCGTTCCAAAGTGATTTATATATATATTAAGCAAGTAAACAAAAAAAATTAAAAAAAAAAGTATTGCGTGAAAATATTCGTATACGAGCAAAATAATTTCTTGATGTTTTTCATTCTGTCTTTCTTTCTTTCTTTTTTTTCTTTTTTTTTCTTTAGTACTTTAGAAGTGAGTTTGAGATGCAAATAATATTTTATAGTGTTAAAATACACAATAAAAATATTATAAAAAGCAAAATGCAATAGATGCACATTTTTAAAACTAAAAATATCTGCACCTATATTTTTTAAAGCTATATCTCTTTAAAAAAATATGATAGAGTAACCTTTAACTGAGTATGCTTATTTTACTTAATACCATAGGAATTGAGTAAAACAGTTAATTCACAAATGTTTTAAAGTAGCATTATTAGTGCTAATTTGCATGTTTTTGTCAAATAGTTACTCTGATTTCGTGAGTGAAATTCATTAGCTGCATATTTTATGCCTGACCCATTTAGGGAATAACTTGGCTACTCTTGGATATTCGTCTGGAAATAGGCAAAATGGGAAAATTTTTTATACCTTTTGGATATTTTTATTATTTTCTCTCAGTATTTTTAAATATTTTGGGCCTTAGTTTCACAATATATTCTTTTATAATTGATTTTTTCCCTTACTTTATTCTTTTAAAATTTATGTATTTACCATTTGTTCATTACCCCCCCCCCCATCCACCAGATAGCAGATAGTTTTGTTATAGTTTTGAATGCAGATTTCTGTTGAATATATATTTTTTAGATTTTTTCGCCCACGTTTAATCGTTGTATTTTTCAAAATAGTTTAAGCCTAAAGTGGCTATGATTGACCACAGTTGTAATGTTTTATAATTTTTTTAATGCAAATACGTCATTTTGATGGGCTATCTTCTAGTTAATAATAAAATAAATCAGTAAAACAATATAAATATATTTTTTATTTTAACGACATTTTTTTTAATTCTTCAATCGAATTTTCTAAGTTACAAATGACTTCGGTTTTCATAATTCACACATTTGAGAATCAGCATATGAAATGTATATGATTTCTGTATGGTTTTAAAGATTAGGAAGGCAAATCGCGATAGAAACAAACATATTTGGAGCCGATTAATAAAAATCGAACTAAACTTTTACTAAAAAAAAAAATAAATAAATAAAGGAAAACTATAATCAAAATGATTATTAAAACTTTTTATTATATAATTTCGTTATTCTTGAAAATAATTTCATTTATCTAATAATGTGCATCAAAATTAAATGATAAGTATAAAATCATTATTTTTTTTATTATTATTGTAAATTTTTCATTATTCAATTTTCTAGCAATATATAGTTATATTAATAAAATAAGGACAAGATACATACTAATTACAATTTACAATCTATACAGTAATATTATTAAAATAAGGACAAGGTACATACTAATTACAATCTATACAGTAATATTATTAAAATAAGAACAAGATACATACTAATTATCCAATATAGCGGAAACCTCTATTTAGCGAACGCTTTTCCGATCTATATATATATATATGTAATTTTTTATCTCTCAATAGCTAACACCTCCGAATAGCGGTCAAATTCACTGCTCCTGAGGTATCCGCTATTCAGAGATTTCACTGTACATGACATATATCTTGATGATACTAATTAAATAAATTCTTGGAATTTAATTGTAATATTTAAAAATATCATTTTAAAGCAAAAAAGATTTTTTTTTTTTTTTGTAAAATAAAAAACATTATTATGCTTTTTTATATTTTATTGTAAATTTTTCATTATTTAGTTTTTTATAAATAAATAAAATAAGGACAAAATAAAAACTAATCACTAAAAACAAATGGGAAAAAATTGACAAATATCAAAGTAATGACTTTCGAAATCATGTTTTGACTACTCGTCTGACAGTCTTCCTACCTAAAGTAAACCTATTGTATTTGTATATGTTGAGCGGCTCCTATTCCCATTGTGTTCCTATCTACTGTCCATTAAGCGGAATAAGCAGTCACGCCCAATCCATGTTCAACAACTTACTCTTCACAAAAGAGAGGGGAGAAATAGTCAGGCCGTTTCCGGGCGTTATGGGTTTTTAGCGACTCAGGCGTTGCCGGCCGTTATGGGATCTAAAGGGTTAAGGTCTTTGGAATTTCTATGACGCCACTATAATATACCATTACACATATATATTTTCTTTTATATGCATAAGTGAATCTGCACTTAACATTCAACATTTTAATCTAACTCAGTTGTTAACAAATGACTAATTAATTCAGAATTCCGCAATTTGTTATTAAAACAAGAAAGCACAAATTAAATGGAACACGATAGAAAAAATATGTAATGGTGCCATCTGGTTTTCTTATACGAAAATTCAACTTGATTTTTTGTACAACTTTTGTGTTTTGTAACTTTTTTTTTTCTTTTGGGGATTATATTAGATTTGATTTTAGTTAACAGTTTCGAAAATGTTTTAAATGTGTATATATTTTAAGAAATATGTAAATCCATACATATAAAAAGTTTTTAAATTTCTAATATTTTATATAAAAAATTATTTTTTATAGATATATATAAAACAAGCTGGACAATTTTATGATGAAAGGTATAACTGAACATTTTTTTTGGTGGTAATAAAATAAAAGGTTAATCACAAGGTTATTAAACGGTGAATACATAATATTGTAAAGTTAAAAACTAATCAAATATTAAATTTAAATATTAATAATCGCCATTTGTTGACGTTTGTTTAGTTTTTAACTTTACAACATTCTATATACATCACTTATTAACATTTCTATTTATTTTATTTCGACGATTGTTAGAAGTAATTGTTGTTTGGCGTTAAGCGTTTTGATAATGGCGCTAAAGCAAATCCATAAAAGAAACCAACCAATCAGGAGACTGGAAACACCTCTATGGTCTGTAATCGAGTAAAGGAAAGTAAGATGCGTCCCGGTAAATGTTCTCTAATTGATGGGATCAGGAAAAGTCACATTGCGCTATGTTCACTTGATGGGGGAGATGTAGGAGGACATTAGTACGAGTTTTGTCGAGGAATTGTTTTAACAGTTGGTATCGATGTGCTGGTGTTTTTTGAAGCAGAAAGTAACCTTAGCGAAGATTGCCCAACGCGTTTATCGTCTTTGATGGATTCTCAGTCCTCTTTGAAACGTCGATGCCACTCATAAAACTTGGCCATCACCATAGTAGATTCATCATACACCTTTCTTAACATTTTCAAAGTCTCAATTATTATTTTATCTAATCGTTGGCAGAATTTATAACAGCAATGTTGTTCAAGAAAAGCCATCTTTTTTTACGTTGCGGAGCAAGGATAACTAACTTCGGGAGATAACAGCCGCGCGTGCGATTCGGTTACATGATATGGACTAAACCAACATGCGCAAGTAGAGAAGAGTTGGGAAAATACATTTTAGGCGGTATCACGTCATACACTTGTTGTCATTGTCAAGAATGGCCACATTCCCGGAATTTTTTAATCGTACTACATAAGATATGAGCATCGTACGTAATCTGAGTACATTCCGACGAGTTAGAAATTAATAAGGCGCCAGATAGACAGACTGAATTCATAAACACTTTTGAACTTTGTTGGAAAGTATTAAAAAGCTGTAATGTGACAATGAATGTATTTTTTTAACAATATTATGCATTTTCCATTTCACTTTAATAATGGTAAAACCAAAGGCAGGACGATTACATAACAATGCATGCGCGTTAGTGCCTAACTAAAAGCATAATTACATTTTTAATTAAAAAATTTAAAAATATATTAATTTGTTTACTGAGAACATATATACTATTCAACAATGGACAGCTAGGAAAATTTCAAATAATAAATAGAAAAACATTACATTATTGTAAAAGTAATTGTTTAAGGCAGTATATTTTTAAATGGATAAATACAAGAATTGTGCAAGAATGAAAATCGTTTTAGTATCAACAATACATATTCTTTAATAAAAGTTAAATGCAAATAAGAGAAATAACCAAAGTAAAATAGCGCATTATCACCCAACTTAATGGCGATGTTTGAAAATTTCCGAGGCTTCGAGTACTTGTACGATGCTTGCATAAGAACAGAAGACGGTAGTGAATTTCCAGTTCATCGCGTGCTTTTAGCTATGAGAAGTGAGTATTTCCACAATTTATTCTGCAACTCGTCCGTGGGGCAAACTGACGTGCTCGTTCCAGAGATTCAAGGCTCAACTTTAGAAACCATCTTGAATTACATCTATGCAGGAAAGCTGAATTTTACCAAAAATAACATAAGAGACATTCTTGTAGCAGCTAATTTCTTGGGCATGGAAAAACTTCAAAACACCTGTAAATTTTTAGCCATGAAGAATCTGACAACATCGAATAGCGTTCCTTTGTTTCTTGAAGGAACGAAAGATAGAGATGGTGGCATTTTCAAGGCATCTTCTCGTTTCATTCAGGTGAATTTTGAACAAATCTTAAGAGACCAAAATTCAAGATTCGAGGATTTGACGGTGGAATCTTTAATTTGGCTGCTGTCTTCCGATTCCTTGAATGTTTCGAATGAACGTCAATTGTGGAAGGCTGTAGAGCGCTGGGTTTGTGGATTTCAAGAAGAAAGAAAGAAATGGCTCGAAAATTTAATTTTATGCATTCGTTTTAATAATGCCGACAATGATTTGCGCTCTGAAATTCTTGATCATCCACTTGTTAAGGAAAATCCTTCCTGCATCAAGTTAATAAAAACTGTATCTGAACAATCAGCAGTTCCAAAACGTCGCATCCCCAAGATGTTATATTTCTTTACCAAGTCCTTCTTCAGCAGATCAGATTATACTGTGGGCATTAGAATTTTCATTACATACGATGAAGACATTGATTTCTGGCGATATATCACTTCGAAAATGGTTTGTCCTGATGTTGTTTTGCATGGATCAGGACCGTTTGTCATAATGTTTGATATGGCGAAGAATATGATCTATACTTTTGATATTTTGTCGAAGACATGGTCAACTTTAAATCCGCCAAACATACCCCGTCGGAACTACAATGTGGTAAAATCCGGAAATCATATTTATGTAATGGGAGGAATTTCGCCAGAAATAGAAATTGATGAGATTGTGACAACGTTAGAACGGTATAATTTTGATTCCGAAACATGGGAAATCGCTGCAACTCATCTTACTTTTGCTGAAAGTGCAGCTGCTACAGTCAACAATGTGATTTACATGGTCGGAATCAGAGATTTTATCACTAAACATCTGTCTGCACAAGTTTATAATCCGTTCACTAATATCTGGCGTACAATAAGTGCTCCAAAAACTTACCGTCGCTTTTTTTGCGTTGGCAGCCTATCAAGAGCGACTGTTTATTCTAGGTGGACAGAACCATGACGAGTATTTGAAATCTGTGGAAGTATATGATGCTGACAGGGATACTTGGAAAGACTTTGAAAATTTGCCGTTTGCTTACTTCTTTCCGAAAGCCGTCACAATAAAGGATATATTTTACGTGTTTGATAATAATTCGTGTTATTCACGTGATTTCCGCTGTCCTCCTGTCCTTTGGGATGAAAAAAATCTTAAGTGGCAAGTTTTTGAAGCCTCATCGCCTTTCTTTGATTTAAATATTAGTCAGTTTTGCACCATCGAAGACTCAAGTATCATAATGGAAATGAGAAAAGAAAACAGAGATGCGTGTACTAATTGGGTGGAAAGTCCCTTTTTTACTCATCTAAACTCTTAGGAGTCGATAAACTGTATCATCAAAATTGTGCACTTTCCAATAGTTTGTATCGAAAACTAATTTGAATTTATCGTCAATAAATCATTATGAATTGCAATTTCTGTATTTTATTATGCATGAAATATCATTTGAAATTCGTTTATATAATTTCAGAACTAAACAAATATTGATTACATTGATTCTATTGGAGCTTAAAATTGCGCCAATATTGCAAAGATTCCAATGAAATATCCTTATGCCTAAATATTGTTTTTACATTCAAAATATGTAAAAAAATATCCTAAGTACAGACATATTGGTTTTATATATCAGTACTTAAAATACAAATCCATCATTGCAAATAAATTAACTTAACAATGGAAATTTCGACAAAAAAATGGCACATTATTTCTTACCATTATCCATGGAAGCATATGGACACTTAAAGTCATGCATTTAATTGTTAGTTCTTGATTTTGACAAGAGTGGTATCGATGGAAATGTATTGTCATGAGCGATGTGAACAAATCTATTTGTGAGGCCAATTTCTTTCGTGATGTCCTGCATAACATATGACAAAAAAAGATTCTAACTGAATTTTGGGTATCGTTGCAGTCATTCTATTGTAATATTTGATTGAACCTCGGTTCTCGTAAGTTATTTAATCGTGTTAATTACCCATGCCAAGAACTTTTCAACGATGCAATTTTCAAGAAAGCAGGTCTTCTTTTTTTCACTTTTATGTGTTACGTGACAGGGGAAATTAGTCTATATCTGCTAAATGATTGTATTTAGACGAATAATTTCTAAAAGTCCTTTTTCTTTTTCAATCTTCATGGCAAGACTTTTTCCAATTAGACCATCATTTACAAAAATCAAATCTTTTTTTTATTTTTCTTCGTATGTGATGTCGCTGATGAAATTGCACCGTATCTTGCGAACAGCAGACAACGGAGGCTCATTTTCTTGTTCGTCGCAGAAAAATCTTTTCAACGATATCATTCTTAGTGAAATTCAGAATTAACAGTTAAGTATGTTGAAAAAGTTATGCTTGGAGATGTACAACAGGAGGGGTCCGATTAATCTCCAAAGATATGGGAAGCAAAATGTCATTTATATGCTCCCTTTTAATTGAAAAGTGTTCAACATAATCGAAACTGACCAATGCTACAAATATTAATCTAAAGAGTGACGCAATAAAATCAACATATATTTCCTTAAACAACTGTTTTTTCATATTACTCCTTACATAAAAGTTAGATACAATTAAGAAAAATGTGCAAAAAGGATTTTGCATGTTATAAGTATGAAGATATTATCGATTAGGTCGACTAAAAAATCGAAATCACCCATCCTTAGTTTATAATAAATTTATACCGATTTACCACCATTTTTCAACATAAGTAAAAGAAATCAAATATCAGTGTTCAACCCAATGTGGTATTTTTTTCTCTTTTCCATGAAATTTATTTAAAATTTCTACAGCGATTAATGAAAAATAAAGCGATTATTAAAAATTTGAATAAAGTATAATTTTGTGTTATTTTTTATTATTTATATCGAGAGCTATCAAAATACATTTTTTGGATTTTGAGTTAAAATTATTCTCTAATTTTAATCCTTTCTCAACATTTTTTTAAACTTTTCATACAATAGTTGTTTAATTAATTCAATTATATCAATTTTCTCTATTTCATCTAAAATCTGAATATATGCACATAATATATCTATTTCTACTACGAAATGTCTTTTGACACTTTAAAGATTTGATAATTTCTAAGAATTCTTTGATTATTAGTTTAAAACAATTTTACATATAAATATTGATACCACTTTATAACATCATATCACTTACAATCAGAATGCAGAATACAAATTTCAGCTGACACGGAAAATACTGCAATTGTTGTGTATTTTTGATATTCGCATGTTTTCCGCCTTGTTGCTTTCTAGTGAAGATTATTGGAATGATTATTTCGAGAAAACTGAATAACGCGATTTGTCATCCGATTCCAGTACTGAGTTGAAAAAGCATGAATTTTATTTTTATGAATGTAAAAACAGTGGGGGTTAAACAACAAGAGAAATTTATTACATTTTTATTTTTTAAGAATCTTTTAGTTTTTACGAGTTTTTATTTTAGTTATTACGGTTGTTTGTGTTGTTTTTACCAAGACTGATTTTTTATACATATATGACCCGTACTAATAAGTAATTAAAAAAGAAATTAGATTTTTTTTATTAGAAATTTCGCAACGTAGGGGTCGTTATATTTGAAGTTAAGAATATTTTACTTTAAATAGAGCAAATAATTTAAAAAAATTCTCGTACTAAAGTGTTGTTTTTAGGTGCGTTCGTAATTATGTAAATACGTAGTACGTATAGTTGTCGTTGTCCGGCCGTCCGCATGTAACAACACAAAAAGTACCCAATCGAATCGTTTGAAATTCAAAATACATAATTGTTACATAATTTTGTCGAGTCATTTCAAATTTTATGAAAATCGGATGCATAAATCAATTACAGGGACAATCAAAAGTATTCAATTATATTACGGTCAATGGGGAAAAAAGTTTTAAATGCATTTTAATCACTTGAAATTTAAAATACAATATTATTACATAATTTTGGCAAGTTACTTAAATTTTTTGAAAATCGGATGCATAGATCAATTACAGCGGCAGTCAAAAGTCTTCCGTTACATTATGGCCAAAGGGGAAAATGTTTCGAATGCATTTTTATGGTGTTACACTCAGTCGAACATAATAAAATTGATATGTATCTATAAAGTACATATTATAATACACATTTTGCATAGTCTGTGGTGCAAAGAACTTTTTGTTATTGATTTAGACGGCCACACAAAAGTATTCCACTACATAATGTATAGGGAGAACTTTGTATGGTGCATATTTTAATTGTAATTTAACTATTTACAATTTTATGAGATTGATACATGAGAGTGACATTTGTAACTCTTTGTTATTGTAAGAACGTACCTCATTTGCTATTCTTCACGTGCAATTTCCAACTTGTTTAAAATTCCTTAATGCGTACGAACCGTGTACATAGGACTGAAAGTTTGTTAAGTTAATAAAATTACTGTGTCTGATTTTCTAATTTTACAAAATGAAGAAGGTAATCTTTTTGAAATTATTGTTCGTGTTGGTCTGAAATATATTTGATTTCTTTTGTGTCTATTTACATTTTGTAGATCGTTGAATTAAGCTAGAATTTATAATATCATTAAATAATATCTAGTAAATTAACATCAATGTGCTAATAAATATATTACTCAAAGTATCTAAATGTAATTGTATATAAAATTAATATCAAAATATCTATATTTAAAATCCTAACAGTTTTGGCAGTTATTTGTATCTAGACTCAAATATATCAAAAGACACCTTTTGATAGAAATAGTTGTACACAAAATCGTGGAAGAAACAGGGTCATTCCATGTCAAGTGTCCTAAATTTTGGCATGGTTCCCACTCGACCCCCTTCAATTTTTTATAATTGATAAAGAATATGCATGTAGGTAAAGTATGAACTTTTGGAACTTGTATAGTACAAGAAGCAGTATAGATGGGGCGCCAGGGGTCGATTTGTACCAATCACTATTTCATGGTCGTAGAAAAACAGCCAAATCATCAAGTTTGGCATCATATTGCTCATGATAGATGAGACCTTGCTTAATGAAAATAAGTGATCTATTACAACTTTTTTATGCTAAAAAATGTAATTGCAGTATTAAAAATTAAAAATCAAAACTATCGTTATTACTAGGCCTCAAAGTAGGCCGTACGGCCATTCTGGATGAATTTTACCCTTACTTTAACATGCTGTAACTACTGTAAATATTATTTTAAAAATTTATCGCTTCAAAAATTAATAACCTATGAGCGTGTAATATTTCCGCTAAAGTTGTTTTTAAATTGCTTAAATATTCATTAAGTTATTCATGTTCAAAATCAAATAAAAACTTAAAACCGTCGATTTTGCCACATTTTCAGCAGCGTATATCTCAAAAGGGACACTTCTGATTTCGTTACAATCAGCACTAATAGAAAGAACATATCTTAATTTATAAAAAAAAACTTTATTTCATTTTGGGCCTTTTAGATAAAGAAGGAAAATGATAAAATTCAAAAACCTGTTGTACGATATAATCGAGATACATACGAGAAAGGTATATTTTACGATGGAGTTTTTCAACATACTTTGAAACCATTCTTTTTTATTCCAACGATTAATGCATAGATAATTATCACTTTTTTTGGTCACTGTTAATTCCCCTTTACCATAATGAATGATTTGTAATCGCATTGCCAATGAGTTATATCGAAGAACCAGACAAAACTAGGTTCTGGTTGGGTATTACATGTTTCAAATTATGAATGTGGGTACCTAACAAGATCAATAAATTATTATAGACTAAAAGTTTTGAGTATTTCAAGCTCCCATTATTTTGATTTATGATTCCCCAAGCTATAAAAAACATTACTCATTGGTTCAGTTTGTCAAATTTCTTATTGATTGCGATTGCAACAGCTTTCGGTAAATTGTATTGCTGTTTGTAACTTTTGTTTTTATTGGAACTGGAACAGTAATTATAATAGGCTCTTCTGGAATCCAACTAAGGTCTTGTCTAGTGGGCCTATAAAATGTTTTCGAAGGTCCATGAGGGTGTATAAAATATATTAAGACATCGTTCTGTTCAACTGATATTTCATGTACCTTTCCAATCCACCAATTTTTATCGTAGATACAAAAAATATACTGTCCAAACCTAGTATATCTGATAAGGATATATTTCGAAATGCAGTCTTAGCACTCTTATCAACATGTGTTATAATGAATGTTGCATCATTTGATATTCTACTGACAGGAATTTGTTTTCATTTACTGGTACAAAATCATTATGTTCTGCTGTTCCAGGAACTGTACATCCGATTTTGAAACGCTCTTCTAGCTCAGTTTTTCACAGCTTCAATTTCTTTTTTTTTGAAAAAAAAATGAATTGAATTTCCTTTATATTCTTTTTACAGAATTTGTATAGATTTTTGAATAGATAGAAATTTTTTTTGGAAAGTATTTTCGAAGATAATGATCTAGAAGGCACCATTGAATTTAAACATTGGGTGCACACAGATCTTGACATGTTAGAGATGAAGCAGATGACAACTGAAGATTTTATTGAAGAATTGGTATTGAAAATCTCAGAACTTTTTTACATATCATTACCTTTCAAAGCATCGAAGTAAATGTCTGAGAATGACCAGAGATATTCTTAAGCCAGATGAACTGATCATATTCATGGACTTTGCACAAAATTACAGCTATGTAATCCAGGATGCTATTCAAGGTTTCCATTGGGAAAACAGCCATGCGACATTGCACCCATTTGTTATCTATTTTAAAGATAATTCGAAAACTAAAAGTGCGAGTTACAGCATGATTAGTGATTGTCTCAAACATGAATCAGTTGCTGTATATACACTATTAATAAAACTAATGAAGCATCTGAAAAAAAGCTTTGACGAAATTACGCATATACATTATTTTAGCGATGGATCTTCTGATGCAATACAAGAACTTAAAATTTTTTCTAAATCTTCGTTATCACCAAACTGATTTTGGAATTTCTGCAGAGTGGAACATTTTGGCACAAGTTATGGGAAATCATCCTGTGAAGAAATACGAGAAACTGAAAAGCGGTTAGCTGCAAAGGCAAGTCTTCAAAGGCCATTTAAAGACAAAATTTTAACTCCGACGGATCTATATGAATTCTGTGAAAATAATATAAAGGAAATTATATCCATTTTTGTATCAAAACAAGAAATTTAAGCAGTAGAAAATTGAGCAAGAACAACGTTTCAAAATTGGAACGACAGGACATCATGATATTGTAGCAGTAAATGAAAATCAAATTCGTGTCAATAGAATATCAAATGATGCAACATTCTTTATAACACATGTTGATAAGAGTGCTAAGACTGCATTTCACATTGTATCCTTTTCAGATATACTAAGTTTAGACAGTATATTGTTTGTATCTACGATAAAAATTGGAGGATTGGAAATGCACATGAAATCTCCCTTGAAGAGAACGATGCCTTAACAAATTTTATACACCCTCATGGACCTTCAAAAACATGTTATTGGCCCACTAGACAAGACCTCTGTTGGATTCCAGAAAAGCCTATAATAATTACTGTTCCAGTTCCATTAAAAACAAAAATTATTCAGCAATGCAATTTACCGAAAGCTGTTGCAATCGCAATCAATAAAAAATTTTACAAACTGAACCAATGAGTAATGTTTTTTATAGCTTGGGGAATCATGAATCAACATAATGGGAGCTTGAAATACTCAAAACGTTTAGTCTATAATAATTTATTGATCTTGTTAGGTACCCACGTTCAGAATTTGAAACATGTAATACCCAACCAGAACCTAGTTTTGTCTGGTTCTTCGATATAACTTATTGGCAATGCGGTTACAAATCATTCATTATGGTAAAGGGGAAATAACTGTGACCAGAAAAAGTGATAATTATCTATGCCTTAATCGTTGTAATAAAAAAGAATGGTTTCAAAGTATGTTGAAAAACCCCATCGTAAAAAATACCTTTCTCGTATGTATCTCGATTATATCGTACAACAGGTTTTTGAACTTTATTATTTTCCTTCTATACCTAAAACGCCCAAGATAAAAGAAAGTTTTTTTATACATTAAAATATGCTCTTTCCAGTGGTGCTAATTGTAACCAAATCAGAAATGTCCCTTTTCAGATATGCGCTGCTGAAAATGGGGCAAAATTGACGATTTTAATTTTTTATTAGATTTTGAACATGAATAATCTAATGAATATTTAAACAATTTAAAACAACTTCATCGGCTTTATGACATACTCATAGGTAATCAATTTGTGAAGCGACAAATTTTTAAAATAATATTTACAGTAGTTACAACATGTTAAAATAAGGGTAAAATTTCACCAGATTCGCCGTAGGGCCTACTTTGAGGCCTAGTAATGACAATAGTTTTGATTTTTGATTTTTAATGCTGCAATCACATTTTTTAGCACAAAAAGTTGTACTGGATCACTTATTTTCATTAAGCAAGGTTTCATATATCATGAGCAATATGATGCCAAACTTGATGATTTGGCCGTTTTTTCTACTACCATGAAATAGCGATTCGTACAAATGGACCCCTGGCGCCCCATCTATACTACTTCTTGCACTAAACAGTTTCCAAATGTTCATCATATACCTATATGCATATTCTGTATCAATTATAAAAAAATTGAAGGGGTTCGAGATAGAGCCTCTAGGCCAGTTGACATGGGTTAACCCCCAACTTTTTGAGCAGTTTAAACTGAGCAAATCAAAAACATGAAAAAAATTTTGTTTAATAAAACGCTAAACAAATAAGTGCTACTTAAATTAGATAGTTTATTTTAAGTGTTTTTTTAAATACATGTTATTTAATATCAGTTTTACATTTAATATTTCAGCTTTGAAAATAGAACTTGGAAAAGATTTTTTAACATTTAATATCAGTTTCATCAGCTGAAAATAAAAAGTAATTCATTTAATCAAACTTAAGTAGAATAAGAAATGAAATAGCTGAAAACAAACATTTGCAAACGATGATCAGTTGTATGGCCAATTCCATATCTGAATCTGGCAAACCAATCGAAATAACTCTCAGGCATGACAGAACAGAAGTCCATAGGAAATATGAATGTCGCAAAAGTATTATAATTACTATTTTGAAATATAAAAATGCAGAATGAAAATAGTATTAAATTACAATTTTTTTTTTAAATATACTAGGTAAAACCCGTCGAATTTCGAAGAAGGAAAATGTTTAAAAAGGAACTGTTTCATTAATTTATAATAAATCTACTGAATGAATCACAATAAAAAATGCACCTTATATTCTTAAGTCTAACTCTTAAACAAGTGATATTTAACTTAAAGTTAACAAAATACTTTCCTTTAAAAATCTGTTGTAGAACTTATTAAAATTAAATTTTAAACGATACGTAAACAATAAAATATAATAAAGATCTTTTATTATTATAAAGTTATCAATTAAGGGTCTTGTGTATTCTAAAATGAAAAATAGCAAAATGTACTCAATCATGGAACTTTTTCCCCATAAAATCTAAACCCGACATTATTTTTGCCATCTCCAAATTTAGATATTACCTCTCTTATCTGTGTTAAAAATCATTTTAATTCAAAATTTGTAATCTCGATTGATATTAGTTGTAAACATAATGTAAAATATTCCTGTGACGTCAGAGTGTAAAAAGAAAGAGTTGTATCGTATTTAAAGAAAGTTTTTATTAAACTAAAAATCCCTAATTGATAAATAACAAGTAAGAAGAATCATGCGTTAAGCATAGATTATGAAGAACTTTCCAACACTTCATGAAATCTTTAACAAATTTTCGTTATTTAGGGAAACAAGAGGAGCCAAACATGTATTTCAATACTTTTGAACAGCCTTGTATTTGATTTGTCAATTGATACACATACTATAAAATGGTAAAATTTAGTTTAGTAAGAAAATGCCTAGTAGCTTCAAATTTATTTTTCAGCAGTTTATACTAATAGACGAAAACATACTTGAATACTTTTGTTCAGCCTGTAGTTTACTTTATAACTTTAATACACTTCAGCATTAAGCTATAATTTATTTTTAACTAAAAAACTCTTTAAACAACGGAAATCACATTCTCATAAATTATCATTCTTAGGCGTCCATGTACCCAATTCTTTGCGTGGCCCTGTATATCATTTTATATATATATTCTACAAACATTTCTTAGTAAACTGAATGCAGCTCAGCGTAAAAATGCATAACTTATTTAAAAATCACCTTTAAGTAATTTACGCGCATATTCAGTGACGTTGGCGGACTCTTTTGTGTACCCCTGTATATCAACTACAGCATTTATAAACATCATATAATGTGCATAGTTTTAGTGAAATTTAAACGCTCATATCATATTAAAATGCATTTCATCCATCCTTTAACATATCGGTTACATATACAGCACGTCGGAAAGAATATACTTTCAAAATTTTTTGTGTAAATGCTATGTCCTTCATGTTATGCAACACAGCATCGTATAATTCATATAATTTATATTAATTCTCAGTGACGCACATCAATTTTATTATACATGAAACAGTTTAATATATTGAAAATATGTCGCAAGCTACTCCCCCCCCTTTGCCATTATGTAATGGAATCCTTTTGTGTGGCCCTGTAAATGAATAACAGCTATATTTTTACCACATACATTATAGAATGCATATCTTAGTGCATCTCGTAGATGCATATACATTTTAATGTGTTTTGCAGGGTGTAACATCTTAAAAATTCCTTTGAAATGATTTTTCCCCATAGGCCGTAATGTAATGGAAAAATTTTGACTTTCCCTGTAAATAAACTAATCATGGTAGAAACTTCATTTTCAATATTGTTCGTGCTAAGGTAAATGTCAATAGCGTCTCAAAATTTCAGGGAAATCGGAGTGTATTTATAAGAGTTAGAGCGCGGACAGACGGTCAGACAAACAGACGGCTAGACGAATAGACGGCCAGGCGAACAGATGGCCAGACAAACCGAATGCATAAGCATTTTTCAACTTTGTTGGAAAGTGCTAATAAAAACGACGTAAAATCAAAATTCACAGAATTTTACAATTATATCAAGAATGAAAAAACTTCACATAGCACGTATTCACTTTTTATGAAAAAATTGCAACAAAAAGATACAATAATTTGCTTTTTTCCATTTAATTTTGATAGAAATGGAGTACGTCTGTTGCCACAATTTAAAAACGGTATAAAAAAACTACAAAAAATTAATAATTCAAAAACAAATAAAGATATAGCTTTGAAACTAACTGCGTTTAAAAGTATTTATTTTCCCTATACGATGAGGTAAAAATTGAAAATATACAATGCTTACATATTTATAGAGAAAAAATTGCAAAACTAAATTTTATTTCAAAGTGTTGCCATTAACAAATTGACGTATGCCTTACGCACAGCTACGTTTGGCCTTTATAATATAGATACAAATCTGCAACTTAAACAAGATTCCATGTAAAAATAGTATTTGACCTAGAGATTGATAATTGAGATACATAAACATAATTTGTAATTCATGTTTTAATATAAAAATACATGAAACAATAGTGAAGGTCTTCAATACCTTTTATGTACATATAATTTTTATAAACATAAATTAATTATTGTCTTGGGAAGAAAACTGAATATGTAAATGAAGAATGAATGGTTAGTACTACCTATTATACAGAAATATTATTCTAGCGAACTTAAAAATTCCAAACTTTATTTATTTTATTAAATAAATAATTGAAATAGCGTAAAATATGCCACACAGACTTTGTTCCACAGTAAATAAAGTAGTAGAATATAAAATAGAATATAATTATTTTGAATGTCTCTATGAGTGTACTATAAACAATAATGAATTGATTTTCAGTAATTAATGTGCAAGTGAACCTGAGTGAGGTATATTTGATGGATGTTTATTTGATGTTTATTTGTATATTTGATTCGTGGATGTTTAAATAATTCATTAGAGTTAGAGCACAAACCTAAGGGAGACAATTCAATCAAAATTTTTAATACTTTTCATGCGTGTCAGAAAGATTGCAAAAGAGATTGAAGTGGCTGAAAAAGCAAAACTTTAAAACACATTTTACCAGATTTATTTACATTTTAAAACCTTATTGAAATACCATTCCTTTATGAAATAACAATCAGTGTATGAAAGACATAAGCAGATTTTTGATAATTAAATGTATTTTATTTTGAATATTTCAGACAGTTTGGAGTAGCAACTTTTTATAGAAAAAGATTTTTAAATTTATAAGAAAGCCAGTTACACAAAGAATTCCTTGTGTAATATACTTGTGTAACACAAAACATATCCTCAATCAGGAGAGAATATTACAAACATATAAATCTATATTATGCAATAGATACAAAGAGAACAGTAAGACTTTGGAGAAAATATAGAACAAGATTAAAATAAAAATGTGTTTACCACAGCTAATGTTGATGCAATCTGCAGATTTGCTACATTATATTTCAAATATTTCCGTTGGTAAGTTTTTAATTTAGATGACGATATTATTTGACATGAAATGCCACTTTTTTAACACTATACTATGAAAAGACACCTATTAAAAATTAGTTAACTGCAAATAACGATTTAACATTTAGATTATGATAATTAAGAACTCTCTTCTTGTTTATCTTACACATAGCTTTCACACTACTACGAATTAATAGACGCCTATTTAAATTACCAGTGCACTCGCTAAGACTTTTTATTGGGAGGGGGGGGGGGGGAGAGGCCTGCAATTGCCAAGTCAAAATTCAGTACCTGCAATTCAGTGACAAGCAAACATAAATAGTTCTTGGCGTTTGCCAACTAGTTTTATAATCTTCCCAAGTTAGCACAATTAGAAAATACAGTATAGTTTTATTTGTAAAAAGCTTGTAATATTTCTAATTATATTGGTAACTTTCGTCAAATCTATCAAAAATAGAAAGTGTATTATAGTTTTTTATTAAAGTTTTGAACTAATTTGCCAATTCAGTTTGTATATTTGCCAAATGTAACATGTGCAAATGTTTTTTGGGGGGAGGCTCCCCACTGTTCTCCCCCTTTAGCAGGGCCCCTGTAAATTATTCTTTTAACAATATTTTTTGCTACATTTTTCAAATACAAAAGGTTTTTCACCAAGTAAGGAATAACATAGTTCCGCTTAAATGGTTCTGATATGAGAATTTATTCCTGCATATCTCACACTCAAAAGTTTCTCCCTAAAACAAGAAACAGATTCTTTATTAAATAACTCTTTCAAGATAAATTGTTGTTACATATCTACCTCACAAAAGAACTTTCAGAATATGAATTAAAAGATGACGGCTTATCTCATTCTGTTGAAAGAATTTCTTGTTGTATATCTCACATACAAAAGGTTTCCCTCCATGAATTACATGATGCTGGCTTAAACCGATCTTCCTTGTGAATTTTTTGTTGCCAATTTCACATACAAGATTTCTCCCCAGTTAACAAACCAGTCAACCCAGTTAGCAAATTAACTGATGCTGGCTTAAACAGAGCTTACTTATGAATTTCTTGTTGCACATAAAAAAGGTCTTTTGTCAATATGAATTAACAATGGGAATTTAAGTAAGTCGTTTGTGAGATTTTTTTGTTACATATCTCACATTCAAAAGATTTTTTATTATTATGAAAGAACAGATGCTTAGTTAAAGTATTGTTATGTGTAAATTTCTTGTTGTATATTTCACACGAATTGGTCATTCGCCTGTATGAAGCAGCAAATGCTTACTTAAATAGCTCTTAGATGAGAATTTCTTGTTGCATATCTCACACATAAAAGATTTCTCACCGCTATGAATTAAAAGATGTGTTCTTAATGAACTGTTTCGAGAGAATTTCTTGTTGCATATCTCACACACAAAAGATTTCTTACCAGTATGAATTAACAGATGTTGGTTTAAAATACCCTTATGAGAGAATTTCTTGTTGCATATTTCACAGACAAATGGTTTTTCACCAGTATGAATCAATAGATGAATCTTTAAATCCCTGTTATGAGAATATTTCTTATTGCATATGCTACATGCAAAAGGTTTTTCACCAGTATGTGTTAATAGGTGTGTACTTAAGTTTTGCTTATGAGAAAATTTCTTGTTGCATATCTCACACACAAACGATTTCTCACCAGTATGAGTTAATAGATGATTGCTTAAATGGACCTTCTGAGAGAATTTCTTATTGCATACCTCACATACAAAAGATTTGTCACCGGTATGAATCAATAGATGTGTTTTTAAATCACTGTTTCGAGAAAATTTCTTGTGGCATACCTCACACTCAAAAGTTTTCTCACCAGTGTGAATTAAGAGATGTGTGCTTAAATTTCCCTTTTGAGAAAATTTCTTGTTGCATACCTCACAGAGAAAAGGTTTCTCACCGGTATGAATCAATAGATGCGTCCTTAAATCACTGTTTCGAGAAAATTTCTTGCTGCATATTTCACACTCAAAAGTTTTCTCACCAGTGTGAATTAACAGATGTGTGCTTAAATGACCCTTTTGCGAAAATTTCTTGTTACATATCTCACATACAAACGGTTTCTCACCAGTATGAGTTAACATATGGCTGCTTAAATGGACCTTCTGAGAGAATTTCTTGTTGCATACCTCACACACAAAGGATTTCTCCCCAGTATGACATAACAGATGCTTCATTAAATCATCCTTCTGAGAGAATTGTTTATTGCGTACAACACACAAAAAAAGTTGTTTTTGGAAAAATTCTTCTTGCATAATTCACAAGTAAAAGATTTGCCTGGCGGTGAGTTAGAATCTGCTTTTTTGAAAAAAGGTATCTTTTTCAAAAAGTATTTGACTGCATTTGTTTTAAATTTTGAATATATTTTGAGTGATGTGATGTGTTACACTAATGGTTTTATGCATCTGCAATAAAATAAAATAAATTAATTTCAGTTTTTACGTTTTATCAAAAAACAAAAACAAATTATTTATCATAAAAATTTAAAATCAATGTAGAAAAAAAATTGAAATACAATTTCTACTGTAGTATTGTAAAACTACACTGGGCTCCCAATTATTTGAAATTAGCGGAATCAAAGGTACGCCAGATGTCTTTCCTAACAATATAAAGATTAAATTATAAAGAAAGTAAATAGTAACAATTTAAAAATAAATAACTTGTTATGAATAGAGTTCTATACCTTATTACCATCTAACAAAACAAAGATATTTTTTACAAAGAATAGAGAGAAAATAAATCATTTATGCGTGATGAAATTTTCGCATGCAAATGTGTTTAGTGTTTAGCAAGAAATTATTGAATTCGGATTTCAGAATTTGTTTTTATCAAATGTTAATGCTTATTGTTAAAACATTTTGCATCATTTAATATAATTTACACTGCAATTAAACAATGTAACCGGTGACATAGCCAAGTGGACGTCGCGGACTCCCCCACATCGAACGAATATCTTGGTTCTGAATCATGCATTCAACAACACTGAAAATTACTAAGTCGGAATCACAAAGAACGCATGCAAAATTCCATTTTAGACAGGTATAAAATAGTATAATCTTAATCGGCGTAAGTTATATCTTTTGCCAAGACTAAAAACATTTCAGTTTTAAGTAAATTTTCAACATAAACGTGTTCTGTTTTAACTCTATCCTTTAAAATTATTGTAATGTATTCTCTCTGTAATGCACCTGTAAACAGTATAATTACACTAGTTTACAGTACATCTGTTGACGGAAAAATTTTAGTTGTTGCTGACTACATATGATATGCTATTTTCAAAAATATAATTAGAATATTTCAATCAGCTCTAGTTTCTGAGTTTCAGTTATGTAGGTATTAAACAGAAAAAACTCGTATTTACTAAGAAAAACCTTACTCAAAAAATAATTAATCATTGAGTTCTAAAAAACTTTGTTTTAAAGATCTTCTCCGATGTGTAGACTTTGGAAAATGACGTATCAGAGACCAACAACAGTCAGACATCATATTCGTATCCCAGAAACCCTGATAGCGCTCTTCCATGACGCGTAAGTCCTGTTGCATACGATCTCCCTGCTCTTCGCTCATATCTCCTAAATTTTCCGGAAATCTGTCCAGGTGACTATGGAAGAAGTGGAGTTTTATGCTCATATTGCACCCCATATTTTTTAATTGTAGCAGAAGTTCTTCTACAAGTTCAATATAATTTTCAGATTTTTTATTTCCGATAAAAACTAATTTTAGTATCTGAGAAAGCAAATTTTTCTCTTTTAGTCTTGATGCTAACAATTCTGAAGCTTGTTTAGAAAGATTTAAATCTCTTACAAGATCATCTAACTCATTTTGGGAAAAGCATTTTGACTCATTTGACATACCTTCAAATTCGGCATCATTTTGTGATGAGCTTGGTTCTTCAATGTCTTGTTCTAATGGTTCAGATATATTTTTAGGCTCTGAAGAGTCAAGTGAACGCTGCACTGGACGTTGAACACAACTAGTACTTGGGTACTGCCATTTAGCACGATTTTTAGTGTTTAAACTTGTGAGGGAGTGACCTTTGTCATAAAGGCACTCTAGTATTTCTGAGATCGTGACGTCAATAATTTAACATGTGTAAGCGTAAAAGCGACATCTATCCTCTCTTTTACTTTAACTTTCTAGAGTGTGTGTGTCTCTTTCGGGTTCTGCAGTTAGCCCGCGGTTAGTAGTAATATGTTAATGTGAAATATCTCAGTTTGCAGCATATAAAAGCTTGGAGTTTGAGTGTGTGGAGAGTATCTCTGGCATTAGGCAGCGAGTGGGGAGGGTCTCTGGCGTTAGCCAGTGTGTGTGTATCTCTGGCATTAGCCAGCGAGTGAGTGTCGCTGGCATCGACATTAGATAGCGAAGTGAATCACTGGCGATTAGCCAGCCGAGCGTTCTGGATATATTAGTCAGCGAAGTGCTAGCAGATTGAAAGTAGCAGCGAGCCTCCAGTGAGTTGTAAAGGAATTTCGGTATTCGACTTGAGAGTTGGCCGTGGTAAGAAGTTTCATAGTAATTACATTTTGATTATTTGAAAGTGAATAAAGAATTACATACAGCCACGGGCTGTCTAATTAAGCTTTATCTAGCAGCTTAGCCGAAAGATAGTGAGAAGTATTAGAATGTGCCACGATTGAGCTAGTCCGGAGCCTGTGAGTATGCGTTTAGTTTTTTCATAGTATTCTCAGTTGTATAAAAATTAAGACTTGCTCCACTTCCCTTGAGCCCTTATCATTTTAATAAACTGTGTTTTTTTTAATCTTAATTACTCAGTATGTCTGCATTTAACTCCCACTACGACCAACCAACCGTTACAAATGACACCCAACGTGTGTGTAACGTTACAAATGGCGCCCAACGAAATGTCGGACATTGTGAGATTGTGCCACGTGTTTATTTTACCGGTGAAGGTGATATTAGTGAATTTTTAGTCGAACTAGATGATTATATCCTGTTCAATAATATACCTGAGAAAAATAGATACGTAGTTCTTAAGTGCTCATTGAAGGGCGAAGCACTTTTGTGGTTAGAGAATATAGGAAAATTTTTGATTAATGATGAAGCGAAAAGATTTGAACAAACTGTGATTGAGATAAAGAAGGCATTTCCTCCCGTTAAAGATAAAAGTATTTTAAGAAAAGAATTCTATTGCAATAAGCAGAATATTTATGAATCGGCGTCAAAGTTTTATCTACGTAAACTTGAATTAAAAAATAAATTGGGTTTAGATATTACATTTGAGGAATTGTTGGACATTGTTTTTCCTCTTTTTAATCCGAATATACAGGACTATATTGAAGTTAGAGCACCGAAGAATTTTTCAGAAATGCACCAGATATTATCGAAGTATGAGACTCGGCATAGCTCGGATCAATGGGATTCGCATAGCCCTCGTCAGAGACCTGTCACGGATAGTAATTTGAGAAATGAGGGGAAACGTAATTTTTTGAGAGGGGGGCAGCGATTTCCGGATAATAATTTGCGTAACAGAAATGATGGATTGGTCGTAATATGTCGAATACTAGTAATGGTAATAGGAATTGTGGTGGTGCTAATAATTTTAGAAGTGGAGATAGGCATATGTATGGAAGTAGACAAAATAGTGGTTATGATCGGAGAGGGGGAGTATGGGACAAGAATGTTTCTTCGCAAGTAAGGAGATTAACTTCGGATGAGAATTTGGAAAATAGATCAATGCAAAAGAGATGTGTTCAGAGGTCGGAAAAGTCTTCGGTGAGTTTGAGTAAAGTTACTATTTATCCGGTTGAGTTACCTGAGGTGTTAATTGTGTTAGATGGTATTGTCGTTAAAAGTGTCTTCGATACAGGGGCAGATAAGTCGTTCATTTCTTTTGATTGTTATCGGAAATATTTTTCGTATAAGAAGTTGAAGAGGTCAAGTCTGGTGGTTCAGTCGACACAGGGAGTAGCTTGTGATAATAAAGGTTCAGTAGAGTTGGAAGTTGAAATTCGTTCAGTTAAGACATGTTGGGAGTTTTGTGTTAGATGGATTAACAGTGCATTGTATAGTTGGTGTGGATTATATGAGGGATAGAGGAATTAGTTTGGATTTCTTTAAAAAGTCGTTAATCGTGAATAATGATGAGAATGTGAGTAAGAAAGAGCCTGTTTCAGTGTCAGTTGATTTGGGAGAGTCGGGGTTAAGTGAAATCGAGAAGGAGGAATTTAATAAGTTTTTGAATGAGTTTGGAGAGGTTTTTTCAGATAAACCGAGTTTAACGAATGAAATTCATATTGGTTTTGACGTACTAGTTGCTAGTAAACCATTTCGTTATGATTTTATATCTAATATTTTTAAGTCTTTGTGTGAAAAGCTGGAGATCGATCATTCTTTTACTGTTCCGTATCGTCCTCAGTCTAATATGGCTGAACGTGTAAATCGTACATTAATTCAAATGATTTCTTCTTATGTTGGTTCTCATCATGCAAATTTGGACCAGTTTCTTCAGCATTTTGCGTATGCACTTCGTACGGCAGTTCATGAGTCGACGGGGAAAACGCCAGCTGAATTGTTTTTGGGTAGAAAAGTCATTACTCCATTTCAAAGGCTAGTTATAGTGTCAGATGCGGAAAGTCAGTTTATGTGCCAGGATATTGAGAGGTTGGTTAAGGAAGCTCAAGTTCAGATGGGAAAAGCGCAAGAAAAGCAAGCTCAGTATTATAATATGCGTAGAAGGAAGTTAGAAGTGAAAGTTGGAGATTTTGTGTTAGTAGAAAAGCATTGGTTAAGTTCAAGTCGTCAAAAGAGAGTAGCTAAGTTTGGTCCAAAGTTTATAGGTCCGTTTGAGGTTTTGGAAGTTCGAAATATTAATTTGATTGTTAATGTCAATGGTGAAAGAATGACGGTTAATCTGGATCAGGTCAGAGTTTATAAGTTTAGAGAAAATGGTAGTGAAGGTTCTCATGTGTCGAGTGGTGTTTCGCGAAATTCCCGATCCAATGAGTGTCCCGAGTCCAGCACTTCTTCATCTAATTCTTTTCATCAATATTCAAGAAGAAAATTTGGTCAAACAGCTCCAAAAACTGTTATTGAAAGTAGAAAGCCTATCAATCTGAGAGCAAAGTATGATAATAAAAATAAGAGAACAGTGTCAAATACATCAGACTCTGTGTGCCATAAAAGACAAAAGATTATAAACTGTCCCGTTCCTCCACTTATTAGACAGCAACCTCACAAACATAAATTATCTAATAGTTCACCATCTTCAGTGATTAATCCTCGAAAGAAATTTCGTATGGACACTCGTCAAACTCTTAAAAGAACTTTAAATTCCGAATTTTTGCCCAATAAGAAACAACATAGATCCGGAAAGAAACGTGGCCTAGGATCTTCAGTAACTTCGGGTGCGTCTAGAAAGAGGAGACAACACTCAGATTACCGGCATCAGCAGTGTGAATCTCGCCATGGAGTGACCCCAGCGAACCGACCAGAGCAGAGTCGTCGAGTGGAACCTACGAGTATCCCACGGCATCCATTCAGGACCAGGCTGCAGGCACGACAGTCAACTGTGGCGTCACCGTACAGTTCTGATGACGAAAGATCCTTCGTACAAGGTTTCTGGGACAAGAGGAGAAAGCCATCCTGTAGTATGAAGCCGGCCAGCAGCGAATCATCTCTATGATTGGGTGATAATGTTCTTTATTAAATTTCTATTAAAGTGCATATATGTGGTAGCAATGTGAAGGAATAAAAAGCAGAGAGACTGTTTGGTATTTTTGGCCATTTTTGAATGTTTTGACGGACTCACGTTTAGTGCTTAATTGTGTTCAAAATTTGTTTGCAAAAATTGTTAGTTTTATGTATGTTTGAAATTTTGGTCTTAACTCCTTTTAAAAATTCTGGATCTATTGTTAAATTGTTATGTTAGTTGTTAAAATGTTATTATATTGTTATACTGTTCATGTGTTATAAAATGTATGTTAATGTATGTTTAAATTTTCAGAAAGTACAGATAGTAATTTGGGTTATTTTGTACACGCGCCGCGGTTCGGACGGGCACGTGTTTTGCGGTCAAGAAGTCCTTGACACGCGTTTCTACCTCTTATACTAACATTTAATGAATTAACTTTCTCCTTATCGTTCGTGTCTTATGTGTTGCGTTTGTACTTTAGTTGGGAATGGTTTCCGCAAGTTGCGAAGTTTTAAGCTGCGTTTGAATTTGAAATTGTATTGTATTAAAATTGAATGTTAATGTGATTTTCTTGCAGGGAAGTATACCTGTGTTATGTATTGATTCTGCTATTTTTCTTTTAGTTAATACAGATGAAGAGTTACTTGATGACGTCATTTTGTAAATTTGATATTTTTAATTGTTGCATAAGCACAGCGATGTGACGCTGTACGTGTGTGCCCCAATTGTTGTTAAAGTGGAGTTAAGTTCTGAAGAATTTTGGGAGTTAGTTCATTGGCTAATGGGTATGTAGATATTACGGAGTAGCAGAGTTATTGTAGTATGAAGTGAATTTAATTTTAGATGAGTTCGGAATTTGGATGAGGAAAATTTTTGCGCATTGGGTTTTTTGGATTTGGTGCAAATTCTAATGTTGGGAAAGTTTTATGGAGAAATTTTTTGTAAAGTTACGGTTGTATTGCAGTATTGAGGAAAATTTCGAAAGTTTGGTGTTTTGATAAATTTTAGCACTCCCAGTGGAGTGGGTTATTTTGAAAGAAGAAGTAATTAGTTTTGAAAGTTTTACGAGATTTTGGAAGTTTTACGGAGGATATTTTTAGGATAAAGGGATGATTGGATTGAATATGTGAATTTTTGATGCAAACTGAGGTTTTTTGGTTGTGATGGATTAAAGTTAATATTTTAAAAGTTATGTTACGGCGCTAAATTTTCACCCATCACTGTGTTTTTTTACGGTTTGAAGTTTATAACAAGAAAAAGTCCTGGGCATGCATTTGGCCCAGCCCTTTTTCTCTGTGGAATTCGAGGGGGGGGGGGTTGTGAGGGAGTGACCTTTGTCATAAAGGCACTCTAGTATTTCTGAGATCGTGACGTCAATAATTTAACATGTGTAAGCGTAAAAGCGACATCTATCCTCTCTTTTACTTTTACTTTCTAGAGTGTGTGTGTCTCTTTCGGGTTCTGCAGTTAGCCCGCGGTTAGTAGTAATATGTTAATGTGAAATATCTCAGTTTGCAGCATATAAAAGCTTGGAGTTTGAGTGTGTGGAGAATATCTCTGGCATTAGCCAGCGAGTGGGGAGGATCTCTGGCGTTAGCCAGTGTGTGAGTATCTCTGGCATTAGCCAGCGAGTGAGTGTCGCTGGCATAGACATTAGATAGCGAAGTGAATCACTGGCGATTAGCCAGCCGAGCGTTCTGGATATATTAGTCAGCGAAGTGCTAGCAGATTGAAAGTAGCAGCGAGCCTCCAGTGAGTTGTAAAGGAGTTTCGGTATTCGACTTGAGAGTTGGCCGTGGTAAGAAGTTTCATAGTAATTACATTTTGATTATTTGAAAGTGAATAAAGAATTACACACAGCCACGGGCTGTCTAATTAAGCTTTATCTAGCAGCTTAGCCGAAAGATAGTGAGAAGTATTAGAAGGTGCCACGATTGAGCTAGTCCGGAGCCTGTGAGTATGCGTTTAGTTTTTTCATAGTATTCTCAGTTGTACAAAAATTAAGACTTGCTCCACTTCCCTTGAGCCCTTATCATTTTAATAAACTGTGTTTTTTTTATCTTAATTACTGAGTATGTCTGCATTTAATTCCCACCACGACCAACCAACCGTTACAAATGACACCCAACGTGTGTGTAACGTTACAAACTGTTTACGTTCACGCTACAAAAATAACAGTCTTCGAGATGATTTCGTGGTTCTCGCCAATGAGTCGGTGTTCCTGGATCTTCTTTTACCACTTTTCCGTATTTTAAATATTCCACACACGATTTACAAACAGAATTGGAAGCCCAAGACTTCTCATTTGTTATCCAAGAGCATCACAAAATACTCAAAATAGATATTTTTCACCAACTCTGATATAACTTTTCTACAAATGTTAAACACATATTCTCCGCATATATAGCAAAAATGATCTGGATTGTTTAAACGTCTCCTTGAACTACTCATGACGCAAAAACTTGAGAAACTAATCTTAACACAGTAAAATACGCTTGTTAACGATTAATATATATGCTTAAAGGATAAAAATCAAAAACAAAATAACTCGAGCTGCTCAAAAAATTTTCCTGTTAGATTTGACAAAAATAAGTCATAAGTGAACATTATCAACCACAGAATTCGCAACAACAGAGAAAATGTTTAATTTTGTAAACTAGTGTTATATTACAATTATACATGATATTTGACATATCTGAATGTGACCTATGGTAAAGGTAAAGAAAATCAGTGTTACACGAATACAACATTATATGTTTATTGTTACTAAAACTTGAAACCTATCTAAAATGGAAAATTTTGAGATTATGTTTCCTTCTTGACAAATTTTTGGTGAACACAGAATCATCCCATAAATGGAAACATTTGACAATCCCGAAGAATAAGTTTTCAAGCATATTTGCTAAGATGGAAATGGGTTTTGATGGAACCAACTCTTTCTGAGAGTTAAGGTAAAAAATCAGTTTATGCAGATGCAATAACAGCACACTGATTGAGTTACGAGACTCTTATCTTTTCAAACTGCATAATTTTATATCAAAAAATATTATTATTAATGTGCTACCTGGAATTAATAAAAGTAACTCTATTTTTGAACTAGTTATTTGTGAACTTTTATAGTTACTTTTAAAATACTGTAAAAAATCTGAATGATTTACCTTCTGTTCTAAAATATGCTAATGATCTCTCATCATTTCTGAAAGAGTTTTCGTCAGTAAATAAGCAAGAAATAAGAAACTGGTGTTTAAATGTTTGTTAACAAATTCAAAAGAGCACAATTTCTTGCTTTGATACATTTTTTTTTTTTTTTTTTTTTTTTTTTTTTTACATTTTTGACAAACTTTGATACTTTTTTAATCATGAAGATTTCTTGTCAAGTTGGCTATTCGATGTAGAGAGATAAGAAATGTAAATTTTCGGGGAAATTTGAAATGGCGGAAGAAACCGGGTTTTTTTTATAAAAAAAGAAAAAGTTGGAAAAATGTATTTTTCACAATTGTTTCTCCCAAATAAATTATATTTTCTTAGAGAATATTAAATGTTATTTTTTTTTCATTTATCTGTACTAAAAGAAAATAATTTCACTTTTATGACTATATAATAAAATAAAAAAAGAAGCAAAGCCTGCTTTTAAAATTTTTGTTAATTTTCGGTCCCAGATTTTCATCGTAATATTCATGTTTTGTTTAAATCTATTGTTTGGTATATTGTCTGTTGAAATGATTTTTCAGTTACATGTTTAATTACCAATTGATCTAATGTAAAAACCTCCCCCAATATCTCTGCAGTTTGGAATCAAATGTATCAAAATATTATACATACCATTTACATAGTATTGTTTTTTAAGTATATAAAGGATATTAGTTTAGCGAAACAAATTGTTGCAGTTTTGTTATTATTACAAATATCAGTACTGAAATCTTCTATTGTTTAAAAAATGTATATTTCTAAAATATTACATTTTTTTCCTTACACTTATAATTTTTATTTCTTTTAAAAAATATATCTAGATTTGGTATAGCTTTCCAATATCAACTGAAAAAAGATTTGATTTACTTTTATAATCAAAACTAAGTTTAGTTTGTCTTACCAACTTTGCAACCAAAAAACAGCATAGGATTTATTGACTGTTAAATTATTACTCACTGAAAGTGAGACAATAAATAAAAAAAAATATAACAACAGGTTTTCAAGCAAAATTGATGCTTTTAGCTTAATTAAATATAAAATTTCTCGTATTATTCTGAAATCTGTTATCCCATTCTGTTGTTAAAAATCATATACAATAATCTTTCCATAACGTAATTTCATAATTCTAAGAGTGAAACTATAAAAAACAACACTACAAAAAGAAAATGCAAGGAATTTGAGGAACGAGCAAAAGCAGTTACAAAGAGAGATAAGCTTCTACTATGCTCTTCTGACAGCTACTAAAATTCAAAGTTTAATCCATAGGGAAAGTATAGGGAAAGTATAATTCGTAACATTGTAATAAAATTTATTTTTTTCATTGCAGTTTTATATCTCTAATGTAAACTCTCCATGTTTTGCAATAATATTGTATGTGATGGAGGGAAATGAAGGTCATTTTTAGATTTAGCACCCCGAAAAAATATTCAATTAATCAGCTACCGTGAAATTATGAAAAATGCAGCATAGTAGAGCAAACTGTAGGCAATTTACACCAAAATTTAAACATCATTAGTATGTATCAGAAACTGACTGAATCTGAAAAAAAATCGTTCTTTAGTTCTTGAGCTAAAGATATTGTGATAGTCATGAATAATGCAGCATAGCAGCGTCTTCTGTTAAGCTATTTACATCAAAAAGTAATCAGCGCCAGATTATATCAAGTCGTAACTGAATGTGAAGTTTCATGAAAATTTGTACAATAGTTCTTGAGCTAGAGCTTTTGTGGTAATCGTGAATAACGCAGAATAGCAGTGCTATTTGTTGGGTGATATGCACCAATAACTAAACAACTCCAGTTTATATAAAGGTATAACTAAATCTAAAGTTTTGAGAAATTATGCTTCAGTTCTTGAGACAGAGCACCCACAAAATTTTGTCATGTAGAGACTTACAGAGTGACAGACATTTCCCCAAACCATCATATTGTGTTCAGGACCTTCTAAAACATATAATTTGACCGGAAGTCAAAATTTTTTACAAATTCAATACTTACTTCTTGCAAAGATAGAAGTAAGTAATACTTCAAACTTTATATCAAATTTGCAATTTTAGTATTTCCATTAATCAACCTATTATTGAAAAAAATTTAGCACATGAATTAATATTTAACCAGAGAAGTTACATTTAATTATATATATATACATATATCTAGATTTTTTTCATGTAATTCTGTTTTTTGAAATTCTGAACTTTTATGTAAAGTTGTACACAATATAATCCGAATTTGTAAATTAGAAATTATTACTATATTTAGGTTCCTATTTAGACATTTTTAATAAGGTTCTTATTACATGTATTACTTGATAAGATTCAGCTGTTATGTGGCATGAGATTTTTTTTCAGTCACTGCATCTGTAAAATTCAATTTGGAAATTCATTTTTTTTTCTGAAATGTCTATTTCCAAGAGAAATTTTGTGAAGATTCTTGCGTTTCAAAGCGGAAAAAAAAATGTGAGGAATCCTTTCAAGTCTTCTGAAACAGATTTCTACTGAGAGATCACAATACACACATTAATTTCTTCATGTAGGACACAAAAATAAATAAAATAAAAAAAAAGTATCAAAATGAAGCTATTACAAAATTTTCGCTATATAATTTTATAAAAGAAATTTCAATTGTTCCTGCTTGGAAAAATTAAAAAATAAGTCTTCAGTAAAAAACTGTTTTTCTTTTTTTAATCGAGCATTCCCATCTCTACTCTTTTTTGTGTATTCTTTTAATCAAAGACACTAAGCTGTTAATATGTGAGGCACAGAGAATAGCTTATATAAATATTTTTTGTAATCTTCCCCCCTCAAAAATATATATATACATATACAGTAGACTCCCTGAAATCTGCACAGCTTGGGACTAGAGGTTTAGAATTTTGTGGATTTCTGGTCATTGCTTTGTTTACATTTTTTAAACAGTAATTTGACTGCAATTAATAATGCAATCGGAACTATAATAAATGCTTACAATGTAATAAAATATTAAAATAAGTAATAAACTAAAATAATAAAAATTTAGATAATTTTTAAATTAATTAAAGTACTAATAGCAAAAGTCAAGTTAATAATCAATAATGTATGATTAAATATTCATTATAAAGATTAAATGTATTTTTCTAAAATTATTCAACAAAACTTGCCTCATAAAAGTACAATACTAATTCACATCAAAACCATAAAATAAGGATATAATTTTTTAAATATTAGACAGGCTTAATAACAAAAAAATCTTGATTAATGCATAAATACATTTGGTAAGAAGATTGTGATCACCAATGATATCAGCAATATCTTCAATTTTTAAAAAAAAAAAATATTCTTCCTTTATGAGAAAAAACATGAATAGAGTATTATTAAGAAAATTACAAATTAAAAAATATATGGAATTGATACAAAACTAAAAAAATCAAATTTTGACCCAATATCCAAAATGAAAGTTTCATTGTTTACATCCATAAAATATGTGCGGATTTTAGAGAATTGCAGATTTCTGGTTCGTGGATTTGATGGAGTCTACTGTATATATATTTAAGGATCAATAAAGTATAGCTTACTTAATCCGGAATGATCTGTGATTACAGATTATAGAAAATTCTGGATTATGAAATTATTTGAAACTTATTTTTTTTTAAATATACACAAAACTGAAATTTCTTTAAGTAAACAAAAATACTAATGTCTCTCATTACTATCTCAATACAGTTGAACTTTCAAAATCTGGAATCAACAGGACCATGGTGATTCCGGGTTTCAAAAGTCTGTTAGAAATTTTTTTTATTTTTTTTTACAGCAATATAATTACACACAATATGCAATATTTTCCTAGAGTGCAAATAAACAACAATTAAGCTGCCAAATTCAGTAATAAAAATGATACACTAAAAACGCTGAAATTAAATATAGGGCAGAGTGGGATAATGGGAGGAATGAGATAGTAGGCTTTCCTCTTTATTTCTCTTGCCAAACATTTCATCAATCACACACAAGATGAAGCAAAGGTAGTCCAATCTTCAATTGAAAAAAAAGATCTATAGTAGCATGTACTAATTGTATAAAGGGAAAGATTATTTCAAGAATCAAAGGTAAATTTGCTTCATATATGCTTAATGCTTTTTGTATGTTAATGATTTGTTTATGCATAGATGTAATAGTTTTCCCATTAATGGAACATTATACTGTATATCATCCCTAATTCAAACTAAGCCTAAAAGAAAAATGTTTGCTTATATAGTATGGGACCCATTATCCAGAAAGTTCCGAAAACTAGAATGCAAAATAAAACCCAAAAAATAATTTGTTCCATTTCAAAAACATGAAAATTAAAGATATATTTTACATCAAGCTTGGGATATAGCAGATTAATATACACATATCCAAAGATGATACAATTTGTTGCCCTCTATGATATTTTTTGATGGTATGAATGAACATGACGTGGAAGACTTTAAAATTTCTAAGATGGAAATTATTATACATCTGCTGGACTAAGCTAAGGGACATTCATATTCAGATTTTCAATTGTTAAAACAATAGTCAGTGTAAAATTGTCCTTGCTGGTGATGATACTTTAGTAATTCATATGATGGCTGGAAGTGAAATGTGTGACAAATGATATATTTAATGAAAGTAATGATGATCAGCAGAATGGGGTGAATAAAAAAATTCAAATGAGCAACTGATATTTTTCAACTGAACAACCGATTTGTGAAATGCAACAAAAAAATTTCTTCCATGAACAGCGAGTCATGTCATAATGCAGGAGCAATCAGCACAAGAAATAGATTATAAGCAGCCAATCTTAATGAAAATTTTCTAAAATTCTAAATCAAAATATTCTTCTCAAAAGTGTTGCATGTTTTTGTTTAATTATTATTTTTTTTTAATTGTAATTTAGAATGTTTTTTGTATTATTATTTTGTGAAAATAAATTTTTAACAAATTTATAATTATATATTTACATATATTATTCATATTTTATGCATTTTATATCATTACTTTGTACTCTTCTTAAACTTATAGTAAAGTGCTCTGAATTACGGAAAAACCCTTTATCCAGAATATCCAAGGTCCCAAGCATTCTGGACAACAGATCCTATACATGCAAAAGATGTAAGGAGGAATGAGACATGTCCAATTCCTTTTTTTTACAAGGTGAAATTAATTTGTTAACAAGCAAAAATTTTAAGAGTATAACATATTACTTATATCACTGATAATTAGGACTGGGCGATGTAGATATTTCTTAACATCGCGATTTAGTGCTACATCGCGATTTAACACAAATTTTACCGTCTATAATATGGAACCTATTATTTAATTTTTAGCAACAAAATACGGGCTTTATGCAACCCCCTGTATTAATTTAGCATTTAATTGTTCAAATAACTAAAAAGAGGTATATTTACACACACACACAAAAGTCTCATATTTTTTTTTAGTTAGTCACCTATTTTAATATTTTTTATAAACTTATCCTTTAAGAAATAAAATAAGGAAAAGGATTTTTTTCATTGTGTCTGACTTGTTTTGGACACTACAATCTAAATTACTTAAGGAGTAGGGGAGCCTGGGGGCAACTTCCCCTAGCAAGCTCAAATAGCATTTCATTGCTAACCACAAACATACACTTGTTTTTACAGACACTGAGTTAAAAAATTATTAAAGTAAGACCGAAGCAAATTCAATGATAAATTTAGCAGTTCGTTTACCTTCAGAAGAAAAGTAGTATAAAAAGGAGAGGGGGGGATGAGAAAAAAAGGATGCAATTTTGTTTCTTTTTAACTTTTAAATTATAATAAAATGTGTTTAATATAAATGCTCACATTCATATAGTGAATGGAGAAAAATTGAAAGGCCACATTATCAAAGTTGCTGATTTTTTCGAGACCGTTGGCCCCTGTAAGATTAGTAATAAAACATAATCTTAAAATATACATCTTTCTAATGATAAGTAAATGACAAAAAAAAGTAGAAAATCGCAAATCTGCAGAAAAATTCGTTGAATGCTCCCTCATTCTGCTGTAAAAAACAAGTAACCAGAAACATTACAGAACCCTCTGAAAGTATTTTAAATTAATTACATAATAATTAATTAAAACTAAAGTATTCTAATATTACTCAAACATAAGAAAAAATAATTTTCTTATGTTTGAAGGGGGGGGGGGACCAAGGAATAAATGTGTTATTAATACACTACACACATCACGTGCAGTTGACATCAATGCTTATGAGCAGTAGCGTCCAGACTTATCATTTTGGAGGGGGCTGAGGTACAACATAAATTTCTGAGAGGGTATCACAAGAAACGTTAACATTTTCACTTTAAATAGATTTTTATGACAGCAGGTAACGCACACATTATAAATCGAATCTGCTAAGATGAAATCGCAAAAGTAAGAAAAAATTTCGTTTTAAGCAAGTTTTTGTCTTAACTAGTATAATTTTTATGGCGTATATAGAAATCCTGTGTACATCCGAAACTTGATTCAAATGGTTATTTTGTGGTCTCAGCAAAAAACACTTTCTTAATGAAAACCTGCCTAAAACGGAATAGTTTTCTGGACTTTTCTAAATTCCATCTTAGCAGATTTCATGACATCTTGATAAAATTTCGAAATTAACCTTTTTTTTGCAAATTTCGAGGGGGATGTAGCCCCATCAGCCCACCACTGCCGGTGAGTGCAATTTCGCATGATTAAACAGTATATTTTTTTTTTGGGGGGGGGGGGGAGAATAATTCAACTGAGGAGCATGCAACAGAAGTGGGAAATTGAAAGCACTAAAATGCTCTTGAAATCCATTTGCATCTAGTGTGAAAAAGGGATTAAGTTATTTCAAATGCATGTGGAATCAAAGCCGATAAATATATTTTGCAAAGTAAAGCTATATTTCTTGAAAAAATATTCAAACTGAATACACTAAAAGCACAAGGGAAAAAAACGAAATATTGAAAATATAAACAAGTCATTGAAATCTGTTTGCATCCAATAGGAAAAAGAATTAGACAGTTCCCCAATTAGGCATAATCAATGTAAAGATGCATGTCAGGTTCCTAGAAGACATCTGCCCTGAATTAGAAAGGAATGACATTTCCTCATCTGAATATTTTTATGTAGTGTTAGTTGTGTATCCGTGAAGCTTTCGAAATACCTTTCTTTCTTTTCTTATAATGACAAATGACAGGTGGTTATCCAGGCGCAGGTGTGCGGATGACGCACTCGTTGATGAATGAAAGTGATGACCACGGGGCATTGCTCAGCTGTCATTTAGTATTGAAGTGATGTGTAAACAGTAGATGTCATGACTCAAGGTTGGTATGCGGAATTGAACCAATGGAAGAACTCTAAGAGGCCCTGCTGGGGGAAGGAAGATCTCTGACAAGGTCAACTCTGGACTGAGAGGTTGGAGACAGTTCTCGCTTGGCGTTGAGACCGATAGGTCGCTCAGGATTTGTGGTCCTGTTGGATAGTGTATATTTGGAGCGTGGGACAAGGCGTCCCGGTGGATAGTGTTATAGGCCGAGAAGTGAGGCCTAATACCCTTGTGTATTGAGATTCTGCAGTAATCTCTGATAAAGCGTATCTAACGTGCGTTGAGTGTGAGGAAGAAAGTGTAAGTTGAACGGTACACAACCAACGTTTTTTGTAGTTAATTTAATGTTGAACCGGATCATCTATATCCGAGTTGTAATTGTATATAGTTGTAAATATTGTTTCTTGTGTACATATCTATATCTTAAATAAACTGTTAGTTCAGTTCATTAACAGCGTCAGTGTTATTTTACCCAATCCTCACAGCAGGTGACCGATATCACCCATTAATATCGGTGGTGGCAGCTAAAACTACCTAGGACATTCTTCGAAGTTTTGTGGACTGAGAGGAGCGTCCGACAAATTGGCGGCAGCGACGGGATTGAACCGCCTGAGACCAGTGACCAGCGACGGGATAGAATCGTCCGAGACCAGCGTCCAGCGACGGGATAGAATCGTCCGAGCCAGTGACGAGCGAGCCGTGTTAAAATTGTGTTAGTGCCGCAGCCGAACTGTCCTGTGATATTCGTTCGTGGTAGTGCCGAATCGTCGATGGAGTGTTAGAGAAATAAAAATCAAGTGTGGAACTTATATAGTGTGTGTGCCATATAGTTAGTACAGAAAACTGAACTGTGTTGTGCCTGATTATCGCTACATCGTGGAGCTATCTGTGAATAGAAGAGTACCCCACCAGATAAAGTATAAGGTAAGGTGTTTTGATCATTCATTTCTTCTGACATCTCGAACCAAATTGTATTGTTGTATAATTAATAGTAATTTAAGTAAATTGTCTATGTAATTTATGTGCAATGAAATAATTGTGTTCAGATAGGTGTAAAGAATTAGTAACCATATTGCTATTGTTTTAAAGAAAGGTCATAATAATTTGAGATGATAATGATATGCTATTTATAATGATATTAGTGAACTAAATTAATGCATTAAATCTAAATTATTGTTAAAGTAATTGTTAAATGAAGCAATACTGTTTAAATTTTAAGAGTTATATTATCAAAATTCTAAGCAAATGAAAATTTTGATTGGCCAGTAGTAAGGAAAAAAAAAAGTCTCAATAGAGGGCCATAGAGAAAAAAAAAGGCTCAGAAGAGAGCCATAGTGAGGAAAGTTAAAAGTGAAGATTTTTATGATCAAAATAAATGTACTTAAGATCATATTTATTATAAGTGTGAGAACCAATTGAACCAATATGAATTTAGAAATACTTTAATGAGGATAATTGTAGGAATTTATATGTGCATGTTATACAATTTTTTTTGTTATGTTGATTTTCTATTGATATCAATCTTTTTATTCAGTTCCAACGTATTATTATTAGGTAAATTGTATGTTATTATCTAATGGTGTATTGCATAGTAATCAAATTGAAATTAGTGTTTTACCTTGTGTTTTATTGAAAGTAAATTGTGTAATATTAATGGTGAGGAAAATCAGGTTCTATAATAGGTTAGTTAGAAAAACATATCTGAAGGGTATTAATTCTATAATGAGTGGAGACATAACTGTACTAAGTTAGGAATTTAGAAAATATTGATTTAATAAGTTTGAATATTACTTATTGTAAGGTGGTAACAAAATTCGGTGAAGGTATGGCATTCTTAGCAAAATTGAAAAAGGGGGATCTTCAGGTTTTAGCCGAAGAATTGGGGGTTGAATTCGAGGAAAATGATACCAGGATTCAGCTTAGGAATAAGATAGTGAAGAGTGATGGGTATGATGAGGGGTTTATTAAGGAGTTATCTGACACTATTGTTGCAGAACGATTAGAACAGGAAAATTTAGAACGCGAAAAGTTAGAAAAACACGAAAAGTTAGAAATGGAGAAATTGAGGATGGGACATGAATTAGAAATGGAAAGGCTCAGAGTTCAAGGTTCAGCAAATAACTCTAATGGATCTAGGGAATCTAGTAATGAAAGTAACATCGAAAAATTGATCAAAAGTGTTAAAACTCTATCTATCAAAGTACCAGAAGGGACTGAGGGATGGAATTTATTTTTCAACAGTTTAGAAAGGGCATTCCAAACTAAAGATGTACCGGAAAACCAGCAGGCCGAAATTCTACTAAATATGTTAGGAGATAAGGCGAATAATTTGTTAATTTATACCACTAAGGAACAAATGGAGAATTATGACGAATTAAAGGAGTTAGTCCTAAGGGAACATGAGCCAACCCCGAAGGCATGTTTAGAAAATTTCCGGAAAGCTAGGAGAAATCCGAACGAAACCCATGTATTATTTGTATCGCGTTTAATAGCTACGTGGGAAAATTATTGTAAAATTAGAGGTGCGGACACTTATGAAAAGGCAACCAGTTAATAGTTACTGATAAGCTAATGAGTACGCTAGATGAGGATACTGCAGCATATATTAGTTTAACTCACCAGGGTAAATGGTTAGAAGCTCCTAAAATTGCTAAAGAGTGTGATAATTATTTTGATGCTAAACATAAGTCTTATGCGGTTACGCATAAAAGCTTTAAAGGTAAAGATAAGTACGTAAACAATGAAAAAATGAGACCGAGGGAGGATAATAAATTTAGTGATAGTTGGAGGCAAAATGGTAGTAATGTGTCTAATTCTTTTCCGGATAGGAAAACAGAGTTTAAGAAGACGAATGATGCTTCAGGGCCTAAATGTTTTAAGTGTGGTTTGAGAGGTCATTACCAACGTTTTTGTAATAAAGTGGGTAATGAGGGAACTAATAATGGCAATAAAGGGCGAGACCAGAAAGCAGGTGTTCATAAGATTATGGTGAAAGAAAATCAAGAGTTACCTAATGGGGCTATTGTGGCTAGAATATCGGCAAAGGCCGAGCAGAAAACTAATGTTATTGGTGAGAAATTAAATAAACTTGAGAAAATTGAAGTTAGTGTTAATGGGCAAAAAATAAAGGGATTGGTTGATTCTGGATGTGAGATTAGTGTTGTTCATAAAGATTTAGTACCGGAAGAGAAATTAAAGGGAGCGGGTAGTATTTATTTACAAGGGTTATTTGGTGAAGCTGTTAAATCACCGTTAGTTAAACTACCGCTAGCTATTCCGCAATTCGGGCAAACTAATATTATTCATCAGGAAGTACTTTGCGCTGTAACTGATAATATTAATGAGCAAGTAATTTTACATCCCGAGGTGATTAATGAGTTGTCAGGTGTCAATCTTGAGGAGCTATTAATAGAGTCCGAAGAATTAAAAAGTTCCGAAATTATTATTGATAACTCGAATGAAAAGGAAGATGTAAGTAACGATAGCTGTAATGTTTACGTAATAGACGCGAGATCGCAAAATGTACAAAGTCAGGATCCAGAAAAAACTGAAACGGAGGAAAATAATGAATCTATTGTTAGTAACTCAGATATGTTTAAGAAATCCCAGTTGGAATGTAAAGAATTAGAGAAAGCTTGGGAATTAGCTAAAAAGGAAAAAGGGGATTATTATATTGTAAACGGATTATTGTATCATAAAGAGAAATTGTTAAGCGAAACTATAGCGCAATTAGTAGTACCCAAGGTAAGAAGGGAAGAAATCTTAAAATTAGCGCATTCATCGGTATTTGGAGGACATCATGCAGCCAAGAAAACGTTGCAGAGAATAAGGTATTCTTTTTATTGGGAGGGAATGGCAAAAGAAGCTAAACAGTTTTGTGAATCATGTTTAGAGTGCCAATTGACTAGAGGGGTTAAAGTAAATGATAGAGCTCCTATTTCCCCAGTGTCGCGGCCGGAACTTCCATTTCAGGTTGTTAATGTTGATTTAATTGGGCCTATTGATCCTAAAAGTTCACAAGGGCATCGGTATATACTGACTTTAATTGATCAGCATACCAGATGGGCGGATGCGATCCCTCTAAAAAGTTTAACTGCTAAAACCGCGTGTGAGGCGTTACTTCAAATATTTATGAGGACAGGAATTCCTAATGTAATTGCCTGCGACAATGGAACCAATTTTACTGCCGACTTAACGAAAGAATTTGAGAAAAGGTTAGGCGTCAGTCCAAGATTTTCGACCCCACAATATCCACAGTCCAACGGACTTGTGGAACGATTTAATCAGACTCTTAAACGTATGCTACATCATACGATTAGGGAAGAAGGAAAAAAATGGCATGAACAAATGCCATTTATATTATGGGCGTATAGGGAAGTCCCAAATTCTACGACGGGAATCGCACCTTTCCAGTTATTATATGGTAGAGCGCCGGAGGGTCCGTTATCGATTCTTAAGTCGTCATGGGCGGGAGAAAATAAGGGAGCGCAGTTAGATACTACGCCGATTCATGAGTACTTGGATAAACTTAAGAACCGCTTAGAAAGAGCCGCAAATGAGGCAAAATTGTCGTCTGAGGTTCAACAAAATAGAATGGCGTATCATTATAATTTAAGGTCAAAAGAAAAAACGTTTGAGGTAGGCGATAAAGTTATACTGTTAATCCCCGATTCGACTAATAAGTTATATTCTAGGTGGCAAGGGCCGGCAACTATTGCAGAAAAACGAAACCAGCATTCGTTTATTGTTGAGTTAGCCGACGGGAGTAGGAAGCATGTGCACCAAAATAAGATAAGAGAATTTATCGCTAAATGTAATATAGTTAATATTGTTTTCGAAGGTGATGAGGAATTTGGAGAAGTTGGGGAAATTCCTATTTTGAACCGGGATCAAGAGATAGAACGGGATATTGAGAGGTTTGAAATAAAAGGGCTATCTAATAGTCAAGTCAAAGATTTAAAGTCCATTTTGAGGGAAAATAAAGAAGTGTTTATGGGTCCTGTACGACCAGCGGAAGTAGGGGAACATCGTATTGATCTGAAACCGGGTGTAGAAAGGAAAAAACCAAAGTTATATAGCGTGCCGGTAGCTTATAAAGAGGAAGTGGATAGGCAGATTCAGGAGTTATTAGAATTAAATCTAATCGAACCGTCGAATGCTGAAATTAGCCATCCAATTGTTTGCGTTGCGAAAAAAGATGCAACTGTCAGAATGTGTATTGATTACAGAGCTTTAAATTCTGTAACGCAGGTTCCCACCTTCCCGATGAAAGATTCCCAAGAAATTATGTATACCGCAGGGGCAGCTAAATATTTATCTTCAATAGATTTATTGAGGGGTTATTGGCAAATTAAAATGGCTAAGGATTGTAAACCTTTGACAGCTTTTACGACGCATAACGGAAATTATCAGTGGCGTACAATGCCTTTTGGATTATCAGGGGCTGCTGCTACGTTTCAAAAAGACATGAATGAGGTTCTCCAAGGTCATCGGAGGTATGCAGAAGCATATATTGATGATGTCATCATTTTCTCCGATACCTGGGAAGAGCATTGTGAGCATGTCAGGGCTGTCATTGAAGAGTTGAAAAATAGAAATTTTATGATTAGACTAGACAAATGTAAATTTGGAGAGAAATTGACTATGTTTTTAGGTCATGTTATTGGGGGTGGAACTCATGCACCTGATGAGGAGAAAATCGGAGCAATAAGGGACTTAAAGAGACCAAAGACTAAAAAGGAAGTTAGATCAGTTTTGGGATTAATGGGATTCTACCGATCTTATATTCCAAATTATGCTGAGATAGCCATACCTTTAACCGAATTAACCAAAGGAAATGTCAAAAATACTGTACCATGGGATGAAAGGGCAGAAAAAGCATTTAATACTCTTAAAGATGAGTTGTGTAAAGTGGCGAGTTTGGCTACACCTATCGTAGGCCGGGAATATCAGCTTCACGCCGATGCTTCCGACCTCGCAGTAGGATGTTGTCTTACTCAAAAAGATGAAAAAGGTCAGTTTAAACCTATAGCTTTTGCCAGTCAGAAATTGTCAGGTGCTCAGCGTGCTTGGCCGAGTATAGAGAAAGAGGCTTGGAGTGTTCTTTTCGGGTTGCGGAAGTTTGAAAAGTGGACTTATTGATCTCAAATTGAGGTCATTACCGATCATAATCTATTAAAATTTCTCACGGAAACAACCCCAAGGTAGCCCAAACTCACTAGGTGGGCTCTAGCCTTGCAACGCTGGAACCTGAGCATTTCTCATCGTCCCGGAGTTCAACATTTGAATGCTGATGCAATTTCGAGGCTACAGAGAAAGAGCTGGGAAGAACAACCAGTTACTAGCCCATCAGTATCAATGTCAAAATAGTAGACAAATTTAAAGGATGTCATCACATGTCTAATTTTTTTTTGTGTGTGTGTAAATATTTTTTTTGAAGTTTTGTGTTTATAATAGTAAATTAGCATGTGTATTGTTTATGCAATAGTAGTATTAGTATAAGGTTCAGTAGAGATGTCAGTAGAGAATGTTCAGACACCTGAAAATGCCTATGTAATATTTAGAATGAAGAAATCTGCAAAGAGACTATTGAACTCTTCCGTAATATTATTATATGTTTGGAGAAAATTAGCCCCTAAGAGGCATATTTTCCGCTAAGGTGGGGGGTGTCAGGTTCCTAGAAGACATCTGCCCTGAATTAGAAAGGAATGACATTTGCTCATCTGAATATTTTTATGTATTGTTAGTTGTGTATCCGTGAAGCTTTCGAAATACCTTTCTTTCTTTTCTTATAATGACAAATGACAGGTGGTTATCCAGGCGCAGGTGTGCGGATGACGCACTCGTTGATGAATGAAAGTGATGACCACGGGGCATGGCTCAGCTGTCATTTAGTATTGAAGTGATGTGTAAACAGTAGATGTCATGACTCAAGGTTGGTATGCGGAATTGAACCAATGGAGGAACTCTAAGAGGCCCTGCTGGGGGAAGGAAGATCTCTGACAAGGTCAACTCTGGACTGAGAGGTTGGAGACAGTTCTCGCTTGGCGTTGAGACCGATAGGTCGCTCAGGATTTGTGGTCCTGTTGGATAGTGTATATTTGGAGCGTGGGACAAGGCGTCCCGGTGGATAGTGTTATAGGCCGAGAAGTGAGGCCTAGTACCCTTGTGTATTGAGATTCTGCAGTAATCTCTGATAAAGCGTATTTAACGTGCGTTGAGTGTGAGGAAGAAAGTGTAAGTTGAACGGTACACAACCAACGTTTATTGTAGTTAATTTAATGTTGAACCGGATCATCTATATCCGAGTTGTAATTGTATATAGTTGTAAATATTGTTTCTTGTGTACATATCTATATCTTAAATAAACTGTTAGTTCAGTTCATTAACAGCGTCAGTGTTATTTTACCCAATCCTCACAGCAGGTGACCGATATCACGCATTAATATCGGTGGTGGCAGCTAAAACTACCTAGGACATTCTTCGAAGTTTTGTGGACTGAGAGGAGCGTCCGACAATGCATATTTCGATGAAAAAAACTGTATTTCACTTGGCGATCAATAATAGATTTTTTTAATCGTCACTTGGAGAGTGATGACTAGGGTGGCGATCAATGACCAATAAATTACTTTAAATGCAATTGGAATCAAAGCTGATGAATATATTTTGCAAAATGAAACTGCATTTCTTGGAAAAATAATCCAACTGAACACAGTAAAAAAATTCAGCAAAAAAAAAAAAAAAAAAAAAAAAAAAAAAAAAAAAAAAACTGAAAATACAGCTATGCCATTGAAATCTGTTACATCCAGCAAGAAAAAGAAGAAACACTTTTCTAATTATATGTAATCAATGTAGAGATGCATATTTCCATGAGAAAAAAATGCATTTCACCTGGCAATTGAAAATAGATTTTTTAATCACCAATTGGTGAGTGACGACTGGGGTGATGATTGATGCCAATAATTTGCTTTAAATGCATGTGAAATCAAAGCTGATGAATAAATATATTTTGCCAAATAAAACTGTAGATATATTTCGAAAAAATAATTTGACGGGAATACACTAAAAATCATGGAAAAGAACTGAAATATTGAAAATATAGCTAAGTCCTTGAAATCTGTTTGCATCCTGTAGAGAAAAAATACTCAGTCTTCTAATCAGGTGTAATCAATGCAGTGAGGCATATTTTCATGAAAAAAACTGCATTTCACATGGCGACAGAAAAAATTTTTATAATCGTCACTTGGCGAATAACGATTGGGGTGACAATCGAAGGTCGATATTTTAATTGCCACTTTTACATCTATACGAACCAAATGGCATGACCGCTGTTAATTTTTACCTGTATTAAATTCAAATTCTACTAAATTGATTTAATAACAGCTTTCAGTGTTTTTCTTAAATCGCCTTTTTCTTAAAACGGAAAACATTGAGGCTTGTGATGTGTGTTTAAATCGGATCTTACAAAATCGATTTAACACCAATTTGCTCTGTTTTCCCTAAATCATCTTTTTCTTACATCGCCTTTTTCCTAAATCGGAAAGCATTAAGGCTTGCACAGTTAGCTTAAATCGCTAAATCGATTTAACACTAGTTTGACATGCAAGCAGTATGTATACCAAAGTAGATAACTCAATTTTTTTTATGTTAGCTCTGAATACAGTAGATTCCCTCAAATCCACACAGCTTGGGACCAGAGGTTGTGCGGATTTTAGAATTTTGCAGGTCATTTTGTTGGTCATTGCTTTGTTTAAATTTTTTAAACAGTAATTTGAGTGCAATTAATAATGCAATCGGAACTATAATGAATGCTTAGATTATAATAAAATATTAAAATAAGTACAGTAGACTCCCTCAAATCCGCACTCCTAAAATCCACAACTCTCTAAAATCCGCACATATTTTACAGATGTAAACAATGAAAGATTCAATTCAGATGTAGGTGCAAAATTTGACTTTTTTAGATTTTTTTCAATTTCATATATTTTTTAATTTGTAACTTTTGTTACGGTTATTGAATTCATGTTTTTTCATAAAGAAAGAATAATTTATTTGTGAAAAAATAAATATATTGCTGATATCATTGGTAATCACAATATTACCAAATATATTTATATATTAATCAAGCTTTTTTAGTTATTAAGTCTGGCTAAACCTGAAATAAAGCTTCATTATTTTATGACCTTGATGTGAATTAATAATGTACATTTATGAGGCAAGTTTCATTGAATAATTTAGGAAAAACACATTTCATCTTTATAATGAATATTTAATTGTACATTATTGATTATTAGTTTGACCTTTGCTTTTAGTATTTTTATCATTTCAAAAACTATCTAAATTTTTATTATTTTAGTTTATTACTTATTTTGATATTTTAGCATATTGTAAGCATTCATTATACTTTTGATTTCATTATCAATTGCATTCAAATTAATTTTTAAAAAATGTAAACAAAGCAATAACCAGAAATCCGCAAAATTCTAAAATCCGCAAAACCTCTGGTCCCAAGCTGTGCGGATTTGAGGGAGTCTACTGTAATAAACTAAAATAATAAAAATTTAGATTATTTTTAAAATGATTGAAGTACTAATAGCAAAGGTCAAGTTAATAATCAATAGTGTATGATTAAATATACATTATAAAGATTAAATGTATTTTTTCAAAATTATTCAACAAAACTTGCTTCATAAAAATACATTACTAATTTACATCAAAATCATAAAATAAGGATATTTTTTTCAAGTTTAGTCAGGCTTAATAACCAAAAAACCTATAAATATATTTAGTAAGAAGATTGTGATTACTAGTAATATCAGGAATATCTTTAATTTTTTCCAAAAAATTTATTCTTCCTTCATGAAAAAAACATGAATAGAGTATTATTAAGAAAATTAAAAATTATTTGAAACTCATACAAAACTTAAAAACACATATTTTGTCCCAATATCTGAACTGAAAGTTTCATTGTTTACATCCATAAAATTTGTGCGGATTTTAGAGAGTTGCGGATTTCTGGTTTGCGGATTTGAGGGAGTCTACTGTACTTACTTTATTTTAAATCGTTTAAAACCAATGGCTGAATCAAGACTTCAAGACTAACTAAAACGTGATGTAAGGTGATGGCTAATTCGTGATTTAAGGAACTGGTTAAATCGGGATTTCCGATGTAGGCTTTAAATCGATTTAAGAGATAGTTCGATTTAAGGCCCAGACCTACTCACAATATAATAATATATTGAAATAAGTAATAAACTAAAATAAATAAAAATTTAGATAATTTTTAAAATAATTAAAATATTAAAAGCAAAGGTCACATTAATAATCAGTCATGAATGATTAAACATTCATTAGAATAACAGAATGTATTTTTCCTAAATTATTTAATGAAACTTGCCTTATAAAGGTAAAACTCAATTCCTAATTCACATTAAATTAATAAAATACGGAAGTTTTATTTCAGGCTTAGCTAGATTTAATAACCAAAAGTGCTTGATTAATATATAAATATATTTAGTAAGAAGATCATGATTACCAACAATATCAGCAATATCTTGAGTGTTTTCAGAAATAAATTTATTCTTCCTTCATAAAGAAATATGAATTCAGTAATATTTACAAAATTATAAATTAAAATACACATGGAATTGATATAAAACTAAAGAAGTCAAATTTTAGCCCTACATCTGAACTGAATGTTTCATTGTTTACATCTGTAAATTATGTGTGGATATGTGTTGCACGTTAGAGGGAATCTACTGCACTACCATATTATGCAAAGTATAGTGCTATCATATTAATTATGAAGTATATTTAACTTTAATTTTTACACCCCGAATTGCACCGTGTGAATTAGGGGGGGGGGGGGGAAAGCCCCGGGTGTGAAAAATTAGGGGGCACCAGATTGAATCTTTTACTGCGGGCGCAGTTTTCTCTTTGCACGAAACTCAGTTTTAAATATGTCTATTTTTGGACGCATATTTTTTTTTCGTAATTCATTTTGAGTTTATTTATTTGGGATTTAACAAATTTAACTGATGTGCAAATACTTTTTAAAATTCAACTGATGCGCAAATACTTTTTTTGCTCACTGTACGTTTTTCACTGCACATTATTTTTTATGTTACGTATTTTGTAAAAATATATCCTACAAATTACACAAATTAAATAATTTTATATGTTGTTGTGATAAATAAACTTACCTTAAAATATATTTTGATAAAAGTATAAAACTCTGCAAAAATCTAACCTAGAGTTATAGATCCAGCAACAATTTAATTTTAAGAGACGCCAAATGATTGATTCAATTTGAATGAAACAGCTATGGAAATTTGCTTATAGAATTTTGCTGTGCAAGACGCATGCGTTATAACATAATTAAAATTATTTGATTATTTAGTTAAATAAAATTATCAATTTATTTTCCATGTCAGAATTTTTTTTCAGAAGTGTATATTTTTCTTTTTCTAATTCCTCGCTTCTAAATTTCTTCTGAACCCACGCCATGTTCCAGCCTCCTTGGCATACCGTAAAAACAAAACAACAAAATCAGTTTATTATTCATTTTCAAAACGGCGCATGCATTAATTATTATTATAATTAGTATTATTAGAGTTTTAAGGAGTAGGTGCTGCAGCAAATAAGGCGCATGCAGTTTACCAAAGTACCTATGTGTCGACTCCTATGCAGTTCATTACATCGATTATGACTCATTCACATTGAATCAATCATATCTCGTCAAGCTGTGAAATAGATTGTTGCAGTATCTTATCTGGTAATTTTTATCAAAACAGTTGTTTAAGGTAAGTTTATTCATTATAAACCTGCCAATAAGACAAATTTGAAATCTGTAAGATTTTTACTATGCAAATTTACGATGTGCTTAAAAACACATAACAGTGAAATTATGCATCAGTGTGTAAAATGTATGTGTACAGTGAAAAACGTATATTTTCTTCGTTGAAGCAATCCTAATTTGTCCAAGAGTCGATATAGTTTCTTTTTTTCTTATGATGTGTTTTGTGAAAAAATTTCGCGAAACTTATTATTTTTTTTTTTGTGAAGAATAACATTTTGTCTGGAAAGATGAAATGCAGTTTTTCAAATTTTAACCAAACTAATAATATTTTCCTTAAATACTTGAGCTAAATATTTCTTTTCTGTCGAGCTTCTTTTCTTTAAAAATTAAACATTTGTGAAGTACCTGTTTTATTGAAAAGAATTTTTTGATGGGACCTTTTTTATTGAAATAAATTTCACAAAGGGATCTGTTTTTTATGAATTTTGTGAAGGGTTGTGTTTCATTGAAAAGAATTTCGTGAAAAGGGTTGCTTTATTAAATTAATTTATTAATTGATCCATCCTTTATCTTTACAAAGATGTAAAAACATAAATAAATCTGTTAAACACATATCTTGCTTTTATAAGGGATTTTTTGAATGCTTAATTTTATCAAGTAAATCTTTCATTCTCTTGATTTGAAATACATAGTTTTAACTAATTCCACAACACTTTTGCAATATTACTTTGCCTTGGCTTTTTTTATCCATTTGGAAAACAGTTGTTGTTTTTGTTCGAAAATTTACCCTTGTGGTATTCGCATTTTACTTATTTATTTATTTGTAATTTGAGGAATAGTATTAGTGAATTTCAAAAAATTACTAGGAAAAAGGAAATAAATATTAGCACATTTCGTAGTAAAATTCAAAAAATTTTATATACCTTTCATCGGAACGAATTTCGAGCATCTGAAAAAAATAGTTCTGGATAATCGAGTTTACTGATATTCAACAGACTTCTTTCCATTCTTACATACTAAGTTCAAACCAAATTTCAAGTGTCCATCTTAATTTGTTCGGGAGATGGAACGTTTACAGACAGACTGCAAACTTTTTTTTCTAAAAATTTGTTTTTTGGAATCTCCAGTGTCTGAAGCATGTAAACCCGTCAAAAAATTTTTTGATTTTCAAAACGTTTGTAAGATTTACCTTATACTGTACATAAATGGAAAAAAACAAATCCATACACATTATATGAAAGTTCGTCTTTTAAACCAAAAAATTAAGTCTTATTATCGAGTCCATTCATTATGAAATTTGGGATGATCATGAAAAGGAAATAATTGAAAGTTGAACCGATTGATTGTAAATATATAAATATATGTATACACAGAATTTATTTATAAGTTGTAAATTTTAATCTTTGAGAAAATCATTTTCCAAAATGATAGTTCTAATTTGCTAAACTATTTTTTTTAATTATTGCCAATTCTGATTTTTTTTTCTTAATATTATTTTAATTTTTGTGCAATTTTGGCTTCAAAAAGTGAGCTTTGTTGCAAAAAACAAAAAACAAACAAAAAAAAAAAAAAAAAAACAAAAAAAAATAAGCAGCCATGAAAACAAACCTTATGAATGTTTATTCTTATTTTTACAAATAATGGCACATATGTTCTATACATACCGAGGTACCCAACTGGCATCAAAATGGCGTTTATTTGCTTGACAGGGTTACCATATAGATGTCATAATAAATTGTTTTGTTCTATAATTATTATCATTTTTTCAGAATTATTTCCTTTTTAAAATAACAGAAAATGATTAATTTATCAGTTTATTTTGTTTTCATTATGAAATAAGAAATAATATGCTATTATTGCATTCTATATGCAACCGGTAATCGAAAAAGATTTTTGGCAAATCCAGTAATTATGTGACATTTCTTTAAACGTTTTATTAATATATAGTAAAATTATTGTTTTTTATATACCACTTACATCTTCTTTTTTATAAAATTAGGTAAGTGGCATGTTTACACAAAATAAATTTTAAGTCTTTAAAAATTTTCTTGAGTGTATGACACAAGGAATAGGGTGCGAAAAAATTTGATTTCTCTTGCCAAACATTTTCTCTATCTCGCCAAGGTCCCTATACTGAAAAAATACCAATTTAATTTTAATTTCTAAAAAGAAACATATAAAAATGTTTGTCCTTTTTTTTTTTTTACAAAATTAATTTAAATTTTTTAAATGTTTCTTTTAATTTACTTTCATTAAAATTAACAAAAATGTAGAAAAATGAATATTTGTAAATACATTAAACAACTGAAAAATATTAAAAAAACATTTTAAATGCACAGAGTTTAAATTAAATTACTGTTAATTCAATTTGAAAGGTAAATGGATTTCAATGGGAATTTTCAAGAATTAACCAGTTATTGACAGTCTAGATCAATTGGTTTCATACATGGCAACTTATGTTTGTTGCCAAATTTGGTGGTATTTTGTCAAGTTGACCAAAATTTGGTGATATTTTGTTAAGTTGGCTAAAATTTGACGATAATATGATAACCCTGTCATGAGTATTTTTCAACAAATTCTCACTGTTGAACCTAATGCTGATTTCTTCATAGGAAATAAAAGGTAATCAAATCTAATTTAAAAAAACAATGTTCTATTCCTGTATTGCTCCCAGGAATATGTTGATATTCTAAATTTCAAAGCTGTATGTTAACAGGAAATGGATGAAAAATGGGCAGGGTATGTAATTGGCGTCAAAATAATTATATATGGTGGTGTTGCACTTGAGACAATAATTTGGCTATTATTGTTTATTTCTATACGAATGTTTCTTTTCTTTTTTTATTATATAAATTGTTTGTTTCTATAGTTATTAATCACTTTTTTATTTACTGTAAATTCTTTTTGAAAAAATAGAAAATAATTTAAAAATCTACATGAAACTGGTATTCAAAAACGAACGAGGCTTTGTCAAATGTGTGATACAAAAAAATGTGCCAAATCTGGTGCACATATGACATCTGCCGAAAAATGAGTTCCAAACACAAAGTATAAGTTAAAAGAAAGCATGTCATAAAACTAAATAAAATAAGAAGAAATGATGCCATAAATCAAAATATCTTATTAAAATATATAATTGTTCCTAATTTTCACCCATGAAATATAAAATATTCTTTTGTCAATTAAAATATCCTATTGAAAAGTTATCTTAAAATCAAAGTTTTTTTTAACTTTTTTTTAATCGAAAAAAAAAAAGAAATTTTTTCCTCTGCTTGCTTCAATTATATGTTTTCAGCCACTTCATTATTACTGTGTGCAATAATGTTGTAAATGTTCACCTCTTTCACTTTGCCTAAATGTTTTGTATTTACTCCGTATATTCCAATTCGGTTGTCTACAAAAACATCCAATCGATGAAATAGACACATACCAAATTTCTGTGACATAAGCAAATAAATTGTGCTTTTTTTTAATCAGTTTTTCAAATATAATTTTTAAACTATTTGGAACTAATTTTTTGTAGTATAGATGGATTCAGTAGGTTACCTTCATAGGTACCTTCTGGTACAAACAAAATTGAAATCCAACAAGTATTTTTTGAGATTTGCTTGACGAAAGAATTTTGTTTGACTTTTAATATCATTTTGTAGTTGTTATGTCCAGAAAGTAATGCTGCACTGTGTATTAGCCTTTGCTTCGCTCAGACCTTGCATCTATGGAATATATGAAAAACCTAATTTTTTAATTTTTTTTCTTCTTGGTGTTTCCCCCCCCCCCCTGACAGAATTTTAAATGTGGCCAAATTTAATGAAATTCTCAATCACAAAATGCTCTACAATTCTTTAACAAATTGGGCCAGAGATATGAGTTAATATCCTTTTTGAAAGCTGCTTTTTATGTAATACAACACTAACTATTTTGAGTAAAATGAATTTTTTGACAAATTTTCTTAATTTTTGAATTTAAATATTTCTTAAACACAATTTATAACTTTTTTCAAGAATAAAATTATTAATCTTTGACTTTTTGGTTACAAATATGCTAAATTTCAAAATCGAGAAAATATGAGATTTCAAGCTATTACTTTTTTAATGAAAAACATTAATTAAAACTTTTCAAGTAACTGGCTCCCTATACTTAGAAATAAGGAGTTGTATATTTCTATTCTTAAGTAATTACAAAGAATATAAGTTGAAACTGGCGCAAAACAATAAGAACTATCAAATCTTAAAACATCATAAAAAAAATAAATAAAAATTTTAAAAATAATGGTGTTTTATTAAGATTTTTCAGCTTTTATTTACTTGAAACTCTAATTTAAAAAGAGGAGAAAATTTTATTACTTGCATTTTTTGTGAAAATTGTGCTTTTGTCATACAAGATGAGGTATAGTCCTATCATTGGACACAGGCGACTATTCGTCCTTTTATAGTATACAGTAGACTGCCTCAAATCCGCTACCTTAAAATCTGCACATATTTTATGGATGTAAACAATGAGACATTCAGTTCAGCTATAAGGACAAAATTTGACTTTTTTAGTTTTATAACAATTCCATACATATTTTAATTTGTAATTTTTGTTAATACAGTAGACTCCCTCAAATCCGCAAACCAGAAATCCGCAACTCTCTAAAATCCGCACATATTTTATGGATGTAAACAATGGAACCTTCAATTGAAATATTGGGATAAAATTTGATTTTTTTTGTTTTGTATCAATCCCATATATTTTTTAATTTGTAATTTTTTTTAATAATACTCTATTAATCTTTTTTCATGAAGGAAGAATAATTTTTCTTTTTTTTTTTTTGGAAAAAATTCAAGATATTGCTCATATCACTGGTAATCACAATCTTCTTACCAAATGTATTTATGCATTAATCAAGATTTTTTGGTTATTAAGCCTGGCTAAACTTGAAAAAAAAAATCCTTATTTTAAAATTTTGATGCAAATTAGTAATGTACTTTTATGAGACAAGTTTTGTTACATAATTTTGTAAAAATACATTTAATCTTTATAATGAATATTTAATCATACAGTTGAACCTCGAAAATCCGGACCTCCAAATTCTGGAAATCTCTAAAATCCGGACATTTTTCCGATTTCAGTTTTATTAATTTTTAAAATAAGACATAGCTGTCATTTTCATCAACTGCAGTTAAATTCTGATAACTATACTAAAAATATATATATAGATATATTCTGGTTAATATTGTAATGACTTGCCGTTAATTAAAGACTTTATTATTACAAAAATTAAAAAGTTAAAAAACGTTCAACAAAATTTACAGTAATGAATCATGACGAAATGAATGAATCGTTGAATTAATCATGAATTTTTATACTTGAAAAAAATTGGGTTTAAAAAAAAAGAAAAAAACGTAAATTCTGTCGAAAAAATGCAGAAAAAGCGGTGAAATTTGTAAAAAAAAGAAAGCCAAAACAAGCATGAAATCAATTAAAAAATCTTGAAAAAACGCACATTTCATCAAAGATTCATGATTCATTCATTTCATAATGATTCGTCTCACTCTCAATCGCCTTTGAGAATCGGGAGGGAGGGCGCTTTCTCGGGATTTTTCGAAAATTTCAAATTCTTTATAAAGTGGGGAGGGGCGTTTGATCGGGAAGAGCGGATTAACAGGATTTTACGGTATTATATAGCCATAAAAAAGATTTTTTTAATAAACCTCCAAAATCCGGAAAAATCGAAAATCCGGAATCGCCGCGGTCCCGACGGTTCCGGATTTTCGAGATTCAACTGTACACTATTTATTATTAACTTGACCTTTGCTATTAGTACTTTAAACATTTTAAAAATTATCAATTTTTTTATTATTTTAGTTTATTGCTTACTTTAATATTTCATTATATTGTCAGTATTCATTATAGTTCCGAATGCACTATTAATTGTACTCAAGTTACTGTTTATAAAATGTAAACAAGCAATGACCAGAAATCTGCAAAATTCTAAAATCCGCACAACTTCTGGTCCCAAGCTGTGCGGATTTGAGGGAGTCTACTGTATTACTGAATTCATGCTTTTTCATGAAGGAAGAATAAACTTATTTTTGAAAAAAATTATGAAACTTCTGATATTATTGGTAATCACAATCTTCTTATCAAATATATTTATGTATTAACTAAGCTTTTTTGGTTATTAAGTCTGGCTAAACCTGAAATAAATTTTCTATATTTTATGACCTTGGTGTGAATTAGTAGGGAACTTTTATGAAACAAGTTTCATTGAATAATTTAGTAAAAATACTTTTCAGGATTATAATGAATATTTTAATCGTACATTATTGATTATTAGGTTGACTTCTGCTTTTAATATTTATTTTTTTTAATTACCTAATTTTTATTATTTTAGTTAATTACTTATTTTAATATTTTATACTATTGTAAGCATTCATTATAGTTTTGATTGCATTATTAACTACATTCAAATTATTGTTTAAAAAATGTATACAAAGCAATTCCTAGAAATCCGCACAATCTTTGGTCTCAACCTGTGCTGATTTGAGGGAGTCTACTGTATTCTAAGACAGATAGCAACATTCTTGAGCATCTCAATTATGTATTAATTTCAGAATTTTTGAAGTAAAATACTGTGGCCTTTAATTTGTTCCAAACCAAGATTGTAAAGTTCCATTAATTTTTTCCAAACCCATCTTATTGCAGCATTAACCAAAAAAAAAAATCAATAAATTTTTTTTTTGTTTTTTTGGATGGATGTACTGCTCAGTATAAAAATAGAAAAAACTTCTTAAACGTATGCACGCACAAAACGGACTTTTGTATTAATGCCGAGTGGCATTTTTTTAACCATATCACATCGGAAAAGTTCCTGTGGTGGTCTAGGAGGAACTGTAAAAAATATTGCTATAAAAGTGAGCTTGCAAAAACCCTACAAGAACCACATAACTCCTTGGCAGCTTCATGATTTCGCAAATAAATATATTCTTGGCATAAATTTCATGTATTGTGAAAATGAAGAGTGCAATGAAAATGATTCATAATACACTATTCTGAATGGACAAATTGGATAGAGCCTGTCGTTAAAAGTGTATGTACCTAAGGTTGGGGAAATGCATCATTTTACTCGCCATTGGTGAGTGAATTTTTAGGTAACCTTAAAATACCACAAAATATAGAGATATGCAAAAAATTTCTTTTTACTAGTTAGCTATGTATTGCAACTTTCCAAATGACTTTGATCTAAACATGGAATTAAGTTCTATACTATATTAAACTTTCTTCCCTTGTATATATTTCTTAATTTTATAGAAAAAAAATATTGTGAAAATTCATTAAAGTAACAGGAATCGCCTATTTTTGTGATTACATAAATTTTATCCAAACAATTTTTAACTGTATGTTGCATTTTGTGGGCTGATAAGGTTTTCTAGTAATTCCAAATGGTATTAAATGCATGCATGTAAAATATTGAAATTTTTTTTTAATTTTTCAAGAATTTGTTCAGCATTACAGTATTCGCCTATTTTTGTGGTTACATAAATTTTATCCAAACAATTTTTAACTGTGTGTTGCATTTTGTGGGCTGATAAGGTTTTCTAGTAATTCCAAATGATATTAAATGCATGCATGTAAAATATTGAAATTTTTTTTAATTTTTCAAGAATTTGTTCAGCATTACAGTAGTTAATTACTTCTAAAATAGTTCTGAAAGTTCTACTCTTAAATCCGCAACTTTTAAAAAATTTTGTGCTTCACATCGCAAAATTGGTTGGATAAAAAAATGATACTGATATCAAAAGAAGAATCCCCTTTCCCCCTAGAGATATCTCCCATTGTAAATCACAATTTTTTAAACTATAGTGTTGTTTACTGTGAGTTTTAAAATTTTAACTAAGTTAGTTTTGTAGTTATTGCTATATTATAGTCTTAACTGAAAACAACAGCAAATGATTTCTTTCTTTTATATCCTTATTTAATTAATTGCAAGTGGGACTATTTCAGAGTTGGCATTTTTGCCGGCAAAAAGGTATTTTTGTCAGGACAGTGGCAAAAACTGGAAAAAACCAGGGGAAAAATGGAAAAAACCGGCAAAAATGGAAAAAACCTATTTGTCTTTAATGTGTAATAAAATCTGCACGCTAATACAGATAGTAATGTTATAAACAATTAAATTTAACAGTGTACTATTTAATATTTTTATTTAATTTGCTAATTAATTAATGTTAAATATTTTAAATCTTTGAAAAATAAGCGGGATTCAGTGTTTCTTAGGAATTTAAGAACAAAATAAAAAATTACATACCTAATTATTTTACCTTAAGTCAGGGATATGTTTAGGAAAATTTTAGGTTCTTTAAAGGACCCTTCATAAAATAATTTATCTTAAACAGGACCCTTCATAAAATAATTTATCTTAAACAGGACCCTTCACAAAATTCTTTAATCTCAAACAGGACCCTTCATAAAATTATTTGTCTCTCAAATAGACATTTCAAATTGAACTTTTCACAAATTTAATCATTTAAGCACACCATCAAATATGTCCAGCAAATAGTGCTGCTATTGAAAGATTTTCTTCAAGTTTTTCATTTGTGCTAAGATTCGAAATAAACTATCAACAGATACTCTTTCAAAACTTTACTGTTATGCCATGCTAAAGCACCAAAATTTAGGATGTGAGAAGATATTGCTGAAATATTTGAAATTTAATATAATTTTAATTATTTTATTACTGCTTTAAATATAATTTTATATTACATTAAATTTAGGTTACTATAACTGTTTCTTCGAATTTCTAACCTATATAAACTATAAACATAAATTCTTTATTTAGTCTCAACAGTTCTATTATATGAATTATTAATAATTGTATAAACATGAATAAATGAAGCTTCTATTTATTTATATAAAATTGGTATTTTTTTCATTTATAACCTTGTTATAAAAATTCATATTCTGTCATAAGATGCATAATTATACTTATTTAACTTAAAATAAATTTACAATAATATTGATTTTTTAATTAAATATGCAGTTTTTTCATTCGTGAAATATTTTATCTCTTTTTGGGGAAAAAAATTAAATGGACAGCTTATTTTTGCCACCTCTTTGGCAAAAACCTATTTTTGCCAGGACGGTTTTTACCAGGTTTTTTCCGCGGTGTTTTCCACCTTCGGCAAAACCTTGCCAACCCTGGACTATTTTATTGCTGAAATCGCTCTACGCTACTTTTTGTTTACAGAAAAATATTTTTTAAATTTAATTAATCAATCGGTAAAAATTAAGGTTTTTACTTAAATGTTGAATAAAACTATGACAACAAGATTCCTAAAAAAATGTTTATCTCCCTCAAATCCGTAACTCTCTAAAATCCGCACATAATTTATGCATGTAAACAACAAAACATTCAGGTCAGATATAGGTACAAAATTTAGTTTTTTTAGTTTTATATCGATTCCATATACATATTTTATTTTGTAATTTTTGTAGATATCACCAAATTCGTGTTTTTGAGAAGGAAGAATAAATTTATTTCAGAAAAAATTCAAGATATTATTAATATCGTTTGTATTTTAATCTTACCAAATTTATTTATGGTCATTCAGTCTGGCTAAACCTGCAATAAAACTTCCTTATTTTATGATTTTTATGTGAATTAGAAACGTATCTTTATAAGACAAGTTCCATTGAATAATTTATGAAAAATGCATTTCATCTTTATTATGAATATTTAATCATGCATTATTGATTATTAATTTATCCTTAGCTTTTAACATTTTAATCCTTTTAAAAATTATCTAATTTTTTTAATATTTTAGTTTAATACTTATTTTAATATTTTCTTATATTGTAAACATTACTTGCAATTTCAATTGCATTAATAATTAAATTCAAATTTCTGTTTATACAATGTAAACAAAGCAATGAACCGAAATCCCCAAATTTCTAATATCCCCAAAACTTCTGGTCCCAAGCTGAGCGGATTTGACAGAGTCTACTGTAATGTTGAATACTGAAATGACTATGAACAAATTACATTCGATACGCATGTCATCAAGATTATTATATTATCACCATAACAATTGGTAAATGCTAGACGAGTGTAAAGTCGCAACAGCAGGAATAACAAAGTTTTTTGTAAAGACCAGAAATCCTATACCGGATCCAAAACATTCTCATACAAAAAAAAATTAAAGGAGTTAATTGAAAAAAAGAAAATGTTAAAGAAAGAGAAAGGATGCAAAATGCCCAATCAGAAAGCCAAAGTGTGTGCATTTTCTCAAAAAATGTGGTAAGTGATTTGATATTGCTCATACGGAAGCTTAGGCCAAAATAGCTGAAGATAAAAATTTCTTGCTAGAACAGCGAAAGGATGGCAGACTAGGATCAATGGTCAGTATAAAAATAAATATTTTACTTGAAATAATTTGATTACTGATAAAAAGAAAATCTTATAAGAAAAGATTAGAAAAATTAAATGTTAACAGGAGAATGTGTGTGTTTATGATGACCAATTATCTATACTTAGGATAGAACTCTCCGTGAGGGGTGAGGGTTGCCCTATGTAGGGGTAACTCTAAGGGAAACTAACCCACATTTACCAGGGGTAGCTGCGTTCATATTATATATCTAAAATTGTTTTTTTTTTATTTACAATACAAAAATTCTATTTTTTCTGATAGTCCAATTCATAAAGTAAAATTAAATAATATCTGTTTTTTTATGATTGCTAAATATAATTAAAATTTATATACTATGTAATTTGACCTCCCTGTAATAAATTATGTTCTCTCCCTCTCCTTGTTCCTGTACAAAAACGTTTTCTCGATAAAATTTCAGGCAGTTTTTCATGAACTTACAGTTACCACTGATTTACACAAGGATATCCAAAGTTTAAAGAAAACTGCGGAAAATTCTGTATGGTTTGTCCGATACGGTCACGACTGGGCTCGAAACCAAAACCTGCCATCTACCATTTTCAGAGGCAGAACCTCTCGGCCAATGGTGGGGCTCACATGTGAAAGAAATGGCAGTTTCAGTATTTCAAGTCCTTGACAGACAGCTCAAGTGAAGAAAATAGAAAGGAAATTGCTTGAGGGTGTAACACCAGTTTCGGTTCAACCTAAGCTTATCGAAGGTCAAGGGTTTATCGATATTGGGTCATTCCTTGTCAAATCAACAGAAAAATGCAATTTTTCATTTTCTTTATTAAAAATACCAATTCTAGGCATTAGTTTTAGATCTTTAAAAAACAGAAGATAATTTTATATATCATAAAATACATTGTCACTGTCACAATAAAAATGTAGTAAACAAAAAAGCTTATACATTATAAAGTTAAAGCTAATAACGTTTTCGTTCTTTCTAGAACGTCTTCAGTCAGCGTAAGTGAAAGTCATTTCCTCATGAGCTTTTATTTCATTTTAGAACTGTGTAAATCCCTAAATTTTCCCTCTTATCTCATATTTTTTCCTTCTTTTTCGCCAAGCATCTTTAACAATCTAGGGTCAATGGCTGCATGGGTCCTATCATTACATGGTTTTTCTTTTGAGGTAAGGATTTTGAGAGTTTCCTGGATTAATGTGTTGTGTAGGTTATCGTAATTTGCTATTTTTTGTATATGTACATATTCTATTTTTAAAGGTATTTTATGGTTACTTCTTGACAATGCTGTATTTATTTTATCATATCTTAAATCTCTTAGATCCTCTTTTTTTCTCTCAGCGATTTTTCTTTTCGTCATTCCTATGTATTCTACTTTTTCGTTATTTTCATTTTATATTTGCAATTTTTTGTTCTTAGAATCTCAGATTTCTATAATTTTTAATTTATAGTTTGTATCAATAAAATATATATAAAAAAATTAATTTTTTTATAATAAATATTATTATTTTTTACAGAATATTAAATATGACTAAAATGTCAAATTTAATCATATTCTCAATCACAAAATCCTCTACATTTCTGTAAAAAATTGGGCTAGAGAGCTCAGTTATATCTTATTTGAAAGCTCTTTTTATGGGCTTTATTATGATATACAACACTAACTATTTTGAGCAAAAATAATTTTTTAGCTAATTTTCCGAATTTTTTATTTAATTTTTTTCAAAAATCACCAATTTTAATTATTAATCTTTGATTTTTTTTTGCTACAAATATGTAAAATTTCAAGATGGAGAAATGATGGGATTTCGAGCTATTTCTTTTTTTTTTATATAAAAAAAATTGCAACTTTTCAAGTAACTGGCTCTTTATACTTGGAAATAAGGAGTTGTATATTTCTATTCTTAGGTAATTACAAAGAATATAAGTTGAAACTGCTGCAAAACAACAAGAACTATCAAATCTTAAAACATAATTAAAAAAAAAATTGAATAAATATTAAAAAAAAGAATGGCGTTTTATTAAGACTTTTCATTTACTTGAAATTCTAATTTAAAAAGCGTATAAATATTGATAACTTGCAATTTTCCTGAAAATTATGCTTTGGTCATACAAGATTCGTACAGTAAATGTCTGCACGGGCCGAAATTTCCAGGCCCGAGCCCGGCCCGAACAAAATACATATTGGCCCGACCCGAGAGTTAAAATTTCGGTCCTAACCCGGCTTGGCTCGGGGGAATTTCTACAGATCATTGATCTTTACTTTAACGGAAGAGCTCAGACCAAAAAAAACTTATCTTAGTCTTTTATTTTCTTCCATGATTATAATCTCTATTTATGCAGAAATGCCATAGGCTGCGATATTTACGATTTAATGAACCTTTGTTTGTTGTATGTAAATGTTTCAGTTATCATTAGTATTATTAATACTTTTTAAAAAAATCTAAAAAATGGTAGGGTAACATCCCCAGTAATTGGCACATTAAGAATTTGTCTTTAAACTTACTTCAATTTTCATTACAAAGAAATAAGATATTTACTTGGAAATATTTTTAAATCAAAGAATGCATATCTGTGCATCTATTTTGCCCACAAAAAGCAAAAATATTTGAAAAACTATTTTTATAAAAATATATTTATAAAAAGTTGCTAAAATCACCAGTAATTGGCACCTAGAGCACCAATGTATGACACCTTGTGATCCAGTAATTGGCACAAGTTTATATTTAAAAAAAACTTTACATTTTGCATTGGGTTTAATCGCTTTAAATGAATTTACTGTAGATGAAGATGCCATATTTCAGTTTTTTGAGAGTAAGAAATCAGCATATTAGTCTGAAATGTGAACACTTTAAAACAATACGATATACTTACATTAATACCCAGTAATTGTCATGCTGTCCCCAGTAATTGTCATATGAAGCTTTAATGGATTCCAATTACTGATAATATTTCATATTTTCAAATAAAAACAAATGATAAACAAAAAGTATTTCCAAAATAAGTGGTTTAATCTCAAATTCCTTGTGCATTCCTTGTAATTGGAATAGATGCCAATTACTTGGAACTAGCAAAATTGAAGAACCATTAATTGGCATCTATCATTAATTCAGAAATCCAAATATTTGTGTCAAAAAACGTTTACACAATTAAAGTAACCCTTTTTAACTAAACAAAACTGTTGTCAATTAAAATTTAAAATAGATTATAAATCAGATAATAATGAATTGAAAAGCATGTCTTCCTTAAACGAAAGAAAAAGCATTTGCAACAAAAATGGCTAATTTGATACAAGCCATAATTGTTTCTCTCTTTCCTAGGCACTATTGTCATCTAGTAGCATAAATCAGAGTTATAATTCTTAACGTAAATGAGCATATAACTGGTATATTGTCTTGCATTTTTAAAAGACTGGATATAAATCGTATTTTAGGACATGTTTGTAGGATGTGTCAATCACTGGTGCATGCCAATTACTGGGGGTGTTACCCTATATGGTAAAAATAAAATCTTCTAAGACACTAAAAAAAAAAATACGTTTCCTTCTTAGCAGATGTAATGTTTAATATATATATATTTTTCGCGTATTGTTGTATTCATTTTGCATGAATGAACAGTTTAAAAGAAATTTGCAGTTTTCAGTTTAAACGAAAATTCCGTCATAATCATGTTTTTTTTATGTGTTTAATTCTATTTTTAGACGCCTAGTGATCTACGATTCTTTAAAAAGAATAAATTCTAATGTTTAATTGTAAAATAATGACGACTTAAAAGTATATGTCTATTTTGCAAAAAATTTTGGTTCAAACCAAACTTTACTGATTTATGAACAGACTTTTCCATGTCGAGAAAAGTATTTTCATACGGAAAGATTCAACAGGAACTGATTATTTAGGTCCGTGAAGACTAGGAAGAACAAAATTAGTCTCGGCTTCGTACGAAAACAATAAGTTAGACTCGGCCCGGCCCGGCTCGAAAAGATTAGTGACTTGGTCAGTCCGGCCCGGCCCGAGTCTTCAGAAGCAAGGCCCGAGCCCGGCTCGAATACCGTTAATGAAAATCGGCCCGAACCCGGCCCGTGCAGATCTCCAGTGTACAGTGCTATTATTGGATCCATGCTGCTATTCATCCTTTTTCAGTATATTTTAAGACAGACAGCAACATTCTTGAGCATCTCAATTATGTATTCATTTCAGAATATTTGAAGCATAATACTTTGACTTTTATTTTGTTCCAAACCCATTTTATTATAGCATTAACAAAAAAACCCCTCAAAATCAATAAAATGTTTTATTCTTCGGATGGATGTGCTGCTCAGTGTAAAAATACAAAGAACTTCTTAAACATATCCACAAAACTGACGTAGGTATTGATGCCGAGTGGCATTTATTTTGCCACATCAAATGGGAAAAGTTCCTGTGGTGGTCTACGAGGAACTATCAAAAGACTTGTTATAAAAGCTAGCTTACAAAGACCCTGCAAGAACCAGATAATCACTCCCTGACAGCTTTATGATTTTCCTGGCATAAATTCCATCTATTGTACAAATGAAGAGTACAATGAAAATGATATATAACACTATATTCTGATTGGTCAAAATGATAGAAAGTGCTGTTAAAAGTGTATCTATCCAAGTTTGGAAAAATGCATCGTTTTTCTCGCTTTTGGTGTATTAAATTTTTAGTAAATATTAAGTAGTCTTTAAATTTTAGTAAATTTTAAGTAGTCTTCAAAAACTGCAAAATATAGAGACAGGCTGTAGATATATTTTTTTACTAGCTTATATTGCAACTTCCCAAATGACTTTGATGTAAGTTCTATTCTATATAAAATTTTATTCCCTTGTATCTATTTCTTAATTCTATAGAACCAAAGGTTATGAAAATACATTCAAGTAACAGGAATCGACTATTTTTGTAGTTGCATAAATTTTGTCCAAACAATATTTAACTGTATGATGCCTTTTGCTGGCTGGCAAGGTTTTCTAGCAATTCCAAATGATATTAAATGCATGCATGCAAAATACTGGAAACACTTGTGAGTTTTCAAGAATTTCTTTATAGTTCAGTAAGTTGGTGCTTCAAAAACAGTTCTGAAAGTTCAATTCTCAAATCCACAACTCTTAAGAGTTTTGTGTGTCACATCACAAAATCAGTTTGATCCAAAATGATATTGATATCAAAAATAGAATCCCGACCTCCCCCTAGAGACATCTTACTATGTTAAGTGCCAGACCCCCCCCCCCCTTTTCTCCTCCTGAAATGAAAACATTGTCTATGTACAGCCTCCTATCACATAGACATCAGAGAAAGATGTGGGAGGAACAGAGTCAATATTTCTACTTATAGACATACATATATGGTACCTACACTCGAATAAAGTTACCTGCCTAAGAGTAAATAGCGTGATAATTTAATGAATAAATTTTGTGCTGTTTATGAAAATGAATTTTGTAAAATCCGAGATATTTAATTAACAACTAAAATTTAGTGCTGTTTGTTTAAAAATGTCTTGTTTATTATATTTTTCTTTCTGTTTTTAGATTCAAAGGTTAATAAAAATTTTTCGCTGAAGTACAATATATCATTTCCTTGTATGAAAATGGCAACAATCCGAAAAGTACTGAATCTTTGAAGAAGTTTCTGCTATCATCCGAAACAAAACTTTTCATATGCAAAAATGTCATCGATTGCAGAAGAAAATTCTTGCTCTAGTGAACAGCTTTGTGTTCCTCAAAATGGGGATAAAGAAAAATATTCCTCCATTGATATAGGACAAAAAGTTTTGATTTGTGAACTAGATTCTAAAACATTTCCTAATAATAGTTATTTGAGAAGCCATCTAAAAAACATTCATGCAGGAGATAATCCATTTGTTTGTGAAATATGTGCAAAGGGATTTTGTGATAACAGTGGTTTGAGAAGACATCGCTTGATGCATACAGGAGAAAAACCTTTTACTTGTGAAGTGTGTTCCAAGAGATTTTCACAGAGTAGGATTTTACGCAGGCATCTCTTGACTCATACAGGTGAGAAGCCTTTTATTTGTGAAGTATGTTCCAAGAGATTTTCTCAGAATGAGAATTTAAGAAGGCATTTATTGATGCATACAGGAGAAAAACCTTTTATTTGTGAAATATGTTCAAAGGGATTTTCTCAGAATAGTAACCTAAGAACCCATCTCTTGACGCATACTGGAGAAAAACCTTTTATTTGTGAACAATGCTCCAGGGGATTTTATCGGAATGGTGATCTAAAAAGCCATCTCTTGACACATAAAGGAGAAAAACCTTTTATTTGTGAAATATGTTCCAAGCAATTTTCTCGGAATAATGTTTTAAAAACTCATCTCATGTTGCATACAGGAGAAAAACCTTTTGCTTGTGAAATATGTTCCAAAGGATTTTTTCAGAATAGTGATCTAAGAAGACATCTAAGAAACTTTCATACAAGAGAAAAACCATTTGTTTGTGAAATATGTTCAAAGGGATTTCGTGATAACAGTGTTTTTAGAAAACATCTCTTGATATATACAGGAGAAAAACCTTTTGTTTGTGAAATATGTTCCAAAGGATTTTCTCAGAAAACTACTCTTACAACTCATCTCTTGACACATACAGGTGAAAAACCTTTTATTTGTGAAATATGTTCCAAAGGATTTTCTAAGAATGGTGATTTAAGAAGACATCTCTTATCACATACTGGCAAAAAACCTTTTGCTTGTGAAGTATGTTCCAAGAGATTTTCTCGGAGTAGTAATCTAAGCAGGCATCTCTTGACACATACAGGATAAAATCCTTGTGTTTCTAAAATGTGCTCCAAAGGATTTTCTAGATATTGTAAACTAAACACCTCGTAATTGATACTGGAGAAATTGTTTTGTTTGTAAATTCAGTTTTCCAACGTACTATGTTATAACTATTATTTAAGGTAAAATTTGTCTCATTCCATATAGACAATGCATAGAAATCTAAAATACTTTTATTTCTAAAATGGAGTATGAACCCTGTGTATGTCATTATATTTACTATTATTACGTTTTATGTTTTAGCCTTCAGTAATAAATAAAAAATTATTTTGCACTTCATCCATGGTTTAGTGTCTTATTTGATAATACACAAATAATTGTTGACATTCATTCTTTCGTATTAGTAAATTCATTTTACATGGCTTAACATATTTTTCAGGTTAAGAGGGTACTTCATTCAAATGAAAAGACCCGTATACTAATGCTAATCCAATGGAAAAATTGTATAAAGATATCTCGGTTGCATTTCAATATTTTTAAATGATTTTTTCCCATTGGATAGCTGAAATTGATCTAAATGCAGACTTTTTTTTCTTTTTTGAGTTCGGTTGCAGATATTCTACATGATGGCGCTTTTGCCTTTGAAACCGATTCCGAAAAGAAAGCTTCCTCATAAAAAACATCTGTAAACAAAATCAAAAGTGTAAAAAGCGGCCTGCATATAGATCAATCTCAACTGTCCAATGCAAACTAAAATCATTTTTAAAAAATTAAAATGTAACCGAGATATCTTTATAAATTTCTTCCACAGGCGAATGGGTCTTTTCATTAGAATGAAGTATCCTCTTAAGACAGGATTCCGTAATAGGCAGGTTCTTTTTCGCACGTTTTACTATATTTTAATTTAGCTACATTTAATAAGCCTAGACATGTACTATTCTTTATAAAAAATAAAATTTAATATTTAGTTGTAAAATAATGATAATTTAAAGATGCATACATTTTTTTTTTTTTTTTTTTTGCCAGGACAAATTTTACTGATCTTCGAATGGGCCAGGCCAAGCTGACAAATGATTTTCATTTGTAGTGTCGAAACCTGATTAGAGTAAGGCGCGTGAAGAGATGATACCAGTCCCGGTTCGATACAGAAAAAATCAGTTTGACCCAGTCCGGTCCCTCAGAATAAAAGGCTCGACCCAGAAAGTGTAACTAAGTCCGGCCCAAGATTTCAGGAAAAAGTATGGTCCAGGCCAAGCCCATACAGGTGGAGGGGTCATTTTTTTTTTCATTATGAATCTCTTGTAAGATTCGAAATTTTAATTTTATCATGTAAAAAACAAAGCATTGTAAAATCTGCCTAGAGTAGATCAGAAGGCGCTGGAAGAAATTTCCATTTTTGACAGGTTTACAGCTTAGCAGGTATTAGTTGTTGGGAATACATTTTGTCATAATTGTGATTTTTTTCTTTTCAAGATGGATTCTGTTTCATACATTTTCTGTTAGTGCAAGGTTTTTAATTTGTCCTTTTAACTACTTCTGTTTTTACAAATAGGGGAAAATATGGGATCAGAAACAAGTTGAGTTTTAAATAGATTGTTATCTTAGCAGGTATATTCGTGATTATAGAATCGCATTGTATAAGGAAAGATTTCGTTATGAGCAGGATCCGTATTCACAGATTGTTAAGTAAAAATAATTTTGCATGAACAAAGTGCTCAACTATTAGAGGCAGATTTAACAATAAGATGTAAATCATACAGTTATATTTCTCAGTTGAAAAATTCATTTTCTCGAATTTAATAAGGATTAGAATCCTAAATGCGTTGGGTTGTTCGCATTCCAAACTCGAAAATAATACTTGAAATTAACCCAAAAAGCCGTAGCCAGAAGGGGGATCACCAGGGATTGACCCCCTTACCCCACATTTTTATCTAGGCGTATCAAAAATGGCATAAAATGCATGTTGTAAAATAGCTTTTAATACAAGTATCTTCCTTTTATTATTTTGTTTCATATCTTCGCTTTATTTTTTATATTTGTACGTTTAAGCAATCCAGTAAAGTAAATCTTTCTATTAAACGTAGGAAACGACATTAGAATTCAAAAAGTGCCAATTTTTGTGGGACTAATATATTCTTAAAAACTTTGTCATTTCTTTCCACTTCACTTGCAAGCAAAAGCAAACATCTTTGATCTGAGCATACGGCCAGCTTGTGTCCGAGTGTGTGGTGAGGGTGGGGTAGTTGCATTGTATTAAGGTGTGGACACACGCAACTACTTTTGGCGGTTAGAAGTTGGCGTGTTTTATGTTCTCCGGTTGCGCATTTTATGTATAATGACTTTTCTATTTCAAGGAAGGAAAATTTCAGTCCAACTGTAGGACAGGGACTTAAGTAGGATTGAGATAGTTATCTCCTGAACCGCCGCGGTGAGCGCCCATCTTCGTCGGTGATCCCCCCCCCCCACCTACGTCTCGAATGGTCCAGTGGTGCAGTTAAGGGGGGATGCTGGGGGACGGCGTCCCCTCACTTTTGTATTTCATTTCAAGCGTCCCCTTATTTCTTTTATCTCTAAGGACATGAAGGGACGCAAATATTTTTCATTCATTAAATGTTTGAAATAAGAAAACTTATCTATAAATTAACAATTTTATGAAGTAAAGAATTGATTTTTGAAATGATTTCAGTTTTCTTAAACAAGGGGCAGTTAAAAAATAAATTTAAAGGAATTAAAGGGGTGGATTAAAAGGAAAAAGAAAGGTGTTTACTTGGTGTTTTATCATAATTCCCCACTAATATTAATCCTTCAAATGCATGCATTACTTTTACTTTTGTGTGAGTCAATGGCGGATCTAAGGGGGAGGGCGATGGGGCGATTGCCCCCCCCCTTGAGCCCAATACAGTGTCTGAAAAACGACCTTAGATGCCCGCACGGAAAAAGGACTGGACTTAAACTCGAGACGGGCCCGGCCCGTGTCGGGTCGCGCCATTTTTAAGTCATGGAGGTTGGTCAGGTCTTTACACTTTCAGAAACGGGGCGGCTCGAGTCTTAATTTTTCCTGTAAAGCGGGATCGAGCCGGACTTTTCTTTTCAGGGCGGGTCTGGTGTGGATTTTGTTCTTCCTTGAGGTAAACGCTCGGTCTGGGATTGAACCAGACCATAAGGGGGGAGGTGAAAGGGCGATCGCCCCCTCCCTTGGGTAATAAAAGTTTCCTAAAAAGACATGCATCCTGCAGAAAATGAATTGAAGCCTATCTCGAGTCCGGCGCTGCCCGCGCCTTTTTTAAATTCGCGAGGTTCGGGCTCGGTCAGGTTTTCTCGCTTTCAGAACCGGGCCATATCGTGATCATTATTTTTCTGCAGATTTTGGTCGGCCTAATGGCGGGTCTAAGAGGTAGATCGTCTTCACTTTCTTGGGCTAATAAAAGTTTGCCAAAAATATATGCATCCTTGCCAGAAATGAGTTAGATCCTAACTAGAATCCGACGCCCCCCCCCCCACCGGGCCGCGCCTTTTTAAGTTCGCGAGGCTCGGGCTGTGTCTGGTCTTATCGCTTTCAAAACTCGGCCGTCATTTATTTGATACTATCATGATCATTATTTTTCTGCAGATTTGGGTTGGGCCTGACTTACTTTTCTTCCAGATCGAGTCTGGCCTGGAGTCATTCTTCTTAGATGTCTGCATTAGAGATGACACAGGTTCAGACTTAGCCCGTGTCCGATACGAGATCGTGCTCTGATTTTATGCTGGGATTAGGACTCATTTTTTCTGAAATCTGAAAATTTAATTTATCGATGAATAGAAAAATGTAAAAAACTTTTTCCCCTTAAAAATTAGTACTAATTCCTTTTCAAATCAATGTCTTTCCATTTTGATAAAAATGAAAGTAAAGCACAATTTTTTTTTTTTAGTATTTGAATGCTATTAAAAAAAGCAAAAAACAATTAGTCATACCTACATCTGTAGATTTATGTTCAAGCATTGTCGACGACCGACGATCCGGCGCCTACGAAAAAAGGTGGGAATAATGAATTTGTCTTGAGTTCGATTTTTGTTTGTGGCAGAGATTATTTTGCAATTGGATCGTTTATTATTATTATTATTTAGACATCTAACGCGAAAAGAATATTTTCTTTTGATTTTAGTTTACGGTTAATGAATAATTTAAATTTCTAGTGTACGCAAGGTATACAAGTCGTAATCGCTTTTCATACGGAAATAACTGTAATAATTATCATTTCTTTTGGGATCTCTGCTAATGCCGTAGCTGTAAGTAAATGTATTTACCATATTCTTGCGATCGAGTATTGTTTCCTCTGTTCCTAAAAAAGTGTTGAACTTTAAAAATTTTAATTTGAGGTTATTTTCTGGGTTATGCCTATAACGAAGGCTTGTTATGAAGAATGAAATGGTTATAGTTAAAAATGTGCATTTTTTTTACAGAAAATTCAAAAATGTTGTTCGATTTGACGGATAATAGACAGTATTTTCTTCAGGTTCCATGCATTTATTCATGAAACACACTTCTTTAACATGTCCATTGTCCATAATATTTTCTTATTAAAACAGAGACAAAATATGAGAATTCTTTTATGCGTAAAGTATATTTTTATTTTATGTCAAATTGTTCTTTTGATAATATTAAATTTAATTTTTCGTTTAACAGCCTTTTTCTGTATAAAAAGTAGCTTTAAAATTATAATTACTTTTGGAACATTTTTTATAAGTATTATGCAATTTTCTACTGTATAATTTCATTACCCGGCTTTTACTCTTGATGCCGCAAAATGTTTCTGACTCAGGCGGGACCGGGCTGTGGAATAATAGCCCAAATTTATCACTAGTCAGCATTGACCAAAATTTCCTTGGTCGGGGTTCGGCTCATAATGAAAGTTAATTTTCGGTCCGTGTCCGACCCAGCCTAGACATATGCACGTGCCCAGGCCTGGTCGAGTCGGCGAAATGGTTCCGAATTTTCTAACGTGCCAGCAAAATTAGAATATTTTGGGCTATATGTCCCGAGCCGATAAAAAAAATTAACAGGCCTACTGGTCCTTTTAAAGATTTAAGCAGGAACGTTAAAATATGAGCTATTTTCAATTATATGGGTTTAATGAGAGTAAGTATAAATGTGCGTCCCCAACCGATACTAGTTAGGCAACATCAATCAGAAATGTAACTTTTACAGTGTAGAGATCAGCATCGGAGAATTATTGTGTGTAACCCGGGTTTAATATTTTTTTAGCAGACTCGTACCGGCCCGAGATCAGGCTTGCATTGTTTTTCTACATATAGACGAGCCGGGCTGAAACTAGACTTAATTGTTCTCAAAATGTGTTGGACAGACAATATGCAGCGCCGTGAGAAAGGGGGGAGGGAGCGAAGGATGCGGTCGCCCCGCACGCGGAAATTTAGGGGGCGTCAAATTTATGCAACCAGCGTAATTTTTGGCCTGTTACAAGAAAAAGTTGGGTCGGGAGGGGGGGGGGCGCCACATTTTGCTTTGGCGCATTTTTCTCTTTGCACGCCAAATGATTGCAGATTTTTCTACCTTATCATGCTATCGCTTCCAGAAATTCTATTCAAAACGATAATTTTTATGGTATTTTCTTAAACTGCTTGTATCAAAAAATGGATAACGCCATAGTTTCTGAATAAAAACACCTGCAAATCCTGCTAATGCGATCCACAACATAAACATTATTTAACCCGACCAGCAACAAAAAAAGGAAGTCAACCGGACCCAAACCTGACCCACAGCAAAAATTAGAAGTCAACCGGACCCAGAGCAAAAATTAGAAGTCAACCGGACCCAGACCCGACCCATAGCAAAAAATAAAAGCAACATGACCCGCAGTTAAAAAATTAGCCCCGATCCACGCATTAAAGTCGAGTCTCCGAATTTCTAAAATCGCCCCCCCCCCCTTGTGGACTCTCCAGATCCGCCCTTGGTGTGAGTGTGTGTGCGTGTGGGGGAGTTACATTGCATTGTTCGGAATTGCGGAGAGTCCCCTTCAAGTTCAACTGAAATTTCACAGAAACGGACTGTGTAGTTCCTTTTCCCGTTTATTATTTTTATTATAGCAGGCAAATTTTACCCTAGAATTATGATGGGGCACATCACTGACACTGGGGTTCAAAACAGTCGCTTTTTCTCGCCTTTTTAGGTGCGTTCGTAACTACATAACCCCTCCAGTCCTGATGTCGCCTGGGGTGATACTAAAAAACACTCATTATATTAATGTAAATGCATCTAGAATTTTTTTAATTAAATCTAGACTTTTTAAATTAATGTGTATACACTAGAAGCATAGATATATATACACACTTATGCATCTTTAGACATGTTTTATAAAATTTAAAAGAGTTTTTTTTTGTGCCACATAAAATTTGTCTCAGGACTATCGATGATAAATACGTACCACCTATAGTTGTCGTTCAGTCTGTCTGTATGTCCGTCCGCATACAACAGATCAAAAACTATCTAACTGAATGCTTTGAAATTTTAAATGCATAATTATTACAAAATTTTGTCGAGTCGTTTCAAATTTTATGAAAATCGGATGTATAGTTTAAAGACAGGGACAATCAAAACTTTTCAATTACATTACGGCCAATGGGAAAAATGTTTCAAGTTTATAATAATAGTGTTACAGCCTTTCAAATAGAATAAAATTAATATGCATGTACTCAAATATACATTCTGTTACAATATATTGTGCAAAAATTGTTTATTATTCATTTACAGGACCATACAAAAGAATTCCCTTACATAATGTTATAGAATAAAACTTTGCTTTCGAGGTATTTTAATCATGTTATGAATTATATCGAATGCATAGTAATCGAATCATAGTATCGAATGCATACAAAATGCATAGTACAATAGACTCCCTCGAATCCACAATCCTAAAATCTGCACATAATTTATAGAAGTAAACAATTAAACTCTTAGTTCAGATATAGGGACAAAACTAGACTATTTTAGTTTTACATGAATTCTATATTTATTTTATTTTGCAATTTTTGTTAATATTACTGAATTCATGTTTTTTCACGAAGAAAGAATTAATTTATTTTTGAAAAAAATCCAGATATTGTTGATATCACTGGCTATCACAATCTTCTTACCAAATATGTTTATGCATTAATCAAGCTTTTTTGGTTATTAAGCCTGCCTAAACCTGAAATAAAACTTCCATATTTTATGATTTTGATGTGAATTAGCAATGCATCTTTATGAGGCAAGTTTTATTGAATAATTTAGGAAAAATCTTTGTAAAGAACGTTTAATGATACATTATTAAATATTTACTTGACCTTTGCTTTAATATTTTAGTCATTTTAAAAATTATCTGAATTTTTATTACTTATCATTAATGCTTACTTTAATACTTTATTACATTGTAAGCATTCATTGTAGATTTAATTACATTATTAAATACATTTAAATTACTGTTTAAAAAAATGTAAATAAAGCAATGACCAGAAAACCACACATTCAAAAATCTTCACAACTTTTGTTCCAAGCTTTGTGGATTTGAGGGAGTCTACAGTATAAATATTTAGGGTACTCTTTCTGCTGTGATGACACACACCAGTTTTGTAGTCATGAAAAAATCAGGATATATACATTATAGGCAGAGGATATATGCTAAAGTCAGGAATCTTCATGGATACAATATAGAGGAATGATTTAAATTCAAAAATAGAGGGTATACAGAAATTCTAAAAAAAAAAAAAAAAAAAATCTAGAGCGTATATACCATATATATCTTTGTAACCCTCCACTACACATATGACCAAAAAAAAAGTGAGAATATGTAAATTGAAAAAAAAAAAAAATAAAATAAAATGCCAGATGTTCTGCATTTATTGAAAAAAACCATAACAATAATAAATATGAATCTATCTAAACATATGTCATAAGTTCACAAACTCAGAATCAATCATGCTAGATTTGTACCAATGAGTGTAGTAGAGGGTATACATGGGGATATGCCATATACCTTCTGGATATTCTTAAAAAGCTCTGTAGATCCTTTGTTTCTGAAATAAAGCTGTAGCATGTAAGGTGGGACACAGTCATGAGTTTAGTGTATACACCATGGCTGCAACACTGTTTGTACCAGCCATTAAATTCAAATCTATTGCAAAAACCTTTTTTTTTTAATGGAAAGGGAGGGAGCTTAAATTGCCATTCCAAATTTCAGTATTTACCAACTAGTTTTATTAATTTTATTATCGAGTTATATAATTAGAAAATGTAGTATAATTCTTATTTGTAAAATTTTTAATAATATTCCCAATGAAATTTGTAACTTTTGCTAAGTTTATCAGAAATAAAAATGTCTATTGTAGTTTTTAATAAAATGTTAAACAAATTTAACAACTAAGTTTGTAAATTTGTAGAAGACATTCACAAATGGTTTTGAAAAAAGTCCCCCCCCCCCCATGTCTCCTTATTGTGAGCCCTGATTGTATTAAGTGGTGTAAAAAGTCATGATTTTATTCTTTAAACTTAAATTTTGAATCTAATTTGTAAAAATTTCTTTTTCATAATAAATATTATATTTTTATGATTTTTATTTCATTTTATAGATAATATTCAAATGCTACAAAAATTAAATTAGAAATGAATTAACTATATATATGAGAAACCATTTATGAAGAGATACATAAAAAGTAGAAGAAATACAAACAATAATGTATATATAATTTTTTTATTATAAGCAAAAAGTTGTTTTACTCCTTTGTTTCATGTCAATATTAATATTACATAATGGACACATTAGTAAATCGATATTAAACAAACATTGTTGTGCAAATACATACATGAATACAGAAAATATTCTATTTCATATAAGAAAATTCTTTGGACAGCACCATCTGTTGTTAATATTTACTTATCCTTATTAATTTCCCTACAGGCCACAAAACTAAAAGTAAGTTTTATAACATAATAATCGCAAAATTCTTCTTGATTTAAAAAAAATTAAATATCGTTTATAAGCAATTTCTCAGAAAACCTAATCTATTCTATGGCTAGAATAATTTTTTTAAGAGCTTTATGCAGAAATGGAACATCAAATACTGTAAAGGAAATAATATCTGGAATTCTGAAATCGGAAAAAGAAATATATTAAAAAAATTTCTAAATTTGTAAATTTTTATTAAAATGTTGTAATTTTATTATTTCAATGTGCAACCTTTAAAATAAGTTATTTTAGTGGCGAAGAAACATTGACCTCCCACCGCCCTCTCCTGCTTGTGAAGTTAGGGGAAAAAATTGTCCTTTTGTCAAATTTTAGTTTAATATGATGTTGTAGGATTCATTAAATAATAATAATAAAAAAACACATAGGATATCCCCCCCCTCTTTCATTCCTCTGAAAGTTTTTTATGCCTATGCTTTTGTATTATTTGAACATACACTTATAATAGGAGAATTCTGAATATTTTCTTATATCCTACCTTTCTTTTCAAACATTCAAAATTGGTCTTTCTGTTCATGATTTCTATTTTTTTCAATGGAATTTGGGAAAACAATTAAAATGGAAAAAGATATCCTGCATGGTTATAAAGCGAAAATATTTAAGAAATAAGATTTATTAAAAAATGATCAATCAAAAATTTTTTTTGGTAAATTATGCAGCTGTACAAAGAAAAAAAGGTAGAGTTTTTAGACAGATTATTAGATACCCATTTCATTTTTATTTTTTCATTGTTATCATTGAATAATGCAGTAATTTTTGTTAACATAAATTAAAAACATTCAAAACGTAAGTTTTATTCATATTCTACATCGAATCGTTTTAATTTTATTATTTTTATGTTTTTGAAAAATTACGAAATTCGTAGGGAGGAGGAGGGGGGTCCCGAAATTAAAAAAGGACATGAAATCCAGAAAATTCCAAAATCCAGAAACCCTCTGTCCCAATGATTCCGGGTAGCAGGTCGTCTACTGCAATAACTTTCAGAAATTAAAAATTTTGAGCATAAACAATGGATTGTACATAAATTTGTTTACCTGCTTAGTAGTTATTTTTCAAATTTTACAGTGTATTTGAGAAAATGTATAAATCAGAATATAGGCATCAAAAGCTGTTTCAAAATTTAGGAAAAATAACTTGTACATGCTTTTTCAATTAAATTCTTCACCTTTACGTCAAAATTTGAGATTTTGCTTTAAAAGATCATTTTTTTCATAAAGCCATCCAATAATGTGCCAATAAGATAGTGAAATTACTCATAAATATTGCAAATTACTCACTTATATCCAATATTTCTTCGTTAGGTTATTAAAATGAAAGACGAAAGAAAAAAGGTCCATTTTTTACGCATAATTTAAATTGTGCATTATTTAAAAAAGATTTCCAATGTCTCCAATCAGAGAAAAACAATTTAGCATACTGAATAGTACAGTAGACTCCCTCAAATCCACAATCCTATTCATTTTTGTCAATGAAATACAGTAGATGATCTTCATAATGCTATTCCATCTAACGCAATTCTCCATGTAATTGCACAACTTCTGAGATGTAAACAATGAATTTTAAAGTAAAAACACCTGAATTTCCAGATTGTAAATATTGCTACTGTCAAGGAAACTAAATTTAATGCATTAGTTCAATTTTATCTGCTTAATTTAGAACTTTTAAATGAAAAAATTACTATTACGTTAAATGTTTTTGAGAATGGGAAGTATAATGAATGATTTGAATCCAGATACATATAGATAATTTTTAAAAAGTATACTTTTACAAAATATGGAATAATCTATATAATACAAAAATTGTATTCAATTTTAGGAATGTAGTATACAGATAATGTATTTTGACATGTTTCAGACAGATTTATCTATATTATTGAGGTAAATGTATAGATGTGTGAAATTTGATCTATATAATGCAAAATTCTATATACAGTAGAGTCCCTCAAATCCACAACCCTAAAATCCGCACATAATTTACAGATGTAAACAATGAAGATTTCAGTTCAGATATATTGGCAAAATTTGACTTTTTAAGCTTTATATCAATTCCATATGTATTTTAATTTGTAATTTTTGTTAATATTACTGAAGTCATGTTTTTTGTCAGGAAGAACTAATTTATTTATGAAAATATTCAGGATATTGCTGATATCACTCATAATCACTATCTTTTTACCTAATATGTTTATGTATAAAACTTGTTTTGGTTAGTTTGGCTAAACCTGAAATAAAACTTCTTTATTTTATTATTTTGATGTGAATTAGTAATGTATTTTTATAAGGCAAGTTGCACTGAATAATTTAGCAAAAATACATTTCATCTTTATAATGAATATTTAATCATACATTATTGATAATTAACTTAACCTTCGCTTTTTAATACTTTAATCATATTAAAAATTATCTAAATATTTATTATTTTAATTTATTACTTATTTTAATATTTTATTATGCTATTGTAGCATGGATTATTGTTCAGATTGCATTATTAATTACATTCAAATTACTGTTTAAAAAATGTAAAAAAAGCACTGACCAGAAATCTGCAAAATTCTAAAATCCGCAAAACATCTGGTCCCAAGCTGTGTGGATTTGAGTGAGTTTATTGTAATGCACAACTTTGGGTTTTTATGTTTGGATTATATAGGGGGAACTGGAGCATATTGGTACAGCTTTTTTCTAAGAATTTGTTTAGTGTCCAGAAAGAAGAAATTTCAAGTTATTTTTCCATGTGACGTCAACAAAACTTGTGTAGTGTGTTATAAAAATGAACAATCATTGTTTTGTATGTTATTTTTGCATGTAATTTGCATGTCATTTGTATTAATGTGCCCCATCCCTGGGGCAGATTGATACACCTCATGGGAGCACTTTGATACGTCTGATAAAAATGAAGACAAAATAACACCAATGCATATTTTTCATGGAAAAGTAGTTAGCAATACATTTTATTATCATTTATAGAAATTCAAATCACCCACAATTTATTTGTAAGCAATATTAAAGCAATCAAAATGAAATGTATAATGACCTGATGTTCTGGCTGTTCCTTGTCTGATTGTTGGCTGAGGTAACTTTGTCATATCTGGCATTTATATTCCAGCATTATCTTCTTTCTTAGGAAAGATGAAAAAATTGCCAGTTTTCTGTTTATAAATTGGTTTATAAACAGAAAATAAAGGATAATTATCTTAAAAATTCATTTATAATATAATTATCCTGTGCTGTTCTGCAGCTTGTTTCCCCTGCTTAACATTTCTGATGTCGAAAACACTTTTTTCTTAGGAGAATCGATATAAATTTGAGATTTTCCGGGCTGTCGTCCTTTTCTTTTGTTAGTTCTACTAGCACTAGATATTGGGTAAGTTTCTTACATCTTCTGTTTTCAAAAATACTATAAAATGTTCTAATATAAAGAAATTAGAAGCTATTTTATCAAATCCAACACTTCATAATTTATCTAACAATAAAGAATCAGGAACTCATAAAGGGTAGCTTTACTTGCCAGGGAGAGTATTCTTTTCGGTTAAAAGTACTGAAACAGTTGTATAATACCATTTCAATTGTACAACTCAAATTTACTTTTGACCTACAAAAAACAATAAATCACCCGTCCCATTTCATCAAAATTCTGAATCATTCCAAGACTTTCTGTATGTAGTTGATTGCACTAGCATCACATTTGGAGCTGTTGTGAAACTTCCTGTAATGACCCTGTGAGCAGTGGAGGGGGTGTATCAATGTGTCCCATTTCCCCCTAGATCTTCTACTGTATATTGAAATATTTAAATAATGAAAAAAACTTTTTAAAGGAAGTCAACTAGACCCTATAAAAAAATGAATTTTCTGAATAATTTCTTTATATTTGCATTCTTTTAAAGAAATCATTATACTAAGCAGTATTTTTTTTTATTTTACTGTGGTTATGCTGAAAATCAAGCATTGGTCCAAAATATAACAAATCAAAAAGGCTAAAAATTTGTTTCAGTTTAGTGATATTGTTCCGTGTCTTAATTTCAGTAATTAAAATTTTTATAAATAAGAAAAGTCAGGACAGTAGTAAAATAATATTACATGTTAAAACATTCTGAAGGAAAAAAATGAAAATTAAGGCAAAATTAACATTCTAGATGTAACTTACTTTACTTGGATGTTTGTTTTTATTATTGTTCATTCATTTTAATTTTACAACCAAAGTTGGGAGAGCTAAAAGAAAAATCTATATACAATCAAGGATAGATAAATCACGATTTTCTATAATTCGCGTTACTTTACGAATGTAAACAGTGAAATAAATATTTAAGAAAATTTACATATTCGTGATTCCAAAATGATTTTTTTAAATAAATAATAAAAAATTTACAAAAAAATCATATTAAAACAACTACTTTTTTTTAAAATAACTCTTTTATTTTTATTAACAATTAAAAACAAACTGTATTACACATGTGTAATTATTTTTATTTAAATGCACATATATATCACTTTCTTAATTAAATAACTTTAAAAAGGCATTTTTTGAGATAGCATGTTAAATTAATTATGAGATTTCATATTCATCTTTTCGTATTACACTGATTAGAGAATTAAAATGCTATATAAAAATAATAAAATTATGTATAATCCAAAATATTGTATAATCCACAATATTCCATAATTCGCACAGCCTTTGGCCCCTACTTGCAGATTACAGAACTTCAACTGGAATAAAAAAAAGTTTATAGGTGACCAAGACTTTAGTAAACAAATTGATTTTCTAAATAGATTGCTCCATATTTGTTTTCTTTTTAAAGAAATCATTAAATTAAGCAGTAATTATTTTGATTATGTCATGCTTATGTTGAGAATGAAGCGCTGGTATAGAATTTAATTTATCCTATGTGCTATAAATCCGTTTCAGTTGAGTGATATTTTTCTGTGTCTTAATCAGTGGCGCAGCCAGAATTCGGTTCTTGGGGGGAAGGGGGGGGGGGTTGTGCTTCTAATAAAGGTGATTGCCGGTTATTTGAATCACCAGTTAATAAGAATTAGTACTAATTAGAATATTCACTGTCGAATAATTAAACACAAAAAGCATGTGTGTGGCCGAAAATTATCATTCTTTTAGCATAATATATCTCAGAAAAGTCATTTAGTTCAAGTAACCAATTTTTACTTAACTAATGCATGAAATATGCACTTCAACAATTTTAAGTAGAATTTTCGCCTTTAATTGATTCACTTTATTAAATCAAATCTGATTCAATAAAGCAGTGGATTCTGAAATACGCCAAAACATTTAAGTATTAAGTTTGGTTTTGATTCATATAACCAGCAATTACAGCGATCTTTCTTAGCTCTGGGAGGGGTTTTAACCCTAAAACCACCCCTTTGGCTGCGCCACTGGTCTTAATTTCAGTAACACTACAATTAAAACTTTTAGATAAATTTTTATAAAAAAGAAAAGTCAAGACAGTTGACATAATATTACAAGCTGAGATAGTTTTAAAGAAGAAATTGAAAATTAACACATTATATGTAATTTATTTTAGTTGGATTCTTGTATTTATTCTTGTTCATTAATTTTAATTTTATAACCAAATAAAAGAAAAATCTATATATCTCAAATGAATGTACTTTATGCGACAGACAACATCTTAAATTTTTACTTTTTATGTCATAAACTATGCCCACCAAAATATCTTTTTTTTTTCAGCTTTCTTAAAATTAGTGACTTTAACAGAATCCATTTTTATTTAAAATGATCCACTTTTGACAAAATTCTTAGTGAGATTGCTCAGGATTTGTGGGAGGGAATTACAAAAATGTGGAAATATACAAACAGATAGAGTTGAAGCTTGTATCAGAAAATAGATGGCAGCAAAACAAACGTTAATCAAACTTTAGTGTTGAATCCAAACATTTTCTGATGTTATTGCTTTTATCGTAAAATAGCGTTCTGTGGAATGTTATATAATTGTGAATTTTCGTTATTGGATTCATAAAAATTTTCTAAATCTGACTTTCGATGGATATTCACATTTTACGGGTCAGAGAACCCAAAATACATGCTTTTACAAAATGTCTGTCTGTGTGTATGCGGCAAAAATTTGTAGGCGCTGTTTCTCGTGAACTAACACATGGAATTTTCCAAAACTTGAGATTCTGTTAGACCTTGATATAAATTAAATCTCATTAGCTTTATACGTATATCGCTCAACAGGTGGCGCTGCTATGTTGCATTATACACATTAGCCATATTATAAGAACTAGAGCAAGGAATTTCATAAAATTTTATATTTATTAAGTACTTGAAATAAAATGGTACGTATTAAATTTTGTTGCATATCATTTAACAGGTAGTGCTGCTATGCTGCATTTTTCAGGAATTATTGACGTGCCTAAGATAGCAGAAAGTTCTGGGATTGCCCCATCTGACTAATTCCTAAACAATTGAAGTACATTTTGATGGAAATAAAAGCGCACGACTGCTTACACTAATCGTGTGTATGAATTGAGTGAATATGCCAAATAAGTAATCAATTCATTACTTATTTATTTTTTAAAAATACAAAGCTCATGCTTGGTGCAAAGAATACATGATAATGAGGCATTCTTCAAAAAAAATCCTTTGAAAGTCTTCTAAGAAAAAAAATTTAGCCAATAAGAATTTTTTTTTCTTTTTTGCACAAAAAATATTGCTAGCATATTTCTCTCCGATTTTTAAAAGTGCTTCTTGAATAAAGCCTTTGCTATTACGTAACATATTGAGGTATAATTTATCCTTTTCAGGTCAGATTATTTTTTTTAATTTTAGGAAAAATTTACTTTACAGTAAAATAACAAAAACTAAAACTATCAAAAAGTTTTACTAAATACTAATGATTGACTAATGAACAGGTCTGGAGTTATTTGCCTTTTATAAAAATGACAACTATGATAATTATGGAAAAGTTTTTAAATTTTTTATGACTAAATGCTAAAACAAAAGAGTTGTGAAAACAGTAAATGCAACGGCATATACAGGGTTTATACCTAATTTTAACAATTAAAAAATACAAAAGACATTTAAGAGGCATCTGTTTAGTATGAGACAAATGTTTTTTCTTTTCTTTTTTTTAATTAATGGTTAACAGATGACATTTTGGAAAACATATCGCACAAACAAAGTATTTTCTCCTGTATAAACCATGAGATGAAAAATTCTTTGGAACACATTACAGAAACACAAGGATGTCACCCTACATGCGTCAAAAGATGCCTTCTTAGATGACCATTTTGAGAAAATCCTTTGAAACATATTTCACAAACAAAAGGCTTTTCACCAGTGTGCGTCAAGAGATGCCTTCTTAGATGACCATTATTAGAAAATTCTTTGGAACATATTTCACAAACAAAAGGTTTTTCTCCTGTATGAGTCAAGAGATGGGTTCTGAGACTACCATTATTAGAAAATCTTTTGGAACATATTTCACAAACAAATAGTTTTTCACCTGTATGCGTCAAGAGATGCCTTCTTAGATCACTATTCTGAGAAAATCCTTTGGAACATATTTCACAAATAAAAGGTTTCTCTCCTGTATGAGTCAAGTGATGCTTTCTTAGATTACTATTGTCAGAAAATCCCTTGGAACATACTTCACAAGCAAAAGGTTTTTCTTCTGAATGAGTCAAGAGATGGGTTCTGAGATTACCATTCTGAGAAAATCTCTTGGAACATATTTCACAAACAAAAGCTTTTTCACCAGTGTGCTTCAAGAGATGCCTTCTTAGATGACTATTATTAGAAAATTCCTTGGAACATATTTCACAAACAAAAGGCTTCTTTCCTGCTTCAATGGAGGAATGTAATCCTTTATCCCCACTTTGAGGAAGAAAGTGAAGGTCACTGGGGGAAGAATTTTCTTCTGTAATCGATGACATTTTCTCAAATGAATAAACTTCATTTTGAATGATAACAGATTCTTTTTCAAAGTATCAATATGAAAAGATTGTCGCCATTTTCATCCAAGAACACTTTTTGAACTTCAACAAAAACTGTTTTATCTAACTGTTAAAAAAAGAAAAAAAATAGAAAGAAAAATAATAAACAAGACATTGTTAAACAAGTTGCACTGAGTTTTAACTAAAAATTAAGAAGCGGATTTTACAATTTTATTTCCTTAAACAGTACAAAATTAATGCATTAAATTATCACAATATTTATTCTTAGGTATGACTTAACTCGAGATATTTGTTACATACATGCAGATATACACATGTATAGATGTGCATGCGATGCAGTAGACACTGCCATAGGCTCATATCGAAACATTCCTCTATCTGGATTGATAAAAACCAAAGATTTATTTCACTGAATGCTTGCAATTTTATTTTTTACTATCTTTAGAAGAAGAAAGTATTGCATTCATGAAAAATTACGAATTCCGGTTTTCAAAGGATTTACACATTTTAGGGATCAGAGTTTTCAAAAAACATGCTTGTACCAAATGGCTGTCTGTTTATATGTGACACAAATTTTGTAAGTGTTTTATCTCAAGAACTAATGCACGAACTTTTATAAAAATTTATATTCAGGTAGTTCCTGATATAGATTGGTGTTGAGTAGTTTTTGGCATAACAAATGGCGCTTCTATGCTGCTTTTTTATGAATTTCCACAATAGCTATATCTCAAGAATTATCAGATTTTCATAAAACTTTAGATTCTGTTAGTCTGATATAATATGGTTCTGATTATATTTTGATATATATCTCTCAATAAGTGGCACTGCTATGCAGAATTACTCAAGATTATCACAATAGCTCTTAGGGAGTTTATATGAAACTTCAGATTCAGTTAGCCCCTGATATAGATTAATATTGTTTATTTTTCTGAGTAAATTGTTCAGAAAGTAGCCTACTATGGAGCATTATTCACGATTATCACAACAGCTCTATCTCAGGAACTAATGCACGAATTTTCATGAAACTTCAGATTCAGTTAGTACCTCATATAAAATTAGTATTCTTTAGTTTTTAGAGTAAATTGCTCATCAGGTGGCACCACTATGAGGCATTTTCATGATTATCGGAATAGCTCAATCTCAATAATTAATTCAACAATTTTCACCAAACTTTAAATTCTGTTAGTTCCTAATATAAATTATTATTCTTTAGTTTTTGGAGTAAATTGCTGAACAGGTGGCGCTTCTGTTCACTGTTTTTTTACAATTTCTGCGAGGATTCTATATTAAATACTATTACACAGTTTTTTTTATCAAATTCAGATTCAGTTAGAACTTGAAACAAGTTGTTGCAGATTAGATTTTAATGTAACTTACTTAACCAGTGACACTGCTTTGTTTTTCATTTTTCTAGGAGTATTTATGTGTATGACATAGAAGAAAGTTTTGGGATTGCCACATCCAACGCGTTTTTAAATTTAATCAGACTTTATCATAATATACAGGATGTCACAAAATTTTATTTAAAAAAATGAATAGGCATTGCAACAAAACGAGTTACAATAGATAGAATAACTCACAAATATTTTTTCGACAGTATGTTTCTGCCCTTAAAAAGAAAATATGGTGCTACATAACACATAAAATGTTACTAAAGATTTCAGTTATTCAAAAAACTGAGGATCTCCTGAGGAAACCTCCAGGGCTTGGAATGTTCATATACTAAAACCGGAGATGCTGCTATGTTTCATTTGCATGGAGATATTAACATCTATGAAATAGAAGAAAATTTCAGGATTGCCACATCCAGTTAGTTTTATGTATATATATATATATATAAACTACGACTACTTGTTCAACATATCCTCAAATGATATCCAAACAAGATTTTAACTTCTTTGCTGTCCATATATTCAGCCTCAACTCAATTTCACTTATTTTTCTTATTGCCATATTCAATGTTTCTTACATTCATATTGTCAAGCATTTGAGTTTTTTTTCCTTTTTCATATTTTTTTTAAAACTTTTTAAAGCTAATGCACTAAACTGAATTTTATACATTTTGAATTCCTTTTTTATATTTCAACATTTCATTGTACTGGAAATATTAACGTGTATGAGATAGAAGAAAGTTTTGGGATTATCCCATCCAACTAGTTTTTTTTTTTTAATTATACCTTTTTGTTTACCATATTCCTAAATGATATCCAAACAAGATTTTTAATTGTTTGCTGTCCATATGTTCAACCCCAACTCAATTTCACCTCCATTTTTTATACCTATTCACATTGTCAAGCATTCGAGTTAAGTGCATTTTTTTTCTTTTTGTTTTTCATATTTTTTTTAAAAACTTTTTAAAGCTAGAGTGCTGAAACTGAATTTTACACGTTTTGTATTTCTTTTTTATAAAAGTTGTCTTGCAGACCAGCACAGCAAATCAGTTCCCTAAAAAGTAGGGTTCTACAGTAGACTCCCTCAAATCCATACAGCTTGGGACCAGAGGTTGTGAGGATTTTAAAATTTTGTGAATTTCTGGTCATTGCTTTGCTTAAATCTTTTTAACAGTCATTTGAATGTAATTAATAATGAAACTGTAACTATAATGAATGCTTAGAATGTAATAACATATTAAAATAAGTACTAATAAACTAAAATATAAAAATTCAGATAATTTTTAAATGATTAAAATATTTTAAAAAAAGGGGGTCAAGTTAGTAATCAATAATGTATGATTAATAAATTTTTATTAAATTTTGTGCATTAGTTTTTGAGATAAAATGCCTACAAAATTTGTGTCACGTACATCCATACATGTAAACAATCACAGGAAACAACACAAATCAATCAACACAATCACAAAAATAAAAAAAAAATCACTTTTTGTAAAAACATTTTTTGGTATCTCTGACTCTTAAAATGTATAAATCTGTCAAAAACTAGAAGTAAAAATTTTTCATGAATACAGTACTTTCTTCTTGTAAAGATAAAAGAAATTAAAAGAAAGAGTGTCATGGCATTTTTTTGTAGCTTTTACTATATTTCCAGCCATTTGTTATTAAAAATTGCACAAAATAATTCAATTTCATACGAATTTCGCCTATTATAATTTATTTCATTATAATTAAAATGCAGAGTTGGGAAAAAAACCCTGTTTTTTTTCAAAAACACGAAAAAAAAACAGTTTTTTTGGTTTAAACCTGGTTTTTTTAAAACATCTTTTCCTTTTACATATACATGCATATTTATTGATAAAAGTAGATATTGTTGGATTATAAGTTGTGTAACATCATTTTAAAATAATTTAAATTAAATAATTACAGTGAATTTGTGTAGAAAATTGAAAAAATTAATATTTCTATTTAAACAATATTAGCAAAGAGTCTTATGTTCAAAGTTCTGCTCTATACTGCGAAACACTGATACTCTAAAAATCTTTATAAACAATCTTTTGATTACTAATAATAAACATTCGGATGTAATTTGATAAATTTTAATATTCTTTTCCATATTTATTCAAATAATAAATTTCAAATACCTTTTGGGATTTTGTTTTTTGAGTGACAATTTAAAGTCAGCATTTTTAATTTATTAGATCCAGCAGATAACAGGAAAAAGAAAATCAGATTGTTTTTTTTTTAATGCTGTAACTAAATCTTTGAATAATTGCTTCTTTTTATTTTGATTTTAATTCAAGATAATCTTCCCTCACCAATCAAGAAGAAATTTTTTTTAGCTTGAGTGAAATCTGAAAGATTAACGTGTTACGCTATGAATTGTGTTAAATAGTTTGCATTTTTAGGAAAAATGAAACTATTTTATATAAATATTGAATATTTTCAATCTATTTTATTTTTAATCAATTCACATGTTTGAAGCTTTTTCTATACAGCAATAGAGATGTTCACCTATGCATACTGATTTTAAACCTAGTATACATAAAAAAAAGACCTAAATCCACTGTATCTAATGCTTATTGCAGAAATAAAGTGTTAATAATAAACATTATTTATATTCAATAATCCAAAACAGGTAAATTATAAATAAAAAATGTTATTATATTTCTTCTAAAAAAACCAATTGTTTTTTTTTTTTGAGAAAAAAAAAACAGTTGGTTTAAACCAGGGCTGTCCAACGCAGCGCCCTTTGAAAGTTTTCTAGGCGCCCTTTTGAAGATTTCCTGTTATTAAACATTTTAGAAGTAAAATTCCATTATAAAGAATGTTTTCTTTAAAATCATTATTATTATTTTTGAGATATTTTTAAACCGTGTCTTTGGCATGTTGTTTGCTTGCCATTGTACACTAAAAACTAGAAACATACTTTGAAAATTTAAGCATGCATACTTTTGCAATTTTTAGTTATTGTTTGTATAGTGTAATTACGATAGTTAAATTCTTTAATAGTTGGGAATAGTTCATTTTAATACTTAAAAAGTAAGAGAAATATAAACGTTTTCACCAGCCCCATTCCCCTTTGAGATATGTGTGCATGAAAGCTCATTCTTTTTCTTTTTACTGCTTTCACACTGGCCCATTTGTTGTTTTGTGTGAAGGATAAAAGAGTTTAATTTTTCTTTCTAGACTTTTGAAATTTTACAGGGGTTTTTTTCTTTAATTTTGCTTAAAAAATAATAAATAGTGCAGAATGATTCCCATCTTTGAAAGCACTTCCAGACTACCCCTCTGAAGACACCCACGTGGTTTGGTCACTATCATGCTTATCTGTTTTTTGTACTTTTCATAAAACTAATCCGTGTCTTCAAAATAAATCAAACCGCATCTATACATTCTAAAAGAAACAAAGCAATACCTCTGATTTTCATAGTTATTTATTTGTTATTATTGTTATTACAGACACAATTAAAGCTTCTGGCACCTTACCCTACAAACATTTTTGAAATGGACTTCTCATAAAAAAAATTTATAATTTGAAATTCAATGCATGTAACTTCAGAACTGTAGGGGCTTTTGTTTACCACTGTACGATTCATTTTCATTATGTTAAGACGTGCTTATAAACTAATACAATTACCACATGTTTTTAGTCATATAAATAATGTCGCCCTTCATGGAGGGCCAAGAGACAAGCTGCACCCTTAGTTACTGAAAGGTTGGACAGGCCTGGTTTAAACCATGGTTAAAACCAATTGGTTTAAACCATGCCAACCCTATTAAAATGATTATTAAATGTACATGCAAGCAGTTTATTGTTTTCTTTTGTCTCTGCATTCATGTAGATGGTTTTTTGGAGGATGCCAATAATTGTCAAATCAAGTGCCAATAACTAAGATTTCTGTCTTACATTAATTTATATTTTTTAATTAATTTACTTTTAGGTTCAGTTGTTTTATTTATTCATTGTCAGAAAATAGCATCTTTAATTGTTTTAAATTAATTTTTGGTTTCATTTTAGCTATAAAAATTAAGTCACACAGAGACTCATAACAGAAAAGTTGTATTTTAGGTGCCAATAAATGTACTGTTTACCCTAGTTCTTGTTATTTATGCTATCCTATATATAAAATAATGGTTGATTTAATCAGTATAATTGATATCCTATTTGGCACAATTGTAATTGACCTGGCATAAATAATATGAGTCATCCATTAAATAAATTATATTATTTATAAATCATAATGCATTGCAAGTCAGCTCCCTTATAGCACACATAAAACTCTAATCATTTTAAATTAAATTTATAACTGAGACTTGTACGAAAAGGAAAAGCAATTAGGGTGTGCATTTTGAAGGGAAAGGCTTATAAGTGGCACTTTTTCAAAAAAAAAAAAACAACTACATATTAGAAGAGAAGGAAGATGCTTGTATTTGTAAGAGAGTTACTTTCGATACAGTACAATATTTTTTACTTCAATGCTTTTTTTAATTTCTATTACAAACAAACAATAGACAGTAAAATTTTTCTTTAAAATCCTTCAAAAATTTTCTGTAATTTAAAAATATATGTTTTACAGTATAAGAAAGTTGTGCTCACAATAATAAAATTTTATTAATTAGAAAAGATTTCTTAGATAAGAACTCAAAGCATAGTTTTCATAGAGCATTTTACTTATAAATTTAGGGTATTTTACTTCTGAAAGAAAATCTTGTTTATGTAAATTGAAGTTTACATTGTTTTAAATATTATCTAAATTTAAACATTTAATATCATTAAGTTCAAAAATAAGAAAGTATTTGGTTAGCCAAATATTTGGTTTACCCGTGAAGGAATATTTTAAAGGACTATAAATGTAAGGAAAAATAAAAGGTATGGTGCTACACATAAAATTTTGTGTCTCCACAGGATCAAATCACAAGTTATAGAATTATCAGTAGAAGAATAACTAATGAAATCTATCTTACCATTAATTTGTTTTAGTAAAGAAGATTAATTCGGTAAATTAATTAAACTAAATTAGCTACTAACAGTCAAAGTATTATCTTTTTATTACAGACGCCAACACAATGAATGAACCATAAGAAACGATTCATTCATGAATAATGATTCAATAAATAAATGGAAAACAGCTATAATAGAAATGGTCAAACAATTTTTAATTAACAAAGTTAAACACTTATTTTAAAGAGAAACGGGGAGTATTTTCAAGATTTGCTAATCTAGAGCTTAAATATGCATTTCGGATTAAAAATTAGACACAATTTGATTTGAAAAGGGTTTTTTTAACGATTGTCTAGTCAGCAGTATTTTAACTAGGGATAAAAAAAAGGTAAAAACCATAATGCAACTGCAGCAATTTAATTAATATAAAATATTAATAAATAGTGCACAGGTACGCTCGTTTTCAAAACTATGCAAAAATAATTTTTAACGAATCTTTGTTCAAATCTTGATTCATTCTTTTAATGGCGTCTGGTTTTCAGAAACACCATAGTTTGTTCAGGTAATTTTTCAAACATAAATTTATTGTACCTAAATTTTTTACCAAAATAAGTTAATGCTAAGGTAGGGTAGTTTCTTTCATTACCCTTCAACTACAAAATGTATAATATACTATATGTTGATGACTGGATGTTTTATATGTAGCAACTTTCATTTTTACTGATTTATCATTGTGTTATTTAAAGCATTATTGAATGTTTTATTTATTGCTGATAGTTTCTTTTATTATTATTATTTATTTCTAAGTTCTTAACTGAATATTATTCAAATATTAAATTAGATACAGCTAATTAGTTTGAAATAAAAACTACACTCAATTTTAAAACATTGTGTTGCTGATATTTACTGATTTTGATTCCATTCTGTTTAGTTGAAATAATTGATTGCTTTGTTAAGTATATAAAGTTATCGAAATTTACACTAAAGAACGCATAAACATAAGAAATTAATATTGAATCCCTAAACAAGCGACAAAAATGAGTTTTTGTTATTACAAGTAGGTTTCTTAGATTCTTTCAAAATTGGCTTGTAACATGAGTTTTATTTATTTTGTAAAGTGATGTTTGACATACATTAGTTATCTGTGATTTCGTCATTAAAATTGGCTGTAGTTGAAATTTGTTTTTGTGTATTTTGCATTCATTTTGGCTTTTTTGGGGAATAGGTGTATTTTCCAAGTAAGCTTATTTAGGCAAGTTTAATATTTGATATGAGGAGTGAGCAGTTCTGTTTTTTTTTTTTTGGGGGGGGGGGCATTTTTTGTTGATTAGAAGATGGCAAGGGTGAAAGAGAGGATTTTTGTGATAATTGTATGTCACTAAGTTACAAGGATGAAGATGATATATTATATAAATGTGGTCCCTCATAAATATATATACAGTCAAAGTTCTATTATCCGCATAAGTTGGGGCCAAAGTTTTTGCGGATTATGGAATATTGCAGATTATAGAGAATTATGGATTATGTGTCACTTTATTATTCCTAGATGGTGTTTTTATTCTATAATCAGTATAATATGAAATCTAAAAATTAATTTAACAGGCTATCTCATAAAATGATTTTTTTATGTTATTTCATTAAAAAATTTATGTGCATTTAAATAAAAATAATTACATAGGTTCTGCAATACAGTTTGTTTTTACTGTTAATAAAATAAAAGAGTTATATTTAAGAAAAAAAATGTTTTATTATTTGTTTAAAAAAAAAAAAACATTTTTGAATGACTAATTTGTAAATTTTCTTAACTGTTTATTTCATTGTTTACATTCAACAATCGGTGAAAACAAATTTGGATTTGCAGTTAAAACAAACTGACTTTTTGCATATAAAATTTTGAATCTTTCACATCCTAATCCAAGTTTTGCATTTTTTGTCATTTCTGGTTGATTCAAAAGACAGTCGTTTCCTCTTTTCAACTAGAAACATGACAAACATGTAGAGTTTTTTACCTATGATAGTGAAGAGAAAGAGAATGAGCATTCTGAAAGCAGCCAAGGTGATGAAGAAACGAAAATTCAAATAAAAAATGTGACATTCCAAGAATCTATTTGAAACTTGAACACTTTAAAAAATTATTTTTTGTCTCACGAGGTTGATGATATTGTTCTTACAGAGTTAGAAAATATTGATAAAGACCTTTGGAAAATCAAAACAATGAACCCAAAACAAAGCACTATGAAGAATTTCTTTCCAAATTGCCAATAAGTATGTGTGTATTAAGTTTTAAAAGCAAATAACATTTAAAAATTATATAATTTAAACGTTGGTATCCTAGCATAAAATTTTTAAGCTCATAGTAAAAAATAATCATTCTTTTTTTAAAAAAATCTGTATAGCTAAGGGTATTTTGTATTGATATTTTTATACCATATACTCTTCACAAAAATTGATATTCGAGATATTCGAAATAACGAATTGCTTTGATTTAATGAACGAATTTGTGGGTCCCAATCAATTCGTTAAATCGAGGTTCGACTGTGTATATATATATATACATATATATATGTATAAATATATATATATATATATATATACATATACAGTAGACTCCCTCAAATCCGCAAACCAGAAATCCGCAACTCTCTAAAATCCGCACATACTTTATGGATGTAAACAATGAAACTTTCAGATTGGATATTTGGACAAAATGTGATTTTTTTAATTTTGTATCAATTCCATATATTTTTTAATTTTCTCAATAATACTCTATTCATGTTTTTTTTTTTTTTTTTTTTTTTTTTTTTTTTCATGAAGGAAGAAAAATTAAAAAAAAAAAATCAAGATATTGCTGATATCACTGGTAATCACAATTTTCTTACCAAATATATTTATGCATTAATCAAGATTTTTTGGTTACTAAGCCTGGCTAAACTTTAAAAAAAAAAAATTTTATGATTTTGATGTGAATTAGTAATGTACTTTTATGAGGCAAGTTTTGTTGAATAATTTTGGAAAAATATATTTAATTTTTATAATGAATATTTAATCATACACTATTGATCATTAACTTGATCTTTGCTTTTAATATTTTAATCATTTTGAAAATTATCTAAATTTTTATTATTTTAATTTATTACTTATTTTAACATTTTATTATATTGTAAGTATTCATTATAGTCCTGAATGCACTATTAATTGCACTCAAATTACTGTTTAAAAAACGTAAACAGCACAATGACCAGAAATCTGCAAAATTCTAAAATCCGCACAACCTCTGGTCCCAAGCTGTGCGGATTTGAGGGAGTCTACTGTATATATATATAATACCGGGTGCCCCAAAAATGACTGATGGATTTTAAAATTCAATAACTTGCAAATGGTGACAGTTATTTAAAAAAATTTTGCAGGAGAGTTACGTATAATGTCAAGAGTTTTTTTACCGTAACTTATTATTTTAGTTTGAATTTCAAACAATAGGTGGTGCTGACGGCGATTGAAGGAAAGGTGATCAGTGCTGAGTGAAGCGTCGACCTGGTCTTCAATCGCCGTCAGCGTCACCTATTGTTTGAAATTCGAACTAAAATAAAAAATTACGGTAAAAAACTCCTGACATTATACATGACCTTCCTGCAAAAATTTTTTAAATAGCTGTCACCATTTGCAAGTTATTGAATTTTAAAATCCATCAGTCAGTTTTGGGACACCCAGTATATATATATATGTGAGAAATAAAAGCAAGTGAATTTTTATTGATTTTATTTCAAAAATATTGTATTTTGTGTATTTTCAAAATTTATCCACACATAAGTTCATGTACCGTAAAATCCCATTAATCCGCCCTTCCCGCTCACACACCCCCTCCCCACTTTACAAAAAGTTTGAAATTTTCAAAAAAATTCCGAGAAAGCGTCCTTCCTCCCCATTCTCAAAAGCGATTGAGATTTTTTAATTGATTTCATTCTTTTTTTACAAATTTCTCCTTTCTTCTACATTTTTTTGACAGAAATTACGGTTTTTTTTTTATTTTAAACCAAAAATTTTCAAGTATTGCTTCAAGTATCAAAATTCATGATTCATTCAAAGATTCACGATGCTTTCATTTCATCATGATTCACTCCTGCAAATTTTGTGAAATGATCACGGAAAAATCCCATGTAAATGCCCCCCCTCTAATTATTTTACGATTTTTTATCATGTTTGGGGAGACGGATTAACGGTATTTTATGGCACGCAGCAAAAGAATTTTAAAAAAGAGGAAAATTTTGTAAAAGTGAAAATAATTTTTTTTTTTAATCTAAGAATCAGAGCAAAAAATTTGCAAGTAATAATATTAACAATAAAAAATAAATAAAATTTACAAAAGCGAGCAAAAAATTTGTAAATCTTAAAAATCTAAAAATCTGGGACAAAAAATTTGCAAAAATCTTAAAATCCAGAGCTGAATAATTGTAATAGTCTAAAAATCTCAACTGAAAAAATTGTAAACATCTGAAATTAAAAAATTAAAAATTCGGATGGAAAAATTTGTAAAAATGTATAATTCTTGAATGAAAAATTTATAAAAATATAAAAATTTGCAATGAAAAAGTTTTAAAAATCTTGGGCAAAGATTTTGAAAAAATAAAAAATTTAAAGCAAAAAAGTTTGTGAAAATCAAAAAATCTGGGAAAAAAAATGAATCTCAGCATTTGGGATTTCTGAAAGACACATGAAATGCTGTGCTTCCAGGCCCTGATTTCTGAATAAGCACGAGAAGCTGGAGCTTCACCTAGAAAATTTTGAAGGTTCCGAAATTGCGAAAACAGGGGATCCCAAATTTTATATAGTCAAAGTTCTATAATCCGCAGAAGTTGGGGTCGAAGGTTGTGTGAATTAAGCAATATTGTGTATTACAGATTGTTATGGATTATGTGTCTTTTTATTTTTCCTAGACATCATTTTAGTTTTATAAACAGTATAATATGAAAAGATAGATATGAAATCTAATAAATAATTTAATATGCTATCTCAAAAAATGCATTTTTAAAGTTATTTTATTAGATAATTAATACATGTGCAATTAAATACATATGGATATGTTCTGTAATACAGTATGGAGATAGAATAGTAGAAGGAGAACAGAGAAGATAGGCTTTTCCCAACAGAGCGTAGCCCCAAAGTATTGCCCAGTGAATGCTAGTGATGTTGGAGTGACTTCCGATCACATGACCTGTTGTCTGCTAGTGGGATGTAGGGGGCACTAGATTTCATCTTCTTCCAAACCATCAGAAATGCCAGCCAGACTCGGAAAGACTCTAGGGCCAAAGTGGAAGCACCGTCTTTGTTCTCCTACTGTTTCTATCTTCATGAATACAGTTTGTTTTTTACTTCCTATAAAATATAAGAGTCATATTGAAAAAATATCTCTTTTATTATGATTTGTTTTTTCAAATATATTATTTGCTTTAAAAAATCATTTATGGACCACAAATTAGTAAATTTTCTAAATTATTTATTTCACTGTTTACATTCGTAAAGTAATGCAAATTATAGAAAATTGCGGATTATCCATCCTTGAGTGTATTGAGTTAATTCCATTTCAAAATGCTAGTTTCTTTTCAAATTATCATTCTTACAATACATATTTAGAAGTGTTTCATAAAAATAACTTTCATAAGAAAGTAAATTTTCATGCAATAGATCAAATTTTGACGAACTGATCACAATTCTTCAGTTTGTTTATTATTTTAGATGTATGTTTATTCTGTATATTGAGTTTAAGTAACGCTGAATTGAGCTTGCATGGGCAACATAAAAAATTGATAATTTATTGCCAAAATTGAGAGGGGTATTTCAAAATACAGATCTTTTATGTTGTGCATACATTGTGAATTCAACCTTTTCATCCAATCTACACTTTAACATACATACCATGTAAAATCCTTTTTGCATATTTTCTTGATTATTTCCAATTTTTGTATAACGGGAACATAAAAAAGTTGTTTAGTGAAATATTATGTGAATTCTACTGAGTCACTCTTGGAATAATATTCGTAAGCATTGGTAAATTTCTAAGTTTGTTCAAATTAAAAAACTCTTCTGAGATGAAAGGGGCCATGAAATGACACTGTGCTTCAGAGGTTAGTCAGGTCCTGCACATTTCATGAATTCTATGGCTGCAAGCATATATCTGTATATATTTTAATGCCAATAATAGCATAAAAAATAATTAAAGTGATAATATCAATTAACTATTTTGCTTTTTTTTTATTTTAACTGCATCGTTATTGTTATGTAATAATAATAATAATAACTTATAGATGTAACATTTGTACAGTAAAGGATGTATAATCTGCGCACTCATAATCTGCAATTTTCTAGAATTCGCGTTATTTTACCATTGTAAACAGTGAAATAAACAGCTAAGAAAATTTACAAATTTGTGATTCAAAAATGATTTTTTAAAGCAAATAATGAAAAATTGAAAAAAATCATAAAACATCTACCTTTTTATAATATATCTCTTTTATTTTAATAACAGTAAAAAACAAACTGTGTTACAGAACATATATAATTATTTTTATTTAAATGCACATATAATCAGTTTTTTATAAACTAATTTTAAAAAAGCATTTTTTGAGATAGAATATTAAATTAATTATTAGATTTCATATTTGTCTTTTCATATCATACTGATTATAGAATTAAAATGCTGTCTAGGAATAATAAAATGAAGTACAGTTGACTCCCTTAAATCCGCACAGCTTGGGACCAGTGGTTTTGCGGATTTTAGAATTTTGCTGATTTCTGGTCATTGCTTTGTTTACATTTTTTTTAAAGTAATTTGAATATAATTAATAATGAAATCAAAAATATAATGAATGCTAACAATATGCTAAAACATTAAACTGAGGAATAAACTAAAATAATAAAAATTTAGATAGTTTTTAAAATGATTAAAATACTAAAAGCAAAGGTCCAATGTACAATAACGTACAATCAAATATTCATTACAAAGATGAAAATTGTTTTTCCTAAATTATTCAATGAACCTTGCCTCATAAAGGCCATTACTAATTCACATCAAGATCATAAAATAATGAAGCTTTATTTCAGGTTTAGCCAGACTTAACTAAAAAAGCCTGATTAATACATAAATGTATTTGGTAAGATAGTGATTACCAATGATATCAGCACTATCTTTATTTTTTCAGAAATAAATTATTCTTTCTTCATGAAAAAACATGAATTCAATAACTTTAACAACAATTACAAATTAAAAAATGTATGGGATTGATATATATTGCAAAACGCAAGCCTCCATGAACATTTGTTTTAGAACATTAACTTTTCTCTTTTAATTTTGGCAACAGCCACTTTTTAATGTTTTCAGTTTTAGAATGTTTTTTACGATGTTAAGAAGAAGCGGGTTTTTTTCCCCTTCTAGTAAGAACAAGGTATGATTGTTAGAATTAAATGAAAAGTAATTTTTTTTTATATATTGTAAATATAACTGTTATGTAAGTTTTTTAGTGTCATATAAATAATTAGAAAAAGAATGAAGCTGCCGATTATTTAACAAAGTTTCGATTTCGTTGCTTGACTCAGCTTTCGTATTAGTGTTCTGGATTTATCCTGAAGGCGAATAACCCTGGAATGGTAAGTATTTTACTTACCTTTTTTAGTTTGTATGATATTTTATTATTGTACACGAAAATATAAAACTAAAAAAGTCAAATTCTGCACCTACATCTGAACAGAATGTTTCATTGTTTACATCCATAAAATATGTGCGGATTTTAGAGAGTTGCGGATTTTAGGAGTGCGGATTTGAAGGAGTCTACTGTATAATCCATAATACTCTATAATCCACAATATTTCATAATCCGTACAACCTTTGCCTCTAGCTTGTGTGCATTATAGAACTTTGACTGTATATTCCTTGATACAATATATTTATATATATTGCATTACAATTATAATCATTCTGAAGGGAATAACAATCTGTAATTAAAAAAAAACCTCATTTGTATTTTTTATTGCTGTCTATGGTGTTGTATACCGTAAAATACCGTTAATCCGCCCTTCCCGATCAAACGCCCCCTCCCCACTTTATAAAGAATTTGAAATTTTCAAAAAATCCCGAGAAAGCGCCCTCCCTCCCGATTCTCAAAGGCGATTGAGAGCGAGATCAATCATTTTGAAATGAACGAATCATGAATCTTTGATGAAATGAGCGTTTTTTCAAGATTTTTTAATTGGTTTCATGCTTGTTTTGGCTTTTTTTTTACTAATTTCTCCTTTTTCTGAGTTTTTTCGACAGAATTTACGTTTAAAAAAAACCCCAAATTTTTTCAAGTATAAAAATTCATGATTCATTCAAAGATTCATTCATTTCATGATGATTCATTCCTATAAATTTTGTTGAACGATCGCGAAAAAATCCCATGTAAGCGCCCTCCCCTAACTATTGTACGATTTTTCTTTTCGTTTGGGGGGGCGGATTAACGGTATTTTACGGTATTCCTATTTAATAAATGTATGCTAAATGTCTGGTTTTATTATTTTAGTTTACTTTTATATATTATTTGCCATTTTTAATGATATTTTGCATTTTTTAAATGTACGTAATTGGAAATTGATAACAAAATTGGCAAAATACAGTCATTTTTGATAATTTATCATATCTGGATTCATAGTGTAGATAAGTGCAACTAAAAATTCTTATTATATGAGGTTAGCAGAGCATTTCTCAACCCTCCATTATATCATAGTAAAATTATTGTTCCTATAATTTTTAATCTATTAAAAGTTGTATAAAAATAATTAAAGTATTGTAGACTTTCTCAAATAATTAATCCTGAAATCCTTATATCATCACAAATACAGAAGACTCCCTCAAATCTGCACATAATTTACAAATGTAAACAATGAAACATTCAGCTCAGATATAAGGAAAGAAATTGACTTTTGCTAATTTTTTAACAGTTTCATATATTTTTTAATTTCCAATTTATGTTAACATGACTAAATTGATGTATTTTCATGAAGGAAGAATAAATATATTTCTGAAAAATATCAAGATACTCCTGATATCACTATTAATCACAATCTTCATATCAAATACTTTTTTGTATTAATAAGCTTTTTTGGTTATTAAATCTTGCTAAACTTGAAATAAAACTTCCTTATTTTATGATTTTGATGCGAATTAGTAACATATTTTTATAAGGCAAGTTTCATTCAATAATATAGGAAAAATACATTTCATCTTTATAATGAATATTTAATCATGCATTATTGATTATTAAACTTGAACTTTGTTTTTAATATTTTAATCATATTAAAAAAATCTAAATTTTTATTATTTTAATTTATCATTTATTCTAATATTTTATTATACTGTAAGCATTGATTATAGTTTCACTTGCAATGTTTAATAAATGTAAACAAAGCAATGACCAGAGATTTGCAAAATTGAAACATCCACACAACCTCTGGTCTCAGGCTGTGCAGATTTGAGGGAGTCTACTGAATAAGCGATGAAACTTTCAGTTCACGTGTAAGATGGCAAAATTGTACTTTTATATTTTTCCATATGTAAGTATGTAATTCTCAATAGTATGCCGGAACTCACAGTTTTTCAAGAAGGAAGAATAAGTTTATTTCTGAAAAAAATCAACATATTGCTGATATCACTGTTCATCACATTTTTTTTTTTTTTTTTTTTTTTTTACTAAGTACATTTATGTATTAATTGAGCTTGTTTGGTTATTAAGTCTGGCTAAACCTGAAATAAAACTTTCTTTGTGATTTTGATCTGAATTAATAATTACCTTCAAGGGCCAAGTTCCATTCAATAATCCAAGAAAAATGTATCTAATTTTTATTATGCATATTTTATACATTCTTAATTATTCTTGACTTTTACTTTTAATAATTTAATCACTTTTAAAATTATCTGATTTTTCATTGTTTTAGTTTATTACTTTACTGAATTATTTCAATACTTTACTGTATTGTAAGTATTCATTAAAGCAATCCACAAAAACTCTGTTCCTGAGCTGTGCAGATTTGAGGGAGTGTATAGCATTTATTTATTGGTAATGATCCTTCATAATTAGTTTGAATGATTTTTTTTATTGTCATGCTATTATCTCAATTAAGGATGTTCTCAAATGCTCCACTCAACAAGCACAAAATGTTTCAACACATTTAAAAATTCATTTGATAACAAAAGATATTTAGTCAAAGTTCTATAATCTACACAAGTTGGGGTCAAAGGTTGTGCATATTATCACTATATTTCTTATGAGTCTATTAAATATTTTTTATGAAAATATAAAATTATTATTAAAACTATTAAATGATTATAAAATTATTTAATTCATAGAATGTAGAATACCATCCAACATTTGGCATTCTTATTCTTCTGTAATAAGGGTATGTATATATACACTGGTGTGGAAAATTTAAGGACAAGTCCCAAAATGCCAATTTTCAAGCGATAATTTTCATGGAAATATTCAAAAGGAAGTAGATTCAAAAGGTCACACATGGCCACAAGAGTTACAGTCACTGTTGCGAAAGAAAAAATAGGAAATTCCATATGTCTCTTTTATGAGTCTCAAATGACTACTATATATGACTGCACTGACATGTCATTGTGACTGCTGCTTTGTGTCGAGTCACCAGGTGACTTTACAATGTCGTTTTATTGAGACTCTGCTGTGACTGTCATTTGGAGATTCAATTTCAAAGTCATTGTGAATATTGCATTACGATAAATCACCAAATCATGTCACATTAAAGTCACATGGTGACTTTCTGTCACAAGACTTTGTCAAATGGTGACAGAGACCCTACTGTGAAGTTACCACTGTGAAAAGTCATGAAGAATCACCATGTGACTTTATTGGGACATTTATCATTGGTAATCTATCATAATGCATCATTCACAATGACTTTGAAACTGAGCCTCTAGATGAGAGGTCAATGAGAGTGTCAATGAAACAACATTGTAAAGTCTCCTGGTGACTCGCCACAAAGCAGCAGTCACAATGACCTGTGAGTGGAGTCACATATAGTAGTCATTTGAGACTCATAAAAGAGACGTATAGAATTTCCTATTTTTTTTGTTTCGCCGTCGTGACTGTGACTCTTGTGACCATGTGTGACCTGAATGAGATGTTATATGGAATAGCTTTTATGCAGGGATAGTAATTATTTGAAATATTTTACTTCCTTTTGAATATTTGCATGAAATTTATCGCTCGAAAATCCCTTGAAAATTGGCATTTTGGGACTCGTCCTTAAAGTTTGCACACCAGTGTATAATCCACTATCAGACAACCCATATGCAAAATATCTATAAAATTACACTTGTACTATCCAGTAATTAAAAAAGAAAAAATGTTATGTACCTGTTTTGTGGATAAGAAGTTCTTTCTGTCCCGTCTCATGTGAAGCTAGTACTGAAGGCATTATTATTGTTGAATGCATTCTATAACAAAAAACTGTTACTAAATACTTTTAGTGTTATTTGATATCAAGCTATTCCATGTATAAAGTGATTTTTTTATTGACTTTTCTTCATTTGAGTCTGTACAATATGCAAAATAAAAATGTAACCATATCTGTATATCACTCCAAACAAAAAAAAACAAAACAATTTTTAGACATTAGCGCTGATAACGAGGGTGGTGGTTGCAAAAGTATCAAAAAGTTGACAATATTATGTATGTACAGATCCTAAGTAGATACTGTATTAAGTAGTAGGTTGTTAACAAGGAAAATTTAATCGTATGCAATCTGTATCATGCAAAATTCTGTAATAACACACAACCTTGATTTTTTAAAATTTGCATTAAACCATTTTTCTACTGCATGTAAATATTTTTTCCAATAGCTTTTTCTTTTTTTTTTTTCTTTAATAAAATGAATCAATGAGTATCTATTTTTATATTGTCTTTCTTTCAAAGGCAATGTAAAGAATATTTTTATGACTTATAGATGGATAAAAACATCGTTTATAGCACCAAAACACTTTATTTATTGTTGTAAAGTAGTTTTGGTAGTCATTGTGTACCATCATCAGTGCAAAATAAGATGGCTCAGAAAAGAAACTTACTGAAATACATGTAAGAGAAGCAGATTCAATCAAAGTTTATTAAGGTCAGGAAAATTTAAAGAATGTTTCTCTGCATGATTTTCTTACGTTTTTTTACATAAATTGAACCTATAAAAACACTATTATAATTCAGAATATTTAGGACTTTTGCCTGTATTCGAACAATTAGGTGTATCAGTTGCACAAAATATCTTAAAATTGATGATGAGGGAATAAAAAATTCTAAACGTCACTCGCTATCCTCTGCAAAACCTATCAGGGAAAAAAAGAGCTACAAAGAAGTTAAAAATGGTTAGATATGAAGTTAAGAATGGGTTAGAATATAAATGTGGTGCATTTTATGTGTATAAATTAATAATATTAGAATTTTATAAGAAAATAAATCTATGCGATTTCTGGAAAATGAATTTTTTCGTTATTTCTATGTTCGATAAGTTTCATTACAAAAAAGTTCTAAAGATATTTCAGGGAAATTTGATAAGTAAGATTTCAATATCACTCACTAAGCTATATGTGATAATGTAATTATTTTATAGGCACTCAAATATGAAAAAATTGTATTTTTTATTTAAAAAAATAATTTTTTATATATATTGTGAATTTTTCCGGTTATTTTTTTAAATATTCTAAAACTTCTCGTTCCGTGTACAGATAAGTGTAATAGAAGTGTGCAGTATAAAGGAAATTAAAAAATATTTATTTGAATTGAGTGTACGCTGTCTGGCGTAAGCATGATATTTTGTTAGGAATAAAAAATTCAAATCGTCACTCGCTATACTCAGCAAAACTAAACAGGAGAACAAAAAAGCTACTAAGAAGTTAAAAATGGTTTAAAAAATGTTAAGGAAGGGTTAGAATATAAATTCGTAAAAGCTTAACAGTTAAATATTATAGTTTTTTACCTAAAAAGAAATGTTTAAATGTGATTTCTGGAAAATCAATTTTTTCATTATTTCCTTGTGCGATAAACTTAAATACCTAAAAAGTTTTAAAGATAAATCAGTGAAATTTTGAAAGAGTGTTTTCCATATCACTTACTATGTTCTGAATTAAGATATAAGCTATATGTAATAATTTAATTATTTTATAGGCACTCAAATATGAAAAAAACGGTAATTTTTACTAAAAAAATTTACTTTTTTACATATCTTGAAAATTTTCAGTTATTTTTTAAGATATTGTAAAACTTCTAGTTCAGCGCACAGATAAGTGTTATAGAAATGTGCAGCATAAAGGAAATTGAAATATGTTTATTTAAATTGAGTGTACGCTGTCTGACGTAAACATGACATTTTACTAAAAAAACAGTAAAAATCCCCAATTTTTAAAAATATTAAAAAGAAATTGCTAGGATTTTATGTTTTCTTATTATTCTGTAATACAATAGAACTAAAAATTATTATATTTTTTCAAAAGTGTCCTTTTAAAAAAAGTACTCCGCACGTAGGCACATACACTAAGGCTATATATATATATATAATTTACATGATTAAAAAAACTTATGCAATTAGAAGTATAATACTAAGAATAGTTTGGAAACACTTACAGATGTTTTATGTTTTATTCAATATTGTTAAATGTTATAGTAAAAATATTTTCAAATGTTTGCTAAATTTATAACACCACTGACGGTTAAAAGCTGTTTTCACCCTGGACCTGCTTTAATTCTTTATCGATCAATGGTGACATACTTATTACTTAATTTTTAATAAAAACGGCTTCATTTGCACCATAATTTTTAGTGCAATAATTTGTATTTATGTCAACCTGACGGAAATAGCACTTTTTACTTTAAGACAATTTTGTTAGATTCTGGTGCCATTAAACCTTTTCAACATTTTAACCAAAAAACTTACTTGCCCCATAAAGGGTTTAACAAATTACAACCCTATTTCGAAGGGAATTGATTTACTGTGGTGGTTTGCAAGGCAATTTTTTGAAAGGGAATTCGAGACAGTAGTGACCATCCCCCCCAAACCCAATGACACAAATCCCCTCCCAAAAATACTTTAACATTGACCCCCTGCCCCCCCCCGTAAACAGAATATCAATTGTAAAATATAGTCTACTTATAATCTACTGCAAATTCAAAAGATAGGAAGTCGAGCTATTATTGCCCTTATCTAAAATTTATACTCTAAAACTGGGAGGAGTGAAAAGCTCACTTTTTGTAAGAGTGATTTGCATTTTCCCTCTTTTTAGAGTGAACTTTATACAAATACACTCTTTAAAGAGTGGAATTTCGGACTCCCTAAAAAGGAGTTAAATATCTGACTCCGTTGTCGAGAGTGAAAAATCTCACTCCGTTAACGAGAGTGAAAGCCCGACATTTATACACTTGAAAAAAATACCCGTTAAATTTTGAACCAATATATGGAGTAAAACAATGAAAAGTGCCAAAATATGCCAATTCTTAATTTTCAAAAACTACATTTAATAATATAACCTATAAAATTACGCTTATTTGCAATTAAAACACTCTTTTCAAAAATGAGTGTCACTCCTTCGAAAGAGTGAGCGGTCAATCCGCTTAAAAATTGACTTAGATATGTATTACGCATCAGCCAATCAGAAACCGTCTTCTTGGTTGTGATGATAAAAATGTATCCGCCATTTTATCGTGTCCGTTATTTGTCCGACTTTGTTTCCTTCGTCTACATATGTGGATCTTTAATTTGTAATATTAATACTGAAACGCAGTTTAAATTTCGATCTTGGAATGATATACTCCGATATCCTATGATTCAAAATAATCCACATAGATTAAATTTCTTGTTCTGGAGTCAAAATGGAGAACAAATAATTCAGTAAAAAGCAATAATACTCCATTAATACTCAGTGCACTGCACACATCTTATTTATCAAACAAAGGATTATTATTCATCAAACAAGGGATAATATTTAACAAAAAAACCGGTAAGTCAATTTTAATTTCAACTTTTTATTTTCCGAAAGTAAGTTCTAGAATGTTGAGTTAAAAGTTTTACTTTATACAGGAAGCTGTCTGCTATCTTTATCTTTATGTGCTCGGAGAAAAGAAAAAAAAGAACAAAAATAAAGAAAAGAAAAATCGCTGACGCAAAGATTGGTATTTTATGCGTAATGTTTTCAGATAAAACGGCTTTGGTAATTTTAAAAGTTTGCAGTATGACTTATATTAGATGAAATTTGTTTATTAGAGATAAATAACTCATTAAAAATGTTTTTCCAACAGTAAGAATAATACATATATGTAGTCATTTCTTTTTTCTATATTTTCTTCAGTTTTCTTTTTCCTACATGAGTATATTTTTATAAAACTTTAACTCACATTCATAGAATACTATAGGGTAGACGTAGTAGTAATGTACACCCCTGAATGTTTTTGGTTTATATAAAAAAAATAAGTAAATAATAAAAATGTAGCTTTTATCATTATTTTTTTCGTAACTCGCCTTTGCATGTTTTATAATTTAGCACTATTGTTGACACTCTTAAATAAACCAATCAGGAAGCAGAAAATAATGTTTTTAAGTTCCATTGTTTTTTCATTGAAAATCATGATAAACATACTATAAGATGGCTTCATTTATTAAATTTATATAATCTTTATTTTCTTGCAAAATTTGCAATTTATTGTTTCTGTAGTTGAAAAAAACTTCGAATTTTATAACTTCATTAATTTTTAAGGTTTTGAGAGGAGTGTCCATTACTGGAATACTTAAGTAGTCATTTTCCAGTTATGTACACCTCATATAGACATTGTTAAAAAATGCAATTTCGGTTATTTTTATAGCAGTGTTGAATTCAGACACTTATCTCCGGGTGGGATATTTCTGGCTCCTAGAGGGACATTATATAGTTCCGTGTGCGGGGGGGGGGGGGGGTGTGCCCATTTTGACCATTGAAAAAGCAAAATTTTCGGGGGAGGGGGAGACATTTCAATGCTCCAAGGGAATGTCCTCCCGGACCACCCCTGAATTCAACACTGTGTTTATAGTACAAAAAATATTTTAATTTAATTAAAAACTTAAATTATCACCTTTAATTTTTAAATTGCAAAATGTAATGACGACAAAATTTTTATAAATAGTTGCTTTTAAGTTATATAAATGTGATTAATAAAATTTCAATATCATCTTCATTTTATTATTATTTTTTAAATGAATCTAATCTATGTTTTGTCTATTTTATAATCAAACCACTCATGAAGATAAAAATATTTTTTAAGGGCACAGTCAAAGAGGTGCTTATAGGGCTTAATCGTTCACCATTTAAATAAAAACATTTAAGTTACAGAAGTCGTTAAAAACATATTTTCTCGCTTAAATATTTGTTTATTTTTACTTTTTCAATTTTGGCTGCAGATATTTTTTAGAATAACACTTTCATTTTTGGTATCGGTTTTGAAAGTGAAAAAAAAATTATAAGAAATATCTGCGACCGAAGTCGAAAAAGGAAAAAAGATGCGGTATAGAGACGAACTTCAGCTATTCAATGCAAATAAATAAATAAAATGTCGAAATGCAAACGAGAAAAATTCCTCCCCAGAGGGTTAGCATTAGCTCGTGAATGTCTTCGTCGGCAGGGATAGATGCCTTAAGGGTGTCCATTACATGCACATCTACTTTATATACGGAAATAAAAAAATTAAATTAAATACTCTTGATTATGTTAATTAACGGTGACGTTACTGTGACCATGCATGCTATGAGGGTTATAGTAACTTTAATTATCTTTTCCCTTAAAAAGTTCAATTAATGTAACTTACTATGAATTAAATAAATATTGTCAATAAAAATTTTATTCCAATCTTTACCACGCTTGTATTTATTTTCATTGTATGTTCTAAAAGATACGATTCTTTTAAAATGCCCATATTAGCAAAAAAAATGAAAAAGGTAAAAATAAAACATTCACTCCTATGAAAAAGTGACTACTCACTCCTACGAGGAGTGAAAAAATGCACTCCTTTAGCAAAAGTGAATAGTCACTCCCCAGAAAATGTGATTATTGAGCCCTGTTTAGAGTGAATATTCACTTCCCAGGAGTGAGTATTCACTCTTTCAAAGAGTCAACGATTCCACTTTTGCTCAAAGTGAATAGTCATTCTAAAGAGGTTGGGCATATTTTGAGTGTATGATAGAGTGAGTATTCACTCTCCCGGAGTGAATAGTCACACCGTTTTATTTAGAGTGTAAAGGAAGAAAATACATTAACATTTCTGGAAATTTTAATGATGAAAAAATTTAAAAGTGATGTTAAAAAATCGAGATTTTTTAACAGTAAAAAGAAGAAATATTAAGAATTTAAATTAATAGTCTCTCCCCTCTCGAAAATGTACTTTTTCTCAAATCCCCTCCCCCCCCCAAAAAAAAAACTGAATTGTATGAATCATCTTGCCTCACCAAACCCCTCTCTGGGAACCCCTGATTCAAGATATATAAAATTTAGAGTCAACTTTTAAAAATTGTGAAAAAAATGCATAACTCGAAAGCTTGACAACATAAATGAGCATAAAAAGTAGTCATGAAATTGAGTTGGGGCTGGGATATATAGACATCAAAGAGGTAAAAATCTTGTTTGGATATCTTTCGAGAACATGTTAAACAAGTAGGCGAAATTTCAAGAGGTGAAAAATTAAAATTACCAATAGTCAATGAAATAAATTTTTAGTTTTTATCAGTCCAGATATGGCAGTTTCTACTGTATCGCATGCATGCCAACGCATATGTAACTGCATCTATGAAAAAGATTCTCGAGTTAAATCATGTCTAAGAATATATATTCTTATAATTCAATGCAATGATTTTGTACTGTTTAAGGAAAATAAAATCGGAAAATCGATTTTTAGTTCAGAGTTAAAATATAGTGCATTTTATTTTAAAATGTCCTGTTGATTATTTTTTTCTGTTTTTAGATTCGGTGGTAGGTAAAACTGTTTTTTCTGAAAATAAGCAAGTCATTTCCTTGGATGAAAATGGCGCCAATCTCTTCTTGCTGACGGCTTGAAGAAGTTCCTGTTATCGTCCGAAATCAAGCTTAAATTCATTTGAGAAAATGTCATCGAATACAGAAAAAAATCCTCCTTCAGTCAACAGCACTTTGTTCCTCGAAATGGGGATAAGGGAAAACACTTTTCCGCTGATGCAGGAGAAAAGGTTTATATATGTGGAGTATGTTCCAAAACATTTTCTAGGAACTGTGATCTAAGAAAGCATCTCTTGACTCATACAGAAGAAAAACCTTTCGTTTGTGAAGCATCTGGCAAAGGATTTTTTCATAATAGTTATCCAAGAAGGCATCGCTTCACTCATACAGTTGAAAAACCTTTTGCTTGTGAAGTATGTTCCAAGGGATTTTCTGACATTAGTAGTCTAAGAAGGCATCGCTTGACTCATACAGGTGTAAAACCTTTTGTTTGTGAAATATGTTCCAGAAGATTTACTCAGAATAATGATCTAAAACGCCATCTACTGACACACACAGATGAAAAATCTTTTGTTTGTGAAATATGTTCCAAAGGATTTTCTGATAATAGTTATCTAAAAAGGCATCGCTTGATTCATACAGGAGAAAAACCTTTTGTTTGTGAACTATGTTCCAAGGGATTTTCTGATAATAGTAGTCTAAGAAGGCATCGCTTGACTCATACAGGGGAAAAACCTTTTGTTTGTGAAGTATGTTCCAGAAGATTTACTCAGAATAATGATCTAAAACGCCATCTCTTGACACACACAGATGAAAAATCTTTTGTTTGTGAAATATGTTCCAAAGGATTTTCTGATAATAGTAGTCTAAGAAGCATCGCTTGACTCATGCAGGTGAAAAATCTTTTGTTTGTGAACTATGTTCCAAAAGATTTTTTGACAATAATATTCTAAAAAGGCATCTCTTGACTCATACAGGTGGAAAATCTTTTGTTTGTGAAATATGTTCCAAAGGATTTTCTGATAATGGTCATCTAAGAAGGCATCGCTTGATTCATACAGGAGAAAAACCTTTTGCTTGTGAACTATGTTCCAAGGGATTTTCTGTCAATAGTAGTCTAAGAAGGCATCGCTTGACTCATACAGGTGAAAAACCTTTTGTTTGTGAAATATGTTCCAAAGGATTTTCTGAAAATGGTAATCTAAGAAGGCATCGCTTGATTCATACAGGAGAAAAACCTTTTGTTTGTGAACTATGTTCCAAGGGATTTTCTGATAATAGTAGTCTAAGAAGGCATCTCTTGACTCATACAAAGTAAAATCCTTGTGTTTCTGATTCTGGGAGGATTTTATAGACATTGTCAACTAGAAAGACATCTCATGATTTATACAGAAGAATATGTTACGTTTGTAGAATATGTTTTCCAAAGGATCATTTGACAACCATTACTATAAAAAAAACCATTCGACTCGCATCATAGCAAACGCCGTAGCGTTTGGTATAATATGTTTAAGAAATGGAAATGCAAACGTCTTTTTAAGATTCCTGGCGAACCAGTTTACGTACGAGAATGATTTTTTTTTCAATAGATAGAACTCGACGAGACGAATAAAATGATATCATTAAAAAATTATCGTAGTTTACTGTAGTTTTTTATTTAACTTTGAATAAAAAAATGAAGACGTAAAATTCAACAAGCGATAGCTATCGATTCTGTGAATGGATTAACTCAATTTTTGGTTTATTTTAATGCTTTCGGTAAAACTTAAAACAGATTTTTTTTACATCTTTGTATGTTTGACGATCGCTGAGAAAATCGAATTTGTGTCTTAAAGCTCCAGAAGAACATTGTTTCTTCTTGTTGCTGTTGTAGTTTTTTTTATTCATTGCCACCAAGTTTAAATAAATATAAGTTTTTTTTTATGTTTGTAACATAATTTATTCAAATTAAATAAATCACGTGATAAACATGGTTATTTTTTATTGCGAAACATTTAGTTTCAGTTCTTTGAATAAAGTTATGAGCGCACTGTATTTTTTTCTTCAACTCCTTGGTTTATTTTTCAGACATCATGTATTTTATATGGCAATGCAGTATCTTTCTTAATTATTCTAATACAATAATAAAATGTTGACAGCAGCAAATATTTTGCTTTTCAAGATATAAAGAAATCTTCAGTTTTATCAAAAATTTTAAATTACAAGTATTAAAAATTGCTATACTGAACAACAAAAAAGGTAAATATATTTTTAAGCATGAAAAATGTTTGACAGATTCTTCTAATTGAGCATGAGAAAGGACAAGGAGGTTCCTTCTTGGCTGGAGCTCACTGTCAATGCCAAATTTGAAAAAATCATATTTGCACTTTTTCCATATAAAAAAAAATTTCGTAAAACTTCCCGTCTTTCTTTTTAGTAAAATTTATAATCCTACTTTACATGTGAACTGCACTGTCGATTCTTCAGTGCAACTGCACTACAAATCAGTTTTCTGTGCAGTTCTACGCAGTGGGCATGCTTGGTGACACTGCAATGAATATGATACTCTGCAGGAACTAAGGTTTCTGGTACTATTTCACCTTACATTCATGTATAATTTTGCTGCGTTTTTTTGCTACATTTTTGCACTACACATTTTTATCGTTATTGTGACTAATTTCTTTTATATGGGAAAAGCGCAAACATGATTTTTTTTTTTAAATTTGTCATTGATAGTGATCTGCAGCCAAGAAAGGATCCCTTGTCCTTTCTTATTCTCAATTAGAAGCACTTGCCAAACACTTTTTTTCATACGTAAAAACATATTAACCTTTTTTTGTTGCTCACCAGTGCATTTTTTAATATTTGTATAATAATGATTCATGATTTAGCAAGTTTGTTTAACAAAGCCCATACTCTTTCATTTACTCTTTCCCAACATTATTTTTGATTTTCGTACTAGATGAAACGGAATTTAAGTCAGGTTTTTTTCATAAAAAGAGTGGATGAAAGATTTCATTTTCCAGAAGCATCAGATATCATATTAGTGTATTTCAAGGATATTTAAAAAAAAGTTTTCACAACCAAACATAACTGGAGGGACACTCTGTGTTGTTTCAACAATGATTTTTGACATCAACTTTGATGGATTTAAGTTTAAATAAATAATAGGAAAATTATTAGTTTCAATAAAATATAATTATTTAATTTTATTCTGAAACATATGCAGCTTTTTATGAAAACTCAATATTTTCATATTTAATTCATTTGTTCAAGGGTATCCCTCCCTTGTTCAAAGGTACCCCTATATGGGGCAAATTTGAACAGAAATCTTTCATCTTTTTAAATCCTCACAACTTTTTTATTTTACACGAAAAACTTTTAATTTTTGGTTCATATGATGAAGAAATGCATTGTTTTTATTATGCAATACTTAAAACGCAAGAAATGTCATTCAAATAAGAAAAATGTTGATTTAAAAAATGTTCAATTGTGCCCCCCCCCCCCTCTCTCCTATATACACATATACAAATTAATTTTACATTTCCTATTTCAAACACGTGATCGCAATCCTTCACTTTGTGCATTATTTTAGATGTATGTTTATTTTACACATTGAATTTGTATATTATTGAATTTGGCGTACATGCATAATATAAAATATTAACAATTTAAACTACTAGTCCCAGAGTTTTAAAGCACTATTTCGAAAAATTGCCATTTTAAGTTTGTGTTTATATGCTGAATTCAAACTTTGTATCCAAATTATATTTTTATACTAATACTTTACATATTTTTTACTTCATAGTGTGAAATGAATTGAACTACTATTTGGTTAGATATTTGTAGCATTTGTGAGTTTTCAGGTACATCAAATTTAGAAAACTCTTTTCGACACATAAAGGTCCCGAAATAGTATTATGCTTCCCATAGCTTCAAAGCTTTGTCAAACCCTGAATATGAGTAATTGAATGCAGGCCCTGACTATCGCACGGGCACTGCACCCTGGGCACGAAATTTCTAGGGAGCACAAACATTTTCATAATTTCTTCTAAATTTCCAATTAAAAAGTCATAATTGTGAGAAAATGCTACATTTCAGATATATTAAGATGGAATGACAACTATGTATCTCAATATATGTTTAAAAGTCCATTTCAATAAAAAATAGAAAAAAAATTAAATCCTAAAAATCGTTTTTCAGTTTTTTAGAGAACTTATTAAAACTGTCAAGTAAATGTGTAATACGAAAAAAAAATAATAAATAAATATAGTATCAGTAACTTAACGAATCATAGGGGGCACGAAAAACTGAAAGTGCCCTAGGCACAGAAACTTGTTAGTTGGACCCTGGTTGTTTGGAATAATTATCATCTGTGCATACGCTGGTAATAACAACGATCTTTTTATATAATTTAATAGTCATCCCTGATGGAGCAACTCATAAAAAATATCCAGTGAAATATCAATCAACTAATTATAATATCATGAAAATTAAAAAAGATATCGTCATAGATAGAGCAATTTTTTAGTGACTCACTAAAAGCAGCTGAACGATAAGGAATTTTTCACAAATCGTCAGTTTTTTATTAGCTGAGTTTTAGGGAAACTTCACTATTTACATTACTTTTTTTAACACATCAAACTGGCTGTGGTAAATTTACCATACGAATTAAATATTTCCAACTGAGTAAAAAGTTGCCCAGGCCGAGAATCGAACGCAGATTACTTGGCCTACAAGGCCAATGCTTTACCGTTTAAACTAACTGGGCACGGCAATCGGCCGTCTGAATAGCAGACCAAGTGTTATGACCTATAAGGTTATTTGAGCGAAAAATGCTCACCGGTTGAACGTTAAAGCATTAGCCTCGTAAGCGAAGTATCTGGTTTCGATTCCCGGCCTGGACAATTTTTCGGTCAGTAGGAAACATTTAATGCGTCAGTATTTAATGAAAATCAATGCTTACATTTTGAACAAATGTTTCGATTTTGATAATTTATTTATGATGGAATAGGTTTTTCTGGTAGTTATCCAAGAAGAATTAAAGCATTAATAAAAAATGAAAATTATAAAAAAAAAATTGATATTTTTTGGACAATTTTTTATCATTCAGTTGCTTTTAGAAAGAACTAAATTTCATTTTGGTATCACTCCTATCGCCGATATCTTTCTGGATTTTTAAGCTACTTCATTGGATAGGGCCATTTTTTTTTATCAGTTTCTGATTTTTAAATGCATAGCTTGACGGCTAAAGTAATACATGATTTCGTTTACATAATTAATTAATTACGTTACGAAAATTTATTTACGTTAATATCCAAGATATTCAGAAGAATACAGATAATAATATATTGAATTTTAGATTGTTTGTTTAAAACTGATTTTATAAATTGGCAGTGAGAGCTATTTTTGCAAATACGTACAAAAATAATAAGATTCACTGTTGGGAAAATCTCACCATTCTTATCAGAATAATGTCAATGAATATAACGGGATACCACCTGTAAAGAGGAAATATTTTGCAGTTGCAAATTTTTCGTATGACATTTTTTAAAAGAAGGAAAAAAGCAACACCCAGTTGAAAGGGTTTAGAAAAGAACCATGTTGAAAAGTATTGAGTTTTGATTGTTTACCTGCACTTTCAAAAATGGGATTCGTCAAATTATTTTGTACGAGGAGTCTAATCTACTTTCATGAGTATAGAAGAATTAAATAAATTTTACACCGAATTCTCTTTAATGATACGAAAAGGTACCGTCAAACTAAAAATGGTTGATTAATAAATAAAAAAAAATATTTATAATTATTAAAACCTTCATCTTTTTCATAACAACATAAATGGCAGCACCATTAAAATGAATTTTAAAATTAATACAATTATAAGGTACTTCTTTTTAATCAATTTACAAAATTTTGCCAAAACTATTATAATTACTTCTTAGAAATTTTTTTCATACACACACATACATTTGCTCTTTTTGTAACACAACATCAAGAAACACTGGGCCTAGCCCAGTCAAAAATTAGCTTTGAGTTTAACCCAACAGAAATATGAGTTTTTGGCCGATTAACAAAAATATATTGGTGACAATTTTTTTTTATGTTGTTTCATTTGATGCCAAGCCTTATTGGCATTTTAATTTTGAAAATCGACTTTCTTGCCAAATCTGGCCAAATGTTGCTAGGTTTCTACTTTCGATTACTGCCAAAACTTTAACAACTTAATAATTGTTTGTCTCTTCATTTCCTTAAAATGCAATGACACATAGTGACACCACTCATCGAATTTTTCCAACCATGTGACCTATTCCAATGATCTTCTCGTACCTGAAAATGGTAGGATACAAAATTAAGTCAGAGATTATCACAGATGTTTTTCGGGTAAAATTTGCAAACACACAAGATTTGGTCGTATTACATTATATTACTATCCTCCCTTGGCATTCAGTTTGATTTCCCTTAAATGCGAGCTAAGCACTGCATCATGCTACTTTTATTGACAAATTAATTTACATTTTACTTGTTCAATCCTTTACCAAATCAGAAGATTCTGACAGAGAAACCAGGAACTCAGTATTTGGTACTACTTGATTACCTGTCGGCCAAAAAGTTATCTCCAAACTATAAGATTAAATGCCAATAATGACTAATCGTAAATGTCACATTCACTTCGTGTTTGTCGCGTCATTAAGTAATATTTAAGTCAACGTTTTATTTGTGTTTTTATTAATATTTTGTTTATATATTTTTTCTACAGTTTTTCAAATAAAAATTATGTCAATTTGTGTAACCTGGCGAGCAGTGAGGCGATTTAGGTAATTTGGCAAAATTCATCGATGGGATAACCCGGTATTTTTATCTTAGATAGGCACAGGTGATAAATCATCACGTATTATTCCTGTCGTATGTTTTCGTACTACATTAATTTTTTAATGTGACCCTTTCACTCATTTTTTTAAATATAAGACTTACGCTTAAAATTGAAATATTTAAAATCCCTGGCTTTTGCTTACTTGTTGAAAGAAACAAGAAACAAATTAATTAATACTGTAAACCATGACACTTAATTTTACATCAAAACACTGCTTTAATGAACCATGCAAAAAAAATAATGTTTACTGGCAAGTTTAAAAATGCTATTAGCAAGATATATGCTTGGCTAACATAAAAGTACCAAGATTTATTTACGATCATGGGAACTTTTATGTAGTTTTATAGAAAAAAATTGCATATGAAAATTGAAGATGTATATGACAGTGACATGATTTGGACTATTATAATATAATGAAATCATAGCGATGGAACAGTATTTGATGATTTATTCCCGGCATTTGCTAAAGTAGCAAAATGGTTGCTGTCGATATATAAAAATAGCAAAGTGGTCAACCTGGGACTATTGATGATAGTCACAGGATTAAGCTATTGAGATGATAGGAGGCAATATTACCATGCCATAAAAAATTGTATTTGATAATGTATGACACAAACAAGAAGCAAAAGAAACAAGAACCTAGAAAAATAATGCATGCTTATAAAACTATTATTTATAAATTGACTAAACATGTCGAATCAATATTCAATTAATTATTTACATACTTTTAGTAAAAGACCAAGCTCATGCTGGGTTCAAAGAATACATGATAATGAGACACGCTTCATCTATATCTTTTCAGAGTTATTTTAAGAAGAAAATTTAAGAAAAAAGGTTTTTTTTTAAATATTTTTTAAATACTTTTCTTCTATTTTCAAAAGAGTTACTTCAAAAAAGCCTTTCCTATCACGTAACATGTTGAGGTACAGTTTATCATTTTCAGGTTAAATTAAGTTTTAATTTTAGGGGAAAGTTACTTAACAAATAACAAAAATTAAAACTATTAAAATGTCTTACTGAAAACTAATGAACAGGTCCGATGTATTTGCTTTTTATCAAAATGACAAATGCGACAATCATGGATAAATTTTACAATTTTTTATTTTATTACTAAATGATAAAACAGAAAGATTTGATAACAATAAATGCAACGACATATACAGGGTTCATACTCAATTTTAAGAAGAAAAAAGCAAGAGCTTTTTAAGAGGTATCTGATTAGTGTGAGACAAAGTTTTTTTAAATAATGCTTATCAGATAATTTTTGGAAGACATGCTGTACAAACAAAACATTTTCTCCTGCTTCAATCATGAGATGTCTTTCTAGCTGACAATGTCCAAAAATTTCTGTGACATACATTTCAGAAACACAAGGGTTTTATCCTGCATATGTCAAGAGATGCCTTCTTAGATGATCACTGTGAGAATATAACTTGGAACATATTTCACAAACAAAAGGTTTTTAACCAGAATAAATAAAAAGATGTCATCTTAGACTACTACTCTGAGAAAATCACTTGGGACATACTTCACAAGCAAAAGGTTTTTGTCCTGTATGTGGAAAGAGATGCTTTCTTAGATTAATATTCTGAGAAAAACCTTTAAAAGATATTTCACAAACAAAAGGTTTTTTTCCTGTGTAAATCAAGAGATGGGTTCTTAAAGTACTTATATCAGAAAATTATTTAAAGCATACTTCAGAAACAAAAAGTTTTTCCCCTGTATGTGTGAAGAGATGCTTTCTTAGATCATTATTCTAAGAAAATCATATTTAACAAACAAAAGGTTTTTGCCAGTATGCATCAAGACATGGATACTTAAAACCATTCTGAGAAAATCCTTTGGAACATATTTCACGAATAAAAGGTTTTTCTCTTGTATGTGTCAAGAGGTGGGTCTTAGATTACCATGCCGAGAAAATCACTTGGAGCATACTTCACAATCATAATGTTTGTCTTTTGTATGTGTCAAGACGTGCTTTCTTAGTTCAGTATTCCGAGAAAAACCTGTGGAACATATTTCACAAACAAAAGGTTTTTCACCAGTATGAATAAGGAGATGCCTTCTTAGATTACTACTCTGAGAAAATGTCTTTGGACATATTTCGCAAGCAAAAGGTTTTTCTCCTGTATGTGTCAAGAGATGCTTTCTTAGAATAGTATTCCGAGAAAAACCTTTGGAACATATTTCACAAACAAAAGTTTTTTCTCCAGTATGTATCAAGAGATGGGTTCTTAGTTCAGCATTCCGGAAAAATCCTTTGGAACATATTTCACAACTAAAAGGTTTTTCTCTTGTATGTTTCAAGAGATGGGTTCTTAGATTACAATGTTGAGAAAATTTCTTGGAACATACTTCACACGCAAAAGGTTTTTCTCCTATATGTGTCAAGAGATGGGTTCTTAAAGTACTTTTTCTAGAAAATCCTTTAAAACATACTTCACAAACAAAAAGTTTTTCTTCTGTATGCGTCAAGAGATGGGTTCTTAAAGTACTTTTATCAGAAACTTTTTTAGAGCATACTTCACAAACAAAAGGTTTTTCTCCTGTATGTATCAAGAGATGCCTTCTTAGATCACTATTCTGAGAAAATCCTTTGGAACATACTTTACAAATAAAAGGTTTTTCTCCTGTATGCGTCAATAAATGCCTTCTTAGAAGACTATTATTAGAAAATCCTTTTGAACACTTTTCACAAACAAAAGGTTTTTCACCTGTATGCGCCAACAGATGCCTTCTTAGATCACTATTAAAAGAAAATCCTTTGGAACATATTTCACAAACAAAAGGTTTTTCTCCTATATGCGTCAAGAGATGTTTTTTTAAAGTACTGTTATCATAAAATCCCTTTGAACATATTTCACATACAAATGGTTTTTCTCCTGAGTGAATGGCTTTTAGATGACTTCTTAGATAACTGCTCTTAGAAAATCTTCTCGAACAAACTTCACAAATAAAACTTTTTTCTGCTGTATCAGTGGAGAAATGTTTTTCTTTATCCTCATTTTGAGGAACAATATGCTGTTCGCTAGAGCAAGAATTTTCTTCTGCAATCGATGACATTATAGCATATGAGAAAGTTTTGTTTTAGATGATAACAGAAACTTCTTCAATGAATCAGTATTCATCAATTTGTTGCCACTTTGATCCAAAGAAATGACTTATTGAACTTCAGTTGAAATTTTTTTAAATAGCTTTGAATCTGAAAATACAAAGGAAAGTAATAAACAAGACATTTTTAAACAAGCTGCATTAAATTTTAACTCTAAATTAATTAGCAGATTTCACAAATTTCATTTCTTTAAGCTGCACGAATATCATTCATTGAATTATTATATTGTATATTCTAAAACATATAGACTTGACTAGAGTATAGATACATATGTTTGTTTATTAGTCGAAATGTTGACTCCGTTCCACCTACATCTTTCACCGGTGTTTATAAGGTTGGGGGCTGTACATACACAACATTATCGGTTTGTTTATTTGTTTGTCTGTCTGTCTATTTGTTTGTCTGTCTGTTCATTTGTTTGTTTGTCTGATTGTTTGTCTGTCTGATTGTTTGTACTGTGCCACCTACTTGTTAATCAAGTGTAGTTTATGAGATAAGGGATTTTACATGTACAATATTTTCACTTTAGGGGGAAAGGGGGGTTGACTGGCACTTGACATTGCGAGATATCTCTAGGAGGAGAGGAGATTCCTCTTTTGATATTAATATCATTTTTGATCCAATTTTTGTGATTTTGCATGCATGCATTTAATATTATTTAGAATTTCTAGAAAACCTTGCCAGCCAGCAAAATGCAACATACAGCTGAAAAATGATTGGATAAAATTTATGCAACAGCAAAAATAATCGATCCCTATTACTTCTGTGTATTTTCATAATATTTTTTCGTATAAAATTCAGAAATAGATCCAAGGAAGGAAAGTTTAACATAGAATAGAACTTACATCAAAGTTATTTGGAAAGTTGCAATATACAGCTAGGTAGAAAAAAAAAAGTTTTCAGTATATCTCTATGTTTTGTGGTTTTCGATGGATATCTAAAAATTTGCTCGCAAGTGGTGAGAAAAATTATACATTTCCACCAATATTGGGTACATACACTTTTAATGACAGGTTCTATCCATTTTGACCAATGTTATGTATCATTTTCATTGTATACTCTTTATTTATACAATACATAATATTTATGCCAGGCATAGCCTTACTTGCGAAATCATAAAGCTTTCAAAGAGTTATGTGGTTCTCATGGGGTCTTTTGTCCATATTCTCCCCTCATGCGGAATCGGAATATCTGAATTCAGTGATTCTGGCTGTTATTCTGAACAGGGCCTGACTTGCAGGTTTTTGTGCCCAGGCCACTTTTAAATTTTCATGTCCCTTTTGATTTAACTTACTGATTCTAATCAAAAAATAAGTTTTTTGGAAAATCTAAAAAAGTTTCCAGGAATAATACGAAAAATCCTATTAAATATGCGTTTAATCATATATCGAGACATATTTTTATAATTCCCTCGTATTAGTATCTCAAATTTCACATTTTTTCATAATTATGTTTTTCAATGGAAATTAAGATGAAATTTTGTGCCCTCTTAGAAATTTTGCAACAGTCAGGCCCTGATTCCAAAGATGAGAGATTATTTGCTCAATATCCGGAATTCAGACATTTCGAATATATGGGATGTCTGTTACCTTTTTTCAGGCTGCTCAGAGGCAGTTTCAGTAAATAGCCTTAGGAATGCAGAATAAACATTGGCGTATGTAAACAGATATTGTATGTTAAATATCTATTGTGTTTTACAAAGCAAATAACATTATTTGTGAATATTTTTTTATTAATCTCTGTTTTAGAATAAAATGTGAAAGTTTTCCCGCAGATTGGTTTATAATATTTACTATTTTCTCCAGAAATGAAGGTAAATGTTAGTTTTATTTTGTAATATAATTTAAAAAAATATTCTATTTTAGATTCTGTTTTTTTTTTTTTTTTACTCCCTATATATTTTATGTATTCAGATTTTGTATAGTAAATTTATATATTTGATGCTATCCAAATATTGATGTGCCATTCAAATTGTTTACATGGCATGGTAATATTTGATAGTATTTATTTAACATTAACCAACTTTCTTATATGTTTTGAAAATTTTGTTTTATTAAACTGAACTTAATATTTCTAAATGGCCTTTTTAGTTACATATAACTTAAAAACCCGTGCTCTAAGTATGTTTATATATTTTTGTAATATTTTGTATGCTTGTGTTTACTTATTTATATTTTATTCTAAATTATTATTCAAATGTACTCCAATAAATTACAGTGGTTTTATCTTTTTAAATTTCAATGCTTAATAAGCATCGTGCTCTACACTTTTACAATAAAACTTTCATGTGATATTTTGAAAATGAATTTAAATTTTATATAGGCTACAATAGCAATGTATCTAAAGTGTTTATTTATAATCTAGAATTATAAGTATGAAAGAGGGTTGACAAATTTGATTTTGCGCTAGTGAATTAAAATGCTCACATGATGTAGATCTTTGTCAATTTGAAAGGAAAAAATTTATGCAGCATTACTAGAAGAATTTTTTGTATTTTTTTATAATATCCAAATAATATTTTGCTAATATACTCATCCTATACGATTATTTTTAAGTAAATGACTACTTTTTGTGTGATAACTTAAGTTTAAAAATTTTTCTTATTACTTTAATTATTTTAAGAGCTATCCTTCTGTTCTTGTTTTTAATGTTCATCCTACTTTAAAAAAGTAGAAAGATGTCTAAAACTTTTTTTTCGCTAAATTATTTTTATATGCACAACTTATTGTAAATAAAAGAACTGCATTTTATTAAAGCCTTTTACTTGCAGAAAGAATATTTTCCTATATTTGTTCTGAATGAAGTTACTTGTGTCTTACTTTTTGATTTACTTGTGCTGTCTAAAAATTTAATATTTATTTTATAATATGTTCAACTTTAAGCCTTTACTTAATATTTATAATGTGCAATAAAACGTGAACAATTTGAAGTTATAATATAATTAAAGCTATTTTGACAATGAATTCAAAATTTTGAGTTTTTTTATTTCAAACTATTTGCTACAAAACAATCTGAAAATAGACTGAAAAATGGTTGCTTTTTGGATAACAAACATTCTGAGTTCCATCAATATAATGGGTCTGTTGGTTATCTGTTTTATAGTTTTTAATTTTTATGTTCACTTGTACATTGATGACAGCAGGCAAATGATTTTTATAATCACTATCATTATATCTACGTTAAATTATTTGTAAAATTCAAGCAAGAATTATTTAATGCAATTTGTTGTTAATTAATATTGTGTTTAGATTACTAAATTCTTTTCTTACTTGAACATGGTATCTAATTGTGGATTGGTTTTATCTATAGTTTCTTGTTAGTAACTTATGTTGAAGTTATTGTATGCTCAATAATTCTAAGTAATCTTCCTCATTCTGGGATGAAAGAATGCCATCCACTCTTATTTTGCAAGTACTTTTATACAGTGAAGATCGAGTATAGGTTTTAATAACGTTATATTGTTTTGAAGCTTTTTTTGGAGGGGGAGGTTAGCCGGTGTGTTAGTGTTGATATATATGTTTATATAACATTGGCATCTGACTAATCAAAAAGCATTTTTTCCTCCTTTGAGCTTTATTAGTTCAGTTTTTTTTTTATGATTTTAAGATATTAAATGTTTCATAAAATTTTGCGTTTTTTAAGAAACACAAAAATATTTCTTACATCATGAAACTCTACAATTATAATTATGTATTCCTTTCTTTCTTTTTTAGTGTTTGTCCACTGTGACATGCACAAGAGTATGGGATCCAGTGACAAGGATTATGAATTACAGTGTTTAACTGTTGCCACTTTAAAAATTTTTATGAGGTGTTATTTGTTCTCTGCTTTTGAATGTGGACCTGCTAGACTGAAATTCTGGAAAGCACAGAAGTTTATTGTCAATGCACAACAATGACTTATGACTCTTAGCTTTTTTAATCCAATGATGAGCAAGGATGGTCACCAAATTCCTCTTCAAGTAAGAAAAATAACTAAAAAAAATTATTATTAGAATTTAATTCTATTATTGTAATAACACTGGTAACTATTCAATTTTTTTCTTTGTTTAAAGCTATAAAAATTAAATATTTGGTAAGTCTTTTTTTAAAATAAGTGTTAACAGTTATTTAAGCTTAGTTTCAAATTGAAAATTTTTGCACTGAATTTAAATAATAAATTTTATTTTTCTATTTTAAAGCTATATATGAGTAACGCAACTACTGCCCCCTCCCCTTTTTCCACTTTTTAAAAATTCTTTTGCAAATTAAAAATGCGATTAGGTTTTTTACTCACTTTAACATAAGTTGCATTTAATTTTCCCAAAACATATAAGCCCTGCAAGAGCTACCATATTTTATGAAGAAATGTTGTGACATTTAAGAAACTTAATATTATTTTTTTTCAAATACATCCTTTAATTTTTTTAACATGTAAATTTGGGATTAAATGAAAATTCCTTAAGAGTGTTTTCAAGTCATCTGCTCAATTGATATAAATGGGTTTTACATGCAGAATTATTCTATTTGCTCTAAATTTTGTATATAGGTTCATTCTAATGAGGTGTTTCCTTGATTAGTTTTGGGAGTTTATTGATTTAAATATAAAGGGAGTGGAAGATATTCCCCTTAATTTATATAAATGGATTTTTCATGCAGGATTATCAGATTTGTTTACAAATTTTGTAGATAGGGTGATTCCGATAAAGTGCTTTTCTGATTAGTTTTGTTGATTAAATATAAAGGGGGGGGGTAATCTTCTCTTCAATTAAAGCAAATAGTTTTCTAAGTGCAGAATTATCTGATTAGCTCAAAATTTTGTATATAGGTTCAGTCTAACATGTATGATTTTTTTTCCCTCCCAAATTGGATAGCTGAAGTAGATGTATGCAACCAACATTTTTTGATTTGTTTACAGACATTTTTAATTAAAAGGAACCAGTTCTGAAATAGGAACGTTCCTAATATGAAGAAAAGTAACCAAAATCAAAGAAGTAAAAAAGGAGCCTGGTTACAGATTGTCCTCAGGTATCCTATGCAAAACAATCATTCAAAAATTTTAAAACCAAAACGAGAAATTTGAAAATAATGCCCCCATAGAATTAACATTAAAATTCTCATTATTTTGCATGACTGAAGTAACCTCTTAAGAGCCTAGACTAGTCATGGAAAGAAATTTCTAATGTTATACTTATGAGACGATTATTTGGATTTCTTATATCATTTTGATTTCTTTTCTTTTTAAACATATGACATATTTGAATTTGATAATTGTTACTGTATATACAATTGTAGTACAGTTTACTCCTTCAAATATGAAACCCTGAAATCCACACATAATTTATGGATGTAAACAATGAACATTCAGTACAGATATAGGAACAAAATTTGACTTTTTCAGTTCATATATCATTTCCATATATATAGTACAGTAAAACCTCTAAATAACGGACACCTCGGGAACGCCGAAATTGTCCGCTATTCGGAGGTGTTCGCTATTGGGAAAACCTCAGAGACTCAAAAATCACTAAGAAATGCTCAAAATTCATTAATTGACTTTTATATTCCTAAAACCTACATTTTATGATTACCGTATTTTCGGGTGTAAGCGCCGCGGCGCATACGAGTTTAAAAGTTAAAATTATGCTTACTGCGGCGCTTCTGCCGGGGCGGCGGATACGATATATATATATTTTTTTTTTCTTGCAGCGGTATTCATTACAGAGGTGATTATGATCGGAATTTTTCTGAAAATTGTGAAAAGTCTATCATCAGGAAGAAAATGCGAAGCATAAAAAATATCGCGAATTTTAACAAATGATAGCCTAATTTCTATCAATCATTCGCAGAAAAAGCAAGAATTTTGTCAAAGGATCGGGAGAAAAAAACACGACTTTTATCAAAGGTTCGCGGGAAAAGCGCGAATATGTAAAAAGAAAAAAAGTGTATTTCATGAAAGGATCACTTGAAAAACTACAATTTTATTATCGTAAAATCCCGTTAATCCGCCCTTCCCAATAAAACGCTAATCCCCACTATAAAAAAATCGCTTAAAAAACGCTAATTTCGCCAAAGAATCACAAAAAATAACCGCAAGTTTATTGAAAGGATCGCAAAAAAATTATGAACTTCACCGAAGTATCGCTAAAAAACACACATTTCGACGAAAGATTGCAGTAAAAACGCGAAATATATCAAAAAATCTCTAAAAAACACAAATTATTTCAAAAGATCAAGGAAAAATCGTGAATTTCTCAAAGGATCGCCAAAAAGAACGCACAAAAGAGTTGCAAAAAAATTGTTAGAAAAAACTCAAATATGTCGTATCTATAAATAAACGGTAAAAAACGTAAAGAAACGTAAATTCAGGCGACAAAACGCAGAAAAAAGGGGAAATTTGAAAAAAAGCATTAAATCTATTAAAAATATCTCGAAAAAAAGAACATTTCACCAAAGATTCATTCATTTCATCACGATTCATGCCGTTTTCAAAGGCGAATGAGGACGGAATGGATCATGAATCTTTGATGAAATGTGTGTTTATTCGAGATTTTTTTAATAGATTTCATTCTTTTTATGCCTTTTTTACAAATTTCTCCTTTTTTCTGCGCTTTTTCGACAGAACTTACGTTTAAAAGAAAACGCAAATGTTTTCAAGTAATGCTTCAAGTATCAAAGTTCATGATTCATTTAAATATTCATGATTTATCCGTTGCTCATCCCCTAAAAAACGCAAATTTTTTCAAGTATCGCGAAAAAAACTCTGCAAATTCGTCAAATATCGCGATAAAACCCTGCAAATTTTGTCAAACATTGCGATAAAACCATGCAAACCTCGTTACAAACTATAAAAACGTATTAAAAAATCGCGAAAAAAAGGCTGCACGAATTCAAATTTTATTTTATCATAAAAAATATGCAAAATATACTAAATTTAAAATTGGATTTATATTACAAATGTTTAAAAAAACGCGAAAAAACAGTGAATATAACGCAATTTTTAACATTTTGATGTATTTTCGTAAGTGCGGCGCATACGGCGGTGCGGCGCTTCTGATGAATATTTGTTTTATTTTAATGCATTTTTGAAGGTGCGGCGCATACGCCCGAAAATACGGTAATCAGAAATTAAAATTATTTTTTAAGCAATAAAACTGAAATAAAATTGTGCACACCTTTATTTACTGTTTATTACATTCTTAAGAAAAAAACAGCTACAAAAGTTTACTTTTGCTTGCAATTACATATACAGGGAAATCTGTCTAAGCCGGAATCTGTCTAAGCCGGAAATTTGTCTAAGCCGGAAATCTGTCTAAGCCGGAAACATTTCAGAGTCCCACATTTATAAACATAGAGATTTCCGAGTAATCTGTATAAGACGGAAAGAATCTGTGTAACGCGGAACCGGACATTCATTTTGGGTCCCAGGTAGCAAATTTACTGTTTAAGACGGAAGAAAATTTTCCTACTAATTTTAAATGGAAAGAATTTTTTTCTTTTCATATTGAAATGCATTGTCTAGTCGCATTTTCAGAGGTTAAGAAAAGGCGTCACTGATTGCTGACAGTACTTTGTGGATGATTTTATAATTATATATGATTGGGAACTGTTGAACAACGGGTGTACTAGTATGTATATACATATGTACTATCAATTTGTAGTGTAAATTATTATTACTATAAATATATAAAATGTGTAAAGATTTCATGTCTAATTGAAAAATGTTAATTAATGCTAATTATCATGTAAAAAAATTAAAGATACGTTAGTTTTAACTTTTAGCCAAAGGAATGTTTAATTCTCTGTGAACGAGATATCTATAAAGTTTTTCTGTCTTAGCCGGAAATCTGTCTAAGACGTAATTTTATTTCAGTCCCAAGCGATTCCGCCTTAGACAGATTTCACTGTAACTTGTTTTTCAATGTGACGTTATTGGACTCTATAGAATTTCGGGCGGGGAGGAGAAATTGCACTTTTTGTCTATTAAAAGCATAAAATCTTAAAAACTTCCAGGGAGACATTGCAATGTTGAAGAAGATGTCCCTTCCGGGCAACCTTTTCACACTAAATGTAGAGGGGGGGGAGGAGATTTTCCCTAGCTCATCCTCTACATTTATCTGGGATCACAAAATTGATGGCACATTGCTCTGATAAATTTAGAAGCATCCTTTTCACTCTTTTTTTCGTTTTTTTTTCTGGATAAAAAATTCTTTTTTATACTTTATCGCCAAAAATAGTGTCTGCTATTCGGAATGTCCATTATTCGGAGGTTAAACATACAAAAATGTAGGTTTTGGGAGTGGGGATCTGAAAACTGTACATTAAATAGAGGTGTCCGCTATTCGGGAGTGTCCGTTATAGAGGTTTTACTGTATAATAAATGATTGTAACAAAATAAATATAAAAAACCATAAAAAATTAAAATGAATGCCATTGTTGTGAAGCATAATAATTGCTGCAAAATGAAAATCATGTGAATTAAAATATTTGAAAAATAAAAGAAAAACATTATTGATAGAAAAGCGAGCATTGTAAAAACATAATATTTGAAAATTATGCATATACAATAGACGCCCTCAAATCTGCACATAATTTATGGATGTAAAGAACAAATCAGTTTAGATGTAGGCACAAAATTTGACTTTTTTTAGCTTTATATCAATTCCATATACATTTCAATTTGTAATTTTTGTTAATATTACTGAAATCACATTTTTACATGAGGGAAGAATAAATTTATTTCTGAAAAAGTTAATTCAAGATTTTGTTGATATCACTAGTAATCACAATCTTCTTATGAAATATATTTGTGTATTAATCAAGCTTTTTTGTTTATTAAGTCTGGCTAAACCAGAAATAAAACCTCCTTATTTTATGATTTTGATGTGGATTAGTAATGTACCTTTATGAGGACAATTTCATTGAAGATTTTAGGAAAAATACATTTTATATTTATAATGCACATTTAAACATACATTATTAACGTAACTTTTACATTTATTTTAATAATTTAAGAAATTATCTAAATTTTTATTATTTTAGTTCATACTGTATTTTTGGCCGTATTCCTTCGAAAATGAATTAAAATAAAACAAATATTCATCAAAAGCGCCACACCGCCATATGCGCCGCATTTACGAAAATACATCAAAATGTTAAAAATTGCATTATATTCAGTGCTTTTTCATGTTTTTTTAACATTTGTAATATAAATCCAATTTTAAATTTAGTATATTTTGTATATTTTTTATGATAAAATTAAATTTGAATTCGTGCAGTCTTTTTTCCGTGATTTTTTAATACGTCTTTTATAGTTTTTAACGAGGTTTGCTGGGTTTTATCATGATATTTGGCTAAATTTGCAGGGTTTTATCGCGATATTTAATGAATTTGCAGAGTTATTTCACGACACTTGAAAAAATTTGCGTTTTTTATGGGGATGAACAAAGGATGAATCATGAATTTTGATACTTAGCAAAATTTGAAAAAAATTGAGTTAAAAAAAATTGATTTGGGGATGTCTTCTGTATTATACATACAGTATAACATCTTTAATCAGTGACATTTCGGTACCTTTATTCATTTTTTTTTAATTAAAGATAACAGATGGCACCATAGTTCATATATAAACAAATTTGAGAAAATGGCAAAGAAATTGAAAAAATTACATAATAACACAATTAAAAAAAAATTAAACTGTAAGAACTTTCAGAATTACGTGTGTATAGATGTCTTTTTAGATACAGTCAAAGATCTATAATCCACACAAGCTGGGGCCAAAGTTCGATCGGATTATAGAATATTGTGAATAATAGAGCATTATGAATTATGCATGATTTTATTATTCCTAGATAGCATTTTAATTTTATAATCAGTATAATATGACAAGTTAAATATGAAATATAATAACTAATATAATATTCTATCCCAAAAAATGCATTTTTAAAGTTATTTTATAAAAAAATTTACATATATAGTGCATTTAAATAAAAATAATTACATACAATTCATAGTACAGTTTATTTTTTACTGTTAATAAAATAAAAAAGTTATATTACAAAAATTAAATCTTCGGATTTTTTTTTTTTTTTTTTTTTTTTTTTTTTTTTTTTTTTGCTATTTGTGTTAAAAAATCATTTTTGGATCACTAATTTGAAAATTTTCTGAGATGTTTGTTTCACTATTTACATTTATAAGATAACATGAAGTATAGAAAATTGCGGATTATGGGTGGTCGGATTATTGATCCTTGATTGTTTTGTAGGTTTTAAAAATTCATGATGGATGAGGGGGAAATTTAGGAAAATCATTCGAAAATGCAATTTTCGTTTATTCGTAATCTAATGTGAAATTTGCATAACTTTTTGCGGTCTTTTAATGAAAATTGACATTTTTCACGATATTTTGACGAAATCGAAATTAATTTGTTTTTGCAACCATTTGTCGGAATTCGCGATACATTTTATGTCCGAAATTTTGGAATTATGATCGATTTTTTTTAAATTTTCGGATAAATTCAGAAAAATATCATGCTTGTTTGAAAAAAAATGCTCGTAAACGCCGCATCGCTTGAAATTTCAGTTTAAAACACGTAAACACCGTGGCGTTTCTTCCAGAAATTACGGTAATAGTAATTTCACTATTTTTTTTTCCCAAAGATAATAAGGTTTCACAAAAATATCGCAAAATCGGATTTATATTATTGTTATTTCTCGTAAGTTGTGATTGCCTTAATACTTAAATCTTCTATATAATTAATTTTTTACAAGATTAGCTTTAAAAATCAAAATTTCAAATATGTTACTGTAATTATAAGGTTAATTTTTAAATTATAATTGAAAGTCTTAACTTTTCATTGTAATATTTTTGGGGTTAGACATTAGTTTTTTAATCTTTTTCATGACAAGTCTATTGTCCTTGTGATAAGCCTTATTTATTAGTAAGTATTTATTCATCAGAAATCACTCATAAATAGAAATCATTCATAAATAGAAAATCACAATGCTTTATGTGGTTTACAATAAAAATCCTTTTTATGGTTAGGGTTAAAGGAATTGGTGTATCAACATACATTTTGGCATAGAGTCCATGCAATGGAAAAGAAAGTACCAAATAGTAGGGAAGCTAAAGGGTCATGGACATTCAAAATGGTAAAAAGAAATAAAATGCAAACATCACAAGGTCTATTCTTGACTGAAAACAGCAACCATTATTCAAATGGTTAATAAATTATAAAATTTATTTTTAATAACAGGTTTCATTTTTGTAAATAAAAGTTTAAAACATTCAAACGACGAGGAAATCGATGCATGTTATTAGTTTAAATTTCACTAACAAAATGTCAAAATTAAATGACAATCTATATTCATCATGAGGATTCTAAAGATATGAAATTCCATGCATTAGGTCTAGAGATTACTAAATAAATATAAAAATCATGCAAATGTAGCATAGCACTGCCATCTATTAGCCCAATTAACAACAAAATCTAATGTGCAAAATCTTGTGTCAACATCTAATTCAATCTGAAGTTAGAGGAAAATTTGTAGATTAGTTCTTGAGAAAGAAATATTGCAGAAATCATGAAAAATGAAGCATAGCAGCACCACCTATTGAGTAGGATTGCACAAAATAGCTGAGAATGGCTATTTTTTGGTTTTCTATTTTGGTTTCAGATTAAAAAAATATTACTTTAATTTTCAGAACCGGTTCTGAAATTCAAAACTATCCTAATGTAGTAAAAAAATATAACTAAAATTGAAAAACTAAAAACTAGACATTTAAAAATATTAAAATTTGAGCAAGATATTTAAAAATAGCACCTCCATAGACCTAACATTATCCTCCGGGTCTTTATTCAGTGACTTGTGTAGTCTCTTAAAGATGTCTATTGTATATTTAAAAAGAATACATAAAATAAGATAGATATTTATGTATAAATGCATATAAAAAAACAAATAGTTCATTAAACTTATTTACCTGGCTGTTTATATCATTCAGCATCAAATCTCATTTTCTGATTGAAACTGAATTGCACCAACCCATTTAAAAAAATGTCAAGATACCTATAGTGAAAAAGTACCATAATTTTATTAAATTAATCAACAATAATTCAATGATAACAAAAATATAGAAGAAAGAAAATGTAATAATATATTGATAAACAATGTCTGTCATAAAATGGAATGCATAAACTGTACAGCTTAACACAGATGATTCTAGAAATCATAGACAAAATAACTGTGACTTTACCTTCTTAAAAAAACTGTGTTGCTTGTTAGTTTGGATTCAGTAAACATTAGGCTCATTTAGAGAATATTATTAAATAGATTTTTAAATTTAGGTGAGAGAAATGTGTTTGCTTATTTGATGATTAATCACAAATATCCTTACAGATGATATTATTTTATTCCAGTGTGATGCATCTGAATTAAAAAGTACTTGCATTCCTTAAATTTGGAGAATGCAAATGGAAATATTTGTAAGATTTAGTAACGTAGTTATCCAAATTTTTAGGTTTAATTCAGCTGTCTCAAATGGAAGATAGCTGAATTAAAAACACTCTTTGCAACTCGGGATCTGTTTTACTCAACTTTTAAAAATGCATCTTAAAAACAAAAATTATACTTGAAAATAAATTATTAAATATATAATCCATTAATGCAAGCAAAAATAATTCGAATAAAGTTTATTAAAATATTACTACAGTAGACTCCCTTAAATCAGCAACCCTAAAATCTGCACATATTTTATGGATGTAAATAAACACTCAGTTCAGATATAGAGACAAAATTTGACTTTTTTAGTTTTATATCGATTTCATATGTATTTTAAATTGTAATTTTTGTTAATATTACTGAATTCATGTTTTTTAATGATGAAGAAAGATGGCATATGATACAATCTGCATTTAAAATTTGAAATCTGGTCAATATATGGCACTAGCCATCAGTAAACTGCTTGATAAAAGTAATATATTTTGACTTCATGAAATGCAAAAAACAAAGATAAATTTATAAACAGAAATGGGATTTTCTTTTCTAAATATGCAAATTACTAGAAATCATTTTAAAAAAAACATGTTACAGAGTAATTTAAAAATAAAGAAAAAGAAATTGCATTAAATTTTTATTTTTCATGTTAAATTCATTTGTATAACTAATTCAATTTTGCTTACAATACATCACGAATGACAGATTAAAAATACAAAATCTTTCAGAGAAAATGGAAACAAATTTTTTTGCATATGATTTTTATAATCTGCTCCACAGAATATTTTTTTACAAACAGAAGAAGAGACTACAGATACAGTTGAAGATCGATAATACGCGTACCCCATAATTCGCAATTTTCTATAATTCGCATCAACTTTATAAATGTAAACAGTGAAATAAACAGTTAAGAAAATGTAAAAATTTGTTATCGAAAAACGATTTTTCAAGTAAATATTAAAATAATTGAAAAAAAAATTATAATAAAACATCTATTTTTTTTAATATAACTCTTTTATTATACTAACAGTAAGAAATAAACTGTATTATTTTTATTTAAATGCAATAAATTTTTATAATAAAATAACTTCAAAAAAGCATTTTTTGAGATAGCATATTAAATTATTAGATTTCTTATTTATATTTTCATATTATATTGATTCAAAATTAAGATGCTGTCTAGGAATAGTAAATGACGCATAATCCATAATACTCTATAATCCACAATATTCCATAATCCGCACATCCTTTGGTCCCAGCTTGTGCAGATTATGGAACTTTGACTGTATTGATCTTATGCTCCCTTTTCATTTAGGGTTATGATATCTCAAATGTTTCTCACATCTCACAAGATTATGTTTCGTTATTACTCTATGATGCACAGCTTTGAGCTGCAAAAGGAGTTGTTGCTTTGCTTATTTAAGGACTACAGTATTGGATATATTTTCCACTATTTCTAATTAGCACTGCCCTCCCCCTCAATATATATATATATATATATATATATATATATATATATATATATATATATATATATATATATATATATACAGGGTGTATCTAAACTACTGGGCAAAACTTTAAGGGGTGATAGTACACATCAAGACAAATAATATTAAATGGGAAACTAAGGCTCCCAAACGTCTTCCGAAGGAGATAGGCGCCATCAAAGTTTAGGGTCCAAAATTTGAAATGATTATCAAAAACCGAAAAATTGGTCGATTCGTTTGCGGTTTTCACGAAAACTATTCTTTATGTCAGTATTGTCTTGAAAATAAATTATAAAGATAAATTTCAAAAAATGCCGATAGAGGGCGCTTAAGACTTTGGAGTAATGAACAACTGTTTTTTTACCGTTAGTTTTTGCATTTCATTAAATTTTTTTAGAAGTTTCAATATAAACTTAAATTTTGAGCTCAAATTCTGTGGTTAAGTAGCGCAAACTGAACTGTGTTCAATGTGAGTGGGTAGGTTCAAATTTCAAATGATTATAAAGAACAGAATAATTAGTCATTGATTTGCGGTTTTCACTAAAACTATTCTTTATGTCAGAATTGTCTTGAAAATAAATTATAAACATAAATCTAAAAAACGGTCAATAGAGGGCGCTTTAGACTTTGGAATAACGTACAACTATTTTTTACTTTTATTTTTTGCATCTCATTAATTTTTTTAAAGCTTAGACATAAACCTAAATTTTGTGCTGAAAATCTAAATCGTTGAGAGTGGTTAAGTAGCGCTAACTGAACTGTGTTCAATGGGGGTGGGAAGGTTCAAATTTTCAAATGAATATACAAAACGGAAAAATTGGTCGATTCGTTTGCAGTTTTCTTTAAAATCATTATTTATGTCAGTATTTCCTTGAAAATAAATTTTAAAGATAAATTTCAAAGAATTCCGTTAGAGGGAGCCTTAAACTTTAGAGCAACCAACAACAATTTTTAACTGTTATTTTTGGTATCTAATTAAATGCTTTCAAAAGCTTAGATTTAAATTTTGAGCTCAAATTCTGAATCGTTGGAGGTGTTAAGAAGCGCAAACTGAACTGTGTTCAGGAGTTGAAATGTTACCCTGCCCACCCTACGAACACATTTCAATTTTTTGCTACTTAATTACTCACAACGATTCAGATTTTGAGCTCAAAATTTGAGTCTAAGCCTTTAAAACATTTATTTAGATAAAAAAAAATAACGGTTAAAAATGTTGTTGGTTACTCTAAGGTTTAAGGCGCCCTCTAACGGAATTTTTCGAAATTTATCTTTAAAATTTATTTTCAAGGAAATACCGACATAAAGAATGGTTTTAGAGAGAACCACAGACGAATCGACCAATTTTTCCGTTTTTTATAATCATTTGATATTTGAACCTCCCCAGCCCTATTGAACGCAGTTCAGTTTGCGCTACTTAACCACTCGCAACGATTCAAATTTTCAGCTCAAAATTTAAGTTTATGTCTAAGCTTCTAAAAAAATTTAATGTGATGCAAAAAATAACGGTAAAAAATAGTTGTACGTTACTCCAAAGTCTAAAGCGCCCTCTATCGACATTTTTTGAAATTTATCTTTATAATTTATTTTCAAGACAATACTGACATAAAGAATAATTTTAGTGAAAATTGCAAATCAATTGACCAATTTTTCTGCTTTGTATAATCATTTCAAAATTGAACCTACCCACTCCCATTGAACACAGTTCAGTTTGCGCTACTTAACCACAGATTTTGAGCTCAAAATTTAAGTTTATGTCTAAACTTCTAAAAAAATTTAATGAGATGCAAGAAATAACGGTAAAAAATAGTTGTTCGTTGCTCCAAAGTCTAAAGCGCCCTCTATCAGCATTTTTTGAAATTTATCTTTATAATTTATTTTCAAGACAATACTGACATAAAGAATAGTTTTCATGAAAACCGCAAACGAATCGACCAATTTTTCGGTTTTTTATAATCATTTCAAATTTTGGAACCTAAACTTTGATGGCACCTATCTCCTTCGGAAGACGTTTGGGACCCTTAGTTTCCCATTTAATATTATTTGTCTTGATATGTTCTATCACCCCTTAAATTATCTATATATATTGTACTACTTGGTTATCCAGTCGACCGAAAAACTATTGCAAGTCTATAAGATTAAATGGCAATAATGGAAGATAGTGAATGTCACATTAAATTATATTAAATTATGATACACGTATTTACAATGTCTCTAACTGAATTTTATTTTGAGTTTTTTACAATCAAAGTTCTATAAACCACACAAGCTGCGGCCAAAGGTTGTGCAGATTATAGAATATTATGGATTATAGAATGTTATGGATTATACGTCATTTTATTATTCTGAGACAATATTTTAATTCAATAGTCAGTTTAATATGAAAAGATAAATATCAGATCTAGTAATTAATTTAATATGCTGTCTCAAAAAATGCCTTTTAAATATCATTTTATATCAAAAAAACTTATATAAATGTGCATTTAAATGAAAATAATTACATATATTCTGTAATGCAATTTGTTTTTTACTGTTTATAAAATAAAAGTTATATATTTTTAAAAAGTACCGTATTTTCGGGCGTAAGCGCCGCGGCGCATACGAGTTTAAAAGTTAAAATTATGCTTACTGCGGCGCTTCTGCCGGGGCGGCGGATACGATATATTTTTTTTTCCTTGCAGCGATATTCATTACAGAGGTGATTTTTCTCCCGATCCTTTGATAAAATTCTTGCTTTTTTTGCGAATGATTGACAGAAATTAGGCTATCATTTGTCGAAATTCGCGATATTTTTTATGCTTCTCATTTTCTTCCTGATGATTAACTTTTCACAATTTACAGAAAAATTCCGATCAGAATCACCTCTGTAATGAATATCGCTGCAAGGGAAAAAAATATATCGTATCCGCCGCCCCGGGTTTTTTAGCGATACTTCGGCGAAATTCATGAGCACATTTCGACGAAAGATTGCAGCAAAAACGCGAAATGTGTCAAAAAATCTCTAAAAAACCAAATTATGTCAAAAGATGGCGGAAAAATTGCGAATTTCTCAAAGGATTGCCAAAAAGAATTGGTAGAAAAACGCAAATATGTCATATCTATAAATAAACAGTAAAAAAAACGAGAAAAGACGAAAATTCAGGCGAAAAAAACGCAGAAAAAAGCAGAAATTTGAAAAAAAAGCATGAAATCTATTAAAAAATCTCGAAAAAACGAACATTTCGTCAAAGGTTCATAATTCATTCATTTCATCATGATTCGCACCGTTCTCAAAGGCGAATGAAAAAGGGGCGAATCATGATGAAATGAATGGATCACGAATCTTTGATGAAATGTGTGTTTTTACGAGATTTTTTTAATAGATTTAATTCTTTTTATGCTTTTTTTACAAATTTCTCCCTTTTTTCTGCGCCTTTTCGACTAAATTTACGTTTTTTTAAAAAAACGCAAATTTTTTCAAGTATTGCTTCAAGTATCAAAATTCATGATTCATTCAAATATTCATGATTAATTCAATTCATCATGATTCATTCCTTGCTTATCCCCATAAAAAATGCAAATTTTTTCAAGTATCGCGAAAAAACTCTGTTAATTCGTCAAATATCGCGATAAGACCCTGCAAATTTTGTCTTATATCGCGATAAAACCCTCCAAACCTCGTTACAAACTATAAAAAAGTATTTAAAAAATCGCGAAAAAAAGCTGCATGAATTCAAATTTTATTTTATCGTAAAAAATATACATAATATACTAAATTTAAAATTGGATTTATATTACAAATGTTAAAAAAAAACGTGAAATAACATTGAATATAACGCAATTTTTAACATTTTGATGTATTTTCGTAAGTGCGGCGCATACGGCGGTGCGGCGCTTCTAATGAATATGTTTTATTTTAATGCATTTTCGGAGGTGCGGCGCTTACGGTGTGTGCGGCGCATACGCCCGAAAATACGGTATATGTTTTACTACGATTTTTTCAACTTTTTTACTACTTGTTTTAAAAAATCATTTTTTAATCCAAATTTGTAAATTTTCTCTATTGTTTATATTCGTAAAGTAACGCGAATTATAGAAAATTGCAGATTATGGGTGCGCCGATAATCGATCCTTGACTATATTTATATTTTTATTAATATTCTACTAATTATTTAATTTTTCGTTACTTAATATAAAAATTATGTCAATCTGTGTAATTTGGCTATTAGTTTGGCGATTTGTATAATTTAGCAAAATTGGTTGACAGGATAACCAAGTAGTACCATATATATATATAAGATGCTATTGGCAAGATATGTACCTGGCTATTGCAAAAGCAGTCAGTTTTTTTATCAGTACAGCCACAGTATTTATTTCAAACCCATTGAACATTATGAGTAAATTGGAATTTAAAAATTTTCAGTAATTTAAAGCAGTTGCACTTAAGTTATTTTTTTTAATATTTTAGGTAAATTTTGATAAAATTTATGAGGCTTTCTAATATGTAAGTAAATTTAAAAAAAAATTACATAGGTACATAAAATAACATATCAATAGGTATATAGGTGTGAGAACAATTACAAAAAAAAAAAAAAAAAAAAAAAAAATATTTACTTTCAATTGAGGTGAATTGAGCAAAATTTTTCTTATCATGGCAATACAAAGTTTTAAAATAAAATATTTAAGAAAAATTCAAAGCAATTTGCTACTTCCAGCCTAAAATATGAACAATAAACATTAAAATATTTAAAATAAATAAACAAATAAAATTACCTGCTAGGAAAAGCATATTAATAATGCTTCAAATGATATAAAAACATCGTCAAATACGAAAGCAGTAAAATATAAAATATCTTGCTTAAACGATCAAATTTTGAGATATTAATGAAGAATAACCGAACCTTAGTAATAATTTATTTAACTAAAAAGATTGGATTAATAAATTTCTGTTTTTAAGACTATCTAATACTGTAATCTGAGGAATAAACAAGACGCCAAAATATTGAAAGAACAATGAATGAATCAAGGATCTTCTATTGAATGAACCATGTAATTTAAGTTTGATTCATTGTTAAAATTTATTTTCCTTTTTCTCTTTATTAATTTTTTGATAATTTTTTATATACATCTCAATCGTGGATTGACTACTATTATTTATTTATTAAAGGTAAGAATTCATTCTTAGCAACTCCGTCAGTTGAACTTTCTTTTGCAACAGATTTATTGATTTGATTCATTCTAAGTAAGCCACGGTGACTCATTCAAGGCGTTGGCGTCTCTTTGCTTTTATGTGAACCTCGACGACATGATTGCCGATCCAGTGGCGTGGTCGGTAGCGTGAGCTCCTCCCACACCGCTGGACCCTGGTTCGAGTCCAGCTAGCGGCATGGGTGTGCGGGTGTTGTCCCTGTGATGTGTATTTAAAAAATGTATGTACTGGATTTCTTGTAATAATAAAGTGTTCTGTATTTGTTTCTGTGGTTTATGGATCATTCGAGGTAACAGCCATTTGTAGCTATAGACCTCAAAACATTGTTCACTCAAAACTCAAACTCAAAGATGACATGATAGTTCTCTGCTAATAGTCGGCTAATTTATGAAATATAATGAATGACCTATAGCGATATAACGTAAGAGCGTTTTTAGAATTTAATGACCTACGTCTTCACTAAAATAAATTAATGGTAAGATGTGTTTCTTTTGCTTACTCTTCTACCAAAGATTCTGTATTTTGTAATAAAAATGTTCTAAACTGTTAATAATTATTAACTGGTGAAAACTATTAATTTTAGTTCAGATTTGTACGGGAACATCTAGTCAACGGTTCTGCATGAAAATAAATCTAGAATTATATTTATTATAATTTGTTTTCTGAGGTGGGGATAATTTAGGGTATGGTTAGACTTAGTCTTAGTATTGTATGATAGGCACAATTTTTATTTCTGAAATAACTTTAGTAGATGTCTTATGCTATATATATTTATAATTAAATAATAAAAAATATATATGTGGATATAACACTAGGAAGTGTTATTTTAACATCGTGAAACAATATATTTTACTTTATATTTTCTAAATGTAGCTAAGAAAGAGAAGAATGGTTTTTAAAAAAGTTTTATTATTGTCAATAACAAAAATAAAACTAGAAAAAAAGTCAAAACATCCAAAATGCATTGTAATTATGAAAATAGATAAGATAAGAGTCTATTTTAAAGAAATAAAGCATGGTTCATGAATGGAAGTTAAGTACTGTCAAAATAGTTGGACATTATTTCTTTAATTTAAATAACATATTAAAAAAAATATTTTTGTGCATTTTTAGAGTCATGGGAAACAAAGTAAACATCCCCTACATACTCCTCAAAAAACTATCATTGAGGAAAGTTACTCACACTGAACGATTGAAAATAAAATCTACTTTTAAATGTTGTATATGAATTTGCTCAGGGGGCCATCTAGAAATTAAACAAATCCTAACTTTTTTTCTACTGCAATACCCAATTCTGGAAGCATAAATGAACTTTACATCTTTCTATTAGTCTAAAAAACAAATTTTTGTATAACTTTCTGAGAAATTAGTTATTTTATAACTAGCATATTTTAGGAGCTGTATCCAAACTGAATATCAGTACTCGATTATTGACCAAGAGAGCCCTCTTCTTGATTAAGGCACATTTTTCACCATTGAAGACTGCTAAATTAAATGAAAGTTTAGGAAAGAAGTTTCAACATATTTAGTCACTTCTATCATAGAGAACCCCTTAAGACCTCTGACCCTGACCGGGGAAACACTCACAAGCTAATGTTATTCCTATGTTGAGGTATTTATCTAATAACTCTTTCGCATTTGGACATTTTTAAATCTTTTTTTCATTGGATAGTCTGAAATCTCTCTCAAGATCACTCCTTGATTACTTTTTCAATTTCCATCACAGGTTTTTTTTTTTTTTTTTTGAAAGTGAAAGTAACTTTTGAAAGTAACCTCTTAAAACACCATTTTGCTGTTTTAAGCAAAATTTGAAAACTACTTTGAAGAAATTTTAAAATTTTGGATTTCCATAGGTCCATAGGTAGTTCAATAGGTCTTATAAATCTAAATCCTTAAAAAATTTTGTAGATTACAATTCATAATTTTTTTAAATATTAATTTCAAAATTCATAAAATTATAAAAAATGCAAGTGCAACATATTTATGTTTTAATGTTTGAGTGTTAGTTGTAGGTAAAAAAATTAGCAATTTAGGAGTATAATTTCACGAGATATTAATAAAAATATCATTTAACATTAGAAACCCTAAATTTTGAATATTTGTAGTTCAAAGACTTATTATTCAAATGACTTTTTGAAATTTGGTGTCTAGTTCTAGTTTGAATCATAGATTTGAAATATCTTGATAAAATTTTGTATTGCCATTGAAAAAAAAAATAAGTTTGGGTTAATTTTAACAGGTAGATCCCCCCCCCCCTGTAAGAAAATTTGGTGTTATTTTGATATTGGTTACTATGTTATCCCATCGACTAATTTCACCAAGCTGTACAAATCACCAAACTATACATATTGACATAATTTTTATTTTAAATAACATTAGAACAAACAAGAATAGTAAAATTCTAATAAAAATACAAATAAAAAGTCCAAATAAAAATCATTTAATGACTTTTAAACATGTGTATTGTATTTAATATCATTAAATATGAAATTTAAGATCATCCATTATTGGCATTATATATTATAATTTAGTGACAGTATTTTGGTCAACAAAATAACCAAGTAGTATTTTAATTTTTCTATACATCATTTAAAAGTAGACTTTTTTGTACAATAATTTTCCTCTGTGATAATTTGTTCAAGAGTTAATATCAGATGTTTATTTTTTCTTCCATGATTGTATTTTTAAATATAATTAAGATACATTTATTTCATTATGTATTTATTTCTAAAACTGTATTTTAATATGCACTAATTTTAGAAATTCCCCCCACTTTAACCATCATTGAGTAAAGTGGGGCTATCAAAACATGGTCTTTTAAATGTATTACTATGTAAAAACAATCTAACAAAATTGAATGGTTTTGCTTTATGTTTGATCTGTAGGAATAAAATGTTATATAAAATGCATCAAAAGTTTATAAGTAAAATGTCAATGACAGACAGGCACAGAAAAGATCTTTTAATAGTTCCATTAAAAAAAAAATAGTACAGGTAACAACAAAGGATTTCATCTGACTGTTTTTGTATTTATTTCTCTTATTATTTAATTATTCCCCATTTGCTGGTATAACTTAGTATGTAAATGTATATTAAATAGGTACATGTGTATAAATATACTGTATACTTTAATATATTTTTTATTTTATGTCTTTCATATTTTATATATTTATTATGCATGCCAAATTAAAACACAAAATTATATTACAAATAGTTAGATATTACATCTACAAAAAATATCTCTGAAAAAAAGGGCAGAAAATTATAAATTAGAATTATTATTACGAAAAATAATTATTACGAAAATATGTATGCAAAGTTATGATTTATCAACTAGGAGCATCAAGTAATAAAATAATCAATCAAATGCTGAAGAAGGCAAAAACCATATTGAAACATTTATCGGCAAAAATAAGCGGAACAGGGTATGGAACTCTTCCACAGTTACACTGCTCTAATAGTATAATAGTTTAATCTCATGCAAAAGTATAAGAATAAAAAATTAGGGCATTTAAGTATGTCATATACTAAAACATAAAATAGTTGTATGTAGCTTTCTTTTTGTATAATGTTATATTAGAATTAAAAATGTATTTTCACTAATTTATATTTTAAAAAGACAATACAAATGCAATTAATACTAAATTTGATTTAATGTAAGTAAAGCTGTAAATGTAATCACGTGCAATGAACTATTTTATTACTTTCACTACGAAATTATGGTATAATTTATTATTAATTTTTAAAAATCTTCAAATATAAGTATATATTTAATAAGTTTCAAAAGTGTAATATCCAGTATTTTTGTTTGTGTCACGTGTAAAATAACTCTCTCGTAAGTTTTAACTGGGAAACAGTTTATAAAAGAAGAATAAGATCCCTCTGCAATACTATTTTCTTTTAATTTTATCTTAACCTCCCCCCATTATTTAAAAAAATACTTATTATATGATTTATAGTTGTATTCCTAACAAAAATGCATATTTTCATACCTAGAATCGACTATAAGAAGCTTTAAACATGCTAAAGAAAGCAAATAGATATTGTTATTTTCTGTAGTGTAGCCAGGATTACTTTTTGGGAAGGATCCAGAATTTTCATTCATATTTTATATATTCAGTAAAACCTGTCAAAATGAAATTATTTGTACTTTTTTCTATCTTCAATAGAAGAAAGTATTGTAATTGAAATTTTTCCGATGAAATTACATGTTTTAAGTGTCAGAGATTCCAAAAAAACACATTTTTACAAAATGTCTGTTTGTCCGTGTGTCTGTATGTTGCCATTCTAACATAAAAAAGTGTATGAAGATATGCATATAATTGAACCAAATCTTTTGTGAATGTTTTTGGTTGTAGCAAGCAAGTCTTCCATCACTTTTGAAATATTCCATCAAAAAAGAGCGCTGCAATAGCGATTTTTGTGCCATTTTCAATATTTTACCGAATACAAGTGTTTGAATTTATGCATAGAATTGAACCAAATTTTTTGTGTAAGTGTCTGGATATGGTTAGTTGGTCCTCCCTGAATTTTAAAAACATCCGTCCCTCAACAATACTGATTTTTGTACCATTTTTAATGTTGTACCATGTAAAAGTGTACGAAGTTATGTATAGAATTGAACCAAATTTTTTGAGCAAGTTTTTGGGTATGGCTAGTTGGTCCTTCTTGAAATTGAAATAAATCTGCCTGAAGGAGGCGTTGTAACAGCGATTTTTGTGCCAATTTCAATGTTGTACCACCTAAAAATATATGAAATTTGCGTGGAATTTAACCAATTATTTTGTATAAGAGTTTGACTATGGTCAGCAGACTTTCCCAGTTTTTGAAAAAAATCGCCTGAAGAGGGCGCTATAATCGCAATGTTTGTGTCATTTTCACTTTTTCTAGCATCAAAAAGTGTATAAAGTTATATACAAAATTGAACCAATTGTTTGTCTATGCTTATGGCTATGGCCGACAGATCTTCCTTGGATTTGGAAGAATTCCGTGGGAAAGGAGCATTGAGATAGCGTAGTGCTTTTTGTATAATTTTCTCGATTCTTTGTCGTTCTGTTGCCTATGGGCTCATGCAGAGATGGGAAATCACGCCCTGCTAAGTCGGCTATTTGCAAAGAGCTGAAGATAACAGAAAAAGGGAAAACTATTGAATTTAATAAATATCATGATTCACATTGACTCATTTTTTACTCCGAATTATTGATTGAAGCAGAAATTTCATATAAAAATCAGCAGAATACATTGTAATAGTTTTAAAGGACACAGTTAAAATGGAACATGTTTATGTTGAAAATTTATCTAAAAGAGGAAAAATTCATAGCCTTGGCAAAAGATACAATTTTAAATTGCATCCTTTAAGATAATACCATTTAACACTTCTCTAAAAAGGAATTTTTCATGGGTTCTTTGTGATTTTGTCTTTGTACTTTTGAGCATTGTTGAATGCATGATTCAGAAACTCAGATATCCGTTGGAGTTGAGGGCATCCACAGCATCACTTGGCTATGTTACTGATTACATTATTTAATTGCAGTGTAAAATATATTAAATCATACAGAATGTTTAGCAATAAGCATTAACATTAGATAAAAAAAGTCTGAATACTGGGGAATTTTTTACTAAACACATTTCAAAGTTCCATCACCACAAAAATTATTTAATTTCTTTCTAATCTTGGTTATTCTGTAAATTAATATCATCGTTCCTTTAGATGATATTGAGTTACAGAATTTTCTCCTTAAATTTATTTTATATTTTATTTATAATAATTTATTTTTAAATTGTTGCTATTTTTTTATTTATAATTTAATCTTTATGCTGTTAGAAAAGGCATCTGAAACGCCTTTGATTCGGCTAACTTCATATAATTAAGAGTCTATTGTAGTTTTTAATACTGTGGTAGAAATTTTATTACAATTTAATTTCTACCTTGATTTTAAATTCTCGTGATAAATTTATTTTATTTTGTTTCTTTTTTAAATGAAATGTAAAAACTGATATTAATTAATTTTATTTTGTTGCAGATGCATAAAACTGTCAATCTAACACATCACATTATTCAAAATATCTTCAATGTGTGAAACAAATTCACCAGAATATTTTTGAAAAAAAGTTTCTAATTCACAACAAGGATAATCTTTTATTTGTGAGTTATGCAGGAATTTCTCCCAAAACAGTCTTTTTTGTGTGAGGTATGCAACAAAAAATTCTTTCACAAGGGCAATTTTTTCAGCCATCTGTTAACTCATACTGGTGAGAAACCGTTTGTCTGTGATATATGCAACAAGAAATTCTCTCGAAAGGATGTTTTAAAGAGGCATCTGTTAATTCATACTCATGAGAAATCTTTTGTATGTGAGACATGCAACGAGAAATTCTCTCAAGAAGGTAATTTAAGCAGACATCTGTTAACTCATACTGGTGAGAAACCGTTTGTATGTGATATATGCAAGAAGAAATTCTCTCAAAAGGGCCATTTAAGCAGCCATCTGTTAACTCATACTGGTGAACAACCGTTTATGTGTGATATATGCAATAAGAAATTCTCTCGAAAGGATCTTTTAAGGAAGCATTTGTTAATTCATACTGGTGAGAAATCGTTTCTGTGTGAGATATGCAACAGTAAATTCGCTCAAAAGAGCCATTTAAGCAGCCACCTGTTAAGTCATACTGGTGAGAAATCTTCTGTATGTGAAGTATGCAATAAGAAATTCTCTCGAAATAGCAATTTACGCATACATCTGTTAATTCACACTGGTGAGAAATCTTTTGTATGCGACATACGCAATAAGCATTTCGCTCGAAAGAGTGATTTAACGAAGCATCTGTTAACTCATACTGGTGCATGCACGTAATCAGGGGGAGTGCCCGGGCAGTCTTGCGAATATTCCAGAAAAAAAAATATTTTTTCCCACTTATTACAATGTGCAAAAGAGAGACCATTAAAAATTTGCCTATTTGAACCAGTAAATGAACATATCAAGAGTTTTATCGTGAGCCCTGCTAAACTCAATTTTATTTTTCTGATGCTTTACATGATCTGAAAAACAGTACATATCTCGTTTTTGTATACTTATAAGCTTGTAAAATTTTATAATGATTGATAATACTTATGTTAAAAAGGCTTTTGATAAACCTGATTACTCTGAATAAAGTTCTTTAATGGTAAAATTGATTTTCTTATAAATATCTAAGTTGAAAATACTAGATTTGAAAAGCGTATTAAATTAACTCACTGACATCCTCGTAATATTTTTAAAAAATATGTGTTACTGTGTTTGATACACTGGTTGTTATTTGAAAAGTTACAGCAGTCTGATGATATTTGAAATACAAGTAAAGATTGGTAATAGTGTTTTGAAATTATGTTTTTCTCATCAGGATTATATTAAAAGAAAATACCCTAATTTAATTGTTATGTCATTACTGATATTTGTAGTATTCTTTTAAATTACTTAATTTCAAGATCGCCAATTCTGATTGTTATTTCATAAAGGTGTGATTTTTAACTATCATAAATATTGAAAAAAAAACATTGAAACCTCAGCCAATTCAATTTATGAAACTTTCTGTAATACTTAGTTAATGTTTATCATTTCGATATAGTTCATGCCCATCTGATTATGACTAAACTGTTTTGAATTACACAGACTACCATGTAATTGATGACTTAGGTTTACTATGTCACATTCGTTATTGAAAATAAATTATGTACAGTCAATCAGGGTAACTTTGCATCACCTTTACGAAACTTTGATCCATTCTACCATGGTTGAACATTGACGAATTACTTCCAATGAGCTGCCACAGTCACACTTGTACATCTATCTGTATTTTGAAGTCAAAACTTTATCGTTAACTCAAGTAACCTACCAAATTTAATCTTTTTTCTCTTTTTGATCAAAATTACCCTGATAGGTCAAAGTTACTCTGATTGACTGTAGCATTTGTAGTTCATTCAGTGGGACGCTCAAAATAATTTCAATTTATATTGTAGTCAATGACAAAAATTGTTTGCGGTTAATTTTAAACTTTGTAAGTTAAAAGTGAATGATACAAATACGAAAAAAAGAAACTAAATAAATGAAACATGACTGCAATATCATCTGCCTATTTACATATTAGGAAAGGATTGATACAGACAAAGATCTTTCATCTGCACTATTTGGGACAAAAGATTATTCAAGTTAGAGAATATTGCGGATTACAGAGTATTGTACGGTTTTGATTTTTCTAGAAAACATTTTAATAACATAATCAGTATAATATAAATATGAAAATTAATAATTTAATATATTATCTCATAAAAGCTCACTTATAAAAAAAATTACATTTAAAAAATAATTTATACACTGAAATAACATATGAAAATTAAGTTTTTTATTTCGCGATAGACTGCTAAAATCTGCGAAATTTTTCCGTCAGATGTCCGTCATTTCTCGAAAGGCGCAATAAATTTCAGTAACAGACTGACTAAATTCGCTATGTGATTCCATGATCTTACAAAATTCGCTGTACATTTCAATGCTTTTTTGACAAAATTTGGAATATTTTTCTTTGATTCTTTTGTATTTTTTCAAAAATCGTTTCACGGAAATTTCTGATTTTTTTTTTCAAAGATCGTTTGACGAAATTTGCGAGTTGTTTTTCGTGATCAATTGCGAAAATTCGCGTTCTTTCCTGCAATCGATTCACTCTTTTTTTTCAACAATCATTTAATGAATATCACATTTTTACCAGAGATCGATTGATGAAATTAGCATTTTTTTACTGCAGTCATTTGTCGAAGTTCTCAAAATTTTTCAGAGATAAGCTGACAAAAAATGTTATTTAATTCTGTGATCTTTTGACAAATTTTGCAGTATTTTTCCTTCGCTGTTTACAGAAATTCGCTTTTTTCTGTCACTACTTGCCGAAAGCAAGGTATTTTTCAACAACATATTGACATAATTCGTTCTTTTTCCGTTAGCTTCACGATTGCTTGTCAAAAATCATGTTTTTTTTTCCCTTCGATTGACGAAATTCGTGATCATTTGTCAAAGATTGTAATGTTTTTACAGATAGATTGGCCAATTCCCAACTTTTACTGCTGCTATGCAATGCTGATTATAGAAAATTGTGGATAATGGGTGCGGGATTATCAATATTTGAGAAACATAGAGCATAAATACATTTCCTAAACATAGATAAATTTAAGATGCTTGTTAATCTCCCCTTCCACCTACCTCCCTTGTCAGTAATGTCGTTAGTACTGTTGCCATTATAGATTTTGTCATAAGTGTCCAATTTGGTGTTTAAGGTACCATACTTAAACGAAGTTAAAACGGAAACATTATAAGATCACTCCTCGGTCCGTCTGTCCGCCACACTCATTTTGCTCATAAACTATAAAACATGGGAAGTTCAAATTGAGGGAAGTAATCAAGACTATTGACCCGCATATTTGCAAATTATTAAACATTTACAAATATTTTTTGAAGGGAGGGGTAGGGGGCTAATTAAGTTACTTGAAGAAAAAAAAAGGGTAAACTGAGTTTTAACCCACTTCTTGGCGACGTGTTTTCTACCGCGCGATAACTACGCCGCGTCTTGCTTACCTTTACTTTTAGCTATCGCTCTCTTCGGCAACCCTCGGAGCAAAATAGCGATTTTTCTCTCCTCCGTTTGCCGGAGCTAGCGCATGCTCTGTTCATTCGTTCTTTTTTAGCTTTCTTATTGGACAAGAAAGGAGAAACATTTGAAAGTTTGAAGTCCCGCGCCTTGAAATTAATTAAATTTCTTGTGTCTCATTAGAGGCCGTTGGATTTCGAAGAGTAACAACGAGTGAGTAAACTTTATTGGGGGGAAGATACGAGTGATTTTTTTAATTAGAAACTAGCACTGGGCCGATGTAGGAATTTCTTAAATCGATTTATCACCCATCCTACATCGCGATTTAGGGCTAAATCGCGATTTAGCGATTTTACCTTTAGACTATGAAAACCAGTTTTTTTTTAATTTATAGAGACAAAATACAGTATTTATTAACCCCCCCCCCTTTATCCTTTCTTGTGCTATATAGTATACAGTTATTTCGCATCATTAAATAGTATATCTTGGGGGAAAAATAATCCAAGAGCTGAGCATGCAACAGAAATTGAATATTGAAGATCTTGAAATTCATTTGCATCCAGTGTGAAAAAAGAAATAAATTATTTGAAATGCATGTGGGATCAAAGCTGATGAATATATTTTCCAGAATAAAGCTATATTTCTTGAAAAAAAAATCAAACTGAATATACTAAAAACACATGGCAAAAAACCCCCGCAATATTGAAAATACAAAAATGTCATCAAAATCTGCTTTCATCCAATAGAAAAAAGAATTAACCAGTTCTCTAATTAGGTGTAATCAATGTAGATATGCATATTTTGATGAAAAAAACTGTATTTCACTTGGCAATCAATAATTATTATTTTAAGTCGTCACTTGGAGAGTGATGACTAGAGTGGCGATAGATGACCAGCAAATTACTTGAAATGCATGTGGAATCAAAGCTGATAAATATATTTTGCCAAAATAAAACTGTATTTCTTAAAAAAGTAATCCAAGTGAACACGATAAAAGAACTCGGCAAAAAACCAAAATATTGAAAATACAGCTATGTCATTGAAATCTGTTTGCATCCAGTAGGAAAAAGAAATAACCACTTTTTTAATTAGATGTAATCAATGTAAAGATGCATGTTTCCATGAAAAAAACTGCATTTCACTTGGCGATTGAAAATAGATTTTTTAATCGCTACTTGGTGAGTGACGACTAAGGTGGCGATCGATGTCCAATAAATTTACTTGAAATGCATGTGAAATCAAACCTGATGAATTAATATATTTTCCAAAATAAAACTTTTATTTCTTGGAAAAATAATTCCAACTGACCACACTAAAAGAACATGACAAAAAACGAAAATATTGAAAACCCAGCAGCAAAATTTTTTTCTGCAGTCTGCAACACAAGTAAAAACTTAAAAAACAGTCTGCAGACCAATCCCTCACATTATATTATATGCACTCAAACCTCCTAAGTATTTGTGATAGACAAAAGAAAAGTATATTTTTAAAAGAAGCTGTCTTTGTTCTCAGAATTTTTAACACCTCATACATTGTCCAAAGGAGGGGGGGGGGAGTCCCCTTTGACGAAACCTGCTGTTTTTTTTTCGCGATCTCTTGAAGAAATTTGCCGTTTTTTTCGCGATCTCCTGAAGAAAATTGCTGTTTTTTCGCGATCTCCTGAAGAAAATTGCTGTTTTTTCGCGATCTCCTGAAGAAATTTGCCGTTTTTTCGCGACCTTTTGAAGAAATTTGCCGTTTTTTCGTGATTTTTTTTACGAAATTTGCAGTTTTTTGGATTTTTTTAACGAAAATTTCCGTCTTCTCGTAATTTTTTGAAGAAATTTGCCGTTTTTCGCGATTTTTTGAAGAAATTCGCCGTTATTCCGTGATCTTTTACGAAATTGCCGTTTTTTCGCGATCTTTTGAAGAAATTGGCCGTTTTTTCGTGATTTTTTAAAGAAATTTGTCGTTTTTCGTGATTTTTTGTCAAAATTAGCCTTTTTTTTGTAATTTATTCATAAAATTTGTCGTTTTTTTCTTGATTTTTTGACAAAAACTGCCGTTTTTCGTGATCTTTTGAAGAAGTTTGCCTTTTTTGCGATGTTTTGAAGAAACTTGCCGCTTTTTTCGTGATCTTTTGAAGAAATTTGCCTTTTTTCGTGATTTTTTGACGAAATTTACCGTTTTTTCACGATCTTTGAACGAAATTCTCGTGTTTTTCGCAATATATGACGAAATTGATTTTTTCTCGAGGACTATCGAAATTCGCGATGCATTTTATGTCCGAAATTTTGGATTTAGGACAGAATTTTTTTAATTTTTGCTAAATTTTTAAAAGTTAAAAAATAGTTTGTCGCAGCGTTGCGCCGATTCTGCTCCCGGGATTGAAAATACAGCTAAATTATTGAAATCTGTTTGCATCCAGTAGGGAAAAGAAATAACCACTTTTCTAATCAAATGTAATCAATGTAGAGATGCGTATTTCCATGAAAAAATCTGCATTTCACTTGGCGATCGAAAAAAAAAAATATCGCCAGTTTTATATCTTTAATTACCGCATGGCAAGTGTCGGCCGCTAATTTTTATTGTATTAAATCAAATCCTGCTACGTCGATTTAACACATAGGGGGCGCTATGGACGGCTCAGCCCCCCCCTAAAATATTTTGACCGTCCCCCCTGAAAAAGATTCCAAGGTCACTCAATGAATCTGTTCCGAAAATCTAATTTAGTTTTGAGACCCTTTCACAGTTTTGCAGAATTACTAAATTGTATCTAAAATAAGCGTTTCAGCACTCCCTCATCCTATTTGTACATATGAAGCTAACATGATGTTTAATTTTTCACCAGTTATAGACTCAAAATTTTCATCATCATGTACTTTTTTAGCATAAAATGAAGTTATTACAACAGTTTAATGAGAAACATAGTATCAACAATGGGAATATGCACTAATTTTACTTTCTGTGTCAAAGAAAGATAAAAAACAAATAAGCACCCCCTACATTTTCTCGAGCCCCCCCCACCCCCCCACCCCAACCCCACCCCGCAACGTATTATTCACTTCTAGATACGGTCCTGTCCTGACCTGCTAAATCGATTTAACACAAACTTGCTCTCTTTTCCCTAAATCGTATTTTTCTTACATAGCCTTTTTCCTAAATCGGAAAGCATTGAGGCAAGGCTACATCGTTTCGCTACATCGCGATTTAAGAACTGGCTAAATCGCGACGTCCGATGTATCTATTGAAAACCAATAGTTAAATCGGATTTCCGATGTAAGCGTTAAATCAAGGCTACATCGTTTCGCTACATCGCGACGTTCGATGTATCTATTCAAGACCAATAGTTAAATCGGATTTCCGATGTAAGCGTTAAGACGATTTAAGGCTCAGACCTGCAAATTTGAATTTTAACTTTAAACTTGCTACTCCCCCCCCCCTCCCCCAGGCATAAATAGTGAATTAATAATAAAAAAAAAATGTTTTTTGGATTTTAATTAATAAATAAACGCAATGTTGAATTCAGACACTTTTCTCCGGGAGGTATTTCTGTGGCTCCGAGGGGGGGGGGGAATTGCATATTTTCACCATTAAAAACATAGAATTTCCGGGGGAGGGACCCCCTTAATAAATGTGTTAGTAATACATTGCACACATCACATGCAGTTGACATCTATGCTAGCAGTAGCGTATGTAGACTTATCATTTCAGAGGGGGCTGAGATACAGCATATATTTCTGAGAGGGTAGCGCCGTGCAGAAGGGCGGGGGGGTGGGGAGGGGGACGAAGGGAGCGGTCGCCCCGGCGCAGGAATTTAGGAGGCGCCAAATTTATACTACCAACGTAATACAGTTGGCATCTATACTGGTGAGTGTATTTCGCATCATTAAACAGTATTACCTTGGGGAAAAAATAATCAAAGAGCTGAACATGCAACTGAAATCGAAAATTGAAGGTACTGAAATGCCCTTGAAATCCATTTGCATCCAGCGTGAAAAAAGGAATAAGTTATTTGAAATGCACGTAGAATCAAAGCTGATAAATATATTTTCCAGAATAAAGCTATATTTCTTGAAAAAATAATCAAACTGAATATACTAAAAGCACATGGCAAAAAACCCACGCAATATTGAAAATACAAAAACGTTATCGAGATCTGCTTGCATCCAATAGAAAAAAGAATTAACCAGTTCTCTAATTAGACGTAATCAATGTAGATATGCATATTTTGATGAAAAAAACTGTATTTCACTTGGCGATCAGTAATTATTATTTTAAGTCGCCACTTGGCGAGTGATGACTAGAGTGGCGATCGATGACCAATAAATTACTTGAAATGCATATGGAATCAAATCTGATGAATATATTTTGCAAAATAAAAGTGTATTTCTTGAAAAAAACATCCAACTGAAATAGATAAAAGAATGCGGCAAAGAAAACGAAATATTGAAAATACAGCCATGTCATTGAAATCTGTTTGCATCCAGTAGGAAAAAGAAATAACCACTTTTCTAATTAGATGTAATTAATGTAGAGATGCATATTTCCATGAAAAAAAACTGCATTTCACTTGGCGATTGAAAATAGATCTATTAAATCGCCACTTGGCGAGCGACGACTAGGATGGTGATCGATAGCCAACAAATTACTTGAAATGTGTGTGGAATCAATGCCGATGAATATATTTTTGCAAAATGAAACTGCATTTCTCGAAAAAATAATCAAACTGAACACAGTAAAAGAACTCTGCAAAAAACCAAAATATTGAAAATACAGCTATGTCATTGAAATCTTTTTGCATCCAGTAGGAAAAAGAAGAAAACACTTTTCTAATTAGATGTAATCAATGTACAGATCCATACTTCTATGAGAAAAACAGCATTTCACTGGGCGACCGAAAATGGATTTTTTTAACCGCCACTTGGCAAATGACGACAAGGGTGGCAAACGAAGGAAATTTTTTAATTGCCACTTTTACATTTTTAATATCCACATGGCAAGTGACCACTGCTAATTTTAAATCAAATCCTACTATATCAATTTAACACCAGCTTTCAATGTTTTTCCTAAATAGTCTTTTTCTTAAATCGCCTTTTTCTTAAATCGAAAACACTGAGGTTTGTGATGTGTGTTTAAATCGGATCCTCTAAATCGATTTAACACCAACTTGCTCTGTTTTCCCTAAATCATATTTTTCTTACATCACCTTTTTTCTAAATCGGAAAGCATTGAGGCTTGCAAAGTTTGCTTAAATCGATTTAACACTAGTTTGACATGCAAGCAGTATATACAACAAAGTAGATAACTCAATTTTCTGATGTTAACTCTGAATCATTATTTGAAATCGATTTAAAACCAATGGCTAAATCACGATTTAAGACTGACTAAATTGCGATGTAAGGCAATGGTTAAATCACGATGTAAGGCGATGGCTAAATCGCGATGTATGACAATGGCTAAATCGCGATTTCCGATGTATCGATTTAAGAAACTGACTAAATCGCGATTTCCGATGTAAGCTTTAAATCGATTTAAGAGATAAATCGATTTAAGGCCCAGGCCTATTAGAAACCTTTGTTTTGTATTTAAAAGGAAGGATTTTCTACATTTCTATTGTTTTTTGAATGTAGAGACCCTACTTTGTAGTTAAAAGTAAGATTTTAGGCCTTGCTTTAGTATTTTAGATGTTTTGAATCTTAATGTTATTTAGTTTTATATTAAATATAAAAGGAAAACATTATTTGACTTCAAAGCTTAGTATATTTCTTTAGAAAATCCATTTTTAATTTCTTTTTTATTTAAAAAAAGGCTGGTTTTGTTTTTAAAAGAAGGTATGTACACAATTTCTTTGCTTCTTGAACGGAATTATTTTGCATGTTTTGATGTTATACATGTTTTAAGGAAATTTATAGCCGGGGGGATTCAGGGGAGGGCGGAGCCCCCTGAGAAAGAATTTTTTTTTAAAAAAAGCTTTGTATTGTGTAGTGTCTCCTGGACTTAAACCCCGCTCCTGGAAACAAAACGCAAAAGCACGTTAACGTGGCGATATTTTGGAAGCGCGCCAAGAAAGGGGTTAAAACTCAGTCGCGCCAAAAAAAACCTTATCTGTTTATGTCATGTGGGGTATTGTGCAAAAGCTTTCATTACGTTGAACACAAAAAAACGTTTCTTTTGTTTTAGAATTATATTTTCAGAGATATCATTAAAAATGTGGTGCAAAAATATATTCCTCACATTAATTTCCGAATCTACTGAAATAAAAATTATGAAAAAAATTAGAGGTCGTAGACATTATTTAAACCTTGCAGGAAAACTATAGTGATTATCCTAGTCACATAGTTTCTAAGAAAAGAGCATTTTTCTGTTACAGACAAATTTTGATAGTATAGGCATTCAGCAAATGTGTTGAGGAGCGCTGTAGGTGCCTACAGTTACAAACTTATAAAAGAATTTTTTATAATGATTTTTGAAAAAAATCGTCGAAAATTAGGAGAGATGTTTATCTTTAAGCTATACGGACAGTTATAAATAATGACGAGGGTGGTGTACTCTGTGTACCATGGACTTTTAACCTCTTCAGTCCTGGAGTACCCATTTGGGTACATTAAAACAAAAGCCAAAATTACACCAAATTTTTTTTATAAATGCATGGATTTCTGCTAGCACTATTCAGATACATCACAATGCCCTATATTACCAATAAATGTGCTATATGTTTGAAGATGGAGGAACCATGTGACATTGAAAATGGAACATTTCCAAGATGGATGACATAAACAATTTTCCAACGACTTCACGTCAAAGTATGTGAATAATACAAATTTTTGAGTGAATTAAAAACAATATATTGCATTTTTTATAAACTATAATGTTTCAAGAATGATTTGGAGTTGTTTATATATGTTGTTCATATGTGCATGGATGTGAAAAACATCTGTAAATATGTTGTACCCATTTGGGTACAATGGGTCTTAACTATACATTTCCAGCTAAAGAAACTAATTTTCTGCGTAACTATTGTGTACATTTGGTTATTAAAAAAAAATTTTTAGGAACGAATAAATTATTTAATTTAGTCTTACAAAACAATCTAAAAGGACTTTTTTCATTTTTTAAAATAATATGAAGTAATATACTGAATTTACTGCTAAAATATGTCATAAATTTTAATAACTTTAAAAATTTTTAACACGTTTTGAAAGGTTGTATAGTTGTACAAGCCCGCATGTATTAGTCAAAAAAGTCTATAATAGATGATACTTTATTAGAAGATTATTGTTAAAAGGTATGTAGTATATGTATAGTGGTATGTGTAGTAGTATGTGTATATTATCTGTGGCTTCCAGTAATAATCAGGTAAGGCACATTTTTAATATTTTGAGTAATTAACGTTTAAAGTTTTTAAATGTATTTTTATCATTACTTTTATAAAATAGATTAGAGCTTAATAATTTTCATTACATTCAGTTAGGATATAAGATTTTCTCTTTTTTTGCCAAAGTAGTTATATAAAAATTTTTTTATTAATTGAGAACCAATAAAAAAAATTTCAATTTTTAAATGAAAATTTATAGTCGCCCAATGACAGGAAGTATTTAATTTTTTTTTCAGTAATATGGCAGATTAAAGCACTCTTTTAGTGCTACATTTTCTCAAATTATCTCATTTTTTTCAAAAATGTGCCATACCTGGTTATTACTGGAAGCCACAGATACATCATATACACAGATAGATGTATAGTAGCAAGATATGCATTACACATATTACAAGATGTGTATAATATTTTTGCGCAATACATAGTTTTAGGTAAAAAATCATTTAAGTTGTTTAAATTGATATAACTTTTAAACAATAAATAGTTTTATTTTTGTAAAACAAAATTGGTTTTATTTGTTTAAAAAATGACATTTTTACTCAATTGCGACCTGATGTACCCATATGGGTACATAAATTTTAACTATTTAAAAATTTTAAAAATATAAAACTAATTTTATTTTCTTTTTTCTAAACCTAAAAGCATCATAATTTGCTAATAAAATAATTTTTCTATGCAGCAGATTTTTCTCGGGACTGAAGAGGTTAAAGCCCGCATATAAACTTTTAATAATATATTTCAGTAATGCAATTCCCAGTAGCAGTACAAAAGCAGTAAACGTCAAATTGTTAAAAATAAACTAATATAACAAGAATTAACCCATTAATATCCAAATTATTTTCTTCGTTAAAATTTATAGTTTCTATTTCTTACCACATTTAAAAGAACAGTATTTTTATTTTATTTTATCAAGGAAATTGTCTTATGAAAGAGATTATATATTTATCTTCATATTTACTGAAGTCAAAGACGCTTTCTTGTCACTAAGTCTAGTTATCTACTGTCGTGGGCAAAAGTTTAAGACCACCCATAAAAATATTAGGATAATGAATCGAAATCTTTGTTCAAACGTCTTGCAATAGTGCTGAAAGTACTGTCGGTGCCATTTGCACCTAGAGTAACTTTAATCTTCTTGCAGGAAGCTGTTGGAGATCGCATTAACGTCCTTCGGATCACATGATAATTATGATCATAATGCTTTTCTTGGATGACCGCTTCTCTTCAGGTCAGTATACTTTCCTGAAATATAAAATTTACTGACAGTTTGATAAACATCAGTCTTGCTCAAATGTACCCACATAGCTATTTCGTGTTCAGAAAAAAAAAGCTTTATGCCGGACAAAAATTTCTGTCCTTTTTTGCTAATGAAAGGGACGCTTTTTTATTAATACAAGTATTAAAAAACAGCACCATCTAAGGTTAAATCCTCAAAACAGCTGGCAAGGAATGAGACACGGCTAGTTATTCATATCAGGAGAACAAGTCAAAGGCAATCGACTGATAAGAAAGCATGATATTCCATCTTAAGGGTGCTTTGTATTAAAATATCAAAATTCTTCTGCTGGGCTTAAACATTTGCACACGACTGCAAAAATATGCAGTGGGCGTTAATCAGGTTAATACTATTAGTCTAAGAGCTAGCAACGTTTACGTCACCTGATTTTATCAAGGCTCACTTTTTTATATGTTCTTCCCTTTTATGGTGTAGTACGTTTGCGGGCGGTCTAGCAATCCGGAAATGTTGCGTTTAACTGTGGCAGAAGGGCTTATGCAAGTGAAAAAACATTAAAATTACGTCATTTTAGCAGGATTATTGTTTGTAATATTTGTTTTTAAGATATACATACATTTTAACGTCTGAATTTAAAATATTCAATTAGGAAACACTAGACAGACTTTAATACAATTATTAAAAATATATACACAAACAATTAAAATGAGAACAAACGTTTCGCTATGCATCGCAAAGCCTCATCAGTATTCATATCAACTCACAACAAAAACAATGTGCATATACCGGACTCAGTCAAAGTTGAAGTAGAAGTTAATTATTTAAGAAAACAAAATATTCATTCGGAACAGGACTTGATTCGTTCAAGGTTAAGTGATGCAATTTAGTAAACCACGTCTCCATAAAAATTCTGTAGTGATAGTCAATGCAGTTACTTTTCAAAATAGAACAATCAGTGAAAGATGGAGTGTGATCTTTGTCAAGTGCATGTTGCACTAATCTGGAATTCAATCTACCTTTTTTAAAAGCACTGATATGTTCTTTAAGCCGTATTTCCAGGGAATACTGGAAATACGGCTTAAAGAACATATCAGTGCTTTTAAAAAAGGTAGATTGAATTCCAGATTAGTGCAACATGCACTTGACAAAGATCACACTCCATCTTTCACTGATTGTTCTATTTTGAAAAGTAACTGCATTGACTATCACTACAGAATTTTTATGGAGGCGTGGTTTACTAAATTGCATCACTTAACCTTGAACGAATCAAGTCCTGTTCCGAATGAATATTTTGTTTTCTTAAATAATTAACTTCTACTTCAACTTTGACTGAGTCCGGTATATGCACATTGTTTTTGTTGTGAGTTGATATGAATACTGATGAGGCTTTGCGATGCATAGCGAAACGTTTGTTCTCATTTTAATTGTTTGTGTATATATTTTTAATAATTGTATTAAAGTCTGTCTAGTGTTTCCTAATTGAATATTTGTTTTTACTAACTATTTGTGATCTTAATTCATTATCAGACGTTAGTGTCGCTTAGACCCTGCCAGATCCACATTTATCGATAACATATCACACTTTTGCTAGCAGACAACCTATAATCAATTTGCCAGATATAAATTCGGTTGCAAAGTTAATGTCAGACGGCTTTATATATGGCAACGAAGTGCCTGTTTCAAGAGTGGTTTATAGTTTAAAAGTTATAAGTCATCTTTACATCATTTTATCAAGCATAAAAATTACAAGATATTACTCTGACTAGCAGACAATCTATAATTAATTTGCCAGACACAAATTCGGTTGCAAAGTTAATGCCAGACGGCTTTAAATATGGCAACGAAAGTGCCTGTTTCAAGAGTGGTTTTTAGTTTAAAATTATAAGTAATCTTTATGTCATTTTATCAAGCATAAAAATTATAAGATATTACTCTTTGGCTATCAGACAATTTGTAATTAATTTGCCGCATACAAATTCGGTTGCAAAGTTAATGCCAGACGGTTTTAACTTATGACTTAAATCACTCTTGAAACAGGCATTCTTGTCGCCATATTTAAAGCCGTATGGCTTTAACTTTGCAACCGAATTTGTGTCTGGCAAATTAATTATAGGCTGTCCGCTAGCAAAAGAGTAATATCTTGTAATTTTATGCTTGATAAAATTATGTAAAGTAAAGTAATTGGGTAGGTGTACGCGACCAATACTGGTCATCACACCGTGCTCTGATCGGGGCCGTCACGGCGCTCAAGAGCCCCACTTTGGCCGTCTATCAATGATCGGGGCCGCCACGGCGCTCGAGAGCCCCCCTTTGGCCGTCTATCAGATGTGCACATTTGCTGAAGCTCACGGACCGTGAGAAACAAACTCCAAATCATCAGATCACTTCAACAAGGGGTCGCTACTTCCCCTAGAAAAACTAACGACGTTAGTTCTCATCGAGTTGAAATGGATCAACTTCAGCTTGAAAGTTCCTTACTTACACCCAGTCAACTTAGAACTTCCGCGGGGGATCTGAAATCTGGCCCTGCGTTTGTTCTTCTATCGCCTCACACTTGGCACAAACATCGCCACTGCCGCTCGTGCTCCTAGGATTGAGATGGAAGTTCCGGGTGCGTTATCAAGACTCTTCATGAGCAAGAGGGCCCGCCAAGCCCCGTCGACCCCACCCTCAACATGGGCTTTGTTCCTTGAAAAGAAAGACAACTCACACATTATTTCAAAACTCTCTTTATTAAAACTACATTACAGAGAACTGTTGATCGGGGTGGAACCGCGGGAGCGGCTTACATCTAGATTAAATGGTGTCTCCACACCGGTATGCGCATGTTAGACTAAATAGGAATGAAATGAATAATGAATGTAGTGAATACTATTTACATATATACAATAAGGTACTTGCCCTCTTTCGCCAACACATAAACCATTCCATTGAACACAGAACATCCCCAGAAAGACGACCTCCAACTATGAGATTCCTCCACGAGGGAATAGGTAGGCCTACCAGAGGTGAGGCTCTACCTCCTTCAAGAAAGCCTCGAGAGCCTTCCTGAGCTTTGGAACCACGAAGTAGTTCCGCACCGAGAGGATTGAGAGTCTCGGACAATGACGATCCCTCAGTGGCTGGGTTCCCACACACTCCAACAGGATGTGTTTACTGGATGCCGGAGCAGGAGATGAACAGAACGGGCACGAACGAGGCAAGGGCTTGATCCGGAAAAGTCTGTAGTAAGCTGGAAAAGGGCCGTGGCCATTAACCACCCAGTTTATAAGTGGAGATGTCCAGGCGCGTCTCTCTGAAACTTGCGGCAAGATTTCGAAGACGCTTCTGCCCAGAGCCTCGCCTTCCCACCAGTCTTGCCAGGTTCTCATGAATTCCTGGTTTCCATAGTGCTTAACAACACTCGGTGGAAGGCAAACATGGGTGTCGGTAACATCAAGTTCAGTTCCTGCTTTTGCTAGCCTATCTGCAGCTTCGTTACCCCTGACGCCAACGTGCGCCTTAATCCAAAACCACTTAATCTCCAGACCCTCCCTCAACTCGTTTATTTGTACCACAAGTGGATTCTGAGGATTTGCGAGCGAAAGCGCATACAGCGACGACATTGAGTCCGTATAGATTGAGAAGCTCTCGTACAGTGAACCACACAGCTCGATTGCCTTAATTATTGCAATGAGTTCCGCCTGAAAGACCGTGGCGTACGGTGGGAGGCTGTAGGACCTCTCCACCACCAGTGCCCCATTTTCATAGACTGCGAACCCCGAACCGACACCTGATTCGGTTTTGGACCCATCAGTGTACACCGATGTCCCCTGGTCCAGATCCTCACTTTGTGGAGAAGCTTCCCTCCAGTCGATGGACGGAGCCCTCGCCGGGTGGTATCTGAAATGTGACACTTTCCTTTCTACTTCATCTGCTCTAAAGTGAATTGGACCGTAATCCAAATCACAATCTAATCGTAGGATGCGAGCGAGAATGCACTCCTTCTCGCATTGTAGATCCAGTGGGAAGCACCCAGCCAGGACTTGTGTGGCTTCCGTGTTTGTAGTACGAAAGCACCTGGTTATTCACAGAAGGGCTGGTCTCTGCGCGGAGACCAGTTTCTTCCTCATGCGTTGTGTACCTGTCCACCAGAAACTACTTGCATACGTTGCTATCCTCTCGATTCCCAGTTTGTACAATCTCTTCAGAACACACCCGCTCAAGCCCCAATCCCTCTGAATGAGGTAGCGTAGGGATCTAGTGTAATTCGCAATCGTTGCCTTGATGTACGCCACATGTGCCATTCCATTGAGCTTAGCGTCTACCATGACACCGAGGTATCTGGCAGACTGAACTGACTGAACACTACGTCCCAAAAATCGTATACGTGGAGCAGTAGAGGGGTTCCTCTTCTGTCCCATCCGTCTCATCAGGCGGAAATAGATGGAAGTGGTTTTCTCCGGAGAGAAAGCGAGCCTGTGTGCTTCTGCCCATGCTGCAACTCTGTTTAATGCTTGTTCTGCTCTTCTTCCGCATTGGTATGCGTTCGGACCTTCAATGAGTAGTGCAAAGTCATCTGCATACGCAATCAGCCGCGCAAACCTCCCCAACTCCAGCTCGAGGAGTGAGTTTGCGACCAAGTTCCAGAAGAAAGGTCCGGAATTAGAACCCTGCGGGCATCCCACATTATACTCATGCAGCATGGAAAAGATTTCAGTTCGGTAAAGTACCTTCCTCTCGGACAGAAAACTCTTCACCAGTTGGAAAAGGTTACGAGGGCACCCCATTTTTGCTAATGCTTCAAAGATCGACGACCACCACAAGTTATTGAATGCTCCCCTTATGTCTAACATTATCATGCAACAATCATTATCTCTCCTATGACAGTCATCTACTGTCTTTCGCACTTCGTGAAGTGCGTTCTCTGTGCCTACACCAGGAGTAAACCCAAATTGGTTCTCGTGAAGAAAACCGAACTGTCTGGCATGGTAAGCTAACCTGTTAGTCACCAGCCTATCAAGGATCTTACTCCAAGCAGGCAACAAGCATATGGGCCTATACGAGCTGGCAGCCGAACGATCTCTCTCGCACTTGTTAAAAAGAACCAGTTCTGCCGTTTTCCACGACTCTGGGAAAACACCTTCCTGCAGGCATCGGTTCAAAATCCCTCTAAATAGGGGTTTGTTTGCCCTGAAGAGCATCTCGACTATCTCGAGAGGTAATCCATCCATTCCAGGTGCCTTACCTCTATTCAGAGACCTGAAGACCCCTTCAATCTCCTTGAGAGTGAATTCCGGGTCGTCGCCAGCGAGTTCGTGCATCAAGTCCTCCGTTTCGAACTGAACAGGGCGGTTGTTTTCACCTTTCACTACTGGGAAGTGATAATTCAACAGTTCTTTTATGGTTGAGGAGAAGTCCGCGGTTTTGTTACCCTTACGATCGATTACTGAACTGAGCTTGAGGCGGCCCGTAGACCGATCTCTGATCCAGTCGAAGTGTGGGCTAAAGGGATTATTCGGATTTATCTCCTCGAGAATTGACCGATAATGAACCCACTTGGCCCGACGGACCGATCTTCTAAATTTACTTTTGAGTTTACGATAACTTAGTTCGTACTCTTTCCGCTGCAGTTCATTGCTACATCTTTGGGCACGGCGCCTCGCTGCCTGTACTCCTTTTCGCTCGATCGTTAGGGAGGTACTCCACCACGGGACCTTCCTCTTCCTACTTCCCTTCCTTTTGATAGATTCATTACAGAGTCGCTGAACGATCTCTGTCAAGGACTCGACACACACGCTGACCGACTTCCCTTCCAGCCAGTCCAGAGACATGCTCCCTATCTCACGATACAGGGTCACTCGGAGTTTCTCGAGGTTCAAGTCCTTCGCTCTCACCCTATAACGAGGGCGAGGGACAGGTATCTCCGTACTGAGAACCGTCCGTATACGTCTATGCTGGGTACCCGTCTCACGAGGCTCCAACTCCCATCCAACTGCCCTTGTGGGAGGCTTGAATCGTCCCAGAGCGAGGTCGATCCAGGATTTCCCATTGGCATTCCAAAACGTTTCCTCACTAGAAGGATCATTCAAGAGCTGCAATTCACATTCCTCCATGAATTCTACTACCTGATCACCACGTACATCGGTGGTGTGCAGAGGATTACCCCAAAGCGAGCTTTTAGCGTTAAAGTCTCCAACCAATAGAACACTACTGTCCTTGTACTTTCGGAGCAAGTCCCGCAACAAGTCCAGCTCTGCGTCGACCTCCCCCTCGGGTTGAAGGTAGATCGAAGCGACCACGATTTTAACCTCAGGACTCACATCTATTGAGACTGCAACAATGTAACTAGCTGTGAGAACCTCTATTACTGGAAGTGAGTTGTTCAGCACAGCGACAGCGGCACGACACCGCGTCTTCGAATAGTATGTCACAATGTCGTTTGGGATTCCACCGATTTTCCCATGAGAGATGTAAGGCTCCTGAATGCACAATACATCGTAGTCCATGAGGTCGAGCTGCATCGCATTCATCGTCGTCAGTGACTTGCCCACATTCTGCTGCCCTATTACTAGTTTAGTCGCCATAATCGACGCGTCGTTTCAAACGACTCACCTCTAAAGCTCGCGTAGGACATTTGGGGTCGAGGGCTGAATGGTTTATATTCACCCTCATATGTGGTGGATAAAGTTTGTTTACTTCTCGACAATTCAAACAACTGAACTTGCAAGACTTCTTTGCTTGCTTACTCTTATGCTTATCACCACCACATTCTAGACATTTGTCTTCGTTAGGGCACGTCCCACCAATGTAACCGTAGCGACCACACTTATAACATTGCGTAGCTCTCAAGTGCTCTCCTATTTTCACTCTTGACCAGCCAATGGTAACCCTTTTCTGACCAAGTAATCTGTGGAAGGTGGCTGGTGTACATTCTACCACCCAATTCGTCAAGTCTTTTCCTTTGATGGGAAACTTAATAGACATTGACTCCACCTCCACACTCGTTTGCTCCGAGACTGCCATCAGAACCTCCTCGCCCGAATACTCATTCGGAATATCAAAGATAATTACACGCGGCTTTCGAAGCTGAGGCACCTTGCATTGCACGGTATCCTTCAGTTCGCCAGCCTCTTTCACTGCTTGTTCGAGCGTCTCCACATCCCTGCGGGATCCGAGGCGAACCAAGAGGCCTCCTGAGTTAGTATGTCTTTGTCCGATGACTTCTACTTTGAGCTCATCGGGCTTTATGACCCTTTTAACTCTCTGTTCCACACTCTTGACTCCCTCCTTTCTATCCTTGGGATAGATGAGAATCACGTGATCTGTGGCCGGGCCCCTGGAACGGATCTTCCCTCTTCCTCCACTAGGACACGGAGGCGCTCCCTCCTTCACCTCCGGAACCGACTGCCGTGTGGCGTCTGCGAAGGTGGTCATTCGCTGGTCTCTCTCTGCCACCTGTTGTTTCAGAATCTCATTCTCACTCCTGGCTGCTGCCAAAGCCAGCGCTTGTTCTACGAACATTTCATAAACGTCGTCCAGCTGAGAGACGACTGCGCACAATTCCAACTTCTCCTTCTGCGTTTTAGCAGTGCCAGTTATAAGGACCGTTTTCATCCGGTCAATCAACGCTTTTGCCTCGATCCGAGGATCTAAAGACTCATCTATTACAGAATCGTCTAAACTGCTAGCTCTTTGAGTAGAGCTTGCCATAGTTGTGTACCTTTAATTTACCAGTCTACCCTACCAGTACTCTCTGGCTACCTGGAACTCACTAAAGTAAAAACCAGGCGAACGAGACTGATTAGACCCCTAGACGGTTTCTCCGCTAAGGGAGCCGGGTGGCCCCGCCAAGGCTCAGCAACTCGTTCAATCCAATGGGGAGAAGTCTGCGAAGACCTCTCGAGATTGATGCTCTCTGTGAGATAACAAATCTAATAAAATGAAGAATGCTCAGAAACGTTTTCGGTGGTTATCATGTAATTGTGAAGGGCGAACCAACAAAAATCGATAATGCACTACCGTAAACCGCCAAATAAATCTCACACTTGGAAAGCTAGGGTTCTCGTACCCATGGGACGCCAGATCTTTTACCACCCGGAAAATTATGTAAAGATGACTTATAATTTTTAAACTATAAACCACTCTTAAAACAGGCACTTTCATTACCATATCTAAAACCGTCTTGCATTGACTTTGCAACCGAATTTATGCCCGGCAAATTAATTATAGATTGTCTGCTAGCAAAAGTGTAATAATTTTTATCCTTAATAAAATGACGAAAAGATGACTTATAATTTTTAAACTATAAACCACTCTTGAAACAGACACGTTCATTGTCAAATTTAAAGCCGTCTGACATTAACTTTGCAAACGAATTTATCACTGACAAATTAATTATAGGTTGTCTGCTAGCCAAAGAGTATCTTTTAAATTTTATGCTTGATAAATTGACGTAAAGATGACATATAAATTTTAAACTGTAAACCACTCTTGAAACAGGCACTTTCATTGTCATATTTAAAGCCGTGTGTCATTCACCTTTGCAACCAAATTTTGTCTGGCAAAATAATTTTAGATTGTCTTATAGCTAAAGAGTAATATGTTATCTATAAATGTAAAATAGCGACATTGCTAAGGTCATTAATATGACAAATACTTAATATAAAAAAATATTACAAACAAAAATCCTGCTAAACTGACGTAATTTTGAAATTTTTTGGTCTGCACAACCACTTTTCCTTCAGGTAAGCGCAAGGTCTCCAGACTACCAGACCTCCCGCTAACGTTCTACATCATAAAAGGGAAGACCATATAAAAAAAAAATGAGCTTTTATAAAATGACTTAATTTTGAAGTTTTTTGGCCTGCATAACTCCTTTTCCCACAGGTAAACGCAACTTCTTCCGACTGCTAGACCGACCGCAAACGTTTTAAACCAATAAGGGGAAGAACATATAAAAAATGAGCTTTGATAAAATGACATGTTTTTTGACGTTGCTAGCTGTTAGACTATATGGGATTCCCTACTAGTTTGCCTTGAGTGGATCTCACTTAAGTGGATCTCGTGTTTTTTTATTCTTAACCCCTTCAGAACAGGCGTTTTTCACAGAATTTTTAATTTTTTTTCACCGGTTTTTCAAAATAGAAGTTTTTGTCTAATGAATCGAGAAAATGCTTCGGTTAAATGAGGTAAAATTTACAATAAAAATTTACTACTAGTGATAATAATCGAGGATTCTGATCACCTTATGCTGCACGTATGCTAGCCGCTCGTGCCCAAAGGGTTAATTAAGAATAGAATGGCCGTGAACGGTCATTTTGACTGCTACCATATGAATATATTTTTGTTCAAATCAGAAATTTTATTATAAAAAAGTATAAAATATATAAAGAGGAAATACATTAAACAAAAAAGTAAACTATTTCAACTAAAAATCCCGGTGACGTACACATTTATAAAACTTGTCTAAAATTTTCAGGCCTTTCAAGTGTTAAAACCTGATAGTAAAACGTGGCACGGCCTATGGCGATGTTCCAACTTTGCGACATGCCTTAGCATAATGATAGGTTTAAACTTTAAACAAGGGTTTTATTTTAGCTACAATGTAAAAACAAAAGATTATTACTACGTCGATTTAGCTTTATACAATACCAAATGAAGTTTAACACTAGAACCGCGGAGCGGGTCAATTTGACCCAAATCGATGTTTAATTTCTCGCCGCGCGATAAGTTTTCATTGAAAAAAATGTTTCATTTTCTGACTTTTAATATTTTAAGGTAAACAACAATTTTTCGTATTTAATAGTGAACAACATAAATATTTTTTCAGTTACAACTATATATACCTGGAACCGCGAAGCAGGTCAATTTGACCCGTAATATGTTTTAATGCATAAATGACAAAATAGAGATGCATATTTTTAGAAGTAATCAGAAAGTACATCTGCCCCACTATATATTCCTCTAGTAGGCAGAATTGGATGGGGGGATAGTGAAAATTTTCATTTAAGTTCTTGATGTGAAGAATGGGTGATTTAAATGGGAAATTACAAAAGATATTTAGAAGTAGTATTAGAGTTGCTTTTATTCTGTATTTATTGAAATATACAAATATTTTCCGTTGTCTTAATATTATTGTCAAAGGAACTTTAGATATTAGCAACTATTATCTGAAAAGGATTGATAATGTAAATGATTGAGGATCAATATCTGCCTGTAAATGAAAAAAAAATACACTTTAATGATGAAAAAGTGACGACGACACTGGGTATAATTTTAACATTGTTGGACTTTTTCATTAGAATATTAGATGGAAATTTATCAGTATTGAATGAAAGTTTGTAAAATTTATAAGATAAAAAATCGGATATAAAAAAATTGAGAATTTGAAGAAAAGTGACAAAATTTGAATTTTATACTCATGAAAATCGGAAAAATAAATAAGCATTAACTTACGCATTAACTTACGCATTAACTTACGCATTTACACCTGGACACAAAGAAGGTGAAAAGAAAACTGTAAAACTAACTAAAAAAGACAAAAACACAAGCATTAGAGGTTTACACAGTGTATGTCTACCAAAATCGGATAAATTCAGTATCGTATCACGTTCTAGTTTCTTGCAGATATTAATAAGAAACTGACCTTATAGAAACGTTAAAATGACCAAGAGGAGATATACAAATCTCTGTAAAAATGTCAAAATCAGAAATGAATGCGGCTATTCTTCTAACACATTTAAAAAAAGAGCAAAAATGTTTAGTTGCTTAGCATTCTACATTTAACTGTTAAAATTTTGATAATCATAAAAAATACTAAATACACTTGTTTACTGCAACGCAAATAAACTAAGTGTAGCTGTGTGATTTCCCAGATAACAGAAAGTCTGCATATGTCAAGCTTGCTTCTTATAGGAGGCCGATGAATGCAATTTATAATATTTTGTATTTTGCTACTATCACTGCTTGGGTTTTATGCATGTCTGTAACCGTAAAATTAGTTAGTATACGCCTAATTGCATGCGTATATTATCTATTAGTATACGTGAATATATTCAAGACTAGGTTGAAGACGTAAAATAACAGTATATTTCTCGTCCCCCCCCAAAAAAAATGTCATTTGGGCAAGAAGAAACACTAAAAACGATGAAAAACATAAACTAAGCATGAAAGAGTTTGTTACCACAACAAAAGATGAAAATAAAACTAAAGATAATTATTCAAAATATAATTTACCCACACGTTTTAGGTAAATGTTCAAAATATTTAAACATGTTTTTCAAGCAAATGCATAAAATAAATTGGATTAGATAAATCAGTAAAACTAGTAAGTAACTTGTAATTTAAATATTTTGTTTAAATTATTCTTATATTTTATATCTAATCTTATTTGAATGGGATATTCTGTTTTTTTATTAATGTTTATTAATATTTGTTTATGTTTAGAATATCAATTCAATATTTTTTCAATACATTTTCATCATACTTAATGAAATGGTAATTTTAAATAATAGCATTTTCTGAAATGTAGCGAACTTCTGTTGAATTCATGTGTAAAAAATGATGTAAATACTGAGAAATATTGATTATTATAAGAAAATACCATCTTTTAACTAACGAAATTAAGTATTTCAGCATATTTATATATCATTTTGCATCTCGGGTCAAATTGACCCGCTCCGCGGTTCTTGGTATACCGAAAGTCCCGCGGTTCTAGTGTTAAGTATGCACTATTTTTATTGTCATTACCAAATTAAGATCATTAAAAAAGAAAAATAATAACATAAGATTAAAATGGGAGTTATATAGAACAGTAGTATCTGATATTTTTTAGATTTCATATCTCTGTGAAATTTTATTATATAAACATTCATACTTTTCTAGTATAAAAAGCTATACCCATGTATGCCAACATCTATTAATTATTCTGGAGCCTGATAGCAGACAAACGTGTTTCTAACCGGAAATTTTATTTTATAAACGGTTTTAAGATGAAATCTAGTAAGTACAGAGGAACATTTTCTTATAAACAATTTCCGATTTTAAACTTGCCTGCCTTGTATAAGACTCATGTATAATTGAGAGATGTTTGCATCTACGCTGTATCAACCCTATATTTGCAGTTTTCTACAAAATTTTATTATTTATTTAGGAATGATTTCTTTCACTAACATAATATAGTTAATTATTTTTATATTTATTGTACGGAATCCCCTGAGTGTAAGTGATACTCGACCTTGATATATAGTTATTTTAATTAAAACCAATTTGAAAAATCGGTTGTAAGAGCTATTTAAGCAAAATAAGTGCAAGAATAATGAGTTTTGTTAAGTAAAAATACTGTTATGAAAATCATCGTTCTTTGTCAACGAATGTACTGGGATGCCACCTACTGTAATGGAAGAAGTGTTTTGCAGTTAAATTATTTATAACATTTTTAAAAAAGACACCCCGTTGAAGAGTCTAGAAAAGAACCACACTGAAAAATGGCGAGCTTCGACATTTACTTCTATTTTCTACAGCAGGAATCAGCAAATTATTTTGTACGAAAAGTACAATGTACTTTTAACAGTATAGAAGAATTAAATGAATTTTACATGGAATTTTCTTTAAGGGTGTTCTCAACTACTCCGATCAACAAGCACAAAACGTTTTGACACATTTGCAAATTCATTTTTTTAACAGAAAGATTTAAAACTGGTATGCCTGACTATGAAAGCGGTTTCGAATCGAACTTAGTTTACTATTTTATTATATTTAAGTTAACTATCCAGATCTAAGCTATTTCGATCACGTGATCATCCGTTTTTCTCCTGCTTTCGTCGAGAAATGTGCTCAAAAACGTCAACTCTGAAGGCTTCTTATAAAAGATCTATTGTGTTTTTAAGAAAAACCCAGAAAATTGAGTGCAATTAAACAATTTCTGAAGAACAACACCTGCTATTTTCATGCATTTCCGAACAAAAATAAATTTAAGCATATGTCACAAAGTTTCCCTTTATGATTTAAAAACACCCTTAATGGTACTTAAAACTGGCACCAGTATATAAAGTTTTAATTAATAAATATAAAAAATTAATTTATAATTATTAAATTCTTCATCGTTTTAATTGGAACATAGATAGCGGCACACTTAAATTTAATATTAAAATTATTACAATTGGAAGGTATTTTTAAATCAATTTTCAACAATCATTTAAAACCATTAGAACTGTTTTTTAAGCACACACAAACGTTTGCTCGTATTATACATAACAGCATTAAAGACTGGGCATAGCTTAGACAAAATTAGTTTGAATTCGATAAAACAATACATTTTTAGCAAAATAACAATTATATATTGGTGACATTGTTTCATTTGAAGTGAAGCATTATTAGCATTGGTCATCTTGAAAATCGATTTTCCTGCCAAATCTGAACAAATGTTGTCAGTTTTCCAATTTCGATTGCTGCCAACTTTTCTACAACTTAATACTTGTTTGTATCTTCATTTCCATTAAAATACAATGACCCATAGTGAGAACAAAATGACTCCCTTATAAAATTTTTTCAAACATGTGCCCTTTCTCAATGATCTTCTCGTACCTCAAAATGGTAGGATACAAAAATAAGTTATCAGAGATGTTTTATAAATAAAATTTGCAAACACACAAGACTTGTTCGTATTATATTATTTGACTAGCCTCCCTTGGCGACCAGTTTGATCTCAATTAAATATATGCTCATGCTACATTTATTCCTAAATTAACTTACATTTTACTTGAATAATCCTTTCTCAAATCGGAAGATTGTGACAGCGAACTCAGGAAATCGGTATTTTGTACTACTTGATTACACGAAAAAATCAGCAAAAAACTATACGATTAAATTACTATGATGGATAATCGAAAATGTTGCCTTCACTTCACATTAGAGTGTTTCAAAATTCAATGTAAAAATGTTATTTTTACTTATTTATTTATTTTAAGGTTAGTCTGACATTCAAAAAAGTTTCTTCTAATTCTATTATTAAAATATATGTTAGAACTAATTATTATTTATTTATTACCTATTTATTTATTATTTAATTATTATAAATTTGGAAAAGATTTCAAAGTCACACAAGTTTACTGATTTTCGTAAAAGTATGTTATTTTAATAAAAAACATACGTGATGATCAATTATGTATTTTATTTCCATTAATAATTTTTTATAATCTATTGTAACAAAAAAAATATAATAAAAATAATAATTAAATATAGAAACATAATTAAAATCTGTACTTGATATTTTTATATACTTTCACTATACCTGTTAAGAAGCTTTCAATCAGTGATAGTGCTATCAGAGCCGTCCTTAAGGAGGGCATTTTAAAGCGAGGTCCGGTGCAAGGATTTTGCGAAGCCTTTAGCTTTCAGACTCTTAACATAATCTTATCTATACTAAGAATTAAAAAAGTAGTTTTCACCCGTACACTGTGACTAGAGGGAAGGCAAGGTTTGATGCTCTAGCTATTATAAAAGAGCAGCGTTTGTGGGGATAATTTATTGCAAGTACTGAAAAAATTTCTAAAGTATTGGCGGCAAATTGATGGTGAAAGTCCCTCTTCCAACATAGGCTATATTTTATGCCAAGACCACTATTTTTTTCTTAACTGTAATCATAAATTTATATTAAAGTTTTTCTATTATACATTTTTCATTTCATTAAAGGAAAAATATTTTGTGTCCAGGTGCGAGGCCTCTCTAGGTGCGAGGCCATGTGCGGCCGCACCTGTCGTATATCCCTAAAAACGGCTCTGAGTGCTGTCATTGTTTACAACATTGTATGCATATATATATATATATATATATATAATGAAGGGAAATATCAATTTTCCAATAAGACATAAGACCAATGCAACATCTTTAAAAAAATTAAAGATTTAAATGGAAACGAGCAGTACCGTATATTTCCATACATAAGCCGAGTATACAACATTTCAGCGAAAATTCGTCCAAAATTGGAAATCCGTACACAAGCTGACGTTAAAGAATTATGATGAAAAAATTCAGATTTTGGTACATAGGTTATGGCTAAAAATACGACCTTTGAAATGATTAATCTTTCCTATTTGTACATTCTGCAAAATCATTTCAATTGGATCTCGCTCATTCTGTTATGACTTGCTTTTTCATAAAAATCAAATATCCCATTTTTGGATAGAATTACCAAAAGAATGATCGTTTTATCTTTCAAAAAAATATTGGATCAATAATGCGATGAAGTTATAGATGCTGCTCTTTTTAAAACAAGTTGGAAATTACACGTAAAATGTAGCAAATGAGGTGCGGTCGACTATAACGGCATTTTAAAAATATTCAGATTTTGCTGTTACAGTAAACAGCACTTCGGATATAGTATAGTGTTTGAAATATTTGTGTGTTCCTGTACATATTTCCTACTTTCTATTATACAGGAAATAACTTGTAGTAATTCTCAGAAACCTATATCAATTTTATAAAATGTTAAATAGTTTCCTAGAACTATAATGGAATAGTTTTGTGCGGCCCCGTAATTCAATAACAATTATTCTTTGCACCACAGATTGTACATAATGTATATTATAGCATAAACCTCATAGATACATATCAATTTTATTACGTTCGAAAAAGTGAACCACATTAAAATGCACTTGATAATTTTTCCCCATTGACCGTAATGTATCGGAATGCTTTTGATTCTCCCAGTCATTGAACTATGCATCCGATTTTCATAAAATTAAAAAAAGATTTGACAAAATTATGTAATAATAATATATTTTAAATTTCACACGATTCGTTTGGGCAGTTTTTGCATTGTTATATACAGACAGATGGACAATCCTGACTGACAATAGTTCATTGGAATGGGAAATCATTACCTGATTTATAACCAAGTGAAATAAGAAAAGTCGACCATTTATGTGTCTTAGCTTCTTTTTTTAAAGATAGTGGTACAAAACTCTTTGCACAATGCAGTTGTCAATTTTGAATGAATTTCGCTTTTAGTCATTTTATCATATTTTCTATTCCAAATACTACTTATAGGGTAAATTTTTTTAGAAAAGACATACAGTCGCAGATCGATAATCCGCGCACCCATAATCCGCAATTTTCTATAATTCGCTTCAACTTTACAAATGTAAACAGTGAAATAAACAGTTAAGAAAATGTAAAAATTTGTGATCCAAAAAGGAATTTTTTAAAAAAATAGTACAGTAATTGAAAAAATCATAATAAAACATCTGCTTTTTTTAATATAACTTCTTTATTATATTAACAGTAAGATACAAACTGTATTATGGATTATGCATGTGATTATTTTTATTAATTATTTAAATGCAATCAATTTTTATAATAAAATAACAAAAAAAAATCATTGTTTGAGATAGCATATCAAATTAATTATTAGATTTCTTATTTATAAATTCATATTATACTGATTTAAAATTAAAATGCTCTCTAGGAATAATAAATGACGCATAATCCACAATACTCTATAATCCACAATATTCCATAATCCGCACATCATTTGGTCCCAGCTTGTGCGGATTATGGAACTTTGACTGTATATACATTTGAAAAATCATAATTTGACAAGTAAAAGTAAAATATTATGGAATTAATGAAATTTCCAAAACTTTTTGGCGACCTTGAGAGGACTTGCGAATATTTTTTTCGAGTAGAAAATGTACAGAAGATCTTAAATTCGCCATATTAAACTTTTTAGGGGGTAAGAGTCAAAATATTTAAAAATTTATATTTTTGAGACACTCTACTTCACATTAAACACGTCACATGTGTTTGCTACGTCATCGAGGGAGTTTGATGTTTCATTCCTGTTTTTATCAATATTTTGCTTATTTATTTATTTTTCTGTTATTTAAGATAAAAATTATGTCAATTTGTATAATCCGGTGAGCAAGCAGTCTGGCAATTTGTATAATTTTGCGAAATTGGTCGATAGGATTTCTTTGTTAGATGGGCGGAAGTGATAAATCAAAGTAATATTTCTGTCACATTTTTTTTCCTATTTCATTATTTTTTTCATGTAACCGATTCACTCATTTTTTATTTAAAATATCACACTTATATTTAAAATTGGAACGTTTGAAATTCGTGGCTTTTGCTTATTCCTAAAAAAAGGGAAAGAAAAAGTAATAATACAGAAAACCATGACACATAGTTTGGTACTACTTGGTTAACCCGCCGGCCAAAACTATCACCAAAATTTACGATTAAAATACCAATAATAGCTTCCTGTACGTATCACATTCACTCGATATTAAACACAAAACCCGTGTTTACTACGCCAACAAGTGATTTTAAATTTGACCTGTAATTTGTATTTTTTTAATGTTTTGCTATTTAATTTATTTTATTATTTAAAATAAAATTTACATCAATTTGTATAACTTCACTAATAGCTTGGCGATTTCTATAATTTCGCGAAATTGGTCGGCGGTATAACCAAGTAGTACCCTTAATTTCAACATCAGAACATTGTTTTAATTAACCACGCAATAAATAAAAAATGCTAAATGGTGAGTTAAAAAATGGTATTGGTGAGATTTTCATCTGGCTAACATAAAAGTACCAAGAATCCTTTACGATTATGAAAACTTTTATGTAGTTTTATTCGGAAAAATAATTTTGATTTTTTGAAGAAAAGGATTTTTTGCATAAAAAAGCGAAGACATATATGACAGCCACGCGATTTGGACAATTATAATAAAAATGAAATGATGGCGATGAAACAGTATTGGCGATTTATTCCTTGCACTTGGCTAAAATACCAAAATGGCTGCTTGATGTATAAAAAACAAAGTGATCAGCTCAGAACGATTGATGGCAGTCACATTGATTAGGCTATCATTATAGAGATGATAGGAGGCAATAATGCCGTGTAATAAAAAGTTATTGTATTTCATGATGTAGAACACAAATAAGAAGCAAAAGAAACAAGACCTTAGAAACAAAGTGCATGCTTGATTAGCTCATAAAATTATTGTTTATGAATTGAGTAAAGATGACGAATCAATATTCTATTAATTATTTATATAATTTTAGAAAAATACTCAGCTCATGCTGGGTTCAAAGAATACATGATAATGAGACATGCTTCATCTGAATCCTTAGAGTTTTTTTAAGAAGAAAATTTAACAAATAAGTTTTTTTTGCACAAAAATATTTTTAGCATATTTCTTTTCCGATTTTAAAAGTTACTTCAATAAAACCTTAATACCCTACTGCGTAAAAAACAGATATATTTATCTTTTTCAGGTGACATTAATTTTTAATTTTAGGGGAAAGTTACTTTTCAGTAAAATAACAAAAACTAAAACTATCAAAAAGTTTTATTGAAAACTAATGAACATGTTACTGCTTTTTATCAAAATGACAACTGTGACAATTCTGGAAGAATTTTACAACAATTAACAAAGAACAAATTAACTAAATGCTAAACCAAAAAAGATGTCATAACAGTAAATGCAACGATATATACAGGGTCCATGCTCAGATTTAAAATAACAAAAACAGAAGAGATTTTCAAGATTATCTATTTAGTATGAAAAAAATGTTTTTTTTCTAGTTGACAATGTCAAGAAAATTCTTTGTAACGCATTTCAGAAACACAAGGATTTTATTCTGTATGCGTCAAGAGATGCTTTCTTAGATAACTATTCCGAGAAAATTTCTTGGAACATATTTCACAAGCAAAAGGTTTTTCCCCTGTGTGAGTCAAGATATGTTTTCTCAAAGTACTTTTATCAGAAAATCCTTTAAAGCATACATCACAAACAAAAGGTTTTTCACCTGTATGTGTGAAGAGATGTGTTCTTAAGTCACGATTCTGAGAAAATCCTTTGGAACATATTTCACAAATAAAAGGTTTTTCTCCTGTATGCGTTAAGAGATGGCTTCTTAGATGACTACTCCGAGAAAATCTCTTTGAACATAACTCGCAAGCAAAGGGTTTCTCTCCTGTATGCGTCAAGAGATGCGTTCTTAGATTATTATTCTGAGAAAATCGTTTGGAACATATTTCACAAATAAAAGGTTTTTCTCCTGTATGCTTCAAGAGATGAGATCTTAGAATACTTTTCCGAGAAAATCGTTTGGAACATACTTCACAAATGAAAGGTTTTTCCCCTGTGTGAGTCAAGAGATGCCTTCTTAGATTACTATTATCAGAAAATCCTTTAGAACATGCTTCACAAAAGAAAGTTTTTTTTTCTGTAACAGTGGAGGAATGTTTTTCCTTATCCCCATTTTGAGGAACAAAGTGCTGTTCACTGGCAGAATTTTCCTCTGTCCTAATCGATGACATTTTCTTAAATGAATAATTTAAAACAGCAACTGCTTCGTTGTAGCAGTATGATGAGATTGTTCCTTTTTCATCTATAGAAATGACTTACTGAACTTCAGCAAAAAAAAAACCAGTTTTATCTACCTAAGAAAAATCGTAAATAAGAAATTTTAAAATAAACTGTACTAAATTTAAATGTTAATTAAAACAAGTTTCATTTTTTAAAACAGTACAAAATTCACGAATTAAATTCACACATTATATACTCTTAGGTACTAGTATTTAATTTGATAATTTTTTCATAGGCTAGGGGCTCTGCTCTTATGCACTACGCTCTTCAACCCCTGTCTTGTCTCTAAAAATCAGTTAATTTATTCAGCTTTAAAATATTTATAGAAGCCTTTTAAAAACAGTTGCAACTGCCCAATAAATGGGTAATTATTCTTTTGCACTTTACAGAGGGGGTTTAAGACTGAATGAGCTGCTGTTAATGTCTGTTTTTGCCTTTGATTAAATATGATTATTTAAACATTTCGAAATGCTTAGTCAACAGTCTTAGCTTCTGGGTATTTTTAAGTTGTTTTTATGTAATGGCTTTAAGTAAGTGATTCTTAAATGTAATATTTTAATTCTGACGTAATTTCCATTAAATTTTCTTTTCCTTTTGTAACATTCATGGGAAAATATTTTTATGGAGAAAGGAAATATTTTTGTACTGTCATATTTTGTTTTTAAAAATTTGACGCAGTTCTTTCTCTAATTATGATTTTAAATGCATATTAATGCATTTATTATTTTAGAATTTTCTTTCTCTTTTTAAATTCACATGCAAATTGAGTTTTTATGCTACATTTTTTGATATATGTTTTTTTTATAACAATGTTCATTTACTTTTAATTCGAAAGTTTTTTCCTTTTTATAATATTCACATGTAGAGATGTAAATTTTCCAGAAAAAATGGAAAAGCAAAGATAAAACGATTTTTTTTCTGGATTTTTTTGGAAAAAATTAGAAAAATTGATTTTTTACACGTTCTATGCTTTTTCTAAATAAATTATATTTTCTTAGAGAATATTTAATATTTTTTTGCACTTATGTGTACAAAAATAATTTTAAATTTATATGACTATATTACAGAAAAAAGCAAAGTCTATTTTGAAAAATTTCATTTCTTTTTTTTTCAGTCTCAGAATTTTTATAGTAACATTCACATTTTACTTAATACTATTGCTTGTTATATCTCTGTTGAAATTATTTTTCGGTTACATGTATAATTACCAATTGACCTGATGTAAAAAACCTCTGCCAATATCTCTGCAGTTTGGAATCAAATCTATTATAAATCAAATTTTCATAGCATTGTTTTTTAATATATAAATGATACTAGTTTTAAGAAACTAACTGTTGTAGTTTTGTCATTGTTATGAATAGTAGTATTCAAATATTCCATTGTCTAGAAAATGTGTATTTTTACAATATTACATTTTTCTTTCTTGCAGTGATAATTTTCATTTCCTTTAAAATCTATATATTTAGTTTTGATATAAGTTTCCAATCTAAACTCAAAAAAGTTTTTAGTTTCGTGATCTAAACTCTAACAAAACTAAGTTTTAGTTTGGGCTAACTCAGTTCTGCAACCATAAACCTTCATAGGATTTATTAACTGTTTGATTTTTCTCACTGAAACTGAGAAAATATTAAAAAAATAATTTTCCATCACACGAGGTTTTCCTTAAAAAGTGATGTTTTTAATTTAGCTAAGCATAAAATTTCTCTTTTTACTTTGAAATCTGATATCCCATTCTTAATCAAAAAACCATAAGCAATAATGTTTCCATATGGTAATTTCATACTTTTAAGAATGGAACTCAAGAGACATGAATTATAAAACACAACATTTACAAATAGAAAAAACAAGGAATTTAAAGGAAAAAAAAATGTAATTACACCCAGACATGAGTTTCTACTATGCTTCATACAATTCAAAAATTCAAAGTTTAATCAAAAGGAAAAGTATAATTTGGAACATAAGTTACTTGTAATAAAATATTGACTTTTTTCATGGCAATTGTATTTTTTTAATGTAAACTCTGTGTTTTGCAACAATACTGTATAGGATTGAGGGAAGTGGAGGTCATTTTTAGATTCAGCACATTAAAAACAGACACAATGAATCAAAAATATCGCATGCAGCTAAAAAAATTAATATTTCTGCAAACTTGCATTTTAAAACTAAACCAAAACTTCTTATATACATAGTTTTCCCCATATTTAGTTCAGACTTCAGACAAACACCGTTAGCAATGCAGAATCATCTAATTCAGATTCTAACTTTAATATTAAGATCCCACACAACTGACTGGAAAAGACCAGGATGATAATGTAAAGTCTATGGGAGCAATCTTTTCAAATATCTCGCTCACATTTTAATATTTTCACATGATTTTTTTCAGATGATAACAAAAACTTCTTGAAAGAAGCAGTATTTATCAAATTGATGCCATTTTCATCAAAGGAAATGACTTATTGAACTTACTTCAACAAAAAGTTTTATCTGCTTTTGAATCTGAAAACAGAAACAGAAATATAATAAACAAGACATCTTAATACAAACTCACTAAATTTTAACTCTGAATTAAGTAGCCGATTTTATAAGTTTCATTTTCTTAAACCACACAAAATTTATTCAATAAATTATCCCATTATAGGTTCTAAGACATATGGGCTTGATTCGAGTCTATATAATACAAGGGCCTCGCTAAGGGGGGAGCCTCCCCCCCCCCAAACATTTGTGAATGTTGTTACACTTGGCAAATTCACAAACTTAGTTGGCAAATTTTCTTTTAAATTTTAATAAAAACTATAATATATTTTCAATTTTTGATAGAATTGGCAAAAATTACAAAACTAATTGGGAATATTATTAACCTTTACAAATAGGGGCTATATTACATTTTCTAATTGTGGTAAGTTGGCAAAATTGTAAAATGAGTTGGCAAATATTGAAATTTGACTTGGCAATTTTAGGTCCTCTCCCCCCCTCAATAAAAAGTCTTAGCAATGGCCCTGTATAGATACATATGTGTGTCTATAAGTAGAAATATTGATCCTGTTACACCTGCATTTAAAGTATGTATCTTTAAGATGGAGATATACTCCTTAGTCCATTTTTTATGCTATCCTTATTTTTTTTTTGGCAACAGATGCATGAAATCATGACAGTCTAATTTTTTGCTACATCATTTTAGGGGTAATTTTAGTTTCTGGTATATGTGTTTCCATTTCTATCCATTTTTATTATGTTATTATAATTTTATTTAAATGTTTTTATTCACTTTATTTTGATATTATGTGTGTTTGTAACCCTAACTTTTTATTATTTTGCTTTTTCAAGTCTGACACGGAGATGAAATCACACACTTTATTTATAGTTCCCTAATATTTGGTATCTGATGAATCTACTATGGTTCTGCAAATTCCAAATACATTCCTTTTAGTTCATTTTTTTTTTCAAGTTTTGTTCTTGTATATTATTTTATAAATAATGGTAATACATATATATATATGACATGATACATTCCTTTCTTACATTATTGCTTATTGTTATAACTAACACTGGAATTACACTGAGAATGAATCACTTGTTTGTGTGCTAAAGTATAGCAGCAAGTCAAAATCTTGTTATGAGGCCAATTTGTTTTAAATAGAAAATTTGTGAAAATATTGTTCCTCTTGACTGACAACATAATACACATTATTTCTAAATTGGAATTATTTTGTTTTTAATGTGCGGTATTTGGTTAAAAAAATAAGCAGGGATTATGAGTTTTTAGCCTCTTCTACTCCTTAAATTTACAATGTGTTTAAACCGGGAGAATTCGCTAGTGAGAATTTCTCTCACAGTTCTCAATTACTTTTCGTTTACTTTACATTCATTTAATATCACCTTTTTTTTGCCTTAGTTTTTTTATTCACGAAAATAGGTTAAATAATTCAAATAACATTTTAAAATTTTAATTAAAAGGAAAAGGGGTTTAAATAAGAGTCTTAAAAAAGGTATGATGGTGAGAAAAAATTTCATGTCGCAAGTTCTCTCGGGTTAAAGCAAAACACAATATTTTGAATTTGAAATTTAAAAAATATATAATTGATTTAAATCAACCCTTACAAAAATGGCTTTTAGAGCTCTATGGAAATGTTTTTATAGAATCCTATAGAATTATGGCCTGTTTTTTTATAAGCTAGTTTAAAAGCAACAGAAATTTGTAGAAGTTCAATAGAAATGTCCGTAGAGCAGCTTTTTCTATTAAAAACTTTCTCTCTACAGACATTTCTATTAAACTTCTATGGATATTCAAATAGCTTTTAAACTGCAGTCACGGATCGATAATCTGCGCACCCACAATCCGCAATTTTCTATAATTCATGTTACTGTACGAATGTAAACAATGAAATAAACAGTTAAGGAAATTCATAAATTTGTGCTCCAAAAATTATTTTTTAAAACAAATAATAAAAAAATTTGAAAAAATCATAATAAAACTTATACTTTTTTTTAATATAACTCTTTTATTTTAATCGCAGTATAAAGCAAACTGTATTACGGAACATATGTAAATATTTTTATCTGAATGCAACTATAAATCATTTTTTTCAATAAAATAACTTTAAAAAGACATTTTTTGAGATAACATATTAAATTAATTATTAGATTTCACACATATATTTTTATATTATGCTCATCATAAAGTTAAAATGCTATCTAGTAATACTAAAAGGACATATAAATCATATAGTACTCTATAATCCACAATATTCCATAATCCTCACAACCTATAGCTCCAACTTGTGCGAATTATAGAACTTTGACTGTAGCTTACAGAAAAATGGACCATAATACTATAGGATTCTATAAAATTTGTTCTTAAGAATTCTAAAAGACTTTTTCGAAAGGGAATGATTTAAAATAACAGTTGATTTAAATCATGATAAAAATGAAGCTGATTTAATCAATAAATCATGTTCCAAAGCAAAAAAAAAAAAGTTTAAATGAAATTGAAGGTTGCATTAGGAAGAGAATATTGTCTTTCTTTTTTGAAATAAAACAAAATATTCTGTCTAAATTATGTATGTTGGTTATTTATGTGTATAAAACACTTTTATATAATTTCAGTGACGTATTTTACCTGAGTTTCAATCATCTGGAATAAATTTCACATTCTTAAGCTCAAACTGTGGCATCTTTAGAAAATAAAATAATAAATGAGCCCTGAAACCAGAAAAATAATGTTTGTATCTTTTGTATCTTGTGCAATTAGTTATCTTTAACATAAACTTTATTCTGAAATAAGAAACATTTTAGGCATGTATTAATGTTTTAAAACTAGATGAAAACAACCTAAATTAGGTACTGAATAGAAATATTTAAATGTTTCAAAAAAAAAAAAAAAAAAAAAAAAAACAGTTTTAAAAGCTGCACATATAATTTAAAATATTATGTATAAAAAAATATAATTTATGCATCAAAAATATCTTTAAAAATTGCATACTAATCATGAAAAAAATTAAATAATGCATTTAAAGTTAGCAAATTATGTTTAAATTGCAGCAAAAATGACAGTGAAACAGACAAATGTTGTCTTAAATAAGAAAATGAATTATAGTATAAGCATAATACTTTACAATAAATTACCTTGTAAAAAAAGTGTCTGAAATGGTGACTTTTTGGTCTAACTCAACAACACAGTAAGTAGCAAATTACTTATAATTAATATACAGTAGACTCCCTCAAATCCACACAGCTTAGGACCAGAAGTTGTGCGAATTTTAGAATTTTGCAGATTTCTAGTCATTGCTTTGTTCAATTTTTTTTTAAATGGTAATTTGAATGCAATAGATACAAGAATCCAAACTGAGTGTTAACAATATAATATAATATTTAAAAAAAAACAATAAACTAAAATTTAAAAAAATTTAAATTTTTAAAGTGACTCAAATATTAAAAGCAAAGGTCAAGTTAAAAAACAAAAATGTATGAATAATCATTATAAAGAAGAGGCAAATTTTTCCAAAATTATTCAATGAAACTTGCTTCATAAAGATACATTACTAATTCAAATGAAAATCACATAGTAAGGAAGTTATATTTCAGGTTCAGCCAGACTTAATAACAAAAAAGCTGGATTAATACATAAATAATAAAATATCAATTACAAGTGATATCAGCAATATCTTGAATTTTTTGAGAAATAAATTTATTCTTCCTTCATGAAAGAAAAAAAAAAACAAATTCTGTAAAACATATATATATATATATATATATATATATATATATACAAACACTGTAGACTCCCTCAAATTCACAACTCTCTAAAATCCACACATAATTTATGGATGTAAACAATGAAACATTTAGTTCAGATACAGGGTACAAAAATTTGACTATTTTAGTTTTATATCAATTCCATACATATTTTTTTTTCTAACTTTTGTTCATATTACAGAATTTGTTTTTTTCATGAAGGAAGAATAAATTTATTTCTGAAAGAATTCAAGATACTGCTGACATCATTGGTAATCAAAATCTTCTTATGAAATATATTGATTTATTAATCAAGCTTTTTTGGTTATTAAATTTGTCTAAATCTGAAATAAAACTTCTTTATTTTATGTGAATCAGTAATATACCTTTATGAGGATATTTTATTGAATAATTTTGTAAAAATACATTTCATTTTTATAATAAATATTTAAACATTCAGATTACATGGTTAACTAAAGCTTTGATTTCAATATTTTAATCCTTTTAAAAATGATCTAAATTTTTAATATTTTAGACAATTTCTTATTTTAGTATTTTATTATACTGTTAGCATTCATTACAGTTCTGATTGCATTTTTAATTGCCTTTAAATTATGGTTTTTTAAAAAATGTAAACAAAGCAATGACCAGAAATCTGCAAAACCTCTGGTCAAAAGCTGTGCAGATTTGGGGGAGTGTACACTGTAAAAAAATATATACTGAGTTGATATAAAACCAAAAAAGCCAGATTTTGTCCCTATATCTGAACTGAATGTTTCATTGTTTACATTTGTGAATTATGAGCACAGTTTAGAGAGTTGCAGATTTTTGGGAGTTAATGGTATTCCTGAACTCACTTTACTATATTTTGAGAACGAAGGGAAAAATAAAGTAAATAACATATACAGTATAACATCTTTAATCCGGACATCTATAATCAGGAAACTTCTGTAATCCGGACATTTCGTTACTTTCATTTGTTTTTATTTTGAATTAGAGATAATAGATTTTGCCATAGTTTATATATAAACGAATTTCAGAAAATGGCTAAGAAAATGAAAAGATTTCATAATAACACAACATTTTTTTCAATTTTAAAACTGTAAGAACTTTCTAAATTACATGTGTAATAATTAGAGGTGTCTTCTTAGATATTAAATTTTAAAAATTCATGATTAATGATAATTCACTTTAAAAAAAAATTAATAAGGTGTCGTGAATAAATCACAAAATCGCATCTTATTATTGTTATTTCTCTTAACTATTTAACTTGTGACTTACTTTGATACTTATAAATGCTATATACAGTAGACTCCCTCAAATCCGCAAACCAGAAATCCGCAACTCTCTAAAATCTGCACATATTTTATGGATGTAAACAATGAAACTTTCATTTTGGATATTGGGGCAAAATTTGATTTTTTTAGTTTTGTATCAATTCAAAATATTTTTTAATTTGTAATTTTCTTAATAATACTCTATTCATGTTTTTTTTCAGGAAGTAAGAATAAATGTTTTTGGAAAAAATTCAAGATATTGCTGATATCACAGGTAATCACAGGCTTCTTACCAAATATATGTATGCATTAATCAAAATTTTTTGGTTAAACTTGAAAAAAAATATTTTATGATTTTGATGTGAATTAATAATGTACTTTTATGAGGCAAGATTAGTTGAATAATTTTGGAAAAATACATTTAATCTTTATAATGAATATTTAATCATATACTATAGATTATTAACTTGCTATTATTGACCTTTGCTATTACCGTATTTTCGGGCGTATGCGCCGCACACACCGTAAGCGCCGCACCTCCGAAAATGCATTAAAATAAAACAAATGTTCATCAGAAGCGCCGCACCGCCGTATGCGCCGCACTTATGAAAATACATCAAAATGTTAAAAATCGCGTTATATTCAGTGTTTCTTCGCGGTTTTTTTTTTTTTTACATTTTTAAATATAAATCCAATTTAAAATTTTGTATATTTTTATGATAAAATTAAATTTGAATTAGTGCAGTCTTTTTTTCGAGATTTTTTAATACATTTTTTATAGTTTGTAACGAGGTTTGCAGGGTTTTATCGCGATATTTGACGAAATTTGCAGGGTTTTATCGCGATATTTGACGAATTTGCAGTTTTTTCACGATACTTGAAAAAACGCGTTTTTTTGCGGGGATGAGCAAGGGGTGAATCATGATGTATTGAATGATCCATGAATATTTGAATGAATAATGAATCATGAAGTTTGATACTTGAAGCAATACTTGAAAAAAATTGCGTTTTTTATAAAAACGTAAATTCTGTCAAAAAGCGCAGAAAAAAGGAGAAATTTGTATAAAAAAAAGCATAAAAGGAATGAAATCTATTTAAAAAATTGCGAAAAATCACACATTTCATCAAAGATTCATGTGCCATTCATTTCATCATGATTCACCAGTTCTCATTCGCCTTTGAGAACGGTTAAATAATGGTGAAATGAATGAATCATGAATCTTTGATGAAATGTTTGTTTTTTCGAGATTTTTTTTTAATAGATTTCATGCTTTTTTTTCAAATTTCTCCTTTTTTCTGCGTTTTTTCGCCTCATTTTACGTTTATCTCGTTTTTTACCGTTTATTTATAGATACGGCATATTTGCGTTTTTTCTAACTATTTTTTTGACAATTCTTTCCGTTCCTTTTGGCGTTCCGAAGGCGGCGCGAGAAATTCACGATTTTTCTGCGATATTTTTTCATAATTTGTGTTTTTTAGAGATTTTTTTTTACATATTTCGCGTTTTTACTGCAATCTTCCGTCGAAATGTGGGTTGTTTAACGATACTTCGGCGAAATTCATGATTTTTTTGCGATCCTTTCAATAAATTTGCGGTTATTTTTCGTGATTCTTTGGCGAAATTAGCGTTTTTTCAGTGATTTTTTTGCAGTGGGGACTAGCGTTTGATTAAGAAGGGCGGATTAACAGGATTTTACGATAATAAAATTGTAGTTTTTCATGTGATCCTTTCATGAAATACACATTTTTTTCTTTTTACATATTCACGCTTTTCCCGCGAACCTTTGATAAAAGACGTTTTTTTCTCCCTATCCTTTGATAAAATTCTTGTTTTTTCTGCGAATGATTGAGAGAAATTATTCTATCATTTGTCGAAATTCGCGATATTTTTTATGCTTCGTATTTTCTTCCTGATGATTGACTTTTCACAATTTTCAGAAAAATTCCGATTAGAATCACCTCTGTAATGAATATTGCTGCAAGGGAAAAAATTATATGGTATCCGCCGCCCCGGCAGAAGCGCCGCAGTAAGCATAATTTTAACTTTTAAACTTGTATGCGCCGCGGCGCTTACGCCCGAAAATACGGTAGTACTTTAATCATTTTAAAAATTATCTAAATTTTTACTATTTTAGTTTATTACATTGCAAGCATTCATTATAGTTCTGATTGCACTATTAATTACACTCAAATTAATGTATAAAAAATATAAACAAAGCATTGACCAGAAATCCGCAAAATTCTAAAATCTGCACAACCTCTAGTCCCAAGCTGTGTGGATTTGAGGGAGTCTACTGTATTTCATTTTATTTAACATTAGCTTTAAATATCACAATTTCAAATATGTTACTGTAATTATAATGTTGATTTTTAAATTCTAATTGTAAGTCTTAAATTTCTCACTGTATTTTTTTGGGTTTAGAATTTAGTTTTTCAATATTTTTCATGACAAGTCTATTATTCTTGTGATGTACGTTATTTATTAAGTATTCATAAATCAGAAATCACAACTTTTTTAGAAATCGTAAGTTTGTTGATTTTCAAGTTTATGACAGATTGCAACACTGCATAAAATTTACATAATTATTTTAAAAAAGTTCGTTTCTGAGCATTTGACTTGATTTTTCTCAATGTTTTCAATTGTCCATCTCTTTACATCTTTGTATTGCCATAGTAATAAGTGATATTAGTATTATCATTTATCGACATGCTTTTCAGTTACAAAACGTCTGTAATCCAGAATTTTCTACAATCTGGACTCGCTCTAATTGCAACAATTCCGGATTAAAGAAGTTATACTGTATTTAAATTTACTAATGAAAACTTAAAATCCCTAAATAAAAATTCAGACAGAGAAGGAATGCTACAGTGTTGTTTATTTTATTTGTAGCTGTTATTTTATTGGGGTATTCCAAATTCTCATAAGTAAGTTTAAGTAGTAATTAATCATAAGTTAATCAATAAGTTCATTGTTTTAAAAGATGATAGGTATTCTACAAATCAAATAAAAGAAAATTGTTTTACAACATTTTCCAGTGTAAAAATTCCAGCACTAATGAGAAGTCTCAATTAGCTTGAGCATTTTTATGGCAGCGGTTTAGCAGTTTTATCAATTGATTTCTAATTTCTGAAATTACCAAACCAAAAGCAGAAAACATTTTGTTTTACTCAAGCAAATAAATCTATTCCAGTAAAAAGCTAGTTGATCATTAATTCTCTAAGTTTTTTAATATTGGCCTTTCGATAACTTTAACAAAAAAAAAAAAACCTTCCACCATTCTAAATGGCTGAGATCAATTATACTAAATTAAAAAATGAATAAATGACTGGTTCAGATTTTGCTCAGATCTTAATTTAGCAGGCCTCACCAAAGTACAGCATATAAAATAATACAATTTTACCACAACTTGCAGAAGTTTTTCTAAATATTAATGAGTGAATATTCAAATATTTATAATATTTATGCTTAGATTTCTTTACTGTTGCAAAATTATTTTATAATTTGATTCAAATGAAATTTGAAACCATTTTTTTTTCTAAACTTTACATTTATTTTACTTTTTGACAAAGCTTAAGCTTCATCTTTCTGAAAGTTATTTGATTATATATACAGTAGACTCTCTCAAACCCGCACAGCTTGGGACCAGAGGTTTTGCGAATTTTAGAATTTTGCGGATTTCTGGTCATTTCTTTGTTTACATTTTTTAAAAAACCATAATTTAAAGGCAATTAAAAATGCAATCAGAACTGTAATGAATGCTAACAATATGCTAAAGTATTAAAATAAGTAATAAACTAAAATAATAAAAATTTAGATAGTTTTTGAAATGATAAAAATACTAAAAGCAAAGGTCAAATTAATAATCAATAATGTACAATTAAATATTCAATATAAAGATGAAATGTGTTTTTCCTAAATTATTCAATGAAACTTGCCTCATAAATGTACATTACTAATTTACATCAAGATCATAAAATAATGAAGCTCTATTTCAGGTTTAGCCAGACTTAATAACTAAAAAAGCTTGATTAATACATAAATATATTTGGTAATATTGTGATTACCAATGATATCAGCAATAGATTTATTTTTTCAGAAATAAATTATTCATTCTTTATGAAAAAACATGAATTCAATAACCTTAACAAAAATTACAAATTAAAAAATATATGGAATTGATAAAAATCTAAAAAAGTCAAATTTTCACCTGCATCTGAATTGAATGTTTCATTGTTTACATCCGTAAAATATGTGCGAATTTTAGAGAGTTGTGGATTTTAGGAGTGCAGATTTGAGGGAGTATACTGTATTATATAAAACTAAAATATATTAAATCACATTATTATGTTTGTTTGCATCTTAATTTATTTATTTATTGTTTGAATAACATGCATCCGACTTGTGTGCTCAACATGAAAGTCTGCTCATAAGTCATCGTCAATATACAAGGACGAGTTAGCACAAGGAAATTTACAACACAAGAGAAATACAACCAGGAGCTCCACACAAAGTGTGTGTGCAATAGAGCCAGCGGGAATCGAACCCACAACCTCCTTGTTAGCAGAGCCGTGTCTTAACCACTCGACCAAGGAGGCCCTACATCTTAAATTTATTTAAAAATAAGTTAAAAGAAAAACTGATTTAAATCAATGATTTTTTAAAATCAATTGATTTAAATTGTGATTTAAATCATGATTAAAGTCAAACTGATTTAAATCAACGAATCTTGAAGATAAACAAATAATCCATTTACCAAAAAACTAGGTCTTTGACAGAGTTTTGGAGATTGTGATAATGAAACTAAAGCAATACATATTTCAAAACAGAATCTTAAAATATTGCAAAAAATTATGATTTAAAAAGCATACAAATTATGAAAAATAGTTATCTCAATAATTTAAAAACTATTTTCTCATTTACCTAGAAAATTATTGCTTAAAATTTATGATATGAAATTCAGATGACTACAATAAAAAAATTTAGTTTACAAACTTTTTAGAAAGAAAAAAAATTCTTGGTCAGACGGGCTCCAACCAAATGACCCCCCCCCCCCCCCGGTAATAATTTTTATTAAAACACATGCAAAACAATTATGTTCAAAAAACAAAGAAATTGTACACATAATTGCTTTTAAAAACAAAACAAATCTTTTTTTAAAATAAAAAAAGATATTAATAAATGATTTTCTAAAGAAATATATTAAGCTTTGAAAGCAAGTAATCATTTATATATATATATATATATATATATATACAATTAAACATCATTAAGATTCAAACATCTCAACAGACTAAAGAAATGCCTAAAATACTTACATTTAAATGCAAAACAACTCTATGGTCAAATGACAACAGAAATATCGAAAGTATTTCCATTTAAATACAAAATAAACTATTTTTAATTTTAAAAGAATTAAAGAAAATTGTACTGCTTTTAAATTAAAACGGTTAATCTCCTCAGTCCTGATATAGCCTGGAGTGAACACTAAAAACACTCTTTAAATTAATTTAAATACTTTTAGAATTGTTAAAATTAAATCTAGACCTTTTTTAATAGATGTATACATGTTAGATGCAGCAATATAAAGGCCGATGCATTTTTAGATATGTTTTATAATAATTTTAAACAGATTTTTGTAGTGCCACAAAAAATTTGTCTCAGAACTGAGGCAGGGCCGTAGCTAGAAGTGAACAATAGGAGGTGGGGCTCATAATTTTTTTTTCTCACTGATGCAGAAAGATAAATTAGTGCATGTCCACATTGTAGGTACTATGTTTCTTATTAAGCTGTTATAATAACTTCATTTTATGTTAAGAAAAGTGTATGATGATGAAATTTTTAAGTGTATAACATGGTTAAAATTAGATTTTTGTTAGCTTTATGTGTACAAATAGGATGAGGAAGTGTTGAAACACTTATTTTAGATACAATTTAGTAATTCTGTAAAACTGTGAAAGAGTCACAAAACTAAATTAGATATTTGAACATAATTCCATTCGAATTTTTGGAACAGAAATCCCTTTATTGACCTTGTAATCTTTTCCAGTGGAGAGGTGGCTCAAAATGTTTTAGGGGGGGGGGGCTGAGCCGCCCATAGCGCCCCCTTAACTACGGCCCTGGACTGAGGAGGTTAAACGGTCAACAATAGCTGCAGCTAGACAATGAGAAAATTAAAAATGATGCTAATGTGTTTTCTAGCAAATTCTTTTTTTATTTATCAATCACGAAACACCTAATAGAGAGGAATTAACAGCAGATGTGCAGGAAGGCTGAAAGCAAACAGAAAAGATTTCCTTTGAGGTTGCCATAAAGAGCAGCTCTGACAGTGAGAGAGTAAGGGTCTCCAGACTTGGCATACCAATCATACAATTAAAAAAACAGTTGCCAAGAAGGGGATTCAAACGCAATTTACCCATTTGGGCTGTTTTCATAATTACTCTGCATTTTGGATGTTCTGACATTTTTTTTTTGTGAGATTTTTTTTTCTTGTTCAATTTCCTCAGTGTTTTTTATACTTGTTATTATCACTTATAATCCATTTATTATTATTATTATTATTACTGTTGTTAATCATTTTTCTCTTTCTATACTACATTTAGAAAATAAATTGTTTTGCAGTGTTAAAGTTACACTTCCTATGTTATAAATATTTTTTATCACTTTAATAAAATATAAAGCATTAGACATGTACTAAAATTAATACAGAAATAGAAAATGTGCCTATCATACAATACTTACGCTAAGCCTAACGATATTCCAAACTGCCACTTCTTAGAAAACACATCATAATAAATAGAATTCAAAAATGTATTTTTTCCTTTTTCAGTGCTTTAGATGTTCCTGTGCAAGTTTGAAATAAAATTAAAAGTTTTCACCAATTAATAATCATTAACAATTTAGAATATTTTTATTTTTATTACAAAATACAGAATCTTTAGTAGAAGAGTAAGTAAAAGAAACATATCTTACCATTAAGTTATTTTAGTAAAAAGGATAGGTCACTAAATTCTAAAAACATTGTTTCATTATATTGCTATAAGTCATTATAATTTTAAAAATTAGCCGTTTATTAACAGAGAGCTTTCAAGTTCTCCAAGTTCACATAGAAGCAAAGAGACGCCAACTCAATGAATGAATCACAATGATTAAATTTGAATAACGAATGAATCAAAAAAAATCTGCCGCAACAGTTTTTACTTTCTCACATCTTCCCAGTGTTACCATTTGTTTCAAGAATTTTGAAAAATATCCCTTTGAATTAAAGAAAAAAAAATAACAAAAGGTTATCAATGAAAAATGAATTGATTCATTACTCAAAATTTTTGAATCAATTTTTTGAATTCGCCCTCTGGTGAAATATTTCACAAAGTATCATCGTACATTACAATAACAGCAGCATCCTCATCAGAAGAATAGCGTGTAAACTAAAAATAATTAATAAATAATAGTTGAGAAGATATATAAGGAATTTCTCTGTTGTATTGTTTCTTGTAAGTTTCCTATTAAACAATTTCAACTATCGATTATATTATTCATAATCTGAGATTAACTTGATTATCAAAAAACTTTCATGAATCGTTTACTTTAGATTTGAAAAATTGTTTTAGCCCCATCTTTTGGTAAATAATTATAAATGAACAAATTTTGCGTTTAAAACAAATCTTATAGATATACAGTAGACTCCCTTAAATCCGCAAACCAGAAATCCGCAACTCTCTAAAATCCGCACATATTTTATGGATGTAAACAATGAAACTTTCAGTTCAGATATTGGGACAAAATTTGATTTTTTTTAGTTTTGTATCAATTCCATATATATTTTAATTTGTAATTTTCTTATTAAAACTCTATTCATGATTTTAGATTAAAGTTTTTTGAAAAAATTCAAGATACTGCTGATATCACTGGTAATCAAAATCTTCTTACCAAATATATTTATGCATTAATCAAGATTTTTTGATTATTAAGCCAGGCTAAACTTCAAAAAAAAAATCTTTATTTTATGATTTTGATGTGAATTAGTAATGCACTTTTATGAGGCAAATTTTCTTGAATAATTTTGGAAAAATACATTTAATCTTTATAATGAATATTTAATCATACACTATTGATTATTAACTTGACCTTTGCTAGTAGTACTTTAATCATTTTAAAAATTATCTAAATTTTTATTATTTTAGTTTATTACTTATTTTAATATTTTATTATATTGTAAGCATTCATTATAGTTCTGATTGCACTATTAATTGCACTCAAATTACTGTTTAAAAAATGTAAACAAAGCAGCGACCAGAAATCCGCAAAATTCTAAAATCCAAACAACCTCTGGTCCCAAGCTGTGCGGATTTAAGGGAGTCTACTGTATATATATATATATATATATATATATATAAACTTGGATATTTACACGATTTTTAATTATTTGAAATATATATATTTACATTGCGAATGATTTTCAGAATTTTTTAATGGTACTTTATACATTGAGAGAATTTTTACAATAAAATATACAATAAGAATTATAAAATTAAATTTAAGTAAACTTTAAAAGTTTCCTTGATAAAGAATTTTTATACGATGAGTTGGCCTCATTTGTAAAGTTCTTTGCCATATTTTTTTTAAATAATAGGCAAAAACTTTGCACATATTAACAAACATATGTTATTTTATTTTATTTTATTTATTTATTTATTTTATTTTTTTTTATTTTTGGTGTGTGTGTGTGTGTGTATGTGGTCATTTAAATCGCATGCCCACAAAGGGCTTTTTATTAATCTTGGAAAAAGTAAATCATAACTTGTTTTAACAAGTCCGTTTCCATTTAAAATCGGTATACTCTGCTCCATAAAATCGATTATTATGGAAATCAAATTGACAAACTGAGGGTTTGGGTAACAAAGTTCACCTCTATCTTGATTGGTAATCAACTGCAGTAGGGGTGCATCATATTTGTCCATTTCAGTGCTTGATAAACAGGATACGCATTCAAATTTTTCTTTAATTATTCTCACAAGATATCCGCTAACGATGGCAATGCTTGCGAACTTCACATTAGCTTTTGGTGGTACTAAATAAAAAGAAATTAATTAAGTGGTTTATAATTTCGGTTATTAAATTTAAGTTTAAATTTACGAATAAATTTAGAGGCGCAGCAATTTTATAGAGTACCATTTTCTGAAACTATCATCTGTATGTCTAATGACTGCTAGTGTATCGGTGTAATGATAACTGATTTCACAAAAAGCACTTTTTCAGCATGGTGCCAGGTTCCAGGGCACTGCCCGCACCTACGCTTTATTTATTTTTTTTTTTCATAATAACTCATTTTTTCTCCGACTCTTTTTAATTGCTCTTTTAAATTTTAAATTTCGGTATTTTTTCCATAATTTACTATTTTTTAAGAGCTTTATTTCATTTCTCTTTTTATCTAGAATGCTGCTAATATCATTTATACATGTTTTTTTTTTCCAGATTTAGGTTGCATGCAAGATGGGTAATTTTCAAATATACATTTGCTGCCAACCGTTTTCGCTTTGGAGTTTTTGTATAATCCTCTTCCCGAAAATGCTTACTGCAGACAACTGACGAATTCGATTTGTCATTCACATGGAAATTTTTCCTGGATATAGCTTTCAGTCATTTATTTCTTAAATCTAAATTTGAAAGAAATTCATAAAAAAAAAATTCCTGTTTTTTTTTTTTTTTTTTTTTTTTTTGCTTTATTGGATGTGCAGTATGGAACACAGCAATGAACCATTTTGTAATTAAAAAAATCCGAAATCGCACTTTCATTCAAGTTTTGCCTAACGAAATACAACAGTGAACAGTCCAGTCCAAGGCGATAAGGAAATTCCCCCTTTTGACTCAGTCGTTAAAAAGCGCCCCCTACAATTCTCCGGGGGGGGGGAACAGGATTCCGCGAAAACAAAGGTTTTTCGAACGTTTGTTACGGCCGTATAATGAGAGGAAGAGGAGGACATTGAGTTCGGCCGTGATAAAGCAAAGAACCTATCAAAGAAAACTATCAATGTTGCCACTTATAGCAGAATTTTGTAATGTGACAATTTGTAAATAGTTCTTGAGACAAAATTGCTTATAATTAAAAAGATCAATGCACGGGAAATAATCTTAAAAGCTAGGAGAAACTTTTTTTTTAAATTCAGAAATTAAAAAAAAATTAATCTTCTTTTTATCATTATTATTTAAAAAATAATGTATTGTTTTATAATTTTTATTAACAAACAATAAATCTGAACAAAATTTCTTAGAGTTTTTATTGAAATAAAAATCGGTTTTTATAGTACATGATCAGGTATCAATATATTTTCTAAAAAGCAACATCATTTTGCAATGATCCTTTTAATTAGCTTAGTGATTAGAGTTAAGTGATTAAAGAGAATAGATTTTTAATTTAAAACAGGATTGTTATGATTTTGCCCAGCCCAAAAAACCCAAGTGGTTATTTTCAAATTTAAATTACATATACAGTCCTCCCCACTTAATCGGGTAACGGATAATCGAATACCCCGCTTAATCGAATAGAATCCTCCGGAACCGAATTTATCCCTATTGGATCAATGTTATTTTTCCCCGCTTTAACGGAATATTTTCGCAAACTTCCCCGCTTAATGAAATAATATCAGAGTCGCCGATGGTGAAAAATGGGTGCTGAAAACCGGTCTCAACTGGAATTTTTCTCTTCAACACACACACCTGTTGTCATTTTCGGTTCTTTTACACCAAAAACAAATTCCCATTTCTTCCTGTGTGGCTTTATGTAGAAAAAGTATTTATTTTTTACGAACAATACCTGTCAATCATTCCTGACTTAGTAGTTCTCAGCACAAATTATTGGCATAAAACTTATTTCAATGGCTCTATTTGTCTGTGCGCGGGGTTATATTTTCCCGCCAGTTTCATCTATCATAACAATAAACTCTTCTAAAAGAAGGTGTAATTCAAATGAACAGATCATGTGATCTTTTTCTCTCTCTCTCTTTTTTTTTCCCTTGGAAAGATTTCTAAAAAGGCGAAATAATTGGATCACTTTAGTATTTTGTCCCTGTTATTTTAAGCACGCAAATTAATTCGACGAAAGCGATGAATTCAAAACGGAAAGATTTGAACCTTTCAGATAAACTTAAAGTTTTGGAAGCATTAAAAAAGAAAACGCAAACCCAAGTAGCAAAAGATTTTAAAATATCTCAAACGCAAGTCTGCAATATAAACCGTAATGCAGAAAAAATCAAAGAAGAATGGAGATGCAATGGAAATTTGGATAGAAAAAGGAAACGAAAATCCAATTTTGATATCATTGATCAAAGTGTGCTGAAATGGTTTTCAGCGAAAAGAGCTAAAGGTGCATTAATAAATGGCGCCATGATTATGCAGAAAGCGAACGAACTCGCAAAAAATTTTGAAGAAGGTGAACAGTTTTGTGCATCAAAAGGATGGCTCTACCGCTGGCAACAGAGAAACAATTTGTCTTTCAAAACTGGACATGGAGAATCAGGATCGGTTGATGATTCACAGTGTGATCAATGGTGTGAGAGCATTTTGGAACCCATTCTAGAAGAATATAGTCCAGAAGATATATTTAATTGTGATGAAACGGCGCTTTTTTATCGTGCAATGCCTTCAGGGACCATTGCTGGGAAAAAAGAGAAGGTTCAAGGATTTAAAAGAAATAAAGATCGATTGACGCTCTTACTTTGTGCAAATCAAACTGGGACCGAAAAGCTACAACCCTTAGTTATAGGTAAAAGTAAGCAACCACGATGCCTGAAAAATGTCAAAAATTATCCAGTATCATACACACACTCGCAAAATGCGTGGATGACCATGAAAATATTCAAAAATTGGCTAACGAAGTTAGATGCCGATATGGAAAAACGAAACAGAAAAATAGTTTTGTTTTTAGATAATGTCTCTAGTCATAAAGTTGATGATGGATCTATTCGCCTCACAAACGTCAAGCTTCAGTTTCTTCCTGTCAATACGACAAGCAAAATCCAGCCCCTGGACCAAGGAATCATTCGATCATTTAAAAGTCATTACAGGAAACAAGTAATTAAAGAGCTCCTTCGTTTTCTTGATGAAAACACGGACTCAAAATCTTTCTGTGATATTTACAAGAAAATTAGCCTTTTGAATGCACTGCATTTTGTGAAAAGATCATGGAACGATGTTACATCAAAAGTCATCGAAAATTTTTTCAAGAAAGCTCGTTTTGTGAAACGAAAAGAGGAATGTACAAATCTTGATATATCGGACGATGACACAGTAATTTACGATTTTGAAGATGATTTCCGTCATGAGGATTTTGGATTATTACAATTTACAGAATCTCAGCTCAATGAGTTCATTGATATAGACGCAGACGAAGAGACGGAACCTGAAGATGCCTTGCCGATATCGAAAGAACAGGAAAAAGAAGAAAGTGATGACGAGACACCTGAACCTCCACCGTCTCTTCTTGCCGTTAATCAGGCTTTAATGGTGATGCGCCGTCACTTCGAGGCTCGAGGTGGTAACTATGATATTTTATATACATTTGAAAAAGAACTGGATATTTGTTCAGCTAAAACTCTACATAAACAAACCTCTTTAAGAGACTTTTTTAAGCCATTGTAAATACCATAAATTAAGTTTCAACAAGCCTAACATTATTAGCTGTATAGTGCAATCTAATCTAAGCCAAATACATTAATGTACTTACATTAAGTTATTGCGTATTTTTTTATATTTGCATTTGTATTTATTTTAGTTTGTATTATAAAGTTTATAACGATTTTATTGCACTTTTATTAATTATAATGTAGTTGGTAATTTTATCTTTTTTATTAATCATTAAATATCACACTTATATGTTTCCCCGCATAATCAAATACCCCGCTTAATCGAATAATTTTTCTGGAACCGTCAATATTTGTATAAGCGGGGACGACTGTATAATGTATTAATATTACATATATAATATATTGTAATATATTTCTTAATATCGGTACACCACTCATAAAGTTTATAACAATCATCCCTAACCCAAAGAAAAGAAATACCCTAATTATACCCATGATGATTTTTAAAAGAAATAATTGTTAGTTAATCTCTGTAGTATGTGTAACTAGCACAAACAAATTTTTTCCCATTTAAAAATATTTTGATGTATAATCCATTCTATGTTATACAATAGAAACTCATAACAAAATACCATATAATACCATAATTCTGATTCAGCACTAGTTTTAGTAAAATACTTTAATGATAGTTTTATTGTTAAAATTATTATTAATAATCAATTTATCTAAAAGCAAAGCATAATTTTGATTACTGTCATTGATTTATATATATTTGTAATCAATTACCTACTTTAAATTTAGTAATAAGTACATTTTTTTCAAGCATTCTGAACCACTTCCCATAGCCCAAAAAAACCCAAAAACCCTTATAAAACCCCCAAAACCTTGAAAAAACACAGTGGGTTGGGGTTTTTTTTCTGAAAAAACCCTTATATTTAACAACCCTGATTTTAAATATCTCTGTAATTTTCGTTGTTGCTTGTTTAGAAAGCTTTTTGAAATTGATTTTTTTTAATATCTCTGTAAACTTTTTTGTTTCTTTGTTTGTTCAGATAGCTTATTGAAATTGACTTTATTTTTATTTTCATGTTTATTTGTCTTTAAACCATCAAGAAAATATCGCTAGAAGAATATCTCTCTCAATTTTATTTTTTTTAACCTCCTGTATTGACACATATGCTATTGTTTAGTTTTATAACTTCTACAATTGTTTCTTTATTGAATAAATATAACATATTGGTACATATTGAAGAATCTCTATCAATGCATTTATTTCCTTAATTTTTTTGTTTTGATAAATTCAGCTGAATTAAAATAAGGTCTACACAAAACACATGCATAAGTTGTTATATACAAATCTTGTAGAAATTAGATTGATCTAACAGATTATCGATTGTTTGAGAATAACCAAAAGCCTTAATGTAAGTTCTTGTACAAAAGTGTTTTCCGTTTTGTTTACAAAATTAATTTTAGAGTTACCTTAGTCTTTATTTGGGAAAAAGTTGACCTTTGTGAACAAACGAATCAAATACAACAACATCGATTTCATGTAACTAACATTTAATAAAAATCTGTTTAAAAACTGTAAATAGTTTTTTTTTATTCTGTCAACTATTGTCAGTTTTTAAAAGATTTATTTGTTGTTAATTAGAAGAAACGGTGGTTTGATCAAAAGAAAAAATTTCGGAAACATTTGCTGTATACTTTCTAATTTTGTTAAAACATTTAACTTTTGTCTGCAATTTGTGTAAGATTTTGTAAAATTTAATCTAATTTTTGTTTCCTTGTATAATAATACTATACTGCACTGTGCCCACCCTGGCCATTGGACCTATTTTCATTTACAATATTTTGGGCGGAGGTGGTCTTCACTGTTATTGGGTCTATGCCTTTTTTTTAAGGCTTGGGTTGGTCTTACTCAATATTCATTCTTGACTGTATTTAGCCCTTATTATTTCTGTAGGATCTGGCAAGGCTGGGCCTAACTTATTTTTCCCATATACCAAGACAGGTCTTGCTTCATTATTTGTAAATCTGTATCATGTGAAATTTTTAGTCTTGGTCTTGATCTAGCCTGTATGGAAATTATTGTCTTTCAGTGTCTTAGTGTGTACAAAAATCAATAAAATTTGCGCACCTCAAAAGTTTTGCAAAAAAATGCATACATTCTTAACTTGTCATTATTCAACAAATGTAGTTTAAAATTTAATTCTTTTTCATGAATTGTAGATTCTTGGCAATAAAATTAAAATACAACAACCTGCTTTATGACAAAACCCTGTTTTAAATGGAAAACTGTGTTGATCATTATAAAATGGGAGAATAGAATATAATTTATTTACATCTGCTTAGTAGAAAAGTTGTATATAACACATATTTTTTTATCCTTTACTAGATTTTACTGTGAGAATTTTTAAAATTTCTGTTTTGTGGAATATTGATGAACGATATCGTACTACTTGATATTCCAGTCAACCAATAAACTATCATCAAACTATAAGATTGGATGTCAAAAATGAATGATAGTAAATGTCATGTTCACTTTACATTAAACATTTTACATGTGTTTCTTACGTCATCAAGTGATTTTTAATTGGATGTTTTAACTATATTTTTGCTCATGTTTTGCTAATTTATTTATTCTTTTGTTATTTAAAATTACTACTTTTTTTTAAAACTCATATTTCATGTTCTTAGTGTGCTTGGTTTGATTAGGGTCACCCGGGGTAAAATGGGTATATTTTATTTATTTATTTTATTATTTTACAAGACAAATTTGTTTTAAAAATTAAAATTATGAATTAAGGGCTTACATATCTGGCAATACTTAAACTTAGTAAAAACAAACTGGTGACACTTTTTCCTTTCTTTCTAACCGATGGCCAGGCCCCTACCTGCCGAGTTATCTCAGCTTAACGGGTTAGATACCTGGTATCGGGGCGGTCGACCGCCTAATTGCCGCGTAGCGGCAATAAACTTGATTTCTTTGCTACGCATGCCATCATTTCTGCAGTACTTGCTTGTCGTTGAGCGTACTTTGTTTCGCCTGTTAATTAATGGTACATCCTGTTGTTTGAACTGTAAATGGCTTCGCAGGATGGTCTCGTAATTTAGAGCCTTGATCAGATGACGAGACCTTCACTTGGCAAGGCACCTCCAGAGGTATAATTCACAGGTAACTTGGAGGACTTTGCACCCACGACGGATTTTACATGCACCAGGCGCCATTAGCGTACATGATGTAATTTTTGCCGGCAAAGTGGCGAACCACTAAGACAAGTACCCGGGTCGGCTGTTTAGGTTAAGTGCTTTGTTGGTAATCTTTGTGGTTTATTGCACATTGGGCTAACTTTGTGATTTGTTGCCGCACACCTTGTACTCATCTTACCAGACGAAATGGGACTGGATGTTTTTGAGCCTAAACAATGGTACTGAACTTAGCTGAATGTTGGGAAAATTTTGAGGGAATAAAAAAAAAACAGATAAAAAAAAAAGGCCGAAAAGCTAAGTCGTACCGCTGATGGAGGAAAATTTTTGCGCCAAATAGAAAGGCAAACGAGAGCGTTGCAGAGAGAGAGACAAGAACCCACCTTTCTACCATACCCCACCGAGAAAAACTGGTCCCTGGGTTGCCCCATTAGAGCGGGTCCGGTATTTTGTGCGGACAGAGTCCTACTGCACCAAATATCATACACCAAATCTACACCAAATAAATACTGCACTAAATATACTGCACCAAAAAAACCATTTTGTTTTTTAGAAGATGGAACAAAGTGTTTTTAGTGATTGAAAAACTTTTTTCCAGAAAAATATGCAGGAAGAATTTTAGGAATAAACTATTTGATATTTACAGAAGAAGGATTCTTTTAACAGAAAACTGAAAAACTAAGTAAATTTATTTACTCACAAAAATTTTATAGCATTTTTTGTCATATGGGGTAAAATGGGTATAGGTCAAGATATGAATGTATGAAAATTGATCAATGTTGAAAGACCTTTGAGAACAAATTGTTATTGTTCCTATGTTTTAAACTGAAATTATGCTTTGTTATATGAAATTAGGCAATTATTTATATCATCAATTTATCATTTATATTATAAATTAGTCTATTTCGGGTGAAATCAAAATACATGCAAATTGATTAAATGTACAGGAACACAAGGTAAGAAAAATATCGCGAAAATAAATTAAAACAAATCTTCTAGTACTGGAGAGGCTATAAAAAACTCAGAGAAAATGCAAGAGAGTACAAGCAAAAGTAGGAGAAGTTTTAACTACAGAGCAGGTGGCTGCAAGACTTTGCACTAGGAACACAAAAAAGGCAAAAAAAGTACAAACAGTTAAAGAATCGAAGCAACCCATAAAATAGAAGTTAAACCAAAGGTTTTCACTGCAATGAATTTGGTGATTGAGTCCTTGTAAAATTGAAAGTCTGTTCTAGAATTCACAGGTCTTATTGATATCCCTGATGAAGGTGAAAATACGGTGAAGTTTACAACAAAGTCATTTGCCGGATTATTTTATGTCTTTCCTGAGAAAGACGATGTTGCTGATGGGAACACATCCTAAATTGTCAGATAGCTGTCTCAACCAAGCTGCAACAGTCCTTGCCAGTATGCATTTTGCATGTAAATTTTCATTAATTTATAGCATTGATGATTTTCCAGTGTAATTTAATTTCTCATTTTTTCCCTACAGATATTCATACTGATATCTATCTGCTTTTGAATTGCATTAAAAAAAAATTAAAGAGAAACACGATTTACAGCATGTGCGTAAATTGATGTGGTGGAGGATACGATTTGTCAGTACTCTCATCTCATTTATACTAGTTTCATAACAGTGGTTTTATACGTCAAGAAAAAAATGTAAACAAATTGAAAGTGGGGAGTTTTTGAAGCCCCCCCCCCCATCTTCCTAGTTTACACATTACTCAGAGGATGAAAGTACAAACTTTTAAATGGTTTACACATTAATTAGTGTATTTAAGTATATTTAATTTATTAATCAACGTTAACCAGCATATACCCATATTACCCCGGTGCATACCCATTTTACCCCGAACCACGGGGTAAAATAGGTATACACCGGGGTAAAATAGGTATAGTGTTTTACACAAAAATTTGAAAAGAAAGAAAACACAAATTATGTTTAATTTAGACCTAAGATACACAATGTCAAAAATAATGAACAAAAACATGAATTTATTTCATAATATTTCTGCCATGAAACATTAAAATTAAAAAAGCGGATTTTTGTACCCATTTTACCCCGGGTGACCCTAAATAAAGATCATGAAGTTCCTTATAATTTTCCATTATCATTGATTTTTATTATGCACTTTAATAAATTTGATTATTACATTTAAAATACCTACGTTTTATATGAAAATACAATGTCTTAAAATTATCTCTTTGTGTATAGTTAAATGTAAAAAATCTGCATGTAAATAGGCAAACTATTAGTATACTTTTCTACAAAATCATCTAAATAAATCAAATTTTATATTTGGTATGTCACTATGCATAAAGGATCGTTATTATTAAAGTGATAACCCTGTTATTTAGTGTATTTAAACTATAATTCATTAATTTTTATATCTTAAAATTCTAGATTGGCAACATCTTTTTGTTCACAATTTGGTAATTTATATAATTTGTCAAAATTGGTCGACTGCTTAATCCAGTTGTACCAACAATATTAATGATAAATGTCATTAAGCTGAGAAAAAAAGATAAGTATTTTGCATTTGAACTATTTGTTCGGAACAAATTTTAATCATTTCAGTATAAAAATAAATGCTTTGTCATTTTATATATTCATTCGGGTTTGGCTCCAAGATTTTAACTTTTTTCTTTGCTGGGCTAGTCTAAGGAAATTTTTTTTTTTTAAATCTTTCCTACTGAGTCTGTCGTGTGCAAGCTTTTTTTGGATTGGATTGTGCCTGAGACAGAAAATATCAGCCACTAGAAACCTCTCTGTCACTAAAACACAAACATATTAAATACTTCATATTTCAATTCTTTTATTTTATGCAAAATATAAAAAAAATCAAAGCAAAATGTAATATTATTTTTAACATTTTGTTACATTTGTTAAGATTTTTTTTCAAGTTAAACATTTGAAACTGTATGTATAAAAAAAATCTAACAAAAATAAATAGCAAGGTTTCGCTTTTCATAGTTTGTTTTCATAGATAAGCATGAATATTGAATTATGCGATAATAATAGAACATCTTACTAGTTATAGAGTTAATTTTTGTTAAGAAATAATACAGTACAGAACCATTTATCCAGAATAGTTGGGGTCAGATGTATTCCGGGTAACTGCTTGAGCATTAAAGAAGCATCTGTTTGATAAGTTTTAGGGAATATATGTTGATAAAGGTATTCTAATTTTAAATCAATTATTAGATTACTTGAACTAAGAATCAGATGCAAGTAAGATCAAATGTTAGAGTTTGAAAGAAGGTAATTTACAGAAATTCCTTGGGAACAAAAATTCTTCAGTTTTCTCTACATAAAAGTGAAAACATCTATAATAAAATTATACATACTTCTGTTTTAAATACTATATGCTGTTTTCAAACTATACAATTGTTTCAAGCAATGTATATGTCAAACTAGCAATGTATGACAATTTTTTCTACAAAGATTTCTAACATCACTCTATTAGAAATATTTTTCTGGATAACTGATTTTCTGGTTAACTGGATTCCAGTTAAATAGTTCTATACAGTTAGTTTATTATTGTTCTATAAAAATTCGATTTCAATAATAGGTGTTATGGTTGAATATATATATATGTTGAAAACATATTTGTTTGGGAAGAACACTGAAAGGAATTAATGGTGAGTTCAACTTCTAACTCACTAATTAAAATTAAAATAAATAAATAAATAAACCTTTGATGAGGAACATTTTGATGCTCTGGGGAGATAAACTTTTCTAAGTTCCACACTGTGTATGCCAGGAATAAACAGTACCAATGTTGACACCAACAATACTTACAGCAAGAATCTTTATATACTAATAGCAAGAACCTTTATTGTTACCATATAATAATAAAAAAAAAAAAAAGAGTTGTGTTACTAAAGGTAAAAATTAGCCAAAACCAGTAAGTTAAAAGAGATCAAAATATTGAAAGCAACACTTTCCAACATATTCTAACGATTATATTTGGTATGAAATAATTTACTTTTATTCGCAATACAAGCAAAATTTCAATTCAATGGATATAAACTGAGCTCTTAAAAAAAACTCATAAAAACTGCCTTAAAATTTAATGAAAGAAATAATAATAATATTCAATTTATATATATTGAGCAAGATTTTAAATTTTATAGCTGAAGCCTATAAAAGCAATCTCAAATTACATCAAAACATCATGAATTTTCTTATTTTTAAAACATATCTAAAAGCCATTTTTTAAACGAATAATTTATTCATTTATATTATTTACCGAAAGATGGCGCCAAAACAATTTTTAAAATCTAAAGTAATCGATTTATGAAAGTTAATTGATAATCAAGTTAACCCCAGATTATTATTAATCGATAACTCAGTTAATCGATAAGTGAAATTGTTCACCGAGAAACTCACAAAAAACAATTTAATAGAAAAACTATAGATATAACAACACTATCATTTATTAATTATGACACTATTATTATTAATCATTTGTATTTTAGATGCTATATTTCTGATGAGGATGCTGCTGTAATATGCGATGATACATTGTTAATATTTCACCAGAGGGCGAATTCAAATGCTGGATTCAAGAATTTAAAATAATGATTAAATTTATTTTTCATAAAAAAAACCGTTTCTTATTTCGTTCTTTTCAATTGAAGGAGATATTTTTCTTAATTCTTGAAACAAATGGTAACATTCAGTAGATATGAGAAAATAAAAAGCCAATAGTTGAAATTTCTGTTGCAGCATTATATTGATTTGATTCATTCTTCATCCGTTGTCAGTCACCGTGACTCATTCATGGCGTTGGCATCTCTTTGCTTCTATGTGAACTTGGAGGACTTCAAAGTTCTCCCTTAATAGATTGTTAATTTTCGAAATATAATGATTTGTAGCGATATAATAAAGAGTGTTTTTAGAATTTAGTGACCTATCCTGTTTACTAAAATAAGGTAATGGTAAGATATGTTTGTGTTACTTTACTCTTCTTCTAAAGATTCTGTGTTTTGTAATAAAAATATTTTAAATTGTTAATGATTATTAATTGGTGAAAATTGTTAATTTTAGTTCAGACTTGTACAGAAACATCTAAGGAACTGATCTACATAAAAGGAAAAGAATAAATTTTAGAATTCTATTTATCATGATTTATTTTCTGTGGATGGGTAATTTGGGATATGGTTAGGCTCAGCCTAATTATTGTATGATAGGCAAATTTTCTATTTCTGTATTAACTTTAGTAAATGTCTAATGCTTTATATTTTTGGAACAGACTTTATTTTATAATAAAATGATTAAAAAAACATATTTATAACTCTAGGAAGTGTAATTTTAACATTGTAAAACAATTTATTTTACATTTTATTTTTTAAATGTAGTTTAGAAAGAGAAGAATGATTAAAAAAGTGCTAAGCGACAAACATAAAAACGCAAAAGAAATTAAACTACAAAAATAAATAAATAAATAAATAAATAAATAAATAATTGAGTAAAAGAAAACCCAAAATGCAGAGTAATTATGAAAACAAACAAGATAAAAGTAGTCAATTTTAAAGAAATATACAAGGTTCATGATAGGAAGTTAAGTACTGTACAAGAAGTTGGACATTACTTTTTTATTTTAAATAACATGTAAATAAAAAAAATTGTGTGCATTTGTACAGTTGTGGAAAATAAAATTAACACCCTATACTTATGCCTCAACAAATTATCGTTGAGGAAAGTTACTGATATTGAACAATTGAAAATAAAGTCTACTTTAAAATAATGTAGATAAAATTTGATTAGGGTGCTACCTACATATGAAAACGAACCCTAACATTGTCATTTTCTAGAGCAGTACACTATTTTGACAGCATAAATGAACTTTACACCTCTCTATTAGCCCAAAAAACTAATTTTTGTGCAGTTTGTACTATAACTTTCTGAGAAATTATTTATAATGAGTATATTTCAGGAGCTGTACCCATTTTGAAGTTCAGTACTTGATTGTTGATCAAGAGAGCCTTCTTCTTGATGAAGACACATTAGGCACCACTGAAGCTGTCATTGAAGATGACTAGATTATCAGTATAGTAAGAGAAGTTTTAACATATCTAGTCACATCTATCATAGATGACTCCTTAAACCATCATTTGCCATTTTTTAAGCACAGCTTTAAAATTACTCGGAAGAAAATTTTAAATTTTGGATTTCCATATAACAGGTCTTATTAAATATAAATCCATCAAAAAAGATTGTTGGTTACAATTCATAATTTTTTCGAATATTAATTTCATATCAAAAAATTCTAAAAAATGTAAATGCAACACATTTATGTTTTGGTATTTTAGTATTAGTGCTGAATTAACACATTGGAAGTACAATTTCAGGAGAATTAATAAAAGTATGAAAATGAAATTTAACATTAGAAACACTAAATCTTGAAATTTGTAATTCAAAAACTTATCATTCAAATGACTTGAAATTTGGTGCCTAGCCGTAGTTTGAATGAAAGAGGTGAAATATCTTGATAAAATTGGATATTGCCATTGAAAAAAAAAATGTTTGGGGTCGTTTTAAAATGTAGATGGCTTCGTAAGAAATTTTCATTTACATCATTTAAAAGTAGCCTTTTGATACCAATAATTTCTTCTTGATCATTTGTTGAGGTGTTAATAGGGGGTATTTACTTTTTCTTTCACGGCTGTTCTTTTAAATATAATTTAAGATATATTTATTTCAGTACATATGCTGATTTCTAAAACAGTATTTAAATATACACAAATTTGAAAACTATGTGTACTTTAATCATCTTGTGTAAAGTAGGGATATCAAAACATTTTCTTTTAAATATATCTCTGTGACAACAATTTAACAAAATTGAATGGTTATGCTTCATGCTTGATCTATGGGAATCCAGTGTATATAAAATGTATCAAAAGTTTCATTAAAATAAATGTAATAATATGTTTTTCAGGCCTTCTTTAAAAAGAGCTTTGTTTTATGGCCCACCTGATTCTGTTATATAAATATGTGTGTCTATAGCCTTTATTACTTCAGTCTTGTTTGAACTTTCCTCATTTTGTTGTTTATGAGTAAAATGTGTATTACAGACACATGTAGGAATAATCTTTCAATGGTTCCGTTTTTATTTTTTAAGTACAGATAACAACAAAAGAGTTTATCTGACTGTTTTTTTTATTTATAACTCAATTATATACTTATTCACCATTTGTTGTTATAATAGTATATAAATGAATACAGTCAAAGATCGATAATCCGCGCACCCATAATCTGCAGTTTTCTATAATTCGCGTCACTTTACAAATATAAACAGTGAAATAAACAATTAAGAAAATTTACAAATTCTTGATCAAAAAATGACTTTTTTTAAAAACAAACAATGAAAAAAAAATAAAAAAAAATTATAATAAAACATCTACTTTTTTAAAATGTAACCTTTTTATTCTAAACTTCCCACTGCCACGACTGGATTTATCCGTTCACTGGGCTGCGGGCTTCATTGCAACTGAAGCTTTATTTAAATAAATATAATTCTACAAATATAATCCAGTTTTAAAAACTGAGCTTATGATTGATACTTTCAAGGCTTATAAGCGAGGCTTATACATAACAAAAAAATTATACCATGTAAGAAATCTCTCTTTTATTTAAAATTAAAATAAGTTACAGAGAAAACAACATTACAATTTTGCCCTTTTGCTTGATAGTCAAGGGGTTAACAGTGAAAAACATTATTCCGGAACATATGTAGTTATTTTAATTAATTACACATATGTATATTTTTTAATAGAATAACTTTAAAAAGCATTTTTTGAGGTAGCATATTAAGTTAATTATACGATTTTATGTTTATCTTTCCTTACTATATTGATTATAGAATTAAAATGCTGTCTAGGAATAATAAAATGACGTATAGGGGAGAGTGTTGTACCTTGGGACAGTTTTCACATTTTAATTTTTTACTGCACTAATTATAATCAGATTTAAAATTTAAGGGCAGCATTTCTATAGAGCAACATTTCTCTCTATAATATATTTTTTAAAACTCAGGCAGTTTTGTAAATAAAGTGTTGCCCCTCATTTAAAGTGGTGATGGCAAAGTGTCCCAAGGTACGACACCTTGTTGTGCCTTGGGACATATTATGTTGTACCTTGGACATGCTACAAAATTTAAACAATATTCATATATTCAAACTAATTTTCTGTCAACAAACTAGAACTTTATTTTTTTATAGAAACACACGAAGAATAAAATTTTAAAGCTAAATAATAATTTCTAAATACAATAAAATAGCAAAAATTCTGATTATTTAATTCATTTGAACAGTTTTTTTTCTCATAGATCGTATTTAAACTTTTGACAGCCATGGAAAAAAAAAGTCAATAATGTCCAAAAATTTTAGGGCAATCTGGGTATATTTACGGGAGTTAGAGTGCAGACAGATGACCAGACAAACTAAAATCATAAACACTTTTCTATTTTGTTGGAAAGTGTTAAAAGGACTTTTGACATGACGATTAAAAACAGATAAAATCGTCACACTGTCAAAAACTTGTTACCCCAACTAGAAAGGGCTTAATTTATTTCTCAGTAAAGTAAAATTAATTACTAGAAACATACTGAAAACCTTGTGATACATACCTTTAAAATTGATTCAAAGCAAAGGAAAATACATCAGAGCTTGTGTTCTTTAGAACAATTCATGGCATGGGAAGAAAAAGATTTATTAGCTGTTGTCAGATTCACATTTAACTTCAATCATCATAAAAAATATATCCAAAACAAAGTTGGGTTATTTTATTTATTGTATTTCTGTATTTTTATTTATCCAAATTATCAAGAAACATGCATATGTTGTACATTGGGATATGTCCCAAGGTACAACATGGGTTACTGTCCCAAGGTACAATCATCATATGTTTTAAATAAAATCAAAATGTTAGTCAAACAAAATGCACTATCATTATTTTCTCACAACCAAAACATTTAAAAAGCTTCTCCTTTATATAAAAATAAAATGCAGTTGGCTTGTTGTAAAAATACAAGGTAGAGAGGAAAATTAAAATGAGAAAAATATTTACTTTGGAGTAGCAAAATTTTATTTTTCTCCCCAGTTTCATTTATTTATTGCTTCTGATGTTATCTGTTACAATGATGAGACCAGTGGGTTATATGTCACAATTAGACATAAACAAAAGATCATTGTTGCCAACAGTTTTTTAGAAATTGTCAATGTCCTGAGGTACAAGCGTCCTAAGGTACAACACTTTCCCCTAATCCATAATACTCTATAATCCACAATATTCCATAATCTGCACAATAGGGTGGAGCGAAAAAAATTTTTTTTTGAAAATCAAAAACGGGTAGGTGCCAAAAGTTGCCTTTATACTAGTACATCAACTGCGTGAAATTTTACCGCTGAAAAAAAATGGCTTGAGTCTGCGCTTTTGCTCCAAAAATCGAAATTTTGCGTAAAATTTGTCATTTTTTGACATTTTTTCAAAAAAATTAAAAAATTCCTACAGAGCTGGTTAGTATTTAAAAGTGTTGCTTAGACCTTTATATTTATCTGCTTAACATATTTAAACTATAAAACTATATGTTTATTCCCTATAGCTGGAGCAAAACAGGCAACTTTTAGTAAGAAACCAGCATTACCACTCTATTGGGTCATACAACGAATTGTTGTTTTTAATACAGCTCTTGTTTTCAAAACTACCTTGGACATGCGTCGTGGAGGTGGCTATATTTCCTATACCACCCGGCCCAACTATTCGATCATCTTAGTACAGTGTTTTATTTATATATTGATTTGTAATTTTCTTTATAAAAATTTGGCATGTTTTCGATGCTTCCACCTTGTTTATCTGTTCTTTGCATCCACATGCTGCTGTAACTATCTTCAGGTATATTTTTACAGTTTATACAAAAAAATGACAAGCAGAGTAATGCACGGGAATCTATTAAAGGGATCTATTCGGCCATCTATTATATTTATCAAACTTACATTCAGTTGATAAATAGTGATTGGAAGTTCTGTTACCACAACATTTTTTCAGTCAATTATATTTTTTTTACGTAATGATTTGCTTCAAAGATGATTTCAGATATTTCAACTATAAGTATGCCATCATTTATTCAACTTTTGCATTTTTTATATGTTGAGAAGCGAGCTGTTTAATGTGATGGTGATCGTCAGCGAAAATTGCAATGAAAATTTGTTCTCCATGTGTAAAGCAACCGCCGTTGTAAATAACTTTTTTTTTGCATTAGTTTTATGCCGTTTTCTAAGTGTTTTCGTATCCAGGTAATTTCCTATTAACTTTTAGATCCTCTTTTTATGAGTGGACAACATTTGATAGTGAAATGTCCTGGGCATAAACATATAATGCATAGTACTTTATGAGGGAATGTACCTATTCTAATCGACTATAAGTGCTCATTTAAAATTAGGAGAATTTTATTTGTCACTGTGAACCTTTTTGCATGGGGTAAGCTTAGAATTGTGTATAATATTGAATCATTCGCTACTTAAACTCCAGTGAATTTCCTCTGCGACAATTATTAGAGATGTCGATATAAAACGTTCTAAGTTACATGGATTCACTGGATCAATAAGGAAAATCTTTGTCTACGTACTATTCACTTCCTATTGCAATTTTCTTTATAAAATAGAGAATAATTTTGAAAAATTATTTTCTTAAATTGAGAAAAAGATACTCAGAACAGACTAGAAATTTCTGTCAGAGATTGCAAAGCTAATTCATAAGGAAAGCTATTTCTCGGAATGAATGGGGAACAGGAGTTTAGAAAACATCTCACACAAAAGACAGCTCATAAAGTTAAAATTTTCAGCTTTATATAAGCACAGATTGGCAATCAGCGTCTATATGTTCACTCACAAAATGTATAATCCAATCCATATTTTATACCACGGGATGTTTTATACCAAATGTACTACACACCTAATAGATCTAAAATCTTATTAGATATTACTAGACTATGGAACAACACAGGAAACGACATAAAGCATACTAAAACTTCTTTAGAAATATTGTTGTTTTACACGCAAATTTTGTTTGCAATCCTCTGTGACGATCGTCATAATATTAAGCAGCCAGCTTCTCAAAATATATTCAATGTAATAAGTACAGTAAATGATGACATACTAAAAATTGAATTCATACAATCAATTTTTAGGAAAATCATTATATATAAAATGTAATTGATTGAAAAAATGCTGTGGTAACAGAACTTCCAATCATAATGTATTAATTGCATGAAAATTTAATGAAGATAATAGACTGCTTAATAGGTTCAATTAAGAACATACCCAATACATTACTCAGCTTCTCTTCTGTTATACATGGTATAAAAATATACGTGCAGCAGATCACACCAGCAATCCAAATCATCCAAAGTCAGTGAATACAAAGAAGAGATAAATTACTTTGATATATAGAAAACTTATACTCGTCTTCGGGAAAAAAGTAACAATTCAATACATAAATAAAACACTGGGCCTAGATGATTGGGTGGTTGAGAAGGGTGGGATAATGCAACCACCTCTATGAGTTATATACACAATAGTTTTGAAAGCAGCTAGGTAAGAAATGCATTCAAACGAACATTTGCTCCAATAGAGAGATTAACGCGGATTTTTCACAAAAAGTTATCAGATTTGCTCCAATTATACAGACTACAGATATTGTTTTATAGTTTAAATATGTTAAGCAGATAAATATAAAGGTCTAAGCAACACTTTTAAATACTAACCAGCTCTGTAGGAATTTTTTAATTTTTTTGAAAAAATGTCAAAAAATGACAAATTTTACTCAAAATTTCGATTTTTGGAGCAAAAGCGCAGACTCAAGCCATTTTTTTTCAGCGGTAAAATTTCACGCAGTTAATGTACTAGTATAAAGGCAACTTTTGGCCCCTACCCGTTTTTGATTTTCAAAAAAAAATTTTTTTCGCTCCACCCTACTGCACAACCTTTAGCCCCAACTAGTGAGGATTATAGAACTTTGACTGTATTATATATGCACATATAAACTAGTAAATCTGCAGATCAAGAGCCTCAACGTCAGCTTTTCACTTCTTTTTTTTTAAAACACACTTAGTGTAATATTCAACTTCCTGGAAACTGTAATTTAAAATTTTCAAATTACGTAATTATTTATAACAATAAAATAAGAATAAGAAATTTGAAGCCATCAAAAGCCGTTAAATTAAAGATTTAGTTATGTTAGGATATTCTGAAAAATTCATGATCTATTATTTTTGTTTTTTTATTATACCACAATAGATTTCTTCAGGGGGGCTCCGCCCCCCCTGAACCCCCTGTAGTCTCATTAAATTTAAATTTCTTACTTTCTATCAATTTGCTAATGGTTATCGTACATCTTGTATTTTTTTCTACATTTTGATTTATAAGGATAAGTGACAGTTTTAATAAGCATTTTTGATTATCCTCATACTTCTAGATATCTGCCCACCAAAAACTCCTAAATCTGATGTATCAGGAACTTTTGAAAGTGTAAACTCAGTAATCTAGGGTTTTACAATTTTGTTTACGAAAAAAGAAGTTTTGATTGCATTTTGTGGCAGTTATCGGGGACTGACAGATAGACAGAAGAAAAGACTGAGAGATGGAAAACAGTAAATTTTGCGTCGCCAAAATCAGCCTTCGCCGAAGTTTCGGCAATGACGTCATTATTCATGAGTTATTGCTGTCCATGTTTCTTGTATTTTTAACTACGATAAAATACCTGTTTTATTTCAATTATGACGTCAAATTTTATCAATTGAAATATTTGTTAAAAATATAATTATTTTTTATTTCTTTTACTTCTAATTATGCCCCCATCTTTGTCAGAAAAATTCTTATTAACGAAAGAAATTTCCCTATTTAATATTTAACAAAGTACTATTTTTATTTTTATGTTAATTCTGACGTCATATTTATTTTTTCTTAGTCTAATTTTTCGAATGGAAATTGCTCAATTGAAACTTATTGCCGTTGAAAAATTATTCCAAATTTTTTTTTCTTTTTTTGGCAACGATAAAGGAAATTGGTTAAATTTTATCTAAAAAATCGCTCTTGATTCTGTATGAAAAATAAGGAAATTTTGAATTATTAAGGAAAATATTTGAATAAAATTAATAAAACATAGCCTATATTCTTTTCTGGGCTATGTTATATTTATCCGCAAAGATACAAAGACATTAATTCATCAGTTTTGACGATGACTTCATTTAAATTTTCATATTTGCTTTCAAATTTATAGCATTAAAATATAATAAGGATTAGAATGAATGGTTGCTTAGCAACCATTAAGAGAAAATAAAGAAAATAGAATAAATACATTTGAAATAAGTAAATCTCTAAAACATAATAGTTTACATTATTGGAACACATTTATAAAAAATCTCCAAAATTTACAGTAATAACTTTAAAAATCTGACAAATGCATAGACAAAATTTCAAAACAATATGAATAATTTAACTGGTAAATTTCAGTGTCCATTTATCATTGAATTCCATTAATGAAATGTGTCATTTTCTCTCAAGGAAAAAAAATTGAAAATCATTGGATTTGCCATAAAAAAGCATTATTGCGCAAAATAAAATATTCTATATTTCACGAACGAATGAATCAAATCTAACAAAAAACAATACAGCTTAATCCCAGTGCCTCACTAACATACCCACTTAATTTCAAGTCAATCGGATGTTTTTTGCGTTAGTTATATTTAGTTAGGCTTACAGACTAGGCTTAGTTAGTTAGTTTAATCAGGGAGTTAGGCTTAGTTAGTTAGGCTTACAGACAGACAGACAGACAGAAACCAAAAAATTTCGTGTCTCCAAAGTAAGCCTTCACTGACGTTTCGGCAATAAACATTACTGTATACTTATATATATATATATATATATATTATTTTACATGCTGAATTAAAAGATAATATTATGTTACAAATGTTTAGTTATGTATATAATATTACAACACAGTGAAACCTGTAAAAGTAGGATCTTTCTTCAATGTAATCCTGTCGCAAATGGAAGAGTTCTAGAATACCAAAGATACCAACAAAAGATCTTATTTAGACGAGTAACTTAGAAATATTGATTACACTTCTTTAAACAGAAGTCTAAAATGATATATTTTTTTCCCACTTGCTTGCAATCACTTCTTGACAGGATTGACTGTGTGTGTGTGTATTGGTTAAAGAAGTACTTCGAGTAACACTTAGGTTATATGTTTATTTAATTTCTCAATTTGAAAAAAATAGCAGGTATAAAATAAAGTTAGATTTATCTCCATAATTGTAGCTAATAATGCAATGAAGTTACATTATGATATATCAAACATTTTACAAACACTATGATCTAAAAAATTGAGCCCATATTGAAAAGTTAAATTTATTTTAGTCAAGTTTCATAAGAGATAAACATTTGCTTACATTAAAATTAGTATTAAATGGTTAAGTCTAACCCTAACCAAAAAGTTTTTTTTTTTTAAATATTCTACATCAGAATTTTTATTTAAAACTATTTAATTTATTACTGGTTAGTTTATAAATTTAGTTCATTTTAAAGAAATTTCTCATTTGTATTTAATAAATATTTGGTTAATATTGAAGAAGATATTCAATTTTGGCTAAAGAAACTAGTGATATAACAAGGACGCACAGCACATATAGTTTATGTTGTAAAAAAATAGTTTGGTGACAATAATCTAAAACAGCCATAATTCTTCTGGATTTTAATGTTTTCGTACGATATTTGGTCTCATTCGTTTCTTTAGATATCTAGTCATGAGTTTCAAGAATGTTAATTTTTTAAACAACTTTATTTCTGATTGATTAAACTTTTTTGGTAATATTGTTTTCTGTAAAAAATAATATTGGTTTCTGTTATTTTACTTCAAAAGCAGTTTTTTTTTTATGGTTCGAAACAGTTTTAGAGCATTCTCCAAGTTCAGCAGTAAGTTCTCGGAGTTTAGTATGTGAATTAGATTCAATTTAAGATTTGGAATTCTCAATGTTAAAAACAGAATCTCATCAAGAACTTCTTCTTCATATACAACTCTCCTTCCATCAATGAAGTTTCTGTGAGCAACATTAAATTGAGCATTAACAAGTCGTAAATGTTTTCATTTCAGATGCTTGAGACATTTTTCTGCGGGAGAGATTTTTTCAACTCTGAAAAAAGCAATTTGAAATTCCGCAGAGGAGGTGATCTAGAGATCACTTCTAGACGATTAATAAGCATAAAATTCTAAATGTTCTGGGGGAACATTTCGGTACTTTGAGGGGGGTAACCTCCCTAAATTTGAAGCTGTAATGTAATCAATGTAAAAACCATTTCCGAAGTTTTTCGTATTATTTTGAATTTGTACAAAAATTAGAAATTTTTCCAAATTTCTCTAACTGCATTAATGCATAAAATCAAAATTACATTACTAAATAAATACATAAAAATTGTGCCCTTCAAAATTCATTAATTTATTTAAAAATGTCCCCGGTTGAAAAGTTCAGTGGCAAAAACTGCCATTATTTTGTAAAAATGCTAAAGAACATCAAAACCATCCAGTATCCCTCTGCTCTTTCCCTAAATATCAACCAGACTCGAAATAAAACAATTCAAGAAAGAAAAAAACATTGGTCTTCAAAAATATTCTTTAGATTTATCATGAGATGTATTATATCTCTACATCAGATAGCCAACTTGACAAGGAATCTGTTTGATTTTAAAAAAAAAACGTCAAGGTTTTTTTAGCAAGGAATTATGCTCGTTTGAATTTGTGAATAAACTTTTAAGGGCTATTTTCTTATTTTATGCTTACTGATTGATAAAAACTCTTTTAGAGATAGAAATACATCACCAGCATGCTTTAGAACAGAAGATAAATCATATTCTGACTTCTTTACGTATTTTAAAAATGACAGTAAAAATTCACAAATACCCAGTTCAAGAACATAGTTACTTTTATTAATTTCAACCAGCACATAAAGTTATAATATTTTTTGATGTAAAATTATAAAGTAAACAAGGATGAGTGTCTAGAAACTCAATCAGTGTGCCGCTATTGCATTTGTATACACTGGTCTTTTACCTTAACTGTCAGCAACAATTGTTTCCATTAAAACCCATTTCCATGTTCGCAGGTATACTTGTATACTTATTCCTCGGAACTTTCAAATGTTTACATTTACGGGATGATTCCGTGTTCACCAAAAACCTGCCAAAAATAAACACAGTTCCAAAATGTTCCATTTTTGATAGGTTTCAAGTTTTATGAACTATTAATATATAGCGTTGTTTTCGTGTAATCCTGATTTTCTTAGGTGAGATAGGTTACGTTTGCAGAATCCGTTGTAATCAGGCCCGTAGCCAGGATTTTCTTTCGGGAGGGGCTCAAATTTGCAATTTTTTCTATTCTTACAAAAGTAATTTTAATAATATTCAGTAAAAAATTTAAAAATAATCTAGGGTTATTCTAATGTGTGTTTCTACATAGGATACTTTATATCAAATATTGTCATTTCATATTTTCATTGTTATTTCATAATATTTTCATATTATTTCAATTAATTTTTTCAATTTCTATTGCATTTTTTTACTTTTAAGAGCACTTCCAGTTTCCAAACCGCTTCAGAAACCAGAGAGTTTTTAGGAAAAATTTCCTGCGAAACTCAAAAAGCACAAACGAACAATGTTTGAGATGAGTCTCAAGTAGAGGAGAGGGGGGCACATTTGAACACTCTAAATATTTTCCTTCAAATAAATTATTTTCTAAAAATGTCTATGGCAATACATTACTACTGCTTCAGTGAAATATGTATACAAAGCTCATTTATTTTATATGCACAATACTGTCTACACAAGATATGTATTTTTTCCCTCTTGAATCTAAACTTAAGAAATTAATGTTGTAAGATTTTTGTTCAAAATTTTGTATCCCTAAAATTTTGATTTACTGTTCAACGCTTAAATAAAGATGTAATCTTTAGTTTATATGTTTTGTTTTATCCAATTTCTTCAGCCGAATTGAGTAAACAATTGTAATGTTGAACTCCATGTGATGGGGCGCCATTGAAAGAAACAGCTGGGGCACCATTGAACATCTAAAACTATGAAGTAAAGAGTTGTTGATGTACCTAAATGTTATTATTTTTGCAATTTTTTCTATGTGAAGAGAAGTTAATTAAGAATATCGAAGAACATTAACTTATACTGTTAACAATCCTTCCTTACTGCACACTAGAGATGGGAAATATAGTTATTTTTGGTTAACAGGTTACATCGTTCCACACATTCACAGGTAACAGATTTCAACAACCTGTTATTTTTGTAACGTAATAACTAATCAATGAGAATATGCTGTCAACAGACATTTTTATTAAAGGGACTTTAATTAAGATATCTTGAATAATTTTGATATATAAGTGTAGACTCTGTTTTAGTTCAGATAAGCGTACACCTTTAAAATAAATTTGATGTTAAAAATTTAATTTTTGCAAGACAAAATTCTAGTTGTGATGCTTTGCATTTCACGCATTATTATCGTTTTCTTGCACTAAAAATGCATTTTTCCTCGTTGAAATTTCATAAGTATCATAACTAACTAAGTTTTACCCGTAGAAGTTTTATGCTGTTTTACATGTTAAAACGCATAGAAACTTTTTCTAAATAAAAGTTATAAACTTATTTAACACTGTATAAAATATGTAATTTCTTAACAATTTGAAAAATAATTATTTTAATGTAAATTGATATTTATATGATGCAGAAGAAAGTTTAAAACATTTTTGCAATTGGTACAATGCCTCTAAAACTGGCGGTTTAGAAATTAACTTTTTACAAACGATCAGAAATATCTTCCATAAAAAATAACACCGGTTTAACAATACAATTTATAAAAAAAATGATCTTTATTCGTTGGTACCTTGACCTGAAGTTCGAATTTTGACATCCCCGAATCAATATCTGTCAACACATATTCAAAGCTTATCCCACAAGAACACGAAACATTACTTATACATTTTTAATCAAATGTCATTCATCCAACAAATTTCTTATGTGCATTAAGCCCCCCCCCCAAAAAAAAAGGTTGTGACAGGCCAAAAAATGACGTTGGTAGTATAAAACTGGCGCCCTATAAATTTCCGCGTCCGGGCCGACCGCCCCCTTGCCCCTCCCCCTTTTCGCATGGCGCTGCCCTCACCAGGCTATTTTTCTTCTTTTTTCTCAGTAAAATAAAATTACGAAAATAATGTTTTCGAGTTCTTATTTTCTAATGACGCAATAATGACAAAATAATAATAATAAAACCCCAGTAATAAACACTTTATTAAAAAAATCATAGCGCAGAATACCCCCCCCCCTTCCCCAAATCATATGAGTACAAAGTAATATCCCTTTTAAATATTCAAAGTCAAATATTGCGACCGTTTTACTCATCTAACTACACCAACCAGAGATTTTCTCCCGTGCGATAAAACAGCTTTCTATCAACAGTTAAATCCGTATATCTTTTAATTCCATTTTTCAAACGCATATTCCTACCCATTAAAATTATGACCAAAGATGGCCGACATTAACTTGTTGCTTTTTAATAATCTGCAAGCGTCACTCTCTAAATACATACGCTTGAATAAAAACACATTTCCCCCCATTTCATTTTCAGTATTCTATCTACTTGTTCGATAAATGCAGTTCTTATTATTCCTTTCATCTTTTTCAATAAGTATAGTTTTTGATATTCTAAAAACATGTTTATTGCTTTAATCTTTGTAACTGTGAGCGTTATAAAAATATTCAAACGATAAAATAATTTTTGGGAAAAAACCGAAGCCAGGTGTTTTTAAATATCCGTAGAATAATGAACAACCAATAGCTTTTGAGAGATTTTACTACGTGAACTTTTGAGATAGCAAACGAACAATTATTCATGTGATTGGCACACTTGATTAGACAAAAGGATTTTTAATGTCTTAGAGTCGTAGAAGGATAGTGTTGCGTCAAAAGGAAAATCTGGTAGTTTTTCTTTGTGCGTAGGCATTTTTTTTTCTCTCTCTGTGTTTCAAAAGCGTTTTAATGCTGTTGGGGATTTTATTTTTTGGAGTAATAGAAATTCTTTGTCTTAGAATTCAAATAGATTTATAAGCTAGGAAATAGATTTTATATAACTAAACTTTTATTAATGTATAAATATTCATTCCTAAAAAAAATTTTTAGCCTTGCTATTTGCTTTTTCTTTAAAAATGCTTATCACACGAGGCGTTCCAAAATTAACAGGGACTTTTTGGTAATCTGTTACTGAATAATAAGTTTTTGGTTGATATTACGAATATTTATCCTGTTATGTTAAATAATGCCCATTTCTACTGCACACATGTATTACAATCTCTGGATTTATCAGTGATTGGAAGTTTCAAACCTAAATTGATGATGGCATTCATTTATTTGATAATTGCAAAATCCGGATACACAATAATGATTCATGGTTTAGTATGTTTGTCTAACAATGCCTATACTCTTTCATTTACTCTTTCCCAAAGTATGTAATTACTAGTACTTTCGTACTAGATAAAACGGAATTTAAGTCAGGCTCTTTCATAAAAGGTGTGACTATATAAAAAAATTTAATTTTCCAGAAGCATCAGATATCATATTGGTGTATTACAAGGATAATTTTAAAAAGTTTTCTCAACCAAACATATCTGGAGAGACATTCTGTGTTGGCTCAAAAATTATTTTTGACATCAACTTTGATGTATTTAAGTTTGATTAAATAATAGAAAAATTATTAGTTTCAATAAAGTATAGTTATTAAATTTTATTCATCTTACTTTATATTCCGAAAATATATGCAACTTTTTATGAAAACTCTCAATATTTTCATATTTTATTAATTTGCTCAAAGGTGCCCCTTGTTCAAAAATACCCCTGCATGGGACAAGTTTGAACAGAAATATTTCAGCTTTTTAAATCCTCACAATTTTTTTAAATTTATATGGAAAACTTAATTTCTGGTTCATATTATGAAGAAATGCACTGTTTTTATTATGTAATACTTAAAACGCAAAAATATAATTCGAATAAGAAATGCACTGACTTTTTAAAAAAAAATTTCAAACGTGCCCCCCTCTCCCCTATCCTATGAAGAAAATCGTTGAAAAATATTGAAATGCAAACAAATAATATGTATTGATTTAAAACACAGGATTAATGATAACGTGCGACAATCTGACATTACGAGTGCGAGGTCTTGTAATTATTGATCCATAAATGAAATAAATTACACGCATTAATTTAAAAAAAATAATTGCTACAGCCATTTGTAATCATAAAAGTTATGTTTGTATTTCACATTCTCTGATTATAATAATTATAAATGATACTCGTGGTAAAATAAATTTACTAGCACTGTTGAATTCAGGCACTTTTCTTTGGGAGGGATTTTTGGGGCTCCGGGGAGGGGACATTTTATTTTTTGACCAATGAAAACACAAAATCACAAATTTACTGGGGTGGGTCATCTCATTGCTACGGGGGAGGGGGAATGTCTCCCTCGGAAACCCCCTGAATTCAACACTGTTTCCTAAGGCAACAGAAGCAATCATCATAATTTCGTCTTAGCCATGATGCTCATTGACTTATCAAGATTTTCTTTAATTTCCCAAAGAATGGAAATCATGGAAAAACTACTAAGTCTGTCATCGACCATAATGCTTCGAGTCAAAGATTTAATTATTTTCTTTGCCGAAAAATATCTTTCAGCACTGACTGTTGTTACTCGGCTTTCAACCAAAACTGTCAGCAAGTGTTTGATTTTATTGGAATACGTCACGTTACATTACTAAAACTTTTAAAACCCCTGTGTTGGTGTGAACATTAGCAGTTTGTTTGCACCCTATTTCATATTCAGCTTTCACTTGCTACATTGACACTTTATATTGTAAATATAGCATCGGATTCTCTAATTTGGTTGCTTTTTCCAGTGAAGCACATCCTGGAAGATTGTAACTGGGAATCTCTTAGAATATCTTCATTCGAAATGAATCGATCATTTAAATTTTGAATAAGACTTTCTACATGGGGAAATAAGACTGATATTCTAATGCTTGTCAGTGGATGTAATTTGAGAATTTGTACCTGTTGCCTGTCTATATGTTAGTCTTGGTATCTTTATTTCAGTTTGGAAGATGTCTTCCCGAAGTTGTACAATAAAATCTCACAAAAGATTTCTACTTCATTTTTCTGCATATTTATGTAAAACAATTAGGCATCTTTAGCATGGGCTACAGCCAATATTATATCACAAGATTTTTTTTTATTGAAGAACTTACTATGGCTGTCAGACAGAAAACCTTCTGACAAACATACAAGCTTATGAGAAAATCATTCTTCTCCCTGACTGCCAAAAAAATTCCAGCTGTTGAAGAAATCTTCCATGTGTTTTTCGAAATATTTTCTGAGCTAATACAAATGTATTTAAGTAGCTCAACAAAAGTCAATATGCTTTCATGGCTCTCGATAAAATTTGTATCACAAATGCGGAGAAATTATAATTATTATTATTATTATTATTTTCTAGGATATATGATGCAATTGCTTCTTGAAGCGCGAAATTTGCCTTCAGGCGATTTTTACAAACTTTAACAAGTCCATGATACTTTCGAATGAAGTGAATCAGCATGCTGTTGGACAAGGCAAGATTTAACCAATGGCTTTCACAGAGGACGCATCTAATTTTTAGATACTCTGAAAAATTCTAGAATGAACCTCGCTAACATGACCAAATTTATTGGCTAATTTGTCATACGCCTATGCGAAATTTTACACGTGCCAAGACATAGTTTATCACAATGCTGTAAAATTACTTTTCTTGAATTTTTGGAAGAGAAGACATTTATTATTTATAAGACATACGTGAAAATTTTCCGAATTATTGGGTTTTGTGAATTTTTTAATAGTTTACATACCTAACACAAATGGTAAGCTGTTGTGCGTTTGAATGTCCTTAAACAATGTCCATAGTTTCATCAGCAATTAAGCTAAAACAGATCGAAATATTTATTTTAATAATTTACTTCGGTAGCTGTATCCCAGAATATTTAAATGATTTCATTCTGAGTTTCTGGGGTGAAGTAAATAGCATCTAAGGATATTTATAATATCTCCTTTCAATTCATTCGCTCCAGACTTTGCTCAAAAATTAAAAGAACTCTTAACTAGTCTTTTTTATACCAATTTCTCTAAAGTTATAGGATTGTCATCGTGGCCAGCGGCTATTTTGTTCTGCACAAAATAAGATCGTTTCACGTATTAGTTCAAGAGCTTCTCTAATTTCTTATTTTCTTGGAGCTCTTTGAAAACTCAACAATGAAATAATTTTATTTCTATTTTCCTGAAGAAATCTAAAGTTTGTTTGTTAAAATAACATACGGTTTGTGGTAATCTAATTGTATATGTTTTAAGAAAAACATTTAGCTTTTTTCCAATGACAAACATGTAGAAAATAATCTTCCTCATTTTTCGTGACCTTTTTAATGCCATATGCTTATTATACTTAATTTTTCTTAGTCAAATTAAGGATAAGAAATTACACTTGATCGAATTTTACTGCGCATAAAGACAGTAAGAATTACTTTTTAAAAAGAATTTATATTTTTACTTGTACATACCTATTAAGAAAACAATATATAAAAATAACCGATATAATGAAGGATTACCGTAACTTTAATTCAATAAATGAATATTTTTACAGTTAAAAATGCAATTGATTTTAATGTAATGGAAGATAAAAACAAGCAAAACTTATTTTTTTTATCATTGTGATAATTTTGTATTTTCAATATTTCGGGAGGGGCTTCAGCCCCCTTAGCCCCCTCCCTGGCTACGTGCCTGGTTGTAATATATTTATACTCTTTATAGGTGCACTGCAGAGAAAATATGTTGTAATAGTTTTAGAAGATACAGTTAAAGCGGAACATGTTTATGTTTAAAATTTGTCTAAAATAGAAAAGTTCATAGCCTTAGCAAAAGATATGACTTTGAATTATGCCATTTAAGATTATACCACTTGACACCTGTCTAAAATGAAATTTCTCATGTGTTCTTTGTGATTTCGTATTAGTAATTTTGAGTGTTGTTGAATGCTTGATTCAGAAACGAAGATGTTCGTTTGAAATGGGAGAGACCACTTGGCTATGCCGCTGGTTACATTATTTAATTGCAGTATAAAGTTTTTTAAATGATATGGAATGTTTTAGCAATAAGGGTTAACATTAGATAAGAAAATCTGAAATCCGGAGAATTTCTTGCTAAACACATTCGCATACTAAAATTTTCTATCACCACAAAAATAATTTATTTTCTCTCTATACTTTGTTAAGTGTATCACCGTTTCTTAAGATGATATTAAGTAATAGAATGTCTCCTTAAATTTACTTGATATATTTTTTAATAATTTTTTTATCTTTAAATTGTTTCTTTTTATATTATCTATAATTGAATCTTTAAACTGTTGGGAATGGCATCTGACACATCTTTGATTCCGCTTACTTCAGATAATTAAGGGTCTATTGCAGTTTTTAATACTATTGTAGAAATTTTATTTTATCTTCAGCATTGATTTTAAATTTTCGTGATAAGTTGTTTTGTATATTTTTTAATGAAATGTAAAAATTGATATTAATTAATTTTATTTTATTGCAGATGCATAAAACCATAATTCAAACACATCACATCAATCAAAATATCTTCATTGTGTGAAAAAAAAGCATCAAAATATTTTTTGAGACATTTTTGAAAACAGCAGCTTCTAACTTACAGCACGGAGGATCTTTTATTTGTGAACTATGCAAGAATTTATCCCAGAACAGTCTTTTTCGTGTGATATATGCAACAAAGGATTCTTTCATAAGAGTAGTTTAAGCAGACATCTGTTAACTCACACTGGTGATAAAGCTTTTACATGTGAGGTATGCAAAAAGAAATTCACACAAAAGGGCTATTTACGCAGCCATCAGTTAATTCATACTGATGATAAAGCTTTTACATGCGAGGTATGCAGCAAGAAATTTTCTCAAAAAGCCCATTTAACTAGCCATCTGTTAACTCATACTGGCGAGAAACCGTTTATGTGTGATATATGCAACAAGAAATTCGCTCGAAAGGGCCAATTAAGCAGGCATCTGTTAATTCATGCTGGTGAGAAATCTTTTGTGTGTAAGATATGCAGCAAAACATTTTCTAGTAGCAGTGATTTAACCAAGCATCTCTTAATTCATGCTGGTGAGAAACCTTTTCTATGCGAGATATGCAACAAGAAATTCTCTCAAAAGAGCATATTAAACAGACATTTGTTAATTCATACTGGTGAGAAATCTTTCATATGTGGAATATGCAACAAGAAATTCTCTCAAAAGGGTAATTTAAGCAGTCATCTCTTAACTCATACTGGAGAGAAACCGTTTGTATGTGAAATATGCAACAAGAAATTCTTTCATAAGAGTAATTTAAGCAGCCATCTCTTAATTCATACTGGGGAGCAACCGTTTATGTGTGATATATGCAACAAGAAATTCCCTCAAATGAGCCATTTAAGCGATCATCTGTTAATTCATACTGGAGAGAAACCTTTTGTATGTGAGATATGCAACAAGAAATTCGCTCGAAAGAGTCATTTAAGGAAGCATCTTTTAATTCATACTGGTGAGAAAGCTTTTGTATGTGAAGTATGCAACAAGAAATTCTCTCAAAAGAGTCATTTAAGCAGTCATCTCTTAGTTCACACTGGTGAAAAACCCTTTGTATGTGAGTTATGCAACAAGAAATTCGCTCGAAAGGGCCAATTAAGCAGGCATTTGTTAATTCATACTGGTGAGAAACCTTTTGAGTGTGAGATATGCAACAAAACATTTTCTAAAAAGAGTCGTTTAACCAGGCATCTCTTAATTCACAATGGTGAGAAATCTCTTGTATGTGAGATATGAAACTATAAATTTGTTCAAAATGATTATTTAAGCAGGTATTAATTAATTCATAATGGTGAGACACCTTTTGTATGCAAGATATGCAACAAGCAATTCTCTCTAAGGTATGCTTTAAGCAAACATTTTTTAATTTATAATGGAGAGAAACTTTTGGTGTGAGATATTTGTGTCAAGTTATTCTTCCAAAAGATTTGTTTAAAGAAGCATCTGTTAAGTCATACTGGCAATAAAAACTTATGTATACAAATTAAATTCCAAAAAAGCTGTCTTCGTATTAAATTTTGCTCCTAAAATTTTTTGATTGCAATTAACTACCCGGAGCATATTTCAGAAATAAAAAAAAATATTTCTTCCCATTCATTACAGTGCGCAAAAAGAACAGTTGTCAACAAAAACTTTTTTTTAACCAGTAAATCCGCAGATCAGGAGGTATACCATGTACCATAGCAAACACATTTTTATTTTTATCATTCTTTATATTATCTGAAATATATTACAAATATCTCTTTTTTTCACATTTATAAGCCTGTAGGATTTTAAAAATTAATGATTATATTTAAATTTGAAAAAAGAAACCTTCGTTAAACCTGTTTTCTCACATTAAATTTCTTTGATGGTGAAATTGATTTTTTTTATGAATATTTAAGCTGAAAATATTAGTTTGTGAAAGGGTATGGCCTAGGGCTGGCAAGTTGGGTATGGCCTAGGGCAGGATGGTTAAACCGATATGGCAGAAACTAGTTTCTGCCGGTTCTTTTCAAAAACATGCTGAAACTAAGAAATAATACAAATAGGAATTTTAACCTTCAGTGATTTATAATTAACACACGTATTTAATATATAAAAAATTTAATTAAAAAATTAAAATAAAGATTATGAATGTTATTCAAAGTAGCAAATAGTTGTAAAATGCCCGTATAAATATACTTTATATTATATTATGATTATCTGTCTCTTGAAAAACAGAAATTTTCATAATGGTAATCTGATACTGCACAAGTTTAACTGTTGATATTATTGTTTATGGTTGAATTAAAAAAATTCTACGATATTTTAATATCAGTTTTTAGAGTATTTTTAAATAAACAATACACTGCAATAATTTAAAAATTACTTACTAATGCATACAAAGAGAAATCGTTCTTGTGAAAATATATAAGTAAATAATTGTAGGGCAAAGATAACAGAAAAAAAAATTACTGAAATATCTTGTACAATTATTATACAATATTAAAAGAACAAATTTATTTTTTGTGGAAAAAGTAATCGTGTACTAAGGGCATTTCATAATATAGGATTAATTTTACTAACATTTCTTAACCTAGACAGCTTTTCAATTTGTTCTGAATGAAAGAAAATTTCGAAAAAATTGTTTCAAGATTAACATTACTTGCTGGTAATGTCATTATTGCGAATGTAAAATTTAAAAATTCTGATTTTCATTGGTATATATTTTTTCAATGTTGACTATCCACAGAAAGTATGACATTTTCTGGGATTTCCTTGTGGAAATATATTTCTGGGAAAGGACTCAATTTTGTTACAAGGGGTTATTTTATACGGCACATTATTTAAGTTAATATTACAAAGCAATTTCCTTGCCCTTTATTATGCTCGGTACTTCTAGGTTATCTTGTCGATCAATTTTGCCAAACTATACATATTGGCATAATTTCTATTTTAAATAACGAAAAAAACAAATAATTAGTAGAATATTAATAAAAATATTAATAAAAAGTCGAAATAAAAAGCACTTAATGACATTTTAAACACGCGAATCTCATTAGAATCTCTTATTACTATTCTTCCATAAAATAAAGCTTTTTTTGCTCGATACCTGTCGGCATTGTTGAGACGTTTATCTCTTGATTCAGATGTTGTTTCTGGACATAACATAAAAAATAATATTGATACTGTCTACAAACTAATTTTTTAAATTACATTTCACGCTTAATTATACGTTCCAAAAAATAACAATTAATAACACTACAAGTAATAACAAAACTAGGACTTACTTTCTCATTACTTCTTATATTACTACTTATTTTGACCATTGCATTTATTAAATTCATGATTGATCTAAATATTTATTATACACTCAAACACGTTGACTCAAATCAAAAAATTTTCGACAGACAGCATTTTATTTTTGATAATGAATTTCATCTTCAAAAACAGTAAGAATAATAAATAAATGCTTTTTTGAAAAAAAAAAAGTAAATTTTAAATTTAATAAATACTTTTAAATTGATGACCTATGTTGTAATATAAATCTATACATACTTGTTAAGAAATGCACCTAAATAATAATTTAAATAAAATTTTATAAATATATGTAGCAAATGGAGAATCTCCTATTATTTTGGTATCAATACTTTTTCAATAAATGAAAATAATCATGCTAATAACAAGATATGCAGACTTTACTTAAAATACATTGAATAGATAAAATTAAATGTATGAAAATAAACTTTTGAGATTAAGAAACTTTTTTATGAAACAACAAATTTTTAATAAAATAATTTAACAACATAATAAAGTGATAAGTTTTTTTCAGTATTCAAAAATTATTTACTATTAAGCAAATTTATAATTGTTATCATTTGTTATCAATACTTTCTTTTATTAAAAAAAATCACTGTATAAAAGTTTTTATTGATAACTATAATTTTTTTTTGTGGAAACAGACTGTTGATCAAAAATGTTTTTACTGTAATTATACAAAATAATTTATATTTATCTAGCATTGGAATTAGACAAAGTTTGAAGAGTATAGGAGAAAGAGAAAAAGAAATTAAATATAATCCAAACACTTTGTAAAGTTTTATGTACAAAATTAAGCGTATCTGAAAAATTAAAGCATTTAAAATGTCGAACCAATGAATAACATATAAGTTAAGTACAGAGATCACTCTACTACTATGATCAGTCACGAGAGTATAATACAATTTAAAAAGTTAATAAAAAGTTAATTTCACAGATAAAAATTTCTTCGTAGCTATTTAAAAATAGTGTTAAAAATCGTAGAAAAATAACACTAAAATAAAACATCAAATAAAAACCTGTAAAATTAACTCAAAGGATTTACTTACATACAATCAGCCCGATATTTAATTCGAATCTCACACTAAAGTAAACATATCTTCTATTATTAGATTCAGTGGTTGCTCTAAATTCTAGTTATTTTAAATAAAAAAATTTAGATCTGCGTCTTAATACAATTAAAATTTTATAAAAATAAGATATTTAACTCTCATTTGCCGACAATCTCTTGATATTGATACTTCAGAAAAGTTTCTGTTATCATTCAAAACAAATTTTTTTATTTAAAAAATGTCAATGATTACAAAAGCAAATTCTTCCTCTTGTTAGCAGCACTTTTTTTCCTCATAATGGCAATAAAAAACACATGCCTTTACTGACAAGAGAGAAAAACCTTTTATCTGTGAAGTATGTTCCAAAACATTTTCTAATAATAGCAATCTAAGAAGACATCTCTTGGATCATACTGGGGAGAAACCCATTATTTGTGAAATATGTTCCAAAAGATTTTTTCAGATTAATGACCTAAAACGACATTTGTTTTCATATGCTGGAGAAAAGTCTTTTATTTGTTAAATATGTTCTAAAGCTTTTCTCATAATCATCTTCTAGTAAGACATCTCTTAATTCATACAGGTGAAAAATCCTTTTTTGTGAAACATGTTCCAAAGCATTTTTTCAGGGTAATCATCTAAGAAAACATCGCTTGATTCATACAGGTGAAAAACCTTTTGTTTGAGAAACAAGTTCCAAAATATTTTCCGATAAAAGCGATATAACAAGACATCTCTTGATGCATAAAAATTAAGAACCATTTGATTGTGAAATATGTTTTAAAGGATTTTCTCTTAATAGTATTCTAAGAAGGCATCTCTTAATTCATACAGAAGAAAAACTCTTTTTTGTGAAATATGTTCCAAAGGATTTTCTGATAACACTAATTTAGGATCTTCCATAATTTTTTTATTCTTACTCATTAGAATAAATGAAGCACTTCTATTTTCTTTATTAAATCCTGAGCGTAAAATCATTCTCAATAAATTTCAAAGTTAATAATTTCTATCAATTACATAATTTTTCATAATTACTATATCAGATCCATAACATACAATAAATAATAAATAAATAAATAAATTAGTAAATTAATAAATTAACTTAAAATTACTCTCATCAATAAAATAATAAATAAATAAATGAATACATACAGTGCCTCTCAAAAGTGTTCGTACACTTTAAAAATTTGCAATAAACATGAATTTCTATGGAATAAATTTAGACTATGAAGTTCAATATTTTTTTTTCACTTTATGTTATTCTAAATAATACACAACACTTGTTTTAATATTACTGCTTTTCTTTTTTATCGAAAAATAAAAATAGAAGGAGACAGAGGAAGAACACGCCACAAAAGTCTTCGTACATTGAAATATTTTTGGATAATCTTATAATTAAAATTATCGTATGTCACTTTATTTTTATGTTTGACTTGTGGTGACATTAAAAAATCGTTTGGCTTTATATTTTTCTTAATTGGTCCGTAATATTCTATTTATTATATAAAAATGGCTCGCAGTTGTAAAGAAACATCTAATAGCATTCAAAAATTGATTGTATTCATTATAATAGTGGTAAATCAGTTCGGAATATTGCTAAATTAGTTAATTTATCAAATTCTACCGTGCAGTATGTGATAAAACGATTTAAAGAAGAAAATCGGATTGAAAGCAAGGTAAGAAAAGGTCGTCTGACAAAGTTATTACAACGTGATCAAAGGTTTATAATTAGAAGAACTGTAAAAAATCCACGTTTAAGTGCTGCAAAAGTTGCTGCAGAAATTAATGAGAAATATTCTACTTCAATTTCACCTGAAACTGTTCGAGGAGTTCTGAGATCAGCTGGATTAAATGGGCGTTCTGCTCGTATAAAATTTTTGTTAGGGCGAAAAACAGAAAGCTTAAGGCTTTCCTTCGCAAAATCAATGATAAATAAACCGGAATCGTATTGGAATAATGTTTTATTTGCAGATGAAAGCAAATTCAACATTTTTGGCTCTGATGGACGTATAATTGTATGGAGAAGAAAAAATGAAGAACTTAATCCCAAGAACTTAGTTGGAACACTTAAACACGGCGGTGGAGTTGTCCTTGTGTGGGGATGCATGGCAGCGTCAGGACTAGGTAATTTAGTATTTATTGATGGCATAATGGATCATGCACTTTATTTAAATATTTTAAAAAACAATTTAAAATTATCATCCCAAAAATTGGGCATTGGAAACAACTTTTTTTTATCAGGATAATGATCCTAAGCACACGGCTCTCAACGTTCGCCTCTGGTGTCTCTATAATTGTCCACAAGTTCTAAAAACACCATCCCAATCACCGGATATAAATCCAATAGAACATATTTAGAGAGAACTGGAAGTTAGAGTACGAAAACACGACATTAAAACGAAAAGCGAACTAAAAAGAGTAATGGTCGATGAATGGATGAACATTGATGCAGAAATTAAAAAAAAAAAAAAAAAAAAAAAAAAAAAAAAAAACTTGTGAAATCTATTCCCAGGCGTTTAAAAATTGTTGTGGATGCTAAAGGACATCCTACTAAATACTAAATTAACGAAACATTACAATATTAACTAATATACAGCAATTTCTTTAAATTGTACGAAGAGTTTTGTGAGGTAAATTTGTTATTTTATTTTTTATTATTAATTTCAGAGAATAAAGTTTTATTATGTATTTAAAATATTTTATGTAGTTTTGTTAAGAATAAGTTATAGATCTTATTCTTAAATACCCATTATGAAATATTAATCTTAATTAATAAATAGAGCTCTATGTTATTGAAATTCGCGAGTGTACGAACACTTTTGTGAGCCACTGTAATAAATATTTCATCAATCATAAAAAGAATAAAAATAATAACCAAAACATTTAATGAAATAACTTACAGTTTCTCGAAAAATCTTCAATGAAATTCAATCGTCTTTAAATCCCTCATCAAATATTTCTCGCATACTCACCACTTTGAAGTCATTAATTTTTCAAAAATTATCACTATGACCATGAATATTGAATCAAAAATTATGCGTACAGATCGACATCAAGCGTCAGGAAATCCACAGACTCGAAGCAAGTACTAAATCTTTCAGATTAGCATCTTTCCAAGCATAGTTGTGAAGTTCTTTAGAAAGAACATTCTTTTACTTTAATTAAGTAAGAAATTACGGCGATTTTGGCACAAGAACATTTACGAGAAGTCGATTTTCGGCGATTCGCAAACCTATCATCATTTCGTTCCACAGCAGACTTCATTAGCAAGCTGAAAATACCATATAGAATGTCCTTCAGAACATTGAATTCAATCGAACTTCGGCGATAGCATGTTCTTCTTCGTTCCATAGCAAATTTCTTTAAAATCCAAACAAGTTGGAAATTGCACGTGAAGCGTAGCAAATGAGGTGCGTTCGTACGATAACGAAGTTTTAAAATATTCAGATCTTACTCATATAGTAGAACGTACTTTGGATACAGTACAGTGGTCGAAATCTTTGTGTTCCTGTAAATATGTAGGGAGTAATTTTTATTATACTTCATTAACGTATATCTTATTCAAAAAATGTGAAGAGTTTAATATAATTAAAACACGCCCCCAAACAATGTTTTCCCGTATAACATTATTTAGTGGAATACATTTGTGTGGCCCTGTAATTTAATAATAAATATTCTTTGCATCACAGATTGTACATAATGTTAGTGCATACTTCAAAGATTCATGCCAATTCTATTATGTTCAAATGAGTGTAACACCATTAAAATGCATTTAAAACTTTTTTCGCATTGATCGTAATGTAACGGAATACTTTTGATTGTCCCTGTAATTGATCTATGCATCCAATTTTCATAACATTTGAAATGACTCGACAAAATTTTGTAATAAATATACGTTTTAAATTTCGAACGATTAAAATGCATTTGAAACTTTTTTCCCCATTGACCGTAATGTAACGGAATACTTTTGATTGTCCCTGTAATTGATCTATGCATTCGATTTTCATAACATTTGAAATGACTCGACAAAATTATGTAATAAATATACGTTTTAAATTTCAAACGATTAAAATGCATTTGAAACTTTTTTCCCCATTGACCGTAATGTAACGGAATACTTTTGATTGTCCCTGTAATTGATCTATGCATTCGATTTTCATAACATTTGAAATGACTCGACAAAATTATGTAATAAATATACGTTTTAAATTTCAAACGATTAAAATGCATTTGAAACTTTTTTCCCCATTGACCGTAATGTAACGGAATACTTTTGATTGTCCCTGTAATTGATCTATGCATTCGGTTTTCCTAACATTTGAAATGACTCAACAAAATTATGTAATAAATATACGTTTTAAATTTCAAACGATTAAAATGCATTTGAAACTTTTCCCCCCATTGACCGTAATGTAACGGAATCCTTTTGATTGTCCCTGTAATTGATCTAGCCATCCGATTTTCATAAAATTTGAAATGACTCGACAAAATTATGTAATAATTTTGTATTTTAAATTTCAAACGATTCGGTTGGGTAGTTTTTGCGTTGTTATATGCGGACAGACGGACGGACTGAGCGACAACAATAGGTGCTACGTATTTACATAATTACGAACGCACCTAAAAAGGCAGCACAGGCATAAGCAATCCTGTCGACTCTTGAATTCATTGTGACGATTTAAAGTTACGGGGGCAGAAACATCATTGCCAAGTTTCCTTTTCTCCGCACAGAAGTCATGGCCAGCGAGAAAAAAACAAAATAAATAAATGTAGAAGATCAAAATAAACACTTCTTGGCTGTTGCAAGTCCATTTTATTAAACGGTAGCTAAATTATAGGGAAAAGCTCCTGTTGCAGACGATTTTTTACCGAAACATCCGAAAAATATTCCATGCTTTACTGCATCAAGTCGTACTCATGCAAGAGCGCACCCAAGAATTCTTCTTCTCATCTCCCTTACCACCTTTCGAGCTTCCTCTTCTAAAACTAAAAAGAAAATTCTAGAACATTCTGTAACCTCAAACCATCATTCTTTTACGTAAACAGAGTTTTTGTGCAGCTTCGAGATTAAACACTTCATTCAGACGATAGTTTTATTTAAAAATTATTAGTTAACCAATTTATAATCGACTCAGAATTTCTTAGGCAGACGATTTTTATAGATGATTAATTTTAAGAGAAAAAGAAAAGAAATGAATTTATTGATATGCACACACTATCAAAGGTTGACGGAAGAAAAATAAATAAATAAATAAAATAAAATAATGATATTTTTTAAAGGTATAGTTTTGGAATAGATTTAATAAGACTTTTTTAAAAAGTGTTTATAAAAACATAGAAGGAATGAGTTTTATTTGGAATATTAAGAAATAAAGTTTAATTAAGAATATTTTTAATTTAAAGCCATCTTTTTATATTTACGCATACTGGAATAATGTTTTTTAAGACAAATTAAGAATTTATATCGTCTGCATAAAGATTAACAGATTAGATCTAGAAATCAGATTTTAATTTAATAATTTGAAGTAAGTACGGAATATTATTATAAGAAAATTAAGATAGTATAAAGGTTAGTTTTGGCAAAAAAAAAAAAATTAAAATTTGTAATATATATATATATATATATATATATATATGTGTGTGTGTGTGTGTGTTTTGAGCTGATAATTTAGAGGAGATCTTAAATTCGCCTTATGAAACTTTTTAGGAGTACTTGTAAGAGTCAAAATACTTTAAAATTTATATTTTTGGGACACCCTACTTCACATTAAACACGTTACATGTGCTTATTACGTCATCGAGGGATTTTGAAGTCGATGTTTCATTTCTATTTTTTTTCAATATTTTGCTAATTTATTTCTTCTCCTGTTATATTACATCATTACATCAATTACAAAAATTACATCAATTTGTGTAATTTGATGAGCAGTTCGGCAGTTTATGTAATTTTGCAAAATTGGTGGATGGGATTTCTTTGTTAGATGGGCGCAGCGGATAAATCAAAGCAATATTCTTGTCACATTTTTTTCCTATTTCATTATTTTTTTCATGTGATCGATTCACTCAATTTTTATTTAAAATATCTCACATATATTTAAAATTGAACCGTTTCAATTTCATGGCTTTTGCTTATTTCTTTTTAAAAAGGGAAAGAAAAAATAATACAGAAAACCATGAAATTTAGTTTGGTACTACTTGCTTATTCCGTCGGGCAAGAAACTATCGCCAAATTCTACGATCAAATTACCAATAACGGCTTACTGTATATGTCACATTCACTCGATATTAAATACAAAACCCATGTTTGCTACGGCATCAAGTGATTTTAAATTCGACATTTTATTTGTATCCTTTTTACTATTTAATTTGTAAATTTCATTATTTAAAATAAAAATTACATCAACTTGTAGAACTTGGCTAATAGCTTGGCGATTTCTAAAAATTCGCGAAATTTGTCGACGGGATAACAGAGTGGTACCCTTAATTTTAACACCAAAACATTGTTTTAATTTACCACGCAGAAAATAAAAAGTGCTAAATGGTGAGTGACAAAATGGTATTGGTGAGATTTGCATCTGGCTAACATAAAAATACTAAGAATCCTTTACGATTATGGGAAATTTTACGTAGTTTTATTTGGAAAAATAATTTTGATTTTTTTAAAGAAAAAGATTCTTTGCATATAAAAAGCGAAGACATATATGACAGTCATGTGATTTGGACTATTATAATAAAAATGAAATGATGGCGATGGAACAATATTTGGCGATTTATTCCTTGCACTTGGCTAAAATACCAAAATGGCTGCTTGATGTATAAAAAATAAAGTGATCAGCTCAGAACTATTGATGGCAGCCACATGATTAGGCTATCATTATAGAGATGATAGGAGGCAATAATGCTGTGTCATAAAAAGTTAATGTATTTGATGATGTAGAACACAAATGAGAAGCAAAAGAAACAAGACCTTAGAAACAAAGTGCATACTTGATTAGCTCATAAAACTATTATTTATGAATTGAGTAAAGATGACGAATTCTATTAATTATTTATATAATTTTAGAAAAATACTCAGCTCATGCTGGGTTCACAGAATACATGGTAATGAGACATGCTTCATCTGAATCCTTTGAAAGTTTTTTAAGAAGAAAATTTAACAAATAATTTTTTTTTTTTTTTTTTTTTTTTTTTTGCACAAAAATAATTTTAGCATATTTCTTTTCTGAATTTAAATGTGTTACTTCAATAAAACCTCACCTATTGCGTAAAAAAAGAGATACATTTTATTCTTTTCAGGTGACATTAAGTTTTAATTTTAGGGGAAAGTTACTTTTCAGTAAAATAACAAAAACTAAAACTATCAAAAAGTTTTATTGAAAACTAATGAACATGTCTAGTTACTGCTTTTTATCAAAATGACAACTGTGACAGTTATGGAAGAATTTTACAACAATTAACAAAGAAAAAATTAACTAAATGCTAAACCAAAAAAGATGTGATAACAGTAAATGTAACGACATATACAGGGTTCATGCTCATATTTAACATAATAAAAATAGAAGAGATTTTCAAGATGTATCTATTTAGTATAAAACAAATGTTTTTTTTTTTTTTTTTGAAAACATTTTGCGCAAACAAAATATTTCCTCCAGTATGAATCATGAGATTTCTTTCTAGTTGACAATGTCAAGAAAATTCTTTGGAACACATTTCAAAAGCACAAGGATTTTATTCTGTATGCGTCAAGAGATGCTTTCTTAGATAACTATTCCGAGAAAATTTCTTGGAACATATTTCACAAGCAAAAGGTTTTTCTCCTGTGTGAGTCAAGATATGTTTTCTCAAAGTACTTTTATCAGAAAATCCTTTAAAGCATACATCACAAACAAAAGGTTTTTCACCTGTAAGTGTCAAGAGATGTGTTCTTAAGTCACGATTCTGAGAAAATCCTTTCGAACATATTTCACAAATAAAAGGTTTTTCTCCTGTATGCATCAAGAGATGGCTTCTTAGATAAACATTCTGAGAAAATCTCTTGGAACATAATTCGCAAGCAAAGGGTTTCTCTCCTGTATGCGTCAAGAGATGCCTTCTTAGATTATTATTCTGAGAAAATCGTTTGGAACATATTTCACAAATAAAAGGTTTTTCTCCTGTATGCTTCAAGAGATGGGATCTTAGAATATGTTTCCGAGAAAATCGTTTGGAACATACTTCACAAATGAAAGGTTTTTCCCCTGTATGAGTCAAGAGATGCCTTCTTAAATGACTATTATCAGAAAATCCTTTAGAACATGCTTCACAAATGAAAGTTTTTTTTCCTTAACAGTGGAGGAATGTTTTTCTTTATCCCCATTTTGAGGAAAAAAGTGCTGTTCATTGGCAGAATTTTCCTCTGTCCTAATCGATGACATTTTCTTAAATGAATAATTCAAAACAGCAACTGCTTCGTTGTAGCAGTATGATGAGATTGTTCCTTTTTCATCTATGGAAATGACTTACTGAACTTCAGCAAAAAAACAGTTTTATCTACCTAAGAAAAATCGTAAATAAGAAATTTTAAAATAAACTGTACTAAATTTAAATGTTAATTAAAATAAGTTTCATTTTTTAAAACAGTACAAAACTCACGAATTAAATTCTCACATTATATACTCTTAGGTACTAATTAATTTGATAATTTTTTCATAGACTAGGGGCTCTGCTCTTATGCGCTACGCTCTTCAACCCCTGTCTTATCTCTAAAAATCTGTTAATTTATTCAGTTTTAAAAAAATTATGGAAGGTTAAAAATAGTTGCAATTGCCCAATAAATGGGTAATTATTCTTTTGCACTTTTCAGAGGGGGTTTAAGACTGAATGAGCTGCTGTTAAGGGCTGTTTTTGCCTTTGTTTAAATATGATTATTTAAACATTTCAAAATGCTCAGTCAACAAAGTCTTAGCTTCTGGTTATTTTTAAATTGTTTTTATGTAATGGCTTTAAGTAAGTGATTCTTAAATGTAATATTTTAATTCTGATGTAATTTCCATTAAACTTTTCTTTACCTTTTGTAACATTCATGGGAAAATATTTTTATGGAGAAAGGAAATATTTTTTTTCTGTCTTATTTTGTTTTTAAAAATTTGACGCAGTTCTTCTCCAATTATGATTTTAAATGCTTATTAATGCATTTATTATTTTAGAATTTTCTTTCTCTTTTTAAATTCACATGCAAATTGAGTTTTTATGCTACAATTTTTGATATATTTTTTCTTTTTATAACATAATGTTCATTTACTTTTAGTTTGAAAGTTTTTTCCTATTTATAATATTCACACGTAGAGATGTAAATTTTCCAGAAAAAATGGCGAAGCAAAAATAAAACAATTTTTTTTTTGAAAAAATTAGAAAAATTGATTTTTTACACTTTTATGCTTTTTCTAAATAAATTATATTTTCTTAGAGAATATTTAATAGTTTTTTTTTTTTCACTTATGTGTACAAAAATAATTTTCAATTTATATGACTATATTACAGAAAAAAAGCAAAGTCTTTTTTGAAAAATTTCATTTCTTTTTTTTCAGTCTCAGAATTTTTATAGTAATTTTCGCATTTTACTTAATAGTATTGCTTGTTATATCTCTGTTGAAATTATTTTTCGGTTACATGTATAATTACCAATTGACCTGATGTAAAAAACCTCTGCCAATATCTCTTCAGTTTGGAATCAAATCTATTATAAATCAAATTTTCATAGCATTGTTTTTTAGTATATAAATGATGCTAGTTTTAAGAAACTGACTGTTGTAGTTTTGTCATTGTTATGAATAATAGTATTCAAATATTCCATTGGCTAGAAAATGTATATTTTTACAATATTACATTTTTCTTTCTTGCAGTGGTAATTTTCATTTCCTTTAAAAAAATATATATTTAGTTTTGATATAAGTTTCCAATTTAAAATCATAAAAGTTTTTAGTTTCGTGATCTAAACTCTGACAAAACTAAGTTTTAGTTTGGGCTAACTCAGTTCTGCAACCATAAACCTTCATAGGATTTATTAACTGTTAGATTTTTACGCACTGAAACTGAGAAAATATTTAAAAAATAATTTTCCATCACACGAGGTTTTCCTTAAAAAGTGATGTTTTTAATTTAACTAAGCATAAGTTTTCCCTTTTTATCTTGAAATCTGATATCCCATTCTTAATCAAAAAACCATAAGCAATAATGTTTCCATATGGTAATTTCATACTTTTAAGAATGGAACTCAAGAGACATGAATTATAAAACGCAACATTTACAAATAGAGAAAAGAAGGAATTTAAAGAAAAAAAAAATTAATTAAACCGAGACATGAGTTTCTAAAATGCTTCATACAATTCAAAAATCCAAAGTTTAGTCACGAGGAAAAGTATAATTTGGAACATAGTTACTTGTAATAAAATATTGACTTTTTTTATGGCAATATTATTTTTTTTAATGTAAACTCTCTGTGTTTTGCAAAAATACTTGTATAGGATGGAAGGAAGTGGAGGTCATTTTTAGATTCAGCACACTAAAAACAGACACAATGAATCAAAAATATCTCATGCAGCTAAAAAAATTTATATTTCTGCAAACTTGCATTTTGAAACTAAACCAAAACTTCTTATATACATAGTTTTCCCCATATTTAGTTCAGACTTCAGACAGACACCGTTAGCAATGCAGAATCATCTAATTCAGATTCTAACTTTAATATTAAGATCCCACACAACTGACTGGAAAAGAACAGGATGATAATGTAAAGTCTATGGGAGCAAATATCTCATTCACATTTTAATATTTTCACATGATTTTTTTCAAATGATAACAAAAACTTCTTCAAAGAAGCAGTATTTATCAGATTGTTGCCATTTTCATCAAAGGAAATGACTTATTGAACTTCAACAAAAAGTTTTATCTGCTTTTGAATCTGAAAACAGAAAGAGAATTATAATAAAAAAGACATTTTAATACAAACTCACTAAATTTTAACTCTGAATTAAGTAGCCGATTTTATAAGTTTCATTTCCTTAAATGGCACAAAATTTATTCAATAAATTATCCCATTATAGGTTCAAGACATATGGACTTGAATCGAGTCTAGATATATATGTGTGTCTATAAGTAGAAATATTGATCATATTCCACCAGCATTTAAAGTAGGGAAGCGAAATATCTCACCACTCTGTACGAGGTGGCGAGAAAATGCTTGGCGGAACTTCTGGATTTGTGAGATGAATACTTTAAGAGGGTTTCCTCGCTTACGAAGTGTGTAGCAGTCCTGTTTATTTTGATCGCGTTCGCGTATTTGCGTGAAGAACGAGCAGCATATAAGAGATATTCATTCTGCATATTTACACCGCAAATAATGCTGTAAATATATTTTATAGTTCACAAAACTGTACTTTTCAGCGCAAGTAATGCTATAAATATATTTTACAGTTCACAAATTTCCCCGACTTTTAGTAATTTTCCCCGACTTGTTATTTTTGAACTTTGAAAAATTCTAAAGAAAAAATGCGTACACAGAAAGATTTCACCAAGCTGATTACAAATTTTGCATTGAAAATGTAAAATAACAAATATAAATAATAAAAATGAAAAACAACTCCAACTCCATGTAAAAGAATTTATTTTATTGAAAAATAATGAAGTTTAAAAAAAAATAAGTTACACTGTTTTTTCGTAATATATTGAGCTATGGATTTTATATGCTATATATAACTCAATATTTATATGTGTTGGTCAATAAAAAATGACATTATGATTTTTTAAATTTATTAATGTTAAATTTAGAGATCACTAAAATTTTTAGACTCTCCAATTCATTGTGAATTTTTACTATCTTAATTATTAAGAGGCACATTTGAATAAGATTAAAAAGTCTAAAATTTTACTAATTTCATAGACTATTTTTTTTTGGGGGGGGGTGGATTTAAAAAGATAAAAAATAAACTTATAATTAACAAGCATTAAATCAATTATTAGGTTCAAGGACTAACTGTAGTATAAAGATATTATAATTAAAATATGAATACATTATTAATATACAGTAAATAAAAATAACAGTATATTATTAGAAATAAAGACATAAAGATTGTCATTTTTCCACCCCTCAAAAATGTATTTTTAAGCTATATATTCTTTTTTGTTAAAATCTTGTGAGATTTTAATGTTTAATAATTAAAATACAGATATTTATATTATTTTGTTTTCGAATATTAAATGTCATTTTAAATGTTTTGCCTTTATTAAAATAATTTAATCATGTTCTCCTCATTCTATACTTATAAAACTTAATATGCAATAATAAAGACATGAATAATTATATTAGATTGTTGTTTTGATGGATTTCACAGTAGGGGTAAGTATATCACCCCCCACCCCCCATTTTTTTCTAATTACAATTAAATATACTTTTAGTACAATATTGGGTTTTTTTGCTTATGAAACAGCTTTAATGCATTGATATTTTTAGAAGAAAATCAGTTGTAATATTCCTAACAGTTACCTTGATATTTTTCTTATTATGAATAACTGGGGACTTCATTTCAAATAAAAATATTCCAGAATCTGAACAGCAACTTTAATAAAAAGTACACAAAAATAAATGCCAAGATGCTTGTCACATATTTATTTGACTACACGTTTTATCTTAAGTATTTTTAGCTCACCGTTAAAAGAAATAATGTCAAAAGTATCATGCACTACTTTATTCATTTCAATGATTAGAATAGTGCATACTTCTAATTATTTTTTAGTGAACAATTTTTGTTACAGGTTTGATAAGTGATACGTGCAAGGGTACTACTAGATTATCCCGTCAACCAAAGAACTATCATCAAATTATATGAGTAAATGCCAATAATCGATTATCCTAAATGCCACATTCATTTGATATTAAACATTGTAAACATGTTTCACATCATGAAGTGATTTTTAATTCGACTCTTTATTTATATTTTTATTAATATTTTACTAACTTAATTGTTCTTTTGTTATTTAAAATAAAAATTATATCAGTTTGTATAATTTTTTAGATAGCTAGTCGATTTGTATAATTTTGCAAAATTAATCGACGGGATAACCAAATAGTACCCATGCAAATATTAAAAAATTGGTAATTTTAGCATTAATTCTAGGACATTTCGCAAATAAAGATTTATTCAACAGATTTCAAGGACAAACAAAATCTAAATTCAGATTGAATTACGCATGTTTTTTAAGTATCTGGAAAAAAAAAGTGGTCTCTACTGCTAATTTTTAAATAGATAGCATTTCTAGATTTGCAGAATGCTAGATTTGGTAAACAATGAAATCATTTTAAAATATTGCAAGTGAAAATAATAATAATAAAAATTTAATTGATAATGTATTTGTTATTTTTAAATCAATGAAATACTTTCTAATTGAAAATAACAGTGTGCATATGGTAAACTATAAAATAGACCGAATGTAATTCTTCATATCACCATATTAATTATCAACATTTGATTTTAGGGCTTACTAATTTCAACTTTTGCTTTTCCATACACAACATTTCTTCTGATATACAAATGCAAAAGATAAGTTCTTAAATCTTCGATTTAATACTGTACAGAATAATAATAATACTAAAAATTTTATACAGTTTTGATTTTTATTCAAAGTTTACCAAATTGATGGTAGACATTTGTTTTTATTTATTTTTTTAACTATAGATAAGAAAATTATTTTTATGTAAAATTTCAATTTTTCTGTTGCTTTCCACCGCATTATCTGGTGAAACTTATGAATATTCTTATATTTCAAACCTAAAGTAACCATTCGTCCCCATTTACCAGGGATAATCCCCAATTTAAGATTTATGACTTGGAAAAAAATTGTCCCTGGATCTGCCCTCAGTTACATTTCTAGTTCAATAATTATCAAAAAAATTACCCAACCTATTTATTGAAGAAAACCCTAATTGTTTATTTTAATAACTTTTCTGAAGAAATGATGTGAAATATATATATATATTTTATAGGAAATAGTGTGCCATATTCTAACAAAAAAAAAAAAAAAAGTGTTGAATTTGTAATGTGCATTGTTTCTCAAAGAATTTTGAATTCTGAATGAAATAACACCATCCGCAAATTAACAGATCAATTTTTACAAAGTTTTTCATTTTATGATATTTCATTAATGCAATGGCGAAAATTATATATATTTTTTTCAGATAAAATAGGTTTTTACAGAGTAACAACTAATGGAAAATCAAGAATATTTGGGAAGAACATTGTTATGGCAACAGAAAGGAAGATACAATGGGCCCCCCTTCCCCCGCAAAAAAAGAAAAAAAAAAGTGTTTTACTGTGGGATTTTTTTTTTTTTGGGGGGGGGGTGGTTATTTTAACTCGAGGAATTGCAGAGAATTTAACTTTTTTTTAATTAGATGGAGTGATATTGTTTGTTATGCGTTTATAATTTCTCGATCAAATAACATCATCTGCAAGTCAATACGATCATTCATTTCAAAGTTAGGATCGGTTTTTGAGAATCATTTTGTCACATTTATTTTACATTTAAACGTGTTCTTTCTGTTGTACCAAATAATATCAAACTTATGAAATGTCTTCAAAATAAAATTAATCAGGATCATCAGTGTCTTCCCCAAGATCGTTAAAGCAGCCAAAATCTTTCTATTCATAATTTTGTATTCCAACTTAACTTTTGTAAACCAACTTAATTTTCAAAGAAATAGTAACTGTATCGACTTGCGGATAGTGTATTAGGCCCAAGAATTATGCAAGTTTACCCCCCCCCCTCCTTCCTTCCGAAACATGGTAAAAGTTTATTTATTTATTTTTTGGTTATGAGGGGAGGGGGGATTAGGATATTCATTTCTAGCATCAAAACAAAGTTTTCCCCAAATATTTATAAATAGCCATCAGTTTCTGTATTTACTTCAATTTTTGGTCTATTTTATCTGTACTAATATGTCAGACAAATGGCACCCTGTCATGGTGCACTCTGAAGTGACTACCTCATCTGTCTATATTTTGTAGGCATACTTTAGTATACTCAGTACATATAAATAGCTATGAATTATTAGTACATATAATATACATTTATATCCGAATAACTTTTACAGATCAGATATAAATTCTCTGACTTCAACAATTCTTAAAAATAATTAAATTTTCATAATTACTTGGTATCAGATGAGTACATAGTCATAATTTGACTAAATTACTCAGTACATAATGATCACTTATTTTGGCTTTACTGATTATATGGATCAATAACCATTATGAGGGCTCCGTCATAAAAAGAATATAAATACTATAAAAAACACCTCCCAAAACTAATATAATAAAAAGAAGAAATGTATTACAATTTCAGAAAATGCTGCAGGGATGTAGGGGAGGGTATACGCTGTATACCTTCTGGATTTTTTTAAAGAAGCACCGTATACCCTCTGTTTCTCAAGAAAATTATAATATGCATACTCTAGGGTATATCCTGTACTTAGAACGCATTACTTCCGTGATTTTTACGACTACACCCCTGACTATAACGGTATATACAAAATAATGTAAAAAAAAAAAGCATTTAAAAAAGGATAAATTTAGCCTGAAAATTTTAATTGTCATAACTGTAAATAAGATAGTGAGAAACAGTAGCAAAAAACTCATATTTCATTTTGCTAGGAAAAGGTTTTTATTATTATTATGGCACAACCAATTTCAAAATTTATATTGGCTGTTTGCACATTTTGTTACAAATCACTAAATCACCATAATTCTATTTTCGCAACAAGTGTGTGACACATATTTATTCATTTTCAATGCTTTATATCTATAATAATAGTATAAAAAAATTTCAAAATTCAGTATGGCAGAAACTTATGTATGACTAACTGTATCTTAACTTTTAAAAGTTGTGTGCACTTGGAGGGATGGGCGAGAGGCGAAAATTTCTGTGGAGTCAAAGAGAAATAGATATTTTAATGATTGTTTCAAGAAAGTTATATTAGGAGGAGGATATATCGCTCAGATCTAATAAATATCGCTTATTATCGAATAAAATATCGCTTTAGTTTAAATAGGGTAATTTCTTGGTCTGGTCAATAAGCAAGATATTTAGAAAAATATAAATTTGTATTTAAATTAGGAGGGAAAAAAACCGGCCTTCAAAACACTAAACTAGTAACGCAAAATTAAGACTGGAATTCGTTACTATAAAAACTAACACCGTAATTAAATACTGCAAATAAAGAACAAGCTAAAAAAAAAAAAAAAAGTATTTTTCTCATAATTAGCACTTATTATAGCGAAATCTCTTTTACAAGTGAAAATTTGGAACAATTCAATGCGTAACTTCAGCAATCCAAGAGTTGATCATTATGAAACTGCTTTCATATCATGGAGATTCTTCATTTTTCATATATGAAGAAAGTGTAAACAAACCTCATCGAATACTCAAGCAGACCTGCGCATGAGAAGCTGCGCGGAGTTGATTGGCGCTATCGTGAAGTCCCGCCAAGCATTTTCTCGCCACCTCGTACAGAGTGGTGAGATATTTCGCTTCCCTTTAAAGTACGCATTTTTAAGATGGAGACTCCTTGGTCCCTTTTTTATGCTATCCTTATTTTTTTTTTGGCAACAGCTGCATGCAATCATGACAGTCTAATTTTTTGCTACATCATTTTAGGGGTAAATTTAGTTTCTGGTATATGTTTTACTATTTCTATCCATTTTGCTTATGTTATATTTTTTTAAATGCTTTTATTCACTTTATTTTGGTATTAAGTGTGTTTGTAACCCTAAATTATTATTACAGTTGAACCTCGAAAATCCGGACCTCCAAATTCCGGAAATCTCTAAAATCCGGACATTTTTCCGATTTCAGTTTTATTAATTTTTAAAATAAGACATAGCTGTAATTTTCATCAACTGCAGTTAAATTCTGATAACTATACTAAAAATATATATAGAGATATATTCTGGTTAATATTATAATGACTTGCCGTTAATTAAAATCTTTATTATTACAAAAATTAAAAAGTTAAAAAGCGTTCAACAAAATTTACAGTAATGAATCATGATGAAATGAATGAATCGTTGAATTAATCATGAATTTTTATACTTGAAAAAATTTGGGTTTAAGAAAAAAAAAAATAACGTAAATTCTGTCGAAAAAATGCAGAAAAAACGGAGAAATTTGTAAAAAAAAAAGAAAGCCAAAACAAGCATGAAATCAATTAAAAAATCTCGAAAAAACGCACATTTCATCAAAGATTCATGATTCATTCATTTCATAATGATTCGTCTCACTCTCAATCGCCTTTGACAATCGGGAGGGATGGCGTTTTCTTGTGATTTTTTTTTAATTTCAAATTCTTTATTAAGTGGGGAGGGGGCGTTTAATCGGGAAGAGCGAATTAACGGGATTTTACGGTATTATATAGCCATAAAAAAGATTTTTTAATAAACCTCCAAAATCCGGAAAAATCGAAAATCCGGAATCGCCGCGGTCCCGACGGTTCCGGATTTTCGAGGTTCAACTGTATTTTGCTTTTTCAAGTCTGATACGGAGATGAAACCACACACTTTATTAATGATGCCTAATATTTGGTATCTGATGAATCTGCTATGGTTCTGCAAATTCTAAATATATTCCTTTTGGTTCATTTTCTTCATGTTTTGTTCTTGTATGTTATTTTATAATTAATGGTAATATATATATATATATGACATGATACATTCCTTTCTTACATTATAGCTTATTGTTATAATTAACACTGGAATTACACTAAGAATGAATCACTTGTTTATGTGCTGAAGTATAGAAGTTAGTCAAAATCCTGTTATGAGGCCAATTTGTTTTAAATAGAAAATTTGTGAAAATAATGTTCCTCTTGACTGAAAACATAATACACATTATTTCTAAATTAGAATTAATTTTTTTAATTTGTGGTACTTGGTTAAAAAAAATAAGCAGGGATTATGAGTTTTTAGCCTCTCCTACTCCTTAAATTTACAATGTGTTTAAACCGGGAGAACTCGTTAGTGAGAATTTCTCTCACAGTGCTGGGTCTTTCTTGCTGTTGTCATTTTCTATCATATGCCTAACAAGTAAAAATATTTTTAAACTGCAACTTGCTTAGTTACAGGATCTTTGAAAAAGGCACCACAGTAGTGATGGGCAATTTGAATTTTTTAAGTTAGTTTAATCGATACTATGGCCAATCATTTCCCTTCAAAAGTCGAAGATAAAATATTTGGGTTTGCCAATCCCAAAATTTCTTCTTCTATCTCATACATGTGAAAACTTCCAAATTTAAATGATAACTAATGCCCATCATGCGGTTTCAAAAAGCATAGGTTCATTGACAATGTTGAATCCAGATACTTATTGTCAGAAGGGACTTCTGTGGCTCCAGGGAGAACATGATAAAGTTCTGGGGTGTGTGTGTGCGTGGGGGGGGGGAGTCCGCCCCCCAAATCAAAATTGTTTGTTGAAGTATGTGCATTTTAAGATAAAATATTAGCACTGCATTTTCCAATCAAGTTGTTGAATTTCAACTCATACTATCTTAGATGACTGCAACCAACATTTGAAATTCAAAGAACACATTAGCAACATCTTTTGGGCAGTATACACTCAAGCCTCATAAAGATCTATTTGTGTGATAATAAGTTAAAATCATGCATATAAATACGTTAATTTTATTTCAATATCAAAGTGTATTAATTTTTATTTTCGATATATGACATAATATTTGTTTGTATCTTTGTACAATTAATTTATCTGTTTTGTTGTTTTTTTTTAACTCAAATGTTACACTCATATACAGTAGACTCCCTAAAATCCAGAAATGCCAGAATTTGGCACATTTTTTCAGATGTAAACAATGAAATTAAAGATGTTGCTGAAGTTAGTGGCTAACACTTTTTCTTTACTAATTTTTTTATTAATGACTCTCTTTTGGCTATTACAGCTGATTTATTACTAAATAAATTTACATTACTTTTGATTTTGATATAAATTAGCATATCTATATTAGGGATGCACCGAATATTGATTTTGGACGAGTACCAAATATTCGGCCAATAGGTGAACTGAATACAGAATATTCGGCTTACCAAATATTTTTTTTATTTTAAAGTTTAAAGGTATTAAAATGTTACTTTTAAAAAAAACTTTACATAATATTTAATAAAAGAAACTTACATTTTTATAAATAAGAGCTTTTTATAAGAACATGTATTGAAAAAAAAAAACTGCCTTGAGTTTTTTAAGAAGCACAATTATCAGTCTTTAATTAATAAAATTTTTAATATTTTCAATTAATATTTTAATAATAAAATTTTCATGGTTTCTTCTACGAATTAAAACAAACATTTTAAAATCAAAGCGAAACAATGAAAAAAACTTTACAGTATCTCATAATTGTCCTTTTTAAATAACTCAAGGCAGATTTTTTTTCAATATAAAATAGAAACACTTTCAACTTAATTCTGAATAAAAGAATACTTAGCTCATAGTTTTTTTTTTTTTTTTTTTTTTTTTTTAATGAATGGTGCTATTTTTTACCCTTCCCATCATATCATATTTTACAGAAATCAAAGCATGTGAGTTGAAAATATAGTTATAGTATCTTATTTATTGTCCAAGTACCAAATGAAAACACAAGTTTGACCAAGAATGAGATGAAATACAATGTACTTATGACTCAATAAGTTGATTATGATAATAGTTAATCATAGTTGATTATGATTATACTTAAATTTTCTAAATGTTCTATATTTTTTTTTCTTTTATTGACACTTAATGATCAATGTAAATGTATGGTTTGTGAGATTTTGGAAAGAAAGTTAAAATGTCTTAAGATATCACATGATTTGAAAATGTTTTTGATGAAACATTATGTAATATTACTAAGAATTCTCACTATTAGCAAAGCATTTGTAGTAATTGCTCTTCAATCAAAAATACTGAAAAAAATACTGTTTTATACAAAAATGTACTCATATGGAAACAATAGGGAAAAGAGATGGCAGAAAAAAAATTGCAGATTTATTGAAAAATTTAAGAAAAAGACACTTTTTATCAGTTGATTTTAAAATATTTCATGAGGAGGGTAACCCCATCAGCTCATTTCTGTTATTTGGTGTCAATGTGAACTAATGAACATGGCTAATCCCCTGTATAATAGAAAAAAAAAATTAAATCTTCCAAAAAGAAAGAAAAAAATCAACCACTTTTATATATATAGGAGGGCAGTCTGTAGCTCCATAATCCCCTCCTTGGGTATGCCCTTGAATCAGACTATACTCATTTTTTCCATTTTATTACAGATGCTAATTCTGAGTCATCATCAAAAGTGTAGTTCATAAAAATAACCGAGCATATACGTTCAAGGCTGAAGATATACCCTAGAGCAGCAGTTCCCAAACTTTATTGATATGCGACCCACCTTTAATTAAAAAAAATGTTTTATGGCCCGTCTAATATATGGGTGCATATCAGTATGAAAATTGTTGCAAGATCTCTGTAAGCTATTATTGGCTATCCTATCCTATGAAAAAGGCGAATTTTCATACAAAGGATACACATACACTATCAACGAAAACAACCATTAGTAACTTCAATGAGTGTAAGTGGGAAAATATTTAAAACAACACAAAAACTACAAAGATAGACTAAAAAATACATTTAATTACTATCTAAACCTAACTTAAAAATCAGTGCGATTTCTGGCACTGGCATTTATATCAGGGTTAAAACTTGATAATTTCAACCTAAAGTCTCTTTCAATACACAGTTTTTTCTATACCTGTTTTTAAAAAGCAGTCGAGTACAAAAAGCATGTATACACAAGAATGTTGTGAAGAAAGTCCATCAAGATAATTCAAAGCTATTTACATGATTCTAGATATTCTGCTTGTGTATTTCTTCATATGGAAATTAAGGAATTTCCATTAAAATATTATTTGCTGTTGAAATTCTTATATATTTTTTAGCAAATGAAATACAGAATACATTCTTCTGACAAACTTAGGGGTCATTCCATGTCAAATCAACGAAAAAAATGCAATTTTTGGACGTTGATGTCTTAGATTTCTATAATTTTTTGTTTATAGCTTGTATTCATGGAGTATATGAAAAATCTAACTAAGAAAAAAAAAATTTCCTAGCGGTTTTTTTTTTAATGGAATTTTAAAAATTGCCAAAAGTAACAAATTTAACCAATTTTGCAATCACAAAATCTTCTATAATTCTTTAACAAATTGAGCTAGAGAGCTCATTTATATCTTATTTTAAAGCTCTTTTTATTATCTTTAATATGATATGCAACACTAACTATTTTGAGTAAAATATTTTTTTTGACAAATTTTCAAAAATTTTGAATTTAAATTTTTCAAAAATATCATTTTTAATTTTTTTCAAAAAAATATGTGTTAATCTTTGATTTTTTGGCTACAAGTATGGAAATTTTCAAGATGGAGAAATGATGGGATTTTGAGTTACTAATTTTTGAATAAGAATTGTTTATTGAAAATTTTAAGTAGGGTCATTCCATGTCATATCAACGTGGGGTCGGGACCTCGGCATCTTAGATTTTCATGATTTTTGATTTATAGTTTATATTCATGGAGTATACAAAAAATCTAATTTTTTATTTTTTTTCCTTAGTGTTTTTTTTTTTTTTTTTTTTTTTTTTTTTTTTTACAGAATTTTAAAAATGGCCAAAAGTAAGAAATTTAACCAATTTTGCAATCACAAGATCTATAATTCTTTAACAAATTGAGCTAGAGAGAGTTCATTTATATCTTATTTTAAAGCTCTTTTTACTATCTTTAATATGATATGCAACACTAACTATTTTGAGTAAAATATTTTTTTTTAAAAATTTTCAAAATTTTTGAATTTAAATTTATCAAAAACACCATTTTTAATTTTTTTCAAAAAATATATGTTAATCTTTGAATTTTTGGCTACAAGTATGGAAATTTTCAAGGTTGAGAAATGATGGGATTTTGAGTTATTAATTTTTGAATAAGAATGATTTATTGAAAATTTTAGGTAGGGTCATTCCATGTCTTATCAACATGGGGTCTGGACCTCGACATCTTAGATTTTCATGATTTTTGGTTTTTAGTTTGCATTCATAGAGTATATAAAAAATCTAATTTTTTAATTTTTTTTTTCCCTTAGTGTTTTTTTTTTTTTTTTTTTTTTTTTTTTACGGAATTTTAAAAGTGGCCAAAAGTAACAAATTTAACCAATTTTGCAATCACAAGATCCTTCATAATTCTTTAACAAATTGAGCTAGAGAGCTCCTTTGTGTCTTATTTTAAAGCTATTTTTATTAGCTAACTATTTTGAGTAAAATATTTTTTTGACAAATTTCCAAAATTTTTTAATTTAAACTTTTCAAAAACACCATTTTTTAATTTTTTTCAAAAAAATATATAGTTTTTCCATGCCTTAGAACTGAATATGCTTAGCATGAAATTTTTAATGAAAAAGAAGTGTGAATTATAATGGAAAGAAACTGTACAAATGTTAATTTTTCCTTCACACTTGAAAATTTTTATGTATAACTATTACTCAAAAATTAATAACTCAAAATCCCATCATTTCTCCATCTTGAAATTTTGCATACTTGTAGTCAAAAACTGAAACATTAACATATATTTTTTTTGAAAAAAAATTAAAAATGGTGTTTTTGAAAAATTTAAATTCAAAAATTTTGAAAATTTGTCAAAAAAAATATTTTACTCAAAATAGTTAGTGTTACATATCATATTAAAGCTAATAAAAATAGCTTTAAAATAAGACATAAATGAACTCTCTCTAGCTCAATTTGTTAAAGAATTATGGAGGATCTTGTGATTGCAAAATTGGTTAAATTTGTTACTTTTGGCCATTTTTAAAATTCCATAAAAAAAAAAAAAAAAAAAAAAAAAAAACACTAAGAAAAAAAAGTTAAAAAATTAGATTTTTCATATACTCCATGAATACAAACTATAAACCAAAAATCATGAAAATCTAAGATGTCGAGGTCCAGACTCCACGTTGATATGACATGGAATGACCCTTAGATTGTTTTCGCGACCCACTAAAACAGCCGCCGCGAACTATAGTTTGGGAACCGCTGCCCTAGAGTATGTATACTATAGCTTTCTTGAGAAAAACAGGGGATATACGATACTCCTTTAAAAAATCCAGAAGGTATACCGCGTATACTCTCGTGTATCCTACACTATTCATCATACTCATTATACAATCAAATCACAATTTCTAAAATTTTTAGAAGGAGAATAAATAAAGAAACATATCTTACCATTAATAAATTTTAGTAAAAGAGATAGGTTCAATAAATTGAAAAAAAAAAAATTAATTACAAACTGTATCAATCAGAATACAGTCATGTCGTCCATTTTATCACAGACGCCAATACAAAGAATGAATCACGATACAATGGAATCATACATGAAAATCGAATCAATCAATAAATCTATTGCAGTAGAATTGTTTAATTTTTAAATAAAAAAGCAAAATTTTTATTTGTAAAAAAGAAATAAATAGCATTTGTAAAAATTCTCGGTTCTAGCAAATAAATATGATCTCGGACTAAAAATTTTATGCAGTTTGATTCAGGAATAAATCATGAAAATTTAGCTTAGTTTCTTTAGTAATGTTCGTTTCTTTTAATGGCTGGCTGTTACTCATTATTACAAACAAGGATTAAATAGAACTACAAATCATATCAATTCAATCAATAAATTATTAAAATGCATGAAACATTTTCAATGAATCATCTTATAATTCACGATTCATTCTTTCATTGGCGTCTTGTCTCATCCCTTGTTTGAAATACCAGGTAACTTTTATTAGATAAATTTATTGTATCCAACCTTTTTGCTAAAATAAGTTAACGCTAAGGTAGGGTAGTGTCTTTCGTTACTTTTCAACTAAAAATTCTACAATCTGCTATTTCATAATGACGGTACGAAATTTCTTGCATCGCATCATAACTTTAATTTTTGTTCATTTATCAATTTTTTTTCAGATAGTTTTCTTTATTATTTTTATTTATTTTTAAGCAGATTAATTTTAAATTTCAATTAAAAAACATCAAATCGGCATGAAGGAAATATTTTTAATGTTTAATTTTAAAGCATCCTGTTGCTCATAAACTGAATTTGATTACTACATTCTGTTTAACTGAAAGTAAATATTTTTTAAATAATATATCGCATGTTGAGGTGTATTGCTAAAAAGTTTATCGAAATTTACATAAAAGAACACATACACTTAAGAAACTACTGCTAAATCTTAGAACAAGCAAGACACTTGGCAAATTGATAAATGAGTTTTTGTTGTTACCAGTTTGTTTCTTAAATTTTTTTCACACCTACTGAGTATTGATCTGGACTTATGATTAGTTTGATCAGATTGATTGCTTTATTTTTTTAACGTGCTTGTTTTTAGTTGTGAATTTTGTGAATGACCTTATACAGTGGTTATCAAGTGTTTTTGTGTGGTTTTGTCAGCGAAATTGGATGCTATTAAAATTTGTTGTTGTGTATATTGAAGCTTTTTTTTCGTGAATGAATATACTTAGGAGTAAGTTTAACTTTTGTCATGTAGAGTGAGCAGTTCTGTTTTTTGGAGCCATTTTTGTTAAGTAGTGGATAAGGAGAGTATGAGAAAAATTTTTTGTAATGCTTGTGTGTCAGTGAGTGAAAAGAACAATGGGTATTACTTGATTATCATGATGACCTAAAAACTATCACCAAACTACAAGATTAAAAGTCAATAACAAACAATCAAAATTGTCACATTTACTTAACATTAGTGTCTTATGTTGTTGAGTGATGTTTATTTCACTTTTTATTTGTATTTTTATCTTTGTTTTACTAATTTATTCCTTCTTTTGTTATTAAAAAAATTATATTGATTTGTATAATTTGGTGATTTGTATCTTTTAATCAAATTAGTTAACTGAATAATCTAATAGTTCCCAATTTTCAAGCAGTAGTTTGAATATAATGCACTGAAAATTATAATGAAAGCTTACAATAAGAGAAAATAATTAATAAAAATAATAAAGTAATAAACTAAACTAATAAATGTTAAGAAAATTATTATATTTTTTTAAATATTAAAAATAAAGGTCAAGTAATAATTAATAATGCATTACAATGCTGAGATACTTTTTTCTTGAATTTTTCAAAGAAGCTCATAAATATACATTAATAATTCACATCAAAATCTTAAGATATGTAACAAAGTTTTGTTTTATGTTCATATCCATAGTTTATTCAAAAAATCTGCTTAAATATTAATACATAAATGTGTTTGGAAAAAATATTGTAATTGTCACTGATATCAGCATTATGTGAATTTTTTCAGAAATAAATTTATTCTTTTTGTGTTTTAAATATATTAAATTTGTATTTTAAATTTATATTTCATTCATGAGAAAACACAAGTTCAATCATTCGTATTAAAATTATACATCATTTTATTTATTTGTAGATTTTAAAATACAGTCAAAGTTTTATAATCCGCACACACTGCAGCCAAAGGTTGTGTGGATTATGGAATATTGTGGATTATAGAGTATTATGATTATACCTCATTTGATAATTCCTAGACAGCATTCTAATTTTTAAATCAGTTTAATATGAAAAGATAAATATGAAATCTAATAATTAATTTGGTTCACTATCTCAAAAAATTCATTTTTTTTTAAATTAAAGAAATAGATATATAAGGTGCATTTAAATAAAGATAATTACATATATTCCATAATACAGTTCGATTTTTACTGTTAATAAAATAAAAGATATATTTTTAAAAAATAGATATTTTGTTATGATTTTTTTTATAATTTGTTTAAAAAACATTTTTGAATCGCAAATTTGTAAGTTTTCATAACTGTTTACATTCGTAAAGTAACGTGGATTATAGAAAATTGAGGATTATGGGTGCGTGGATTATCGATGCTTGACTGTAGTAATAAATTTGGAGAGTGTACTGTTCTAATTACATCTGTTTGTATGATGAAATGCATAATACTGGTCGTTTCAGCTTATCATTAAAACCATCCTTAGGAATAAATTTTCTAAAATACAAATGAGTAAAAAATAATTTATCTGTTACATAATCAAAGACATACTCAAACTGAAAGAACAGAAGCATCACAAAAACCTTAAAAATTAACTTAATGGCGCCATCTTTTATTTTAAAGAAGGAATTAAAGTATAATTTCTAGAATTATTAAGCATATTTGAAAGATATACTATTATTTTAAACACAATCTAACTGATTGGTAAAGTAATCATAGAATTAAATATATACCATCGTACCAACCATACAAATATTTAATTCATATGATTACTTTACCAATCAGTTAGATTGTGTTTAAAATAATAGTATATCTACCTACCCATCATCATATGGAGTTCCATTACCTGTGGTCTATTCTGTTGAGCTGTCTAAATGACATACCGGATGTTATGACCAACAAGGTTATCTGAGCGAAAAATCCCAGCTGGCTATCGCCCAGGTAGCTTAACAGGTAAAACATTGGCCTTGTAAGCCAAGTATCTGGGTTCGATTCCCAGCCTGTTCAATTTTTCGCTCAGTTGGTAATTTGTATATTTAGAAGGATTTTATTTAATGTTGTGTAGAAAAATTAATCTATTCTGCATATATTTCACTGTTTAGGGAATAGCCTTGAAAGTTACTGACAGTACAGATTCTTCTTACTGTGGTGATGGCAAAGCGTTGCCTCTTTGAAAGTATATAAAAATGGTTTATATGTAATAAACTGCCCACTGCTTTGTCAGGAACCTTCCTTAAATGAATTATTTCTTTTATTGAGTATTGTTACAGTATGAGGAATTTTAAAATCAAATCAATCCTTTTAAACCATTTATACGAGAGTCTTAAGAAATTTGTCAAAAAATATAAGTAACGACGCTATTTCATTTTCCACTCCAGAAGTTTGGGTCAGTAATTTGAAAGGACTTTATTTTTTCCACAGTATTTCTAGTAATTTTGTTTTACCTTATTTTTGGATAAGAGATGGCACTACCAAGATTATTTTAATTTTTTTTTTCTTAATGAAAGTTCTGTTTATTTTTTAACATATATAATATTAAATATGTCTTTCATTATATAATATGTTCTTTATTTTTTGCTGATTTGTATTTTAAAAAATTAGCTCCAAAGAAATGCTTAATAGAGGAATCAAAACAACAGGTATATTTTTTAAGAATGAACTGAATTAATGATTTTAACAGGTATTGCATATCCAAAATTTTTTTGCCTGCTCGATAGATAGGGTAACATCCCCAGTAATTGGCATGCACCAATAATTGGCACATCCTAAAAACTAAAATAAGATTTATATCCAGTCTTGTAAAAATGTAAGACCATACCAGTTATATACTCATTTACTTTAAAGATTATAACTTTGATTTATGCTACTAGATAACAATAATGCCTAGGAGAGAGAAACAATTATGGTTTGCTCAAATTAGCCATTTTTGTTGCAAATGATTCTTTTCTGCTTAAGAAAGGCATTCTTTTCAATTCATTATAATATGATTTATAATGTATTTTAAATTTTAATCAACAACAGTTTTGTTTAGATGAAAAAGGTTACTTTAATTGCATAAAAGTATTTTTACATGAATATTTGGATTTCTGAATTAATGGTAGATGCCAATTAATAGTGCTTCAATTTTGCTAGTTCCAAGTAATTGGCATTTATTCCAATTACTAGGAAATTGCAAGATTTGAGATTACAACACTTACTTTGGCAGTACTTTTAAAGTTTTAGATTAAATTTATTTATCAGTGGTTTTTATTTGAAAATATAAAATATTATCAGTAATTGGAATCCATTAAAGCTTTGTATGTCAATCACTGGGGAAAGAAGGACAATTACTGCGTATTAATATAAATATAATGTATTGTTTTAAAATGTCACATTTCAGACTAAAATGCTGATTTCTTTCTCTCAAAAACCTGAAATATGACATCTTCATCCTTAGTAAATTCATTTAAAGCGATTAAACCCAATGCAAAATATAAAGGGTTTTTTTTAAATAAACATGTGCCAATTACTGGATCACAAGGTGTCATACATTGGTGCTCCAGGTGCCAATTACTGGCAATTACAGCTACTTTTTAGAAATGTATTTTTAAAAAAATACTTTTTCGAAATTTTTTGCTTTTAGTGGGCAAAATAGATGCACAGATATGCATTCTTTGACTTAAAAATATTTGCAAGTAAATATTTTATTTCTTGGAAAAGAAAATTGAAGTAAGTTTAAAGAAAAATTCTTAATGTGCCAATTACTGGGGATCTTACCCTATGCTTTAAGTTATCTTATATGTTTATTTATTTTTTTACGTAATCCCATGTCAGAGCAATAACTTGCAAACATTCAAAAATTTTAAATATATTGAAACATAGTTTACAAGGGCTATATTTATTTGAATATATAGACTTGAAATTAATATTTTCCCTGAAGGGAAGTTTTCCTCCCAACATTCCTTCCCCTTTATTAAAGAAGGGGAGTTTAACTGTTTGGGATGAATGAAATAACTTTAAATGTGCTATTTTTAGTGTAACAGCTGTCATAATGGTGAAGTGAGTACTATAGAGGTTATACTTGCAAAGGATATAAGGGCAAAACTTTACTGTGCTTCCTTTGGTTAGTTTCAAATATCACTGATAGATGACATTGCAATATCTCAAGCTATAATATTGTTTAATAAAACCTTTTCATTTCAAAATGGAAATAATTTGGCATTTCATTGCTAACGAGAAAAAAAAAATAGAAGCTGGATGAGTAGATAATTTTATGGGCTAGTTTCATCGTTCTAATACAGCATGAAGAAGTACAGGAATTGCAATATCTCAAGCTTAAAGGAAGCTGCAAAAAAATTTAGAATGTTGACACTTATTTTACATTTTAATTAGATTATTAACTGTGTCAATATCTTAAATTGATAGAGTTTCTTCGAGCAAACTCTGTAACAGTTCTAACAATATCTATAATAGTAGAATGATAAGTTTCAATTATTTACTTTTAAAATATCTATTTGCAGTTTTAAAAAATATAAGATTAACACATGTTTTTGTCCTTTTCAAATTCAGTGACAATTTCAAATGTGACTTGTGTTTAATTTGTTAGCGTGTTATGTCAGGTTTAGATTCAGGTTGTGAATTCTTGGTGATCTCAGTTAAAAATAATTTTAACTTACAATGCAAAAATTTAGATATTTTAATAATCTATTTTTTGTTAAAGCCTATGCAAATGTATTATAAAAACATCAAACTTTTTTGCTAACTACATAATAATATTATTAAATAATATTATTTTTTAGAAGTAAAACAGGAAAATTTTACAAATATTTTCCTTGCTGAAGAATAAAATGATGGATTTCTCCTTTTAGAAGAAAATTCTTGCAAGTTGTACTTTTTGTTGTTTTTCTATCTCATTATATCCCTGACATTGGTATTTTTTTACAACATTTTATAAGTTTTATACTAATAAAGCCAGTTTTCTTTTCCTTTACTTACTTTATCCTGTCTTGTCAGTAGTTTAACTTTTGTATTGTATAACATGAGTACCTAGCAAGCAATATAAGAAAAATCAATTGTAATAGGATATATATTAATTTTGCTAGTTCTTTTAATCCTGTGCAGTGTCTAGCTATTGAGTATCACTGCATTTTAATTTTAAAGTACATAATTTTTTTAATGTTAATTTTTTTATGTATAATGTTTTTTCCATCCCAGTTAACAATTGTAACTCAATCCATATCAGATGGAATAGCTATTGTCAAAAGCACATTACACCTGAAATATTTAAATCGATTAATACTCCAAATCTAAAAAGAAAAAAATTAAAAGTAGCCTGCAAATGTTACCTTTAATATCAATCTTATCAGTTGTAAAGTAAATTTATTCGATGTACAAAATGTCCCCAGAAAATTGAAGAAACTTTAATTTATTTTTTGTTATTGATAAGGAGTTATATATAAAAAACATTATCATTTTAGGGGAGAAGGCAGTCTGACAAATGATATTGTAAGATATCTCGTCATAGGGGAAGGCGGATTTGTCTTTTGATATCGTTATCATTTTTCACCCTGTCAAAATTTTCTCTTTTTATCTGAACCTTGATTTTTAAACCAAAAGAGTTTGCTATATTTTCTCAGTTTGTTACCTTTTTTATGAAACTACAAAGTTATTATTCAAATCATTAAATAATTATAAAACTATTTAATTTCAAAATGTGGAACACCCTAATCTTTGTCATTCCTATTCTGTTATAAATGTATGCATATATAATCAGCTGTTTGAAAAACAATGTGTGAAGTATGTTTGAAATTATTAAATGATTATAAAACTATTTAACTCCAGAATGTGGAATACCCTCACCTTTGGCATTCCTATTCTTCTGTCGTAAGTGTATGCATATATAATGTGCTATTTGATAAACCATATGTGAAGAATGTTTAAAATTACATTTTTTACTAATAAATAAAAAAAAATGTTGTCCACATGTTTTGTTAATAAGAAGGTCTGTGTTGTAACACGTTTGTATGAGTAACATAATGTATTCAATAGAAATAATGCCTTATAGGCATTATTTCTATTGAATACATTATGTTACTCATACAAAAAGCTATTATAAAATACTTTTCGTGTTAAACATATAATATGAATCATACTTCATAATAAATTTTACTATTTAGTAGGTGCTAAATATTAAAAGTTTTAAAACATTAACAAATTACAAGATGTTAAAACATTAATGTCGTAAGATGTTGAAATCCTAGAACTTTCATCTAACCATTACCTGTCATCAGGAGAGCTGTTGTAACTTAAAAGATATATAACTAGCATGTATCTTTCAAGTCAGACCTCTTCCTTCCATCCCTCCCTATTTTTTTGTTGTTTAATGGTTTCACCCTGATACATAACCAACATATATCTTTCAAGTTGCAAAAGTTCTTCTGATGATGGCTAATGGCTAGCTGAAAGCACTAGCGTTTAACATTGTATGACATCAATGTTTTAACATCTTGTAAAGCTTTATCATTCTAAAACTTTTAATTTTTCGCATCTATTAATTATCAAATTTATTATGAATTTTGATTCATATTTTTTATTTAATTTATTAAGATGAATATGATGTATCAGCTTATGATGTAGAATTACTATGCATGTCTTTTTTAGTGTTATTTGATATCAAATTATTCCAAGTATAAAGTGATATTTCATTGATTCTCTTTGTTTAAATCTATAAAGTATGTAAAAAAGAAATGTCGCCATATTTGGTAATCACTAGAAATAAAATTAAAAAAAATCAAATTTTAAGACATTGGTAATGATATTATTGAAGAGGAGGGTAAATGATAGTGTATGAGATTGGTGTCCAAAAGTTTAAAAAATTTAACGATAATGATCTATGAATCGCAAGTAAGTTATTATAAAAAATGTATAAAATTAAGTTATGGCAACAATGCATAACTGCACAGTATGATTAACTGCTTTTACAACTTATAAGAAATACAAGTGAAATTGAGTTCGGATGAACATACAGAAAGAAGAGAGGCAAACATTTCCTTTCTGTATCGAATTATGTATATGCTAAACAAGTAAGTAGAATTTTATGGGAGAAAAAAAAGTAAAATTACTAGAATGCAAAGAAATAAATTTTGTATTTTTATCAATCTGGATATGAGAAGGTCGGATATAGTAGTGTCTACATTATTGCATACTCACCTACATATGTAATCTATATCTATGAAGAAATACTCAAGTTCTGTAGTATTTAAGAATGCTTAATGTATAATGTGATAGTATGATGTATGAATATTTTTACTTTTTAAAGAAATGAAACTTTTGAATTCTGATACTTTATTTAGAGTTAAAATTTTGTGCTATTATTTAAAAAATGTGTTTTTTTTCTTTTTGTCCTTAGATTCAAATTTGGATAAAGCTGTGTAACTGAAATTCCATAAGTCATTTCCTTGAAAGAAACTGGCTGCAATATCTCCATAGTGATACTTTGAAAAAGTTTCTGTTATCATCCGAAACTAAATTTATTCACTTAAGAAAATGTCATCAATTACAGAAGAAATTTCTGCCTCTAATGTACAGCTCTTTGACTCTCAAAATGCTAATAAAGAAAAACATTCCTCTTTTGATAAAGGAGAAAAAACTTTTATTTGTAAAAAATGTTCTAAAACATTTTCTAAGAATAGCTACTTAAAAAAACATCTTTTCATTCATACAGGAAAAAAGCCCTTTGTTTGTGAAATATGTTTCAAAGCTTTTTCTCGTAATCATGATCTAAAAAGACATCTCTTGATACATACTGGAGAGAAATCGTTTGTTTGTGAAATATGTTTAAAAAGATTTTCTGATAAGAGTAACCTAAGAAGACACCGTTTCATACATGCAGGTGAAAAACTTTTTGTTTGTGAAATATGTTCCAAAGCTTTTAATGATATAAGCACGTTAACAAAACATTTCTTGACGCATACTGGAAAAAAAACTTTTGTTAATGAAATATGTTCCAAAGAATTTTCTCAAAATTGTAATCGAACAAAACATTTTTCAACGCATACAGGAGAAAAACCCTTTGTTTGTAAAATATGTTCCAAAGGATTTTCTTTGAATGATGATCTAAGAAAACATCTCTTGACGCATGGAGAGAGAAAACCTTTTGTTTGTGAAATATGTTCTAAAGGATTTTCTTATAATAGTATTTTAAGTACCAATCTTTTCACTCATAGTTATACTGCAATAGAAAAACCCGTTGTTTGTGAAACATGTTCCAAAGCGTTTTCTTATAATCCTAATCTAAAAACTCATGTCTTGATGCATACAGGGAAAAAACCCTTTGTTTGTGAAATATGTTCCAAAGAATTTTCTGATAGGAATACTCTAAGAACCCATCTCTTTATTCATACAAGAAAAAAAAACTTTTGTTTATAAAATATGTTCTAAAGGATTTTTCCAAAATAGTAACCTAAGAAACCATCTCTTGTCACATGCAGGATAAAAACCTTTTGTTTGTAAAGTATGCTCCACAGGATTTTCTCAGAATGTTAATCTAAGAAACCATCTCTTGGCACATACAGGAAAAAAACCTTTTGTTTGTGAAATATGTTCCAAACGATTATTCCTGAATAGTAATCTAAGAACCCATCTCTGAACGCATACAGGAGTAAAACCATTTGCTTGTGAAGAATGTTCCAAGGGGTTTTCTCAGAATGTTAGTCTAAGAACTTGACATATACAGTAGAAATTTTTTTTTGTGTGAAACATGTTCCATAGGATTTTCTCAGAATAGTAATCTAAGAACCCTTTTCTTAACATGCAGGATAAATTCTTTTTGTTTGTGAAATACGTTCCAAAATTTTTTCTGATGAGTAACCTAAGAGCTCATCGTTTCACTCACTTTTCAGAAAGGAAACCGCATCTTTGTACAATATGTTTCAAACAGTTACCTCATAACCATTATTTAAGAATATATTTGTCTCATATCATGTAGACAATTCGGAACATCTCCTATATTTTTATTTCCTAAATTGGATTGAACCCTGTATATATTATTGCAATTACTATAAGCACTTTTAATGTTTTTGTTTTTTGTAATAAAATAAACAGAAACTACATTTTTTTCTGTAACTTGATATCTTTTTGCTGATGAGGAAATAACTGTTTTCATATGCATTACCTTTCAATAAACCTTTAAGTAAAATCTTTTTGCTAGTTTTTGTTTCTTTCAAGTTGTATTTCTCTAAAATAAATAAGTTATTCTGACCTGAAGAGTTAATTTGTACCCCATTTTCTTATGCAATAGAAAATCCTTGATTGGAGTAATGCTTCTGAAAATATAAGAGGATTGTACTAAATATGTTTATATGCAAAGAAATCTTTCTTATATGTTAAATTTTCCTCTTGAAAAATTTGTCAAGCATTTATATGAAATATATCTTATTATCAAGGGTTGGGGAAATACATCATTTTACTCGCCAGTAGTGAGTTAATTTTTACTTAGTTTTCGTAACTAACTGTATGTTGCATTTTTTAGCTAATAAAATAAATCCTTGGCTGGTAAGATTTTTTAGTACATCCTTTACTACTCACCTTTGCTCATTATCATGTATTCTTTGCACCCATCATGAGCTAAGTATTTTTTTTTAATATTTAATTCAATTTTTATTCAGCAGGAATATGACTAAATCTTGTGTGTCCGGAAATTTTATCTAAAAAACATCTCTGATGATCTTGATTAAATTTTGTATCCTACCATATTGAAGTACAAAAAGACCATAGGGATAGGTCACGGAAGTGAGAAAATTCGATGAGTGGGCCATTGTGTTTTAATGGAATTGAAGGTTTAAATAATTAAGTTGTTGAAAAGTTGGCAGTAAACGAAGTCGCAAAGCTTACAACAATTCACCAGATTGGCAGGAGAATTGACTTCTGATGTTACCAATGCTGAAATGAATACTTGGCATCGAAGGAAATAATATCACTGAATTTAGCATCAATATATAATTTTAACTTGCCAAGAATATATTGTTTTGTCCAGTTGTACTTGAAATTAATTTTAACTAAGCTAATCTCAATCTTTCCTGTTTTTATGTTACAATAATGAGCAAATGTTTATGCGTGTATGCAAATTGCATCTGAAAAATAACGCTTATGAATTTGGACAAATTTTCTATTCTACCTTTTGGAGTAACGAAGCCTTTAAATGTTTGAGAAAGTTTATTGAGTAGCTCATTTAGATGTCACTGCGAATCAATTGGAATAAATTGTTAAATAGTTATTAAGTTATCGAACAGTTTTTTAAAAGCTACTTAAGCCGTAAATGTACCATGATGAAAAGATTGACTTTTGTTTTTATGTTTTCCTGAACTGAAACTGGTATTATATGAAACAGTATTTTAAAGTATTTTTTAAACCTATTTAAAAGCAGAATTTTTGGTGATGAAAGATTGAAAAAAAAAAACTATAAGAAATGAGTGGTATTTGAGGCCCAGATTTGTGTGGTATACCTGGCAACACTATCTGTTGTATACACTATCTGTATATACTATGTGATGCTGAATAGAGGGTGGTACCTTGTTTGTTGCCATTCCAGTTCCACTTATAATCATTAGAAAATCGGTGTTTCCATGGGGAGTTTCTTGTTGCATCTGTAAGTCTTCTTTTATGAGGCTACTTCAATCACGTGAAAAGATCTGCTGGATAATGCTAATCCAGTGGGAGAAATTTTTAATGATATCTCGTTTGCATTTCAATATTTTTATTTTTTTTTTTTCATTGAAAGCTGTTTTTTACAAAGTTCATATTTTTACTTGTTTTATTTTACGTGTAGTTTTTTTTTTTTTTTTTTTTTGATGATGCTTGCCTTTTCGAAACCGCTTCTGAAAGTAAAAGTGTTTAATTAAAAAAATATCTAAAAATAAAATTCTAAAAAGTTCAAAACGGCAGATTTAAAGAATGATCTAAGGTATCTCATGCAAAAAAACATATTTAAATGAAAAAGAACACATATAAAACATTTTATGCAAATGAGTTATCTTAAAAAGTTTCTTCAATTGGATTAATCATTTTGACAATTGGATTGAATATTGGCGAACGGATGTTTTATCCTAACTAAGGTAGCCTCTTAAATATATTGGTTTTAAAGATTAATATTTAAATGGAGCAGAATAAATTGTAATAAGCAATTACCAAAAAAAAAACATATCTTGAAAAAGAATACTCTTAAACTTATTCAGTGTATTACATGCCAATGGATAATGCACGTTACCTTTGTCATTTACCTAAACATCAGCATACTGCTTTAGGAAAATTTATGTATATCGACATAAAAATGAGTTTGCCCCCCCCCCTCCTAAAAAAAGCTGAATTTTAGTCTGCCTCTCCCTTGTTCCCCATTGTAGCTGCTACTAGGCTGTAAAATTTCATTTTAATTTTCCAAAGACTGACATTGCACATTAAATAAAAGCCTGTTAGGTTACGAAATGTTTGAATTTTATTCTTCTATCAAATTTTTTTTTGTAATTAGCCTGTATTAAAAAAAACTTTCAAAGCTTAGCAACTAAAGTTTGTTTTTAATTGATGTATGAATTCTTTTAAAAATGTGTATCAATATTATTATTTATATTCTTTTTTAAATTTTTGAGTCGATAGATTGTTTGTACATATGATGTTTGTTTGAATTGAAGCTAATGAGTTTGTTAAAAGGTATTGTTTTTCTATTCTAAGGATTTTTTTTCAATGTATAGCTGGGGGTTTATTTTTACAATTGTAGCTAGAGATTTATTTCTACAATTATAGCTGGGGGTATTTTTTTACTTTTTCAATTTTCTTAAAATACTTTTAATTCCGTGAGGATACTTTTACTTTCTAAATCTAGTTCCGAGTGTTAAAGTATCCTTACGAAAATGTGTATCCTTTAAACAAAATCGAAAAAGTAAATATAGGACTTTGTAGAGATCGACTTCAGCTTATACTACGGGCGGATCCAGGGACTCGATTTTTGAATGGAAAGGGGGATACCGAATGACATATAATCTGTACATTCATAGTTTGTGTTGGTTATGCCATCCCTTTCAGTTTAAATGTATGTGGAATAACTAATGCCAATAAAAATACTATAGACTTTCAAATATACTACTTCCAATTAAATGACACAGTCGGTTAACCAATCCTCTTATTATATAATCCCTTTTTTCTTCAGATTATGGCTTGTTATTTTATAATGTGACAAAAAATGAAAAGTTTTACAATCGGTTTGTCAGTTCAGCAAAAACTGTCGTAAGAAGCATCGGATTAGATTTATGCTTGATTGTGTATCAGAAATTTAGCTATAACTTTTGGTTTATTTAAATTGAATTATTCGAAAATACAGAACATTTCTTTCATGAAATAATGCTTTACTATGGCAATTCAGACAATTTTCGATATCAAAACTTGCTACGGTCAGCCTCGATAATGTTTCATGAGAATCTGAGCATATTTACGTATGCTAAGAAAGGACAGACAGACATATAAACCGAATTCATAAATTCTTTAAGACTACGTTGGAAAGCATTAAAAACGTTTTGTTTGTTCGGTGTAACAAGCAGATAAAACAAAAGCAAAAAGTATGCATAAAATACAATATCTTACAAATTTCGAGGGTGATTCGTTAAGTTCACAAAATGAATCTCAAATGTCAACATCAGTTGGAGTAAAATATACACCACAGATATAGACCGTGAGACACAAACAATCACCTCATCGAGTTCATGGATAAAAATACAGAATTAATTAAATCTCGATTGGCATATTTAAACGCAATCGTTCTGCCAAGTCATATCTTAGTGGAAACCACCAAAAAACCCGATTTTAGCCGTTGACTATGTTGCAGTTTCAGACTCTCAACTTCGAACTCCTTGGTGCACAAAAATTTGTAAACTGTGTGAACTAATAAAACCTTTTTTTTATTATTCTATTTTGATTTATGTTTTTTGTAGTTCTGTGCTTTTCTTGAGATGAGACGTACGATTGTACGCATTTATGAATTGAGATGTTAAAAAAAGTGAATTAATATAATATTTATGTTCGCTTTGTCCATTAAATGTTATTGTTTCGTGGAAATGGATGTTTTCTGAAGAATAATACTTAGAATTAAGGCGAGATACACCAAATAAAAGTGTAGTGAACCTACATTCGAAGTAAGAGTTGTAGATTAATCGAGATTCTAATATTTTTTACAAAACTGACTCATAAGCTTACGATTATTTTTTCTTGCTTCCAATCCTCTATGTTTTCATACTTTTGGGTAGAGGAAAACACAATTTTAAACCTACGAGTCAATCATTGAAATCGGGTTTTTAGGTGGTTTCCACGAAGCTATGACTTAGCAGACCGATTGCATTTTAATATACCGATCTAAATTTAACTAGTCCTAGATTTTCATCCGTGAACTCGATGAGGTACTTGTCAGTGCTGCAGCCTCCTGGTCTAATAGCATAACGGTCTTATGCATAAAAGTTAAATTGAATATTGTTCTGTTAAGTAGTAATCAATTTAGCATGGTTTTGAAAAAAATTTATTTTGAGAATGTTGTAAAATTGATAAATGTGAAACGCGGGCTATTATTAAATCGTTTTTTTTTTAAAGTTTGGGAGTTATGATAAATTTATAAAGAAAAGCAGGATACTTCAGTATTCATCATTTACGACAGTGTATAAGTAGGTAAAAAAATAAACATGGGTGTGAGACCCTAGAATATCTGCGCAATAAACGAATAAAACTGCCACAAAGTCGGAAATCATCGAGAAAGTAAATGAAATGTTTATGCAGGGTCTTCAAGGATGTCTTAAATTGCTTATGTTGTAGACAGCCAGATAAAAATTCATTTCATATTCTCATTGTAAAATTAGGGATAAAAAACTTTGGGCAAGACAATTCTTGTGCATATTGATAATGGTAAAAATCAACAGAGAATAAGAATATATCAAGAGAGTCTAGACCGTTTTAGCGTAAATAAAACCAATTTCGTGCGTCGATTTGTAAGAGATCATAATTGGGTTCTCTACTACATCTTTGATATCAAGGAGCAATTACATTTTTGACATAGTAGTTCTCCACCAACAAAAAAGGCACTATCTGTGTCCATGGCGTCAGTCTTTTGTGATGCTGAGAAAATATTGATAACTGACTATCTGCCCAAGGACTAAATAATAAACGATGAATGTTATGCTAAACTTCTTGACGGAGTGGATAAAGCGGGCACAGCACTCACCGGTTTTGGGCCCGTAAAGCTGTTGCGCCAACGATTCAGATTACACTTTCATGCCACTCCTCATATAAGTTTGCAATCCGAGACACATTTTTATGGCGCCCTTCACGGACTAGCCTGATCTTCAGTCTGTGAACTCCCCAGCGCACGTCACGCATCCTGTTCCCAACCAGAGACGAAATACCGAAAACGACAATCCTCATCACTCACTACTCAGAAGGCTAAAATGTCCCTGCTCTTGGTTTCCTTACCAGGTTACCCCGACGACCAAACACCTACAAAAACATCGGGCCCACGGGCCTGATTCCGAAGATCCCCTAAGGGGAGTTGTTTTGTGGAATACCCTCATATGAACTCCTATGATGAGGAAAGACTTTATGAAGATCAACCGCAAAGGAAAACATCTCTAGCTAGATACCCGAAAGGACAAGGAAACTCTTTCCTGATTGTATAGTCACAGTCTCACTCAGGGTTTTTTGTCTCAATCTTGAATCATACAAACTTACCTTAAGTACTCACTTAAGATGCACCTGCTGCGCACTGACCGAAGAAACTTGACTAGATGCTCGTAGCAAAACCCGGGGGTTCCGGGAAAATCCCTCCTGTCGGCATAGACCCACCATACTAAGGTTTTACAACCCAATTTTCCTCCACACCATCGGAAGATTTCAGCTTATGTGGGGGATCTAGGAAACCAGACTAGGTGCTATTAGTGTTCCCAGTTAATCACAGAAAGCTTTACCTAGACCCAATAGACTCCGCCTTGCTAGGGGGATGTAACGTGATGATACACGTGTACCACACCGCTCCTCGCGCCTTCCAGCCAGGAAATTGCACAAGGCCCGCCATCCGTTATCGTTATCCCATGATTCCCGTGGTTCCTGAGCACTAGTGCCCTTTCTCTGTGCAATGTGGAGCACTACCGAAAAGAAGGTACCTTTTGCAATCCCTGGTAGACGAGAAAAACCCCTCCGAAAGATGCCGAAGTGACTCCTGGATCAAGGTTTAGTAGCGTGAAAGTCCATTTGTGTCAGTGCTAGGTCTTCAACATTGGGCGCAGGTAAAAGCAGTAGTGCACAGATATGCAAGACCTTGATCGAACCGAGAGTTTGCTCGAAATTCGATACGCCTACGCATTAGCCATTGATTTTTCGGTTCGGTTCCCTGTGAGAGCGGATAAACCTGCTGACCCCTTGCCAAAGAAAACGGCACGTGCCAGACAAATAGCCCGACGTTAGCTCTTCTGCACGACTGCCCTCTGGTCGACAAGGGCACCTCCGATCACCTCTTACTTAAGTGTCGACTCACAATTGCTGCAGCTGCAGCGGAGAGAGGGGAATGAGCCACATGGCGAGAAAAGCACGGAAGGCACTGTTAAAAACCACTCCCGAAAGTAACTCCGGGAGATGCTATATGCCGATCCTGCGAGTTCTGTCTTCACTAAGGAATCTAAAGGGCCCGCAGTCTCCTCTCAGTCAAATGATGATTCGGAACCATCCGGAACCCAGATACGATCATAGACAGAGTGGATAAGGTAAATCCGAAAAAAGACCTGGTTTGCGTAAGATGAAGATAAATTTCGATCGAAAAATGCCCGGCTCACTGGTAGATTGGTAGCAATAAGGATTACAAACAAACACGTCTGTCAGTCAATCTGCCATTACATTTATATCATAGCGATCATTTCAGGAATCGTCTTGGCAACGCAGGCCAATCATACCATACATCTGTTGATTGTAGATAAATCAAACTCCTGGAAATCATCCACAATAGGAATCATAAAGAATGGATTTGGTTTTCTTGCTGACTCACAGTAATTTGACTCACAATATCGTCAGTTGTCGTTTCAGTATATGAAAGTAGAATTAACTGAAGTATGATCTATTGCAAAATGCACCTTATTCGCTTTATTTGGCAAATTGAAACTTCCACCTATTCCCACGACTAAAAAATTTGACGATTGAAAACGATTTTGTACAACTGTGTTAATAATATGTTAACACTCTTTTAAAAATATTGTGAAGAATTATTTCCTTTTTTTAAAAAAACTATTTTCTGACCAACTTTCTCATGAGCTGGAACATAGATAACCTTTAAAAGCAGAGGCAAGTTTTCACGATATTTTTAACAGTGTAGAAGTAAAATGAATTTTCGAGGACTTGAAGAATTGCACTTTCGTGTTGGCATAATGACTTGAGAAGATCATTGGATGAAGTGCATTGAACTCCAAAGAAATTTGGCAGAAAAACAAAACCTATTGAAGAAAACTTTTTATTTTCCCTTTCATTACGAGAATTTTTTAAATCAAACTCGGATTTTTTTGGGGGGAGGGGAGGGGGGACGATTGCAAAAAAAGGAATTGCTTTTATTCTATGACATAATGTATAATTTTAAATGTTTGTGGGAAATAAATAAGACGTATATTAATAGCTCTTAAAATTAGCTAAATAATAAAACAAATAACTAAATTACAACTGACCTCTTTAATTTTATAAAGCAGTAAAAATGGAAAAACAATGGTGAGTTTAAGAGTCATTGTAAATCAGAAAAGGCAATAAATATGGCTATTTTAAAATTTAGATTACATATTTGAAATTCTGACTACAAACCACTAGCTTTGCGTCTATGTGTTATTCTAGTCTATTCATATCTCCATTATTGAGAAATCGTGTTATTTATTAACCTCAAAGTCAATGAAACGTCATTAAAACTAATTGAATGATTAATTAAAATTATATTAAATTAATCAAAAAGCATAAAAATGTGCAGATTATAATAAAAATGCTTTACTGTATAAAAGCCAATAATGCCCAAAAAAGACCAATTTTGGCAAAAAAAAAGAACAAATAAAAAAAATCGGCAGCAGAGACAGGCTCAATTTATAATCCCAAGACAATACAGGTTCAAATGGAATTCTTTCGGAGTACACAGTTCAGTTGACACTGTTGAATGTGAAACTAAGGGGGTAATGTCCCACTTATGTACCCCTGTTGACCAAGCATCATTGACAAATACTCCTACACTAGCTCCGGAAACATCATGACTGGGCTATGCAACATAGAGTGTTGCCTCAATGGATGAAACACGATTTACCTTTCAACACATTGATAGCAATGTTTAGGTACGCCGTCTTCTATGCGAAATGTTAATCCCCGTTATACAGCAGGTCATACACAGGCCAGTTGTGGCGATATTAAGCTTTGGGAAATGTTCTAATGGGCCTCCCTGGGACTTGTGTTTGTTGTAGAACAGACAACGAACACCACGGAATATCTTAACATCACTGCGGATCATTTGCGTCGTTACATGTTATCTCTCTTGCGAAATGGAAATGGAATCTTCGTGCATGATAATATTCCATGTCACATGCACTAATGCTGTCATGTTACCTGGTTTACAAACATGAACTAGTGCTACCACACCACCGGGTGCATAATCTTGAACTAGTGCTTTTATCCAACCTGGTGTACAAACTTGCATATTTTGTGGTTATTTTCATACATCAACAACATTTGAAAATATAATACTTTTGAATAAATCAAGTTTTGAAAGTGAATGGTTGTTTTATAGTAACCGAATCGTGTATATTTTAGATTTTAAAATAATGTCCTCACCCCTCTTTACAATATATATTAACATGGGTGAGAATAATGAAAAACACACAAGATTAAAATTATTTGCCTCATATCTAGAAATTCACACGTTATTTTGGGGAATTTGATTGAAAATTTAATGGGAGAATGAGATTATTATTTATTTATTGTTGCTATTTAATAACAATACAATATAAAAATCTTTGAAAAAGAATTTAAAAGTTTGTACGAGGGAGAAAAAGAATTTTTTGGATGGGGAAGGGGTGGAATAAATAATTTAAATGATGATTTTGATATTGTAACAAAATAGTTACAAATAAAACAAAAAAAAAGTTTTAAAACCATGTTTAAGGAGAGAAAAAGAAAAAAAGGACTTTTGTTAGGAGAATGGGGATATAAATTATATATTAAATATCGTTACATAAAAAAAAACACAAATAGTGCAGAAAAAATAAAGAATTTTTAAATTTAAAATTTTATGAAATTCGTTGGTAGAAGAAACATATCTTCCTGATATGAGGGAAGAGCTAGGGGAGACAACAGACAAGCAGAGGTATTTTGGCAACAGGAAGTGATTTTATTGAAAACATTTACTTATTCTTACATATGTAGATAAACATTGCTACAAACATATTATTTATTTATTAAATAAGTCAGAAAATAAATGAGCTATTAATTAGTCAGAAAATAAATGAATTAAAAAATAAAGCGTTCTAAAGATTAAACAGTGCATGTTTGTTGTTAGACAAAACAAAGTAGGTGGAAGCAATTTCAAGGGAAAAATTTAGATGAGAGATTATTTATTGTTAAAATGTTTATTAGCGAATTTTAAAAATGATTTCAAATTCTGTGAGCAAGAATGGAGGAATTTTTACAGGAGAATTTTAGAAGATTCCCTTTTTTTGCAGGGATCAAGTGAAAAGCCGAAGATTCTCATCTCTCCATTCACTTTCTTTCCTCCCTTCATTAAAGATAAAAATAGGTTTTTTTATTAATTTTTCTAAATCTCAATTATAAGCTCCCCTTGAAAATTAAGCTTTTTTTAGTTTTGAAATAAAGATGACCTACAATTGAAAATTACGAAATGTAAACACATAATAAATGCTTTGTACTTCCTATTCTACAGAAAGCATGTTTCAGGAAACTTCAGACATTCACACTCATTTCACTGAATAATTTCTTCAAATAATGCAAAGTAAAACCTCAAACCATTTTCCACATAAATCGTACTATAACATGGAATTATTTTGAACTTCTTTCTGAGCAAACTACAAATGCTTCAATCAATCAGGGTAACTTTGGTCAAAGAGGGGGAAAAAAGATTAAATCTGCCACATCACTTGAGTTAACGGCAAAGTTTTGGCCCCAAAATACAGATAGATGGAATAGTTTGAGAGTGGCAGCTCATTGGAAATAAATGCTCAAGATTCCACCATGGAGAATGGATCAAAGTTTCGTAAAAGTGGAGCAAAGTTACTTCGATTGACTGAAAATAATTAATTTTCAATAACGAATGTGGCATAATAAACTTCAGTATCTTACATCAATTACATGGTAGTCTGTGTAATTCAAAAGAGTTTAGACATAGTCAGACGGGCAAGAGCTATATCAAAATCATAAATATTTTCTAAGTATTATAGAAAGTTTTAGAAATTGAATTGGTTGAGGTAAGTAAATATTTCAAAGTTTTTTTTTTCAATATTTATTGATTTTTAAAAACCACACCTTTATGAAATAACAATCAGAATTGGCGATCTTGAAATTAAGGAACTTAAAAGATTACTACAGTTGTCAGTAATGACATGACAATTAAATTAGTATATTTTCTATTAATATCTTGATGAATAAAAGCATAATTTTAAAACACCTTTACCAACATTTACCCCTATTTCAAATGTCATCAGGCTGTTGTTGCTTTTTAAATTAACAAACAATTTATCAAACAAACTAACATACACATTTTTCTTTCAAAATTAGAGTAAGTCATTGGGCCATACCCTTTTCAAAAGTAATATTTTCAACTTAAATATTTAAAAGAAAATTAATTTTACATTTATTGAACTTTATTGTGAGTAATCAGGTTTAACCAAAAGGTTTTTAAACTTAAATACTATCAATCATTATAAAATTTTTCAGGCTTATAAGTGTAAAAAACACAGATTTGTAATATTTTTCAGATAATATATAATATGTAGCAGAACATATATTCAGGTAATATAAAGCATGATTAAAATAAAATTAAGTTTGTCAAGACTCATGGTATACCTTTTGATCAGTTAAATTACTGATTTAAATAGGCAAATTTTCGTAGGATACTCTTCTTTTTGCGAACTGTAATAAATTGAATTTTTTTTTATTTCTGGAATATACCAAGGTTACTTAACTTCAATTAACAAATTTTAGAAGCAAAATTTAGCATTTACACAGCCTTCTGTGAATTTATTTTGTATATTCCACATAAAAGATTTCTCGCCACTATGTATTCACAGATGCTTCCTTGATTCAATCTTTTGAAAGTATACTTTGACACATATCTGTCACATAAAATATTTGTCTTCAATATGAATTTAAAAAAATGCTTGCTTCTAGTTAAAGGATGCTACATACTACAGAGAGATATTCTTGTTGCATATCTCACACTCAAAAGATTTTAACCAATGGGAATTAAGAGACGCCTGGCTAGATTATTGTTTACAGAAAATTGCTTGTTGCATATCTCACTTACAAAAATTTTCTCACCATAATAAGTTAACAGATGCTTTCTTAAATCATGCTTCTGAGAGAATTCACTGTTTCATATTTCCTATGGAAAAGATTTCTCAACAGTGTGAAATAAGAAATGCCGAATTAAATCACTGTTTTTAGAAAATTTCTTGCTGCATACCTCACACACAAAAGTTTTCTCACTTGTATAAATTAACAGATGCTTCCTTAAATGACTCTTTTGAGAGAATTTCTTGTTTCATACCTCACATGTGAAAGTTTCTCACTAGTTTGAATTAATAGGTGTCTACTTAACTGATGCTTACGAGAGAATTTCTTGTTGCATACCTCACATGTGAAAGTTTCTCACTAGTTTGAATTAATAGGTGTCTACTTAACTGATGCTTACGAGAAAATTTCTTGTTGCATACCTCATATACAAAAGATTTTCATTTTTCACTAGTATAAATTAACAGATGGCTGCTTAAACTGCTCTTTTGATATATCACACACGAACGGTTTTTCATCAGTATGAATTACGAGATGTTTTTTAATTATTCTTATGAGCGAATTTTTGTTGCATATCTCTCACTCAAAAGGTTTCTCATCACCTGTATGAATTAAGAGATGGCTGCTTAAACTGCTCTTTCGAGAGAATCTCTTGTTGCATATCTCACACACAAAAGATTTTGTACCAGTATGAATTAACAGATGGCTGCTTAAACTGCTCTTTTTAGTGAATTTCTTGTTGCACATCTCACACACAAAGGGTTTTTCACCAGTATGTATTAAGAGATGATTGTTTAAAACATTCTTTCGAGCGAATTTATTGTTGCATATCTCACATACATAAGATTTTTCACCAGTATGAATTAACAGATGACTGCTTAAACTGCTCTTTTGAGTAAATTTCTTGTTGCATATATCACACACAAACGGTTTCTCACCAGTGTGAATTACAAGATGTTTTTTTAAATTACTCTTCTCAGCGAATTTCTTGTTGCATATCTCACACTTAAAAGATTTCTCACCTGTATGAATTAACAGGTGGCTTCTTAAATTGCTCGTTCGAGAGAATTTCTTGTTGCATACCTCACACACAAAAGATTTATTAGCAGTATGAATTATCAGATGGCTGCTTAAATGGCTCTTTCTGGAGAATTTCTTGTTGCATATCTCACATACAAAAGATTTTGTACCAGTATGAATTAACAGATGGCTGCTTAAACTGCTCTTTTTAGTGAATTTCTTGTTGCACATCTCACACAAAAAGGATTTTTCACCAGTATGTATTAAGAGATGATTCCTTAAAACATTCTTTCGTGCGAATTTGTTGTTGCATATCTCACATACATACGATTTTTCACCAGTATGAATTATCAGATGCGTCTTTAAATATTTTTTTCGAGCGAATTTTTTGTTGCACAGCTCACATTCAAAAGGTTTCTGACCAGTGTGAATTAAGAGATGTTCCTGTAAATCAATCTTTCGAGAGAATTTCTCGTTGCATATCTCACATACAAAAGGTTTCTGACCAGTATTAATTAACAGATGGATGCTTAAATCGCCCTTTTGAGAGAATTTCTGGGTGCACACTTCACATGCAAAAGATTTCTCACCAGTATGAATTAATAAGTGTCTTCTTAAGTGATGCTTATGAGAGAATTTCTTGTTGCATACCTCACATACAAAAGATTTCTGACCAGTATGAATTAACTGATGCCTGTTTAAATGGCTCTTATAAAAGAATTCTTTGTTGTATACTTCACACAATAAAGACTGTTTTGGGAGAAATTCTTGCATAGCTCACAAATAAAAGATTTTCCTGACAGATTTTAGAAGCTGCTTTTTCAAAAAACTCTCATAAAAAATATTGTGTTAGATTTGTTTGGAAATGTCCGCTTAAGTGGCTCTTACATGAGAATTCTTTTTGGCATACCTCACACAAAAAGACTGTTTTGAAAAAATTTCGTGCATAACTCACAAATAAAAGATTTTCCTTGCTGTGAGTTAGAAGCTGCTTTTCAAAAAGCTCTCATAAAAAATATTTTGCTGCATTTCTTTTACACATTGAATACATTTTGAGTGATGTAATGTGTTAGATTAATGGTTTTATGCATCTGCAATAAAATAAAATTAATTAATATGAATTTTTACATTACAAACAAAAAAATAAACTTATCACAAAAATTTAAAATAAATGTGGAAAACCTTTGGATGCTTTTATTAACAGTATAAAGATTAAATTATAAATAAATAAATAGCAACAATTTAAAAATAAATAACTTATTATAAATTAAATATAAGGAGAAAATTCTATAGCTTAATATCATATAAAGAAACGATGATACATTTTACAAAGTAGAGAGAGAAAATAAATTATGCTTGTGACGATTGAATTTTAGTCTGCAAATGTGTTTAGTAAGAAATTCTCCTGATTACAGAATTTTTTTATCTAATGTAACAGCTTATCACTAAAATATTCTGTATCATTTAATCTAAGTTACACTACAGTTAAATAATGCAACGAGTGGCATAGCCGAGTGGACATCGTTGACTCCCAACCTGTGATGAGTATAATTACAATACGATTAAAATATTAGGGGAATGCGATCATTCTGGACAACAGAAGCAAGTGCCTAATGTAAAACCGTTTGAAATGTATTTTCCCAATCCTTCCCTACTTACTCATGTTGTTTTAGCCCATGTCATGTTACTGAACTGCATGTGTGTCTTTTTGATATTTAGGAAAAAAGCAGAGAAATATTGATAAGTTTTGATATACTTCTGAATTTTTAAAAAATAATGGCAATTTTTGTTACTGAATTTTTCGACCAGAGACATTTCTAAATAAATGAATATGTTTTGAAGTATTAGTATTTAAAGTATCACTTATATAGTATTGTAATTTTGTAATTCGACGTTGTATGAAACATTTAAGGCAATTATAGAACTATGGGAAAATTTGTAATTTTTCTACAAATTTAAAATAATATGAAAATCATCAGAAACGGTTTTTTACACTGATTACACTACCTGTCAAATTTAGGGGATGCCTCCTGGTAGCATTAAAATGTCTCCCCAAAATATGTAAGATTTTATGCTTGTAAATCGTCTAGAAATGCTATCCATCTCCGTAATTTCAAGGTGCACTTTCCATAGTTGTAAAAAATCTTTTCACAGACAAATGTCTCAATCATCTGAATTATCACAATTTTGACTTGTGAATGCCCAGTTTAATATTGCTTACGGAAATTTCTTGGAAGGAAAGAGAATTGAGTATGAAGAAGAGCGTTTGAAGAAGAGTTATGTTTTTAACAATGAAAAATATAAAGCTTCAATTGAACCTAATTCACATTCTAAACATCGAGAACATTCTACTGAACTTGGAAAACCCTCTAAAATTGTTTTGAACTATCTAAAATAGTTTTTAAAGTAAAATAACAGAAACTAATTTTATTTTAAATAGCTATCTTTTATTCTTTTATTTATTTCTTTTATTCTACAGCATTATTTTATTTTGAATCTCGTTGATATTTAGGGATAGAGCAGGGGGATATTCGAAGGTTTTGATGTTCTCCTGGGTTTTTACAAAATAATGGCAGTTTTTGCCATTGAATTTTTCAACCGGAGCCATTTTTAAATAAATTAATGGATTCTGAAGAGCAAATTTTTATGTACTTATTGAATGTAATTTTCTTATTGGTTATTGTATGAGACCCTTAAGGCAGTTACATAACAATGGGAAAATTTATCATTTTTGTACGAATTCAAATGGATACGAGAAATATCGGAAACTGTTTTTACACGCATTACACTACAGCGTCAAATTTAGGGGGTTTCCTTTTCAAAGCATCAAAATGTCTCCCCAGAACATTTAGGATTTTATGTTTATTAATCGTCTAGAAGTGCAACTCATGTCCGGAATTTCAAATTGCTCTTTCCAGAATTGTCAAAATCCCTCCCACAGAAAAATGTCTCAATCATCTGAAATGACCACAATTACGACTTGTGAATGCTTAGTTTAAAAATTGCAACCAAAAACTTCACTGAAGGAAGGAGAATTGTGTATGAAGAGGGTGGTGATGAGGTTCTTTTTTTAACAATGAGAAATCTAAAGCCTAAATTGAACCTAATTCACGCTGCGAGAACTTACTGCTGAATTTGAACACTGCTCTAAAACTGTTTTAAACCAACTAAAATAAGTTCCTTTTGAAGTAAAACAGCATAAACCAATATTATTTTTTACACAACCCAATATTTCTTAAAAAGTGTTAATCAATCACAAATAATTTTTTTTTTTAAATTAACATCTTTGAAGTTTACGACTAGATTTCAGAAGAAACTATTGAGGCCAAATATGGAATCAAAAACGGCGAAACATGAAACAGAGAAACCGGGCAGAACTATGGCTGTTTTAGACAATTGTACACAAACTATTTTTTTCACCATAAACTACATTTATTGTGCGTGCGCGCTTGTTATATCACTAGTTTCTTCCACTAGTTAATCCCAAAACTGAATGGCTTTTTCTTAAATATTAACCAGATAATAATTAAATAAAATCTAAAATTTATTTCAAATAAACTAAATAAATAAACGAACCAATAGTAAGTTAAATAAATAAGTTGAATACTTTAAAATAAAAATTCTCATGTAGAATATTTTAGTAAGAATTTAGTAAAATTTTGGTAGTTCTAATGTTAAATGTAACAATTTAATCCTAATTTTAATTTAACAGTTGTTCATGTTGTACAAAAGTTGACTAAAATACATTTAGCTTTTCAGTTTGCGCTCAGTTTTTTAGATTATAGTGTTTGTAAAATCTTTTGTATTTCATAATATAACTTCACTGTATTACTAGATACAATTATGGAGATAAATCTAACTATTTTATACATGCTATTTTTTAATTAAGAAATTAAATAAATGTATAACTAAATTCTAAAAGTTACTCAAAATACTTCTATTACACATACACACACAGTCAATTTCGTCAAGATGTGTTTGCAAGTAGGTGGAAAAAAATACCCTGTTACACTTTCATTAAAAGAAGTGTAATCAGTTATATTTCTAAGATACTCTATCTAAATAACATGTTTTGTTTGCTTCATCGGCATTCAGAAAATTTTCCATTTGAGACAGGATTACATTGTAGAAATATAATTACACTTTTACAGGTTTCACTGTGTTTATAAGTACTTGTTAAAATCTTTTATGATGGAACTGCTATTATGTGATGAAAAATCATTTTCAGATAGGTTTTTAGCAAATTTAATTGTATGGCATTCCATATCACGACCATGTAATGCTTCTGTTTAAGGCAGGTTTCTGTAAAAGATAAGTACCATTTTGTCAGGTTTTACTACTGGGGAGACTGGGTATACAGTGGACCACTTTTGCAGTTCACATTTTTTTTCTCTATACCATTAAAAAGAAAAAATATTTGTACATCTTCAAAAAGTGGACCAATGTGCCCCAGAAGCCGGGTACACTTGTCCACCCACTGGAGTACATGGTCCTCTATTAAGCATTATTTGAATTACAATATAAATTTATTCTTTATTAATTTAAGTCCTCTTTTTCCTCCCTATATCTCCAAAATAACAGAATAATGCAAATTTTTTAAGAAAAATTTTCGAACAAAACATTTACAAAACAAAGCAGAAAAACTATCAAAAAGAATATTATATTTTTTAAATAACAATAGATTGATATAGGAGCAATTTAAAATAAGGTGAAGTTATTAAATAAATTAAAGACAATTAAATTTCAAAATGAAACTCCAAAATATTTAAGAGCTTGAAATTTTGCTAAAATTATTTTGGAGCTGAGGATGATTTTACAATAAAATTGATATGACAACAGATCAGCAACTATAAAGTTTTTATTCCAAATTTGTTTTATGGTGCATCTAAAATAAGCAGGGTTGGAAAAAAACCAGGTTTTTTTGTAAAAAACCCAAAAAACCAGGTTTTTTGGTTTAACCCGGGTTTTTTAAAAACATCTTTTCTTATTACACATACATGCATATTTACTGATAAAAACAGACATTATTGGTTTATAAGCAGTGTAACTTCATTTAAAATAATTTAATAATTATAATGAATTTATGCTAAAAATTGAAAAAATTCATTTTTCAATTTAAACATTTTTAGCAAACAGTCTTATGTTGAAAGTTTTAACTGTTCCACACAGTGAACCACTGATGCCCTGTAAATCTTTATGAACAATCTTTTGATTTCTAATAATAAATATTTGGATATAGTTTGATGAATATTCTTTTCCACAATTATTCAAATAATAAATTACAAATATTTCTTAGGATTCTTTCTTTCTGAGTGACAATTTGAAGTTAAAATTTTTAGTCGTTAGATTCAGCAGATAGCAGAGGGGAAAAAAATTATTATTAAAATGTTATATCTAGTAACCAGTCTTTGCTTTTAATTCTTCAAGATAATCTCCCAAAAGAAAAATTTATTTTACAGGTTGGGCAAAATCTTAAAAGATCATTGTGATACATTATTAATTACATTAAATATTGAATTTATTTTATTATTAATCAATTCACATGTTTGAAGTTTTTCCTTTAGAGCAATAGATATGTTCACCAATGTGTACTGATAATCCTATCTAAAAAAATGACGTAAACCCAATATATTTAATGCTTATTGCTGAAATAAAGTGAAATTATTTATATTGAAATAGAAATTATCTATATCGAATAATCTGAAACTTGTAAATTATAAAAAAAAAATGTCATTAGATTTTTTCTAAAAAACGAATTGCTACTTTTAAAAGAAAAAAACAATTGGTTTAATCCAATGCATAAAAAAATACCTAAACCCACTATATATAATACCTATTAAACTGAAATAAAGTGTTAAAAGTAGAAATTATTTATGTCCAATAATCTGAAACACCTAAATTATAAAGAAAAAAAAGAAAATGTCATTAGATTTCTTCTAAAAAAACCAATTGGTTTTTTTTGAGAAAAAAACCATTTGGTTTAAACCGTGCCAACCCTGAAAATAAGTAACAAAATTTCAGAACTTACCAAAAATTGCTTTAGTAATAACCAGTTACAGTCAATAGGATACTTGTATTGTTTTTAAAGCAGTAAATACAAACCAAAATATTTCTTATTATGACGCATAGACATTTTTCTTTGTTTACGTTATTTTACAATTAAACAGTGACTTTAAAACATTATTTATTTGTAGAGAATAAGCAATTATTAATTATGTTGATAATTGTGCATTACGGTAACAGAGTAGATTGTGACCCACTGTGCCTCACATTGAAGTTCTATATATTCCCATAAAATTATTATTGAAAGCTTTCTTTTTAGCATATTAACTTTAATATTAAATAAAAACAAGTATCTTATCAATATAAAAGCTATTTTTTCCGATTTATCCATAACCTACCATTAATAATAAAGAAAATAATCATGATAAAAAATTTGGTACTATTCGGTTATCCCGTCGTCCGATTTCACCAAACTAATAGCCGAATTATACATATTAACATAATTTTTATTTTAAATAACAAAAAACAAATAATTAATAGAATATTATAAAAAATACAAATAAAAAGTCGATACAAAAATCACTTAATGACATTTTAAACATGTGTATCATATTTAATGTCATTGATTGGGACATTCACAATCATCCATTATTGCAATTTAATCTTATAATTTGGCGATAATTTTTTGGTTGATGAAATAACCAAGTAGTTCCAAAAATTTTACTTTTAGAAGCTTAAAACAACTAGTCAGGTTAAAATGAATCATTCATAGCTAACGATGTGTTTTAAAGACTATAAGTAATCAATTAGTCTAAAGAAAAGCTTTAAAAATTTAAAAATAAATAAAATATAAGGGGTAGTCCACTGTAACCACTCTTCCCTACAGTAAAGGGCCCATTATTTTGCATCACGGGGATCGATCTGATTCTAGTTTTCAGAATTTTAAATCAATCCAAAATCATAAACAACACATCAGCAAAAATCAGCCCAATTTTTCACCTGTACAGTAAAAGCGCAACTAACTGTTACGCTTGAAAAATGCTGATTGCCAAATACTAGAATGCTAGAAATTTTTTTTAAGATTTCAGGCACATGAATGTAGAAATACCAAATAATTGTGAAAATTTTTTCTACAAACATTCATTTTACCTAATTTAAAAAATACAATTCTATGCTTTTAAAAAATGGGCTAGATTGAAGACTGATCTAAGATTGGAAGTAAAATTAAGGTCATTCAAAATGCATTGTCAGCACTACAAGATAGCTAAGTTTAGGAGTACCTCGTTCTATTTTGCATCACAAGTTTGCACAATGGAAATCACTTTTCTCTAATAGTGTTGAATCTAAAGCAGTCAGCCTAAGTACTAGGGTAGACTGTTTATGACAGCCAATTATCTACACAGGGGATATGGGCCCAAAAAGAAGGGAGGGAATGCCTTCTGTGAAGGTCTTTATAAGACCCTAACTTATATTTACACAAGGCAATTTAAATTTCGAAGAAAACCTCTAAAACTTCAGAGTGATTCGGTCAATTGGGAAATAAAATGGCTTAAATTTTTACTTCATCATGTAAGACAAAAACACAAATGTCACAGGAAATCTGAAATTGTGCAAAAGAATAATTATTCTGAACAAATTAAAATGCATGTAATGCAATGTGCTTACAGGCCACTATTCTGAAGTGAGAAGTTGCATCTTTTACCCACCAAATGGCGTACTCAAGTGCTTGAATCCCCAATAGGCAGCTAAATATTAGGAATTCAAGTTTTAAAAAAATTTGAAAAGTTGATTTTTAAAATTATCCGAATGCTGTTTCCTATAAAAATGGAACAATTTTAATATTCTAACCATAAAATTGTTGAAATTGGCAAGATAGAAAATTAATTTAAACTTGGAAGACCAGGCTTGAAATGCCATGATTTCCCAATTAAATCAAATTCTAAAATAACTTGTAAAGAGGCAGAATACATAAATAAGACACAACAAGCTAACATAAATGAAAACAAAATCAGAAAATGATTTCAAGAAAGGTAACTCTTTGGTGAAAATTAGAGTATTTTAATTTTAAATAGTCCACAATCCATGGATCAAACTGTTTAAATATGTAAATGTCTTAAAATGTTTTTTTATGTTCTATAGGCACTCTTGTTTTTTTATGAATCCAATATATTCTTTGTTTTTTAATTTAAACTTTCAGTTAAAATCAACTTAAGTACAGGATGTTTTCTTTTAAATTGCCACTATTTAGTACTCTCTGTAGCTAATTTTAATAACCGGAACTCAGGTCCGTAGCCAGGATTTCCTTTCGGGAGGGGCTCAGTTTTGGAAATTTTTCTGATCTTATAAAAGTATTTTGTATAATTAACAACAAAAAAATTAAAAATAATCAAGGCTTAACCTAAAGTGTGCTCCTGCATAAGATACTTGATGGCATTGTCAGATATTGTTATTTTGTATTTATTTTTTTTTTCAATTTATGTTGCAATTTTTGACTTTTAAGAGCACTTCCAATTTCCAAACCGGTTCGGTAACTGAAAAAGTTTTTAGGAAGAAACTTTCGCGAAACTTAAAAAGCACAAACTAACAATGTTTGAGATGAGCCTCAAGTATCCCATGAGAAAAACGTTAAAAAAAATTGAAATGCAGACAAATAATCTGAATTGATTAAAAATACTGGATTAATATTAGGATGCGAGAGTTTGACATTACAAGTGCAAGATCTTGAAACTATTGATCTATAAATGAAATTAACTACATGCATTATTTTTTTCGAAGAATTGATGGCTACAGTCAGATGTGATCATAAAAATTATGTTTGTGTTTCACATTCTCTAATTATAATATTTATAAATGCAATACTCTTGGCAAAATAAATTTACTAGTGCTACAAAAGCAATCATCGTAATTTGTTCTTAGTCATGATGATGACTAATTTATCAAGATCTATACTGTCCAATGAATGGAAATCATTGCAAAGGGTTTGTGAATTTTTTAATAGTCCAAATATCTGACACACAGCAAGTTGTTTTGCGCTTGATAACTTCATAATTTCATCAGCAACTAAGCTAAAACAGATTTCGTTATTTATTTCCATAATTAGTACTTCAGTTAACTGTACCCAAGGATATTTGAATAATTTCATTTCAAATGTCGGAAATGGAGTAAACAGCATTTATACGGATATTTATAATTTCTCATTTCAATTCATTCTCTCCAGACGTTGCTCAAAACTTAAAAGGACTCTTAGCTAACAGTCTTTTTTATATCCATTAGTTACATTAGATAATCATCATCATGGTCACCTCTAAGTAGTGTATTTTGTTCTGCACAAAATAAGATTATTTTAAGTAATTGGTCCGAGAGATGTCTTGATTTCTTTTTTTCCTGGAACTTTTTAAAACCCCACCACAATGAAATAATAGCTTTTTATTTTCTTGAAGAAATTTCAAATTTGTTTATAACATACGGTTTATGAAAATTTAATTGCATATGCTTTAAGAAAACACATTTAGCCTTTTTCCAATGTCTGAAACATGTAGAAACTAGTATTCCTTATTTTTTATTATCCATCTTTACCTATTGTTTCATGTAAAAACAAAAAACAAGGTTTAAAACAGATACGTTGTGGAATATATAAGAAAAGGGAATACTATTTCTGGATCTTTTATCCATTTCTCTTATTTTAGTTTCTTCCCTACAGTTATTGGAAATGTTTATGGCTTTTTGGAAAGTAAAATGAAATTAAAAGTGTTTCTCTTCGTGGCAACATCAAAGTCATCACTAGTTACATAGGAATATATCAAATTGAGTTGCTTGTCATATTGTTAGCTCTTATCGAGTACTTGACGAACCTTTATGAGAGCCAAATTGTTATGAACAATAACATTAAAACAATCCTCAATTTCAAAACAAGACTTGCTAGTACCAAAAAAAATGTATACTATGGGAAACGGTTTTACTTGAATTTAATTAAAGATTTAGTGCATCCATTTGTTGCTGTTTTGTCTTTTTGCAATAAAAAAAATGCGTCTGAGAAATAATTTTTGCCATTTCCAATTACTTTAAAGATTCCGTTAACAGTAATTAACTTTTTGATTCCATTTTATCCAACCAATTGACAAAATACTATATTTTCCGTCATTTAATCCGCGGCTCAAAAAGTTTATTTTAGATCCAAACATTGAATTTGAAAAAATTCGCTCTTTTGAACTCAGATTACACTTCACTTCAATTACTAAATTAAATTTCTGGCTGCAAACTGAGCCAGTATTGTTGTATAAATATTTATTTTGTCACGACACAACTCAAAATATCCCTATATTTACTATAAAAATAGCACCCCCCAGACCCCTTTTTTATTTAAAAAAAAAAAAATCTCTGAGGAAGAACCTGTTTAAAAAAAGGTTTGAAAGTACTAAGATTTTTAAATAAAATTAAATTTTAACATCTATAATTGATTATTAATCGCCTTTTAAGTAAGCATTATTCATTTTATGTTAAAAGCAAGGAGAAAATTTTATTCCGTCATATATTTTATATGTATTTATATGTATATATTTTTTTCTTTTTCTCTTTAACTTAACGCGTTTTACAGTTATAACATCATTCTCAAAGATAATTTCTTTCAAATTATATTTTTCCCAGTGATTTTACATTATATTTATGGGCTATTAAAGTTTTGGCCCCTTTCTCTGCAAAACATTTTAACATTGATTGCTTTAAGTTTTCTTTATATGCAGGAAAATACTGAAAGTTAAAGAAGATCATGACATTACAAGTAAATGTTTTATATTTGGCTCCTAAAGTTAATAACTCATTTGTATATTGTACTTAATTTTCTTAATCAAATTAATGATACAAAATTACACTTGGTCGAATTTTACTGCATATAAAGATAGTTAAAATTGCGTTTAAAAAAGAATTTATATTTTTAGTGGTAAATAGTTATGAAAAAACAATATATCCAAATAACGTATATTATGAAAGATTATTGTAACTGTAATTGAATAAATGTATATTTTTGCAGCTAAAAATGCAATTGATTTTTATGTCATGGAAGTTATAAAACAAACTAAACTTAATATATTACCATGAAGATATTTTTGTTCAGATTTTTCAAACTTTTGGGAGGGGCTTCAGCCCCCTCCCTGGCTACGTGCCTGCCGGAACTGATTTTAAACTTATAAGGGGACTAATGAATGCAAGAGAAAAAAATATTCCAAGAAACAAAAAATAGTTCCAATCTCCAGTAAGGTTTATTCCATGTGACATGTTAGCTCGGCCGTCGAAAAAATTGTACAAAGATTGCAAGGTGTGGTGCAAAAGAATGGTGGTTATATTGAATGTGGCCCTCATAGGGGAAGTGAATATGAGGAATAAAATATGGCATTTTATCTAAATTATTAATTTTGTCTGCTTCTGATGTTTTCTTTCCATGTAGAGCACCAAATTTCCCACTATCAGCAGTGATTGGAAGTATTTTTTTTTTGGAATCTTTTTTCCCAGGGTTTTATTAGTCTATTAATAAAATTTTTTGCCATTCCAATTATTAGAACAAGCTACTGCTGGCTCTGAATAGCATCAATTAAAAAAACACCCTGTATATTTCATTTAATGTTTTTATCAATTCATTAAAAAATGCAAAATTATCTTAATACAGCAAACAAATATAGTGTGACAAAACAGATGTTGCATAAAAATACTTTACTTTTGTTTATTATCATTAATTATATTGTTATTTAATTTATGTTTGTGATGCTATGTGATGCTGGAATGGCCAAAACTGGTACAAATTGAAAGAAATAACGAGTTATTACTCACAATCTAAAATATTCCATAGAAAATTATAACAGTCAACAGAAAGACAATTAAATTTACTAAAGAACACTGTTATTATGATTTAATATGCTTTAATCAGACAATTAAAATAATATGTCTATTTCAACTTTTGTCTAAATGTAATCAAAACTGGAATATCCACCCAATATCATCTTTATCCTTGTAACTTGGCAATACACAAACATAACAAAAATCCTCTCTCTTACCCTCGCCATTGTTTAATTGAAGAAAAATCCACCCCCCCCCCCCCCAAAAAAAAAACACAACTGCTCACTCTACGCATCAAATATTAAACTTGCCTAAATATGCTTATTTGGAAAATACACTTACTCTCCCCCCCCCCCCCCCCAAAAAAAAAAAAGCAGCAGTGTATGTTAAATACACAAAAACAAATTTCAACTATATCCATTTTCAGTGATAAAACCACTCAATAACTACTGTACGTCAACCATCACTTTACAAAATACACAAAACTTATGTCACAGATAAATTTTAAAATTATTTAAGAAACAAACTTGTGATAACAAAAATTCATTTATCACTTGTTTTGTGATTTAACCATTGTTTCTTATGTGTATGTGTTCTTTTATGTAAATTTCGATAAACATTATAGAGACACTTCATCATGCAATCAATTATTTAAAAAAATATTTACTTTCAACTGAATAGAATGGAATAAATTTTAATTTATTGAGCAACACAATGTTTTAAAATAGAGCGAAAAAAAAAAAAAAAAAATTCAAACCAATTAGCTTGAACTAACTCTAAATTAAATTCGAAAAATATTCAGTAAACTACTTAAAAATAAATAATAATAGTCAAAGAAAATATCAGAAATAAATAAAACATTTCATAATGCTTTAAATAACGCAATGATGTATCAGCAAAAATGAAAGTTGCAACATATAAAACGTCATATAGTCATTATCAAATAGTAAATTCTAGAATTTTTAGTTGAAGAATAATGAAAGAAATTGCCCAACCTTAGCATTAACTTATTTTGGTAATGAAGTTGGATACAATAAATTTTTGTTTTAAAAGTTACCTGAACAAGCTACGGAAGAAATAGGACGCCATTAAAAGAATGAATCATGAAATGTATTTTGATTCATTGAAAAAGATTTTTGCATTTTTTCTAAAAAATACTACTTTTTAAATAAAATTACGTAAAAAGTATGGGTAGTACTTTAGTTTTAATCCTTAGTTGCAATACTGGTTACCAGACAGCCATTAAACAATCTTTTCAAAGGGTCCGGGCAAAATTTTCCTAAGTTTTCCAAAATTAAATTGATTTCAATTTTTAATCCCAAATGCATATTTAAGCTTTATATTCGCAAATTTAGAAAATGCTCCTTATTTCCTTTTTTAATAATACTTTACTTTGTTAAGTAAAAATGAATTCAACACTTCTATTTGAGTTGTTTTTCATTTAATGATTGAATCATTATTCATTAATGAATATTTTCTCATGATTGATTCTTTGTGCTGGCGTCTATAATAAAATGATTAGCACTTTGTTTGTAACAGTAGCTATGTTTTAAAAATTAATTTAGTGAGTCTAACTTCTTTACTAAAACAAATTAATGGTAAGATATGTTTCATTAGTTATTCTTCTGCTGAAACTTCCATAACTTGTGATTTGATCCTATGAGGACACTAAATTTTATGCGTCGCTTCGCCACTTTTATTTTTGCTGACATTTATAATAGTTATTTAAAATATTCCTTATACAGCTAAAACAAATATTAACCAATACCTTTTTATTTTCGAAATCAATGGCATTCAAAAGTTAAAATTTGCATAATGTTAAAAACAGATACTTCCATTTACATAAACAAGATTTTCTTTTAGAAATAAATCACCCTATAATTAACTAATATACACTATAAGTAAAACATTCTATGAAAACTATGCTTTAAGTTCTTATCTTTTGAGTTCTTATCTATGAAATCTTTTCTAATTAATAAAATTTTATTATTGTGAGCACAATTTTATAATCTAAAACATATATTTTAAAATTATAGAGAATCTTTGAATGATTTTAAAGAAAATTTTTACTGTCTACTGTATGTTTGTAATACAAAATAAAAAAGCACTAAAGTAAAAAATATTGTTCTGTTTCGTAAGTAATTCCCTTCCAAATATAAGCACATTCCCTCCCTCCTAAAATGTGTGGTGTTTTTCTTTTTTGAAAAAGTGTCATTTATAAGTCTTTCACTTCAAAAAGACCTCCCAGTTTGATTAGCCTTTTCATAAATGTCTCAATTATAAGTCTCTTTTAAAATCATTAGAGTTTTTTTGTAAGCTAAAGAGGGGCTAACTTTCGATACATTAAAGTATATAAATACAGTCAAGGATCTATAATCCGCGGACCCATAATCTGCGTTACTTTACAAATGTAAACAATGCATAAACAGTTAAGAAAATTTACAAATCCGTTATCCAAGAATGATTTTTTTTTAAACAAATAATAAAAAAATTAATAAAAATCGTAATAAAACGTGTATTTTTTAAAAATTTATTCTTTTATTTTGTTAACAGTAAAAATCTAAACTGTATTATGGAACGCACCTAAGCTTACTGAACGTTGAAATGCCGACTTTTCATTCGTAGCTATTTCAGTTTGTGTAAGTTCAGAAGAGTAAATAACCAATGAAAACGCTCTATTTCGTGTGCGTTGTACGTCCTAGCAATAACGCAGCACAAACTGAAAACTAGATATTATGAATTGGGAAGGTCGAATCAATGTAATCAATCATAGTGATAGATTGCCGAGGTTTCACGAACGTCATGAAAGACAAACGGGAATCTTCAACTACAGGCAAACTCTGATTGATTTCTCAAGATCCGATCTTTCTGGAAATTAAACTTTAGCCAGGGAGCTCTTTTTTTTATTCTATTTACATTCTTAATTTGGCAACAAGCACAGTTAATGAGTTGATGTTTATGAATTATGGCTCACGTGTCGTCTAGTATTGATTTTACTTTTTAATCTAATGCATATGCAAGGTGTAAAATGAATAACGGAGAGCGTAGTAATGATGCTTCAAGTTCTTCAGCAGCTAAAAAATCCCATGTATCGCTCATCTACTTTTTTAATGTAACTCTTTTATTTATTAATAGTAACAACAAACTGTTTTACGGAACATATGTAATTATTTTTATTTAAGTGCACATGTATATCATTTTATAAAAGTAAAATAACTTTAAAATGCATTTTTTTGAGATAACTTATTAAATTAATTACTAGATTTCATGTTTATCTTTCCATATTATACTGATTATAAAATTAAAAGTCTAAGAATAATAAAATGACGCATATTCCTATTTATTCTATAATCTGCAAAATTCCATAATACGCACAACCTTTGGCCCCAGCTTGTGCGGATTATACATCTTTGACTGTAATACAATTTATTTAATTGATGACAACTCATATTAACTGTGCATTATCTGTTCTAGGTCAATTATTATAGCTTAGCATAACTAACAAGAAATGTAATGTAATAATAATAATATCTAATATGTAATATAGTTTATCGAGTATTTTGAAAGCTATTTTTTCTTTTTTGTTATCTTTGTTCTAAATTATATGCTTTTATTTATTTTAAATAGACAGTGTTTTTTTTTTTTTTTTTTTTTTTTTTTAAAGTTTTTAATTTTACAGTTTCTTCTGTTTTTTTAAACAAATGAATAAAATCTTAATACCGTAAAGTAAATATTCTATCAAATACTGTCAAGGATCAACAATCCACGCACCCATAATCTGCAATTTTCTATAATTCGCCTTACTTTACGAATGTAAACAGTGAAATAAACAGTTAAGAAAATTTTCAAATTAGTGATCCAAAAATGATTTTTTAAAACAAATAATAAAAAATGGAAAAAAATCATAATAAAACATCTATCTTTTTTTTTAATATAACTCTTTTTAAACTGTAAAAAACAAACTTTAGTAAGGAATTATTTTTATTTCAAAGCACTTATATACCAAATTTTTTATTAAAAAATTATAAAAAGACATTTTTCGAGATAACATATAAAATTAATTATTAGATTTCATATTTATCTTTTCATATTATACCCAGTATAAAATTAAAATACTGTCTAAAAAAAATAAAAGGACATATAAATCAAATAATACTCTATAATCCACAATATTCCATAATACGCACAACCTTTGGCCCCAACTTGTGCGGATTATAGAACTTTGACTGTAAATATTCTGAAAAAATGAAAGAAAAATTTGATAGCATTGAATATTGAATAAGTGACTTGTCACATTCCTAGCTATGGGTGGAACCAACAGAGTGAAAAATGATCAAGCCAGTGATTGACCCAGAACCCGTGGAATAATGCTTCAAGTGCTCTATCATTTAAGTACAATGATGATGGCCAACTTGGCATCTCTCATATATTGGTAAGGCTGTAACTGGAACACAACATGAAAATGTCTACATGAGAATAAAAACTTGTAGCATAGCACAAAACATAAATAAAATGCTTCTAATAATTGTGTCATTGTATCCAAACTAAGTTAAATGGTCGCAAATGGCTGTAATGTCACACACACACACAAAAAAAAATCTTAAATAAATTTTACATTACTTTTTGATAGCATGGCACAAAAGACAAATCAATTTATTCAAATAAATGCATTTTAGTGGATTATATAGATTTAGTGAAAATAATAGTTCTAACAGTGTATTGGAAAATGAATAGTATTGTTTAGATGTGTAATATATTTATCCCAAAATAAATAAATTGAATTTTAAAGCAAATTGTTTTAAGCCACATCAAGGCATCACTTAGATTTTGTTATCATTTTCTAAAAGATATGATAATTCAAAGATTCAAATTTTATTTTGAATTTATGAGAAATATAAGCGATAAAGTATCAATGAATAAATTTAAGATATATTAATTAATAGCATAGCATCTTAGAACCATAAAATTAAGAGCTGCATCAGAGACTTTTAACCCATTAAGAGTTTTTTGTTTTGATTTTTTTTCCTATTGTGATTCTGTTTTAAAAGATTTTACAGTACAGCACTTGTGAGATTATTAAGTCTCCAATCAATGCTATAATTCAGTTGTTATCTGAAATAAAGCTAAAAAAAGATAAAATTAATATTTTTGGTAAAGAATCCCTCATACAAAACAATTTTTCATCATATCAACATAAAAATCCATGTTTTGTCATACTTCCATGAAGTTGGGGTCGAGTCAAGATTATAACTTTTTTTAGGCCAAAGCCTATCACATACCAAATTTTCAGCTTTTTATGTTCAGAAGTAAAGTTATACTTCTTTCATGAAAAACTATAAGTTCAGTCATATTATCATGAATTATATATTTAAATACACATGAAAAGATATAAACTAAAAAAAAACTGTAATTTTGAACTTACATTTGAACTGTAAGTTTCATTGTTTGTTACATCTGCAATGATGTGCAGATTTTATGTGTTAGTAGATTTAAGGAGGTCTATCTTATTCCTCATTTTTGTCACAGTTGTTTAGATTGTTTTCAGCGAGGATTTATATATTAATCTTTATGTGAAATAATGATCTAGCAAAAATAAAAAGATTTTCTGTTTTCATACTTAAATATTTGTGTGAAAATTTAAGCACTGATATTGTGATATTAATGGAATGTCTGGCTAGTTATAGAAAAAAAAATAGTGTTAAGTAATATTTATGTAACATAAAATCTAAGATTTAAAAAAAAAACCTGTTTTTTTTTTTTTTTTTTTTTTTTTTTTTTTTTTTTTTTTAATTATTGAAAGCAAAATCTGTATGGTTGGTTTATTAAGGGATTGGTTGTATCTTGCAGTCATACTACATGTCTTATTTTTGTTCGTTTCGTTTTCTCATAAAGTTTATATAATTAGTGTGTGCTGTTTTAGTTAAGGTGAAAGAATTTAGTGTTTGTATTGTTGTAAAATTTTGGAAGGTTATTCTCTTTAGGGTCATGTTACATTTAGAAATTTTAAACTGTTTTGTTTGTTTTGCATATAATTTACTTAGTTGACAGCTTTAAAAATATTTTACATTTGTATTTCTTAACATTAAAATTGCTAAACCAAAAATTAGTTTAAATCATTAATGAAAATATAAATGCATATTAAGTGTAAAATTCATTGGAATTTCTTTGCAAAGGATATCTCTTGATTGTTTATAATGATAATGATGTAAAGTGCAAATTAATGTCTTGTTTATACAGGTTATTGTAATTAGTTTCTTGTTTATTAGGAAATGTAAAGCTTCACATAAAAAAAAAGTTCTGTAGCAAATATATTTAAAAATTTATAGTAAATATATTATTTGAAATTTAAAAAAAAACAGTCATTAGAATTTACATTGTGTTTTAGTATTTCCACATAGAAATTTCCAGCTGAGGTTTAGTTCTATGCAATATATTAGGGTTATCATTATTCTATTATTCACCACAATATGCAGAGTGTCTCACTTTTATATGAACCCAAACTATTATTCATTACCCATATTACAAGTCATTTTTCATAGATAACAGACTTCTAATGATTTCAATAATATATATGAAATGAGATAATATATTCTGCCATTTATTAAATCTATAAAACTATTTAATATAAACAGTTACTCAAAGAGCAGGTTTATATCTCATTTCATTATTTATGAGTTAGTCTGAATCACTAACACTCTGATAGATTACTACCGTAAAATACCGTTAATCCGCCCTTCCCGATCAAACGCCCCCTCCCCACTTTATAAAGAATTTGAAATTTTCAAAAAATCCCGAGAAAGCGCCCTCCCTCCCGATTCTCAAAGGCGATTGAGAGCGAGATCAATCATTTTGAAATGAACGAATCATGAATCTTTGATGAAATGCGCGTTTTTTCAAGATTTTTTAATTGATTTCATGCTTGTTTTGGCTTTTTTTTTACTGATTTCTCCTTTTTTCTGCATTTTTTCGACAGAATTTACGTTTTTAAATAAAAAAACCCCAAATTTTTTCAAGTATCAAAATTCATGATTCATTCAACAACTCATTCATTTCATGATGATTCATTCCTGTAAATTTTGTTGAGCGATTGCGAAAAAATCCCGTGTAAGCGCCCTCCCCTAACTATTGTACGATTTTTCTTTTCGTTTGGGGGGGCGGATTAACGGTATTTTACGGTAATTCAGTTACAAATCATCATATAAAGTTTCTATTAATGATTGTCATCAATAAATTAATAATAATTTGTCTGCTACTTAATTCAATCTTTAAATTTAACTCTGGCCATTGTATAATTTGCATGACAATTCACCTCTGACACTTCTTCATTTTCAGTGAATGCAGTCAATTCCTTTTAATCTGCAACTCTATATATCCACAAACGCCTATAATCCACATTATATTTCAGACGTAAACAAACAGTTAAAATAATATATATATATATATATATGTACTGTAAAATAGGAAAATTTAGTTTAGCAACAAGAAAATGCCTAACTGATTGAAATTTCTTTATTCTAATAGATGAAAATACTTGAATACCCTTGTCCTGAACTTGTGCCCTGTAATTTACCTAGTACCTTTATTACATGCCAGTATTTTGTTAAAATTTAGTTCAAAGAAAAAAACTCTTTTAACTATTTAAATCATATTTCCAGAAATTATCATTTATTTGTGATCATGTAGCTAATTCTTCGCGGGAACCTGTATATCATTTTATCTATATTCTACAAATGTTTCTTAGTAAACTTAAAGCAGTTGAGCACTAAAATGCATAACTTATTTAAAAACAACCTTTAAGTTAATTGCCCTCATAATCAGTAACCTTTTATGTTATGCGGCAGGAAAGACATTATTGAAATAAAACTTTTAAAAATAGGTAAGAAATATTTTTTGTTCAAAAAAAATTTTTTTTTTTTTTTGATAAATTTTCTTCTTAAAAGACTGTTAAAGGATTTAGAAGAAGCATGTCTTATCATCAGATATTCTTTTCACCCATCATGAGCTGAGCATTTTTCTAAAATTATGTAAATAATTAATTGAATGTTGATTCGGCATGTTTACTCAATTTATAAATAATAGTTTTATAAGCTAATCAGACATGCACTTTGTTTCTAACACCTTGTTCCTTTTGCTTCTTGTTTGTGTCCTATATAATCAAATAAAAAAAAATTCTGACATGGCAATATTGCCTCTTTTCATCTCAATATATATAAAAAATCTGATATGGCAATATTGCTTCCTTTCATATCTGTATTAATAGCCAAATCATTTGACTGTCATAAACAGTTCCAGACTGACCAACTTGTTTTTTTATATATCAAGCAGCCATTTTGGTATTTTAGCCAAGTGCAGGGAACAAATCACCAAATATTGTTCCATCGCTATCATTTCATCTATATTATAATAGTCCAAATTACATGACTGTCGTATACATCTTCGCTTTTTATAAGCAAAAAATCCTTTTCTTTAAAAAAAAATCAAAATTATTTTTTTTAATAAAACTACATAAAATTTTCCATGATCATAAATAAGCCTTGGTACTTTTATGTTAGCCAGAAGCAAATCTCCCCAATAGCATTTTTTAACTCACCATTTAGCATTTTTTATTTTCCACATAGTAAATTAAAACAATGTTTGGTGTTGAAATTAAGGGTACCACTCTGTTATCCCATCGACAAATTTCGCGAATTTTTAGAAATCGCCAAGCTATTAGCCAAGTTATACAAATTGATGTAAATTTTATTTTAAATAATGAAATTACAAATTAAATGATAAAAAGGTTAATAAAAATACAAATAAAATGTCGAATTTAAAATCACTTGGAGACCTAGCAAACATGGATTTTGTATTTAACATCAAGTGAATGTGATATATACAGTAAGCCTCTATTGGCATTTTAATCGTAAATTTTGGCGATTGTGTTTTGGTTGATTGGATAACCTAGTAGTACCAAACTAAGTGTCATGGTTTTCAATGTTATTACTTTTTTCTTTCCCTTTTTTAGGAATAAACAAAAGTCATGAATTTGAAACGTTTCAATTTTAAGTATCAGTGTTATATTTTAAATAAAAAATCAGTGAACAAATTACATTAAAAAAATAATGAAATAGAGAAAATAATGCGACAGGAATATTGCTTAGATTTATACCTTGTACCCATCTAATAAAGAAAAACCATCTACCAATTTTGCAAAATTATGTAAACTGCCAGACTGTTCACCTGATTACACAAATTGATGTAATTTTCTATTTTAAATAACAGAAGAACAAAGAAATTACCAAAATATTGATTAAGGCAGAAATGAAACATGGACTTCAAAATCCCTCGTTGACGTAACAAGACCGTGTAACGTGTTTAATGTGAAGTAGGGTATCTCAAAAATATAAATTTTTAAGTATTTTGACTCTCACCCCCTAAAAAGTTTCATATGGCAAATTTAAGATCTCCCATAAATTTTGAATTCAAAAAAAGAAAAAAAATTGGAAGTCCCCTCAAGGTCGCCAAAAAATTTTACAAATAATATTAATTCCATAATATTTTATATTTACTTGCAAAATTATTATTTTTCAAATATATATATGTATATTAAAGTTACATGTATTTTTTAAGTCTTTTCTAAAAAAATGTACCCCATCAGTAATATTTGGAGTAGAAAATATGATAAAATGACTAAAAGGAACTTCATTCAAAATTGCAAACTGCATAGTACAAAAAGTTTTGTACTACTATATTTAACCCTTTCGGGTCCGAATTTTTTTTCAATGTTTTGAAAAAATTACTTTTACTGCAATAACATTAACACTTGCTATCCGAATAGATTAATTAGTGTTTAACGAGAATTTCATTGCCTGAAAGGTAACGAATTTTGGGGTTTTATGTGCTCTTCAATTAATATTGATATGATAAAAGGGCAAGGAAGAATTTCTAGAGATGTTTAGAAAAACTTGTATTACAATAAGATTTAATTTATGTTACAACATTCTAATACTTTTTTTCACTTAATGACTCATGATTCTTTCAGAAAAGTAACTTTTATTTTAAATTTAAAAAGTAAAATGTGTTTAAAATAAAAGAATTGCAAAAGGTGCAAAAAGAATTAAGCAAATAATGATAACTATTATTAGTTTATGCCTAAACATAAATGAAATCATATAGTAAATGCCTAGACATATCCTAACATTACTACATATAAATAGTAGCAAAATTATTACTTAAAACAAAATAATACGCCATTAAAAAACATGTACTAAACATGTAAAATAGTACACCAGATCCGAGAGGGTTTAAGAAAAGAAACTAACACCCATAAATGATCAACTTTTCTCGTTTAAGTCAGATAATGACTTCCCATCCCAATGAACTACCGTCAGTCATTATCGTCTGTCTGTCTGTATATAACAATGCAAAAACTACCCAACCGAATCGTGTGAAATTTAAAATATATAATTATTACATAATTTTGTCGAGTCATTTCAAATTTTATGAAAATCGGATGCCTAGTTCAATGACTCGGACAAGCAGAAGTATTCCGATACATTACGGTCCATGGGGGAAAAAGTTTCAAGTGCACTTTAATGGGGTTATATTTTTTCGAACATAATAAAATTTATGTGTATCTATGAGGTTCATACTATAATATACATTCTGTACAATCTGTGGTTCAAAGAATATTTGTTATTGAATTACAGGGCCGCACAAAAGTATTCAATTACAGTTCTAGGAAGAACATTGTTTGATGCACGTTTTAATTGCATTTCACTTTTTAACATTTTATAAAATTGATATAGGTTGCTGAGGATTACTACAAGCTATTTCCTGTATAATAGAAAGTAGGAAATATGTACAGGAACACACAAAATATTTCAAACGCTATACTATATCCAAACTACTATTTACTGTAACAGCAAAATCTGAATATATTTAAAATGCCGTTATAGTCGACCGCTCATGTGCTACATTTTACGTGTAATTTCCAACTTGTTTAAAAAAGAGCAGCATTTATAATTTCATCGCATTATTGATGCAATATTTTTTTGAAAGATCAAACGATCATTCTGTTGGTAATTCCATCCAAAAATGGGATATTTGATTTTAATGAAAGAGCACGTCCAGGGCCCGACTTAGACAATGGGGGGGCCCCTTTCTATCTTAAAACTTTTCGTAAATTATACTGAAGTGACTAAAACTAAAATTCATACCTATTGTATGTATACATAAATTTCGTACCAAGTTCTATTCACATCTATATGCATAATATCAGAAAAAAAGATAACTTTAAGAAACTATAAAAAAGATTTTTTTTTCGGTTACAAGAATATAAGGATAAATATGAGGCCTTTAAGGGAGCAGAGGGCACAGAAACAGAGGAGATAGGAGAAGAGAGTCCTTTAAAACTGAAAAAAAATTGTTTTGGTCACTTTTGGCAATTTTTATCTTTTAACACTCCTTTAACGAAAACCTTATATCTGGCCTTGGGGGGGGGGGGGCTTAAGGCGGGGGGCCCGGGGCAATTGCCCCACAGGTCCCTGCATTAGTCAGGCCCTGAGCAAGTCATAACAGAATGAGCAAGATCCAATCGAAAATATTTGGCAGAATGTACAAATAGGACAGATAAATCATTTCAAAGATAGTATTTTTAGCCATTACATATGTACCAAAAAAAATCTTTGTTTGATGAATTTTTTCATCATAATTTTTTTACGTCAACTTGTATAGGAGTTTTCAACTTTGGACGAATTTTCACTGACATGTCGTATACATGTCGTATTTTTTAAGATACGATGCTTAATGGCGAGTTTGATTTTTCTCTTCGTTACATACATAAATACATCGTTCTATGCAGGTTCTACTGATGATATAGCTTCTAACTAGGTGCAGTGAAAATATATAAAACTAGCAGGTGCAGATTTTAATTGTGTTTTTATATTTAATTATTCTTTTTAGTATATTTTTGTCAATAATAAATAATAAAAAATTTTTAATGGAAATAAATTATGCATAATTCATCTCATTCATGATTAAAATTCCATATTTTTATCAAAATTAGTGAAATTTTTTGACTTTGAGAGACCTCTTAATTTTTTACCAGATGAGTTCTAACGTCTTATAGTTTAATAATAGGAGTAGAAGAAACTTTTTAGAAAGTAAGACTAAAAAAAATTAATTTTGGGGCACCTTAAGGTGAAGTGCATATGGAATTTACGATCAGCCATTATAGGAATTTAATCTTATAGTTTTTCGATAAATTTTTGGTCGACTGTGTAATCAAGTAGTACCAAATACCGAATTCTTGATTTCCCTTTCAGAATCTTCTGATTGAGTAAGTAAAATGTAAATTAATTTAGGAATAAAAGTGGCATGATTACGTGCTTAACATATATTTAAAGGAGACCAAACTGGTCGCCAAGAGAGGCTAGTCATAATACGACCAAATCTGGTTAGTTTGCAAATTTTACCTGAAAAGCATCTCTGACTTAATTTTGTTTCCCACCATTTCGAGGTACGAGAAGAGCATTGGGATAGGTCACATGGTCAAGGCATAGCTAAGGGGACTTAGCACCCTTTTTAAACATTTTGAGCTTCCCCTAGAAAAGATTTCACGCACATTAAATGAATTCATGTTCCGAAAAACCAAATGAAATTCTGTTCAGAAATCCAATGGAGTTGGGAGGACCTTTTCACAGTTTTGCAGAAATACTAAATTGTCACTAAAATAAGTGCTTCAACACTCGCTCATCCTGTTTGCACAGATGAAGCTAACATGATGTTTAACACTGCACTCACTATACACTCGAATGTTTCATCATCCTATTCTTTTCTTAGCACAAAATGAAGTTATTACAACAGTTTAACCCTTTGCGGCGCAGAACAAATTCATTGCTTAAGTGTTGAAATTAATGGCTGACACCGGAATTTGAAAACAACTTTATTTATAAATAAGAAGAAGCTATATAGCGCATTCAATAAACCGTAAATTTTTAAATCAAAATTCCGATGCCAATGTGGCGTTCGGGAATTAAATTGAAGTGGTTTCGTAGGTATACCTGGAAGGGGTTAATAATCAACAATAGTACCTACAGTTGGAATACGCACTCATTTATCTTTTTGCGTCATTGAGCGAGAGAAAATATAAACTCTCCCCCCCCTATTATTCACTGCGCATGATTTGGAAAATTCGACGAATGGTTGATTTTGGTATAACTGTGGGTCAGTGTATTTTAAAAGAAATGAAGATTGAAACAGCTACTGAGTTGTTGACAAGTTGTCAGCAATCGAAATTGGAAAGATGGCAAAAGTTGGCCAGATATCGCAGGAAAATTGATTTTCAAGATTACCAATTCCAGCAATGCTTGGCATCAAATGAAACAACATCACCAAATTTGGCACCGATTTATTATTGTAAATCTGCAAAAAATATGTTGTTTTATCAAGTAAATGGTAATTTTTGACTGAGCTAGGTAAAGTCTTTCCTGCTGTTATGTTAAATTGCAAAGGAATGTTTGTGTGTGTATGCAAATTTTTTCCAGCGATGCTTGGCATCAAATCAAACAATATCACCAAATTTGGTACCGATGTATAATTGTTTATCTGCAAAAAATATATTGTTTTATCAAGTAAATGTTAATTTTTGACTGAGCTAGGCAAAGTCTTTCCTGCTGTTATATTATATTGCAAAGGAATGTTTGTGTGTGTATGTAAATTTTATCAAATGAAAAAACTCATCATTTTGGCAAAATATTGTAAGCTGATTAAAAAAATACTTTCCAATTGTAATAAGCTTTAAATTAAATTTATGGTGCTGTCATATATGTTCTTATTAAAAAGATGAAGGATTTAAAATTTATAAATTAACTTTTTGGATTTATTAATGATTCCTTGGTAGCCTGGTGGTACTTTTACTTACCATTAAAGAAAATTCAAAGTAAAGTTTCTTTTATTCTTCTATACTCGTAAAAGCAGATTACACTTTTCATACAAATTAATTTGCAGAATCCTATTTTTGAAAGTAAAGGTCAATAGTTTTAAATCCTATTTTTTAAAGTAAAGGTCAATAGTTTTAAATGTGTTTTTTGTTTTTCGACCCTTTACCCAGGTGTTGCTTTTCACCTTTTAAAATATGTTATACAAAAAAAATAAATACCGTATTTTCGGGCGTAAGCACCGCGGCGCATACGAGTTTAAAAGCTAAAATTATGCTTACTGCGGCGCTTCTGCCGGGGCGGCGGATACGATATATATATTTTTTCCTTTGCAGCGGTGATTGATTTATTACAGAGGTCATTCTGATCGGAATTTTTCTGAAAATTGTGGAAAGTCAATCATCAGGAAGAAAATGCGAAGCATAAAAAATATCGCAAATTTCGACATATGATAGCCTAATTTCTGTCAATCATTCGCACAAAAAGCAAGAATTTTATCAAAGGATCGGGAGAAAAAAAACGACTTTTATCAAAGGTTCGCGGGAAAAACGCGAATGTGTAAAAAGGAAAAAATGTATATTTTATGAAAGGATCACTTGAAAACCTACAATTTTATTATCGTAAAATCTCGTTAATCCGCCTTTCCCAAAACCGCAAATTTATTGAAAGGATCTCAAACAAATCATGAATTTCGCCGAAGTATCGCTAAAAAACCCACATTTCGATGAAAGTTTGCAGTAGAAACTCAAAATATGTCAAAAAATCTCTAAAAAACACAAATTATGTCAAAAGATCACGGAAAAATCGTGAATTTCTCAAAGGATCCCCAAAAAGAATTGTCAAAAATATTGTTAGAAAAAACGCAAGTATGGCGTATCTATAAATAAAAGGTAAAAAAAATCGAGAAAAAACGTAAATCCAGGTAAAAAAACGCAGAAAAAAGGAGAAATTTGAAAAAAAAAACATGAAATTTATTAAAAAATCTCGAAAAATCGAACATTTCATCAATGATTCATTGATTCATGATTCATTCAAAAATGTGTATTTCACGATAGGATCACTTGAAAAACTACAAATTTATTATCATAAAATCCCGTTAATGAACTCTTCCCTATCAAACGCTAGTCCCCACTATGAAAAAAAATGCTAAATTACGCCAAAGAATCACGAAAAATAACCGCAAATTTATTGAAAGGATCTCAAAAACAATCATGAATTTTGTCGAAGTATCGCTAAAAAACCCACATTTCGACGAAAGATTGCAGTAAAAACGCGAAATATGTCAAAAAATCTCTAAAAAACACAAATTATGTCAAAAGATTGCGGAAAAATTGTGAATTTCTCAAAAGAACGCCAAAAAGAATTGTCAAAAAAAATAGTTAGAAAAAACGCAAATATGTCGTATCTACAAATAAACGGTAAAAAAACGAGAAAAAGCGTAAATTTAGGCGAAAAAACGCAGAAAAAAGAAGAAATTTGAAAAAAAAGCATGAAATCTATTAAAAAATCTCGAAAAAATGAACAGTTCATCGAAGATTCATGATTCATTCATTTCATCATGATTCACACAATTCTCCAAGGGGAATGAGAACGATATGAATCATGATGAAAAGATTATTCATCATGAATCTTTGATGAAATGTGTGTTTTTTCGAGATTTTTTTAAAAGATTTCATTCTTTTTATGCTTTTTTTTACAAATTTGTCCGTTTTTCTGCACTTTTTCGACAGAATTTACGTTTTTTTTAATAAAAAAACGCAAATTTTTTCAAGTATTGCTTCAAGTATCAAGATTCATGATTCATTCAATTCATCATGGTTCATCCCTTGCTCATCCCCATAAAAAGCTCAAATTTTTTCAAGTATCGCGAAAAAACTCTGCACATTCGACAAATATCGCAATAAATCCCTGTAAATTTCGTCAAATATCGCGATAAAACCCTGCAAACCTCGTTACAAACTAAAAAAACGTCTTTAAAAAATCGCGAAAAAAAGGCTGCATGAATTCAAATTTAATTTTATCATAAAAATATACTAAATATACTAACTTTAAAATTGGATTTATATAACAAATGTTAAAAAACGCGGAAAACACTTAATATAACGCAATTTTTAATATTTTGATGTATTTTCGTAAGTGCGGCGCATACGACGGTGCGGCGCTTCTGATGAATATTTGTTTTATTTTAATGTATTTTCGGAGGGGCGGCTCTTACGGTGTGTGCGGCGTATACGCCTACATGCAACTACAAAACACCTCTCTGTTACGGGTGAGATCAAAATACATTTATTGACACTTTTCCGATAAGAATGGTGAGATTCACATAACAGTACTTTTTGTTAATGAATCTCAATACTCTTCTACATATTTTGCAAAAATAGCTCTCACTACATATTTTTTAAATCAGTAAAAAGAAAATATTAAAAAATGAAATCATTGTTATCTATATTGTTCTGAATATCTTGGACATTAATATAAATGAGGTGAAGCAACTTTTTTTTCAAAATTCAGAGTTATAAAATGTAAATTAACAGGAAAAGTATTTTGAGAGAAATATTAAACGAAACCCTCTGAGCGATTCTCGATCACTCTTGTTTAACTTTATTGTAATCATAAACTAATAACCCTACAAATCTCCTGCCCTCCGAAATTTCCACTTCCATGAATACCTACGCTAGAGAGTTCAAAGTGTTTGTAACTAATTGTGATATTTTTCATTTAGTCAGGCGCTAATGTTATACAAGGTGAGTATAAGCTCTTGGGAAAAACTTTAAGGAATGAAAGTACACATCAAGACAAACACTACTAAATAGGAAACTAAGAGTCCCAAATAAATATCTTCCGAAGAGGATAGGTACCATTAAAGTTTAGTATCCAAATTTTTTAATTATTATTGAAAAAAACAGAAAAATTAAGTCGATTCGTTTGCGGTTTCTCTCTTCTTGTTTTTTATGCCGGTATTTTCTTAAAAATAAATTTTTAAAATAAAGTTCAAAAAATGCCTATAGATACACTTTAGACTTTGGAGCAGCAACGAAAAACTATTTTTTTATCATTATTTTCTGTACTTCATTAAATGCTTTCAAAACAACCTTCAATTCAATGCTTGCTAGAAACACCCCCCCCCCCCCTTCCTTTCCGGAATACAGTTCAGTTTGCACTACTTAAACACTTCCAACTTTGAATCTGAGATTTTGAAAGCCTTTAATTAGGTACAAAAAATAACGGCCAAAAAAAAGTTTTTTGTTTCTCCAAAGCATAAAGCGCGACTCTATAGGTATTTTTTGAACATTATCTGTAAAATGTATTTGCAAGAGAATACTAACATAAAGACTTGTTTTACGGAAAACCGCAAACAAATCTGCCAATTTTTCCGTTTTTCTTAATCATTTGAAATTTTGGACTCTAAACTATAATGGTGCCTATCTCCTTCAGAAGACGTTTGGAAAATTTAGTTTCCTATTTAATATTATTTGTCTTGATGCATACTATCACACTTTAGAGTTTTTCCCAAGAGTTTAGATCCACCTTGTATATATTTTACCAAGAAAGACCGAAATTTGGAGAATGTCAACTTTCACCGATGAATGTCAACATTTACACAGTCGCTTAGTGTATGCCTGAAATATTCGCTAAGTATTTTCTTTTCTGACTTTTTAATAAAATGAACTTCAAAAATTCTTGACCGAATGATTTTAAGTTTGATATCTAATGTTGAAATTTGCTGTCGATTCAAAATAGGAATCTTGTTTTAGTAATGTGAATTTAAGATCCTTTCAATATTTCATTATTGATACAGCTCCCTTAATCTTACTTTTTTATGAAATTTTAAGGAAGAATTGTTTTCCCCCTGAATTGGTATTTTCATTTTCCCGGATAAAAATATATGCGGATAAAGTTCCGCTTTTTTAAAAAAACTAATTGTCCAAAGACGCTTAATGCAACATACAACATAAAATAGTAGCAAGTAACCGCAGGCGTTGCCCGAAACCATAATAATAAACCTTAAATATTCTTAAAATGAAAGTGTTCAATAATTTGAAAATTTTTATATTTTTAAACAAAAATCTAGCCTTAGCGGCATGTTTCCTCCCATTTTTATTAGCACTTTCCAACAAAGTTGAAAAGTGCTTATGCATTTGGTTTGTCTGTCCGTCTGTCCGCGCTCTCGTAAATATACTCGGATTGTTTTGAAATTTTTGGACGTTAATGACGTTTACCTGAGCACAAACTCCATTGAAAATGAAGTTTCTGCCATGATTATTTTATTTACAGGGACACACAAAAGTTTTCCATTACTTTACGGCCTATGAGGGGAAATCATTTAAAATGCATTTTGAAGGTGTTACACCCTATCGAACATCTTCAAATTTATATGCATCTAAAAAATGCACTAAAAATGCATTTTCTAAAGTATGCAGCGAAAAGAATAGCTATTATTCATTTACAGGGCCACACAAAATAATTTTAATACATAATAATAAAGGGGGAATTGTTTGGGACATATTTTAATTATGCATACGATTTTTATATAATCAAATTGGTATGCGTTGCTGAGAATTAATATGAATTATTTCTTGCACTAGCTGGCCCGCCCGGCTTTGCCCGGGTCCGTTATAATAATGTTAAACGAACTTGAAATTTTTATGATTTTATCTTTAACTCAAAATATGTGTTAATACACTGTTAAGAATTTGACCCTTTTGCTGCATCGTCACTCCACCGCTTTTATAGAAAATGATTACTTCAGCCTATTTTGGAGCATTGTCATAGGTCAAAAGAGATATATTCTATAAAAGCGGGGGAGTGATGATACAGCAAAAGGGTCAAATTTTTTACAGTGTACATTATATTAAATACGTGCCCCCTGACTGTGTCAAAAATTGGTTTAAAAAAAACTAATATTTAGCTGCAAAAATACCTAAAATGACTGCAATGGGAAACGCAGGAGGGAATATGTGTCCAACGATTTCGTGTTGATATTTATCCTTAAAATTACTGTTAAGTGACTTAACTAAATACTTTTTTCACATAGATATCCCAAGTGAAATATTTTGAATTTCAAACTAATTATATATCACTCTTAAATCTGACTATACCGTGAATGAAATCGATTCTCGATGATTCGCTAAAAGGTTAGTATATAATATTATAAATTCAGAGCCATTTTACAAAAATAGGTGTATATTTTTTATCAAACATGCGTAATGTTCATTCTATGAACAAAATCCTAACCGTAACCTAATTGTATCGGAATCATAACTTGTCTGTAACTTAGCTGTATCTTAACAGTAACCTAACTGCAAGTTAAATATACCATAAATGTAACTTGGCCGTCACCTAATCATAACCTACCCATAATCTAACCACAACCTAACCGCAACTTAACCTTAACCTAACTGTAACTTAACCATGACCTAACTGTAACCTAACCGGAAAATAAAATAACAAAAGGGTCACCGGAACGTAATTGCAACCTAACTGTTATCTAACCGTAACCAAGTTCTAATTTAACATTAACTATAAACGAAATATTTTAACCATCTCGCGCTAAGTACTTAGTTTCACTTTCCACCGCTACGGAGCGCATTATGTTTTGTAGAACATCCGAATTTTAGGTTCGGATTGGATTCATGTTCATGGAAATTATTTTGTCTTCTTCGGATACGGTTATGATTGTTTGGAATATTTGTGTTCAGTTTAGATTCGGTTCAATTCAGATTTCGTGGGGTTTTTTTTTCCCTTCAAATGGGATTTTTAAGTTCGGGTCGGGTTGTACTTATATGGAAATTATTTTACCTAGTTCCAATGAGGTTATACTTCACTGAAATATTTTTGTTAGGTTCAGATTAAGTTTGGTTCAAATTTCGGGATTTTTTTTTCTTTTTTTTACAAATTTTTTGGTTTGGAATGGGTATTATGTCCATGGAAATTATATTGTCTTGTTCGTATCTGGTTATAGTTATTTGGACTATTTTCGTCGGATTCAGATTTGGTTCGATTCAGATTTCAGGTATTTTTTTAAATTGATTTTTAAGGTTCTGGTTGGATTCATGTCAAGGGAAATTATTTTGTCTTGCTCGGATCCGGTTTTGGGTCTTTGGAATATTTTTTTCGGGTTCAGATGTCGTTCAATTCAGATTTCGGCTTTTTAATGGAATTTTTAGGTTCAGGCTGGGTTGCGCATCAACGGAAATTATTCTGCATTGTTCGAATAAGGATATGCTTCTCTGGAATATTTTTGTCAGATTCAGATTTAGTTCATTTTTTAGGTTCGGATTGGGTTCATGTTCATGGAAATTTTTTTGTCTTCTTCAGGTCCGGGTATGGTTCTGTGGAATATATTTGTCGATTCAAATTTCAGGTATCTTTTTCAAATGGAATTTTAGGTTCCGATCGGTTTCATGTCCACGAAAATTATTTTCTCTTATTCGAATCCGGTTATGGTTCTTTCGAATATTTTGATCGGATTCAGATGTAGTTTGCATAAAACTTCAGGCCTTTTTTTCAAATGGAATTTTTTAGGTTTGAGTCAGGTTTATGTTCATGGAAGTTTTTTTGTCTTGCTCTTATCGGGTTATAGTTCTTTGGAATATTTTTATCGATTTCAGGTTTCGTTCTGGTCATTTTTTGGGTTTTTTTCAGAGAAAAACTTTAGGTTCGGGTCGGGTTGCATATACACGAACATTATTTTTCTTTGATCGGATTGGGGTATGCTTCATTTGAATATTTTTGTGGGATTCAGATTTGATTCGTGTCAAATATCAAATCCATAGTTTTTTTTTTCAAATGGAATTTTTAGGTTCGGGTCGCGTTTATGCTCATGAAATTTTTGTCTTGCTTGGATCGGAGTATAGTCTGTTTTTTTCTGGTTGGGATCGGGTTATGTGTTAATACGCCTAAACATTATGTTTTGCTACTATTCTTTTAGTGACTATTTTTTATATAAAATTTATTTTGCTATTTGATAATTTATTACTGTGTATGAATCGTCTGCCTATTCGAACAATTGTACGTCAAAGAGCCATTTCATTTTTGTTTTAAAAACAAATTAAAGTCTTAATAAAATTTTAACTTAAATAAATGCATTCAAATTTAATCAATGATTTAAAAAACTGCTAAAAAAGCCTCATATATACATATACATATATTAACTGCAACATAGCCAACCACAAATACATTCTAATGTACAAAGTACCAACGATCTGACGTAATAGGTATGTTCAAAAATCCTAAGTTAAACTGACATTTTGCCAGTCTATGAATTTTAAAGGTCTTTGGGAAAAAAACAGTCACTTTTGAAATGTCAAAATCTCAAATTGGTTTCTTTTATAGAGTAAAAAGAAATTAATAGAGTGGAGGTATTATCTCTGGAGATCATGCTTAAGATGTAACCCTACATTAAGTCCAATTAAGTACCAACAAAAGCACGTGCTTTGACACGCCTATCAATTGGCGAAATTTTAAAATGAAGGGCCAAAATCACAGTCAAGTGAAATCCAGCCACCCCATTGGTCGTGTGGTAAGGGTGAAAATCACGAACTTGTTTCTCCATTTGAAAAAGGTGAGGGGGAAAGTATTTTTTAAACGATTGTTACCGTCTGTTCTTATTTAAGATAAACCATCGAAATTAACTCAATTAAGATATTTTGATGCCATTTTATAAAATGAGAGTGAAAAATTTAGATTATAAATGAAAAGAGATAAGATTTACTTCAAAACTGCCGCTACGATTTTTTCTCGGAAAAAGGAGTATGACAACATTTACCCAACTGCTAAGAGATTGTTCCCTGAAAAGGACGCGGCTCAATGACCAATGAGGTGTTTGGATTTCACCGGACTGTGATTTTGGCCCTCCATTTTAAAATTTCGCTATCAATTGAAACAGGTTTAAACCTGTATTTTTTTTCTCTCGTTTTTAAAAAAAGATCTAATTTATCGCTTCACCGGTAAAAATTTATTAATTATTTTATCATATGTGTTTTAAATATCAATATAGAAAATTATTTTAACGTTTTGCTTGAAAATATAATATTATTTTGTTAGTACATTAAAATCGTCTGCAGTCAGAAATTTATATTTTAGATTAATATTTATTACTTAAGTTTTCATACATGATTTTAAAAGAATGTTTTCATCATTATATTTTAAATATTTATTTACACGCAATTATTAAGTCATAAACATTTTTCATCTACGTTTTAAAGTATTGAAAATTATATTAATGAAGGAAACTTTTAGTTATACAATTTCTAATTCGTATCAAATGTTTTCAATATCTTATTTAATTTTAATTTGATATATAATTATTGCTAATTTTCCAATTTCCTTCATTTTAAAAGCGAATATTTATTCTAATAAATAATAATAGAACGAAGACCATTTTAAAAATTTGCTATTTCCTCTTGAAATATGCTTCAACTGTAATTCATTTCTTTCAATTCGTCTTATAATAGAAAATCTCTTCCACGTCCTTTTGTTTGCCACATTAAATTTGAGTGATAAATGGTTTCATATCGCAAACCTTTTTTGAGCTTACTTCACCTCCACTTCTTCTTATTCCTCAATGGGTTTCTTTAATTCTGTCTCAGCTTTCTTATTACTTCTGTGAAAATTTTTACACAACCAACCAACCGTAAACAAATGAAAGAGAAAAAAATTGGGAAAAGATGATTTTTTATGAGAGTGACCTCTTGATTTTAATTAATTACTCAGTTAATAATTGGAATTTTGAAATTCTGAAGCTCAGGTGCATCAGGAGAGATATTGGGCTACTCTAAAAAAAATTTTGAGCTTTGTACGTGCTGTAGATTTTGCTAGCCATCGCAGACACACACACAGACACACACACAGACAGAGCGTTTTGTTCTTTTATTAGTATAGATAATACGTAGTGCATAGCGTTTACAGGGACGCACAAAAGATTTCAAATAGTATATTCTATCCGAGGTTCTGTATATTATCGAAGATAGCTGTTAGATTAAATGCATGTTTAATTATGATTTACGTTTTTAAGTTTCGCTAGATGCATGCATATTATATGGTTTATAAAAATGCTAATTTTTACACAATTTAGATATACAGGGTTACACAAAAGATCTCGGAAAGGTTACCGATTATGAACGTAATTTACTTAAAAGTGGTTTTTAAATATATTATGCCTCTTTACGATTAATTGCATTTAGTTTACTAAGAAATGTTTGTAGAATATAGGTAAAATGAATGTAGAATATAGTAGTATATGTAGAATATAGATATACAGGGTCATGCAAAGAACTGAATACAGTGACACCTTTGGATGACACTTTCTGCAATTTGATTTATGTAATTTAAAGTGAATTTACTTTTAAACTAAACTTTAGCAAAATATTTTCGTGTATTAAAGTATTTTACAGGACTAAACAAAAGTATTTAAATATGTTTTTATCTATTAGTACAAATTGCAAAAAAGAAAATTTCAACCAGTTAGGCGTTTTCCTGCTAAACTAAATTTTACCATTATATAGTTTATATATTAACCGACAGATCAAATACGGGGCTTTTTTTTAAGTATGGGAATATATATTTGGATATGGGCAATAATGCTTTATTTCCCTGGAATTTGTTAACCCCCCCGAAATTTTGTTAAAAGATTTCAAGAAGTGTTGGAAAGACTTGTTCTATTTATTGACGGAATTTTTTATAGTTATAAAGATTCCAAAACCCGTTACTTTTTGTTAATGTTGAAAAATGGCGTCAGATCGACAGCAAAAGTTGCATGCATATTTATGATTTAAGGCTCCTGTCCCTGCAGGCAAAGACACTCAAGAGCTAATGTTAAATATAAGGAGAGAATATTTTCTAATATCTCGTTTGCTTTTCGACATTTTGATTTATTTATTTATTGAACTGGATAGCTGAGGTCCATCTCTACGTCACTTCTTATTTTACTTTTCCGAATTTGGAAGCAGATACTTTTTTTTAATTACTTTCACTTTCGAAAATGATTTTGAAAGTGAAAATCATTCTAAAAAATATCTCCAACCAAAATCGAAAAAGTAAAAAAAGAGAGATCTAGAGATAGACCTCAGCTATCCAACGCAATAAAATAAAATATATAAATACGACAAAAAGCAAACGAGATATCACAATATAACCTCTCCATAGGTTTAGCATTAGCACGTGAGTGTATTTGCCTGTATAAATAAAAGCGGTAAGTAAGCAATCAGAAAAAAAATCCTGAAGTTACTTCCTGAAATGAACTTATTTAAGAGGTTAAATATTAAAAATGTTTAAACTAAATTCTTTTTTTAGCTGAATGAAAAAGTTCGTTAAGCGGGTTTCTATTTGTTTAAATAAAATTTTTAAAATATTGTTAATATTTCGAAAAAAAGAAAATTTTTTAAAGTGGATTTTGGAAAATAGCTTTTTTAATGGTTAATATTAATACTTTTTCAGTGAATTGCGACTTTCAAAGATGAAAGGAACAAAGATATGATTTGGTACCTTTGTTTTATCTTTTCAATTTATGAAGCTGATGCCAGTTTTTAAACACCGCAGAAAAAATTCGCAAACTGTTTTTTTTTTTTTTTTTTTTTTTTTTTTCTAAAGGTTAATACTAATGTTTTTAGAAACAGATTGTGGAATTTGAAAATAAATGCAGATGTGATGTGGTTTTTTTCTTAATTTGATTTCTGAAGCCAATGTCAAATTTTAATAATCATATGAAAATAGAGGTCATAAAACTGACTTACGGAAACGAAAGGTTTAGATTTAATATTAATACATTGTGAATGAGATTGCAGTAGTATTCAAGGAAAAAATGAACGCAGAATTCGTTTGTTATCCTCAGGCTTTTTTTCGTACTCAGACTCACGAAGCCGATGACAAATGTTAAAGACAGGAAACAAAACACACTTTAGAAAAGTGAGTTTTGCAAAGGATTTTTTTTTTTCAAACAGCCAATATTTGCATTTTTCGGAATGGATTGCGAAATGCAAAAGGATAAATCGAACGTAAATTAAACGTGTCTATTTTTAAAGATTGTAGAAGTCGCGATAAATACAGAAAAGGCTCTTGGAAAACTTTTTTTTTTTTTTTTGAAGGATTAACATTGATTTTTTTAACGGAATTGTAATGTTTTAAAGGAAAAGTATGATCTTTAATTTGATGTAACCAATTTTCTGTATTTTGGTTAGCGAAATGTGTATGAGCGTTGACATACGGGATATAAAAAAACACAATTTTGACATTGTTTATTTATTTCATTATGTATTTATATTTTTTGAAGAAATTTATTACTAATTATTCCGTTAAAAAGCTTAAGAACGTAGATGTAGTTTGTAGTTCTATATTGTGGAGGACCAGGTAGGTGGTCCGCTTGGGAAATAATTTTATTTAAAAGTATAAATCTTCACAAAATAGGGTTAGGTACATAAATCTACAAATTTACGATGCATTTAAGCTTATTGCGGACCAGTGCCAGATTTAGGGCAGGGCATTCGGGGCACGGGCCCAGGGTCCCTGATTTTCAGGGTCCCCCAAATGCTGTTGAAGGTTTCTCAGTTACTATCCAAAATCTGATGTACTTTTAATATCCAACGAAATTTTACATTTCATTCTACATTCTATTATGTTCATACTGTACTTTATAACGTTGTATATTTAAAAAATATATATATTTTCTATAATTTAATAACCAATATAAGATTTTTTTGGACCAATTTTATAGAGTTATTATAAATTTTTGAAACAGCGCCAGTTGCTCAATTTTGTCCTCTGAGCTACTGCCAGCTTTTAAGAATTCAGTTTAGCATAGGGTTTACAATCTCACTTTCAGCTAATCCATTGCTTTAAATCTGAAAAATTTTAAAGTTACCTGATTTCTGAATGTACAATTTTTGAGATCCCACAGTACTTTATTTTATTATGCATATTTGATTTGTTTGTTTATATTTATTTATCTTTTTGTTTTTTAGAGAGAAAAGAATGAATCAAGAAGAAAGAGGAGACTTTACTGAAGTTCCTGATCATAAATTATGTCAATTCTTTATACATAAATAAATAGAATTTTATAAACTGAATGATATTTCATTTGTTTTCAAAAATATTTCCTTGATACAGAAAAATACTTTTCATTGTTTCAGTCAGATTAAAAATCATAATGTTATTAATATTACAGTCAAGGATTGATAATCCGTGCACCCTTAATCTGCAAATTTCTATAATTTGCGCTACTATACATATGTAAACAATGAAGTAAGCAGTTCACAAAATTTACAAATTCGTAATCCAAAAATGATTTTTTTTTAAATAAATATAATAAAATAAATTGAAAAACAAAATAATAAAACATCTCTTTTTAAAAAATGTAATTCTTTATTTTATTAACAGTAAAAAAGGAAAATATTGTATCACTTAAGATATGTAATAAGTATAATTATTTTTATTTAAAAAGGCATTTTTTGAGATAGCACATTAAATCATTAGATTTCATATTTATATTTTCATATTATACTAATATGAAAATTATATTATATTTCATATTATAAAATTAAAATGTTGTCTAATAATAATAAAATGACGCACAATTCATAGTACTCTATAATCCACAATCTTCCATAATCCGCACAATCTTTGGCCCCAACTTGTACGGATTATAGAATTTTGTCTGCATAGAGTTATTAAAAATGATTGTAATGGGAAAAGAATAATTTAAATAAGTTAAATTATTACTTTTATTATTATTAAAGTTTTTATTACTTTAATATTTCTCTGGCTTTTTTTCTTCTTTTAATCATAGAAGGAAAGGGAGAATATTTAAATTTGACTTATTGTAACGTGTAAAATTTATGCTGTTAAACAAGCGAGTTGCTATTGTAATGGAAAAAAAGCTCGAGAAATAATCATTGAATTGATAAAAAATTTCTTTTTGCATCATTAAACGATTTTCAGGTAAGACCAAATAACTGCTGCAGGCATCAAACTGAATTCTATGGAGGATTTTTTTTTTTTTTTTTTTTTAATCTGCCAATATTCTCTCTAAAATAATGATGAAAATTCAAAGAAATAAGTTTAATAAATGAAAGATTTAAGAATTTAATGAAGTACTAATGTAAAAAATCTGCAACTTTTTACTATCATAAAACTTATTCTGTAATGGAATTCCATCTATTTGATGTGTTATTTATTGTAAGTAAACAGATTTATTCATTTGTATATAAAATAAATATTTTATCCTAAATTGTGAACTGTACTCAAATGATGAGTAATTAAAAGTAAAATCAAATTTACTATGCATATGCATAGAGTTGTGTGTACTCAAGTCCCACCAGTAATTTTTAAAATACTTTTTTTAACCTCTATATTTAAAAAAAAGGTTTTTTTTTTTTTCATAAATATTAAAGAAATTTTCCCCTTTTTACAGGGATAAATGATATTAGAAATAAAAATTCCTTTGCTTTTTTAATTTCAAACTTTCTATTAATAATATAGAAGACTTTATGCCTATGTGTATAAGAAGGAATTTTGAATATTAAATACGTGAAAATTTTCTAACTAAGAAAATGCTTTATGCTAACTAAGCATAAGCCAATAGAGTGAGAAATGTCCAAGCCAGGAATCAAATCGAATCCTTGGAATAGTGCTCAAGTTCACTGTCGATTTACACTTAGTTAAAAATGTGAAAATTTTCATATTTTCAGATGTAATTTAACTATTGATAATAAAAATTTTACTTAAAATGATTTTATTCAAATTAAAAATTTTTCCTCTGGAAAATTTTTATTAAGAAATTACTTCACTTATGCATAAACACCTGCATGCTATTGTTAATCCTATGAGAGAAAATTCTTTACTATCTCGTTTGCATTTCCATATTTTAAATTTTAACTGCGGCCAAGTAGTCTGTACAAAGACTTTTTTAGATTTTATTTTTGTGTGAAAGCTGCTTTTTTTCCAATGAGAATACATTTGCTTTCAAAAGTTCTTCTGAAAATAAAAATATTCTTAAAAACTTATAATCAGGATTGAAAAAGTAAAAAATGTCTTTAGTAGAGATCAACCTCAGGTATCCACGGCACAAGAGAAAAAAAAAGGGCAAAATATCGAAAGGCAAAAGAGACTTTAAAAAAATAACATTAATAATTCTCCCAAAGGATTAACATTAGCAATCAGGTGTACCTTTTAATATAAATTAGGAATTTTTTAAGTATTGGATCTAGTAATTCAGTGAATTGATAAAAATTCAACAGATATTTTATACATACATAATAAAGGAACATAGAAATTTTTACCTCTGATGAATTTTTTAATCTAATAAAAAAAAAAAAATCAGAAATAAAATATCTAAAAACAGGATAATTCTTTATAATTTGAAAAATAATGCGTATTCAATTTTTTTCAATTATCTAATAACTATATTAATTAAAATAAGGGACTTGATAAAAATGTGACTAAGAAAATTTTTTAATAATTTTTAATATATAGATAGTATAGTCTAAAATTTAGATTTTGTAGAAACAGACGCAAAAAAAGTTCAGTTATTTTGCTGAAAATCCCCTTTTTCTATCAAATAACGTTTTAAGATTTTTAACCCTTCCCGGTTCACTGTGTCCGGTCTGGGATACCTAATATCAATTCCAAACTTGCAAATGGCACCAGTAATATTTTACGAAAATTTTGCTTTTACAATAAAACCTTAAATTAAGGATTTCAAAATATCTAAAAAATTCGTTTGTGAATTCCGTTGTCAGTCAATAATTTCTCATTTTGTTTCAGATTTTGCCTGTGCCAGAAAGGGTTAAAAAACCCCATTTTCATTTTTTTTCTGCATGCTCGTAGAAAAAGCATTTTATCTATTTTTGATCTTAACTCCTGCAACTATCCTTTTCTTTCTTCCTTTCCGCGTGCTTATTCTGAAACACTTACGGACAAGCTCTGATTGCATCAACTAGCAAGCTGTTCTAACCCTTTAAAAACGTTTCATGAAAAGACTTAAAAAAGCGTTCAGACATTTACATAGTTTGGTTGAAAAAAGCTTTTAAAAAGCAAAAAATGCTATCTGTATAGCTCTTAAGATATGACTATTGTAAAAATTGTGAATAATGCAGCATAGCAGCTCCACCTGTTGAGCGATATACACCAAAACGTATCAATGTATCCATGTTAGATCACGTACTAACAAAAAACTAAAGTTTCATAAAAATCCATGCACTAGTACTTGAGATATGGCTATTGTGAATAGTGCAGCATATCAGCGCCATCTCTTGAGCGATATACACAAAAAACTAATCAAATCTAATTCAATTGAGGTTTGACTCGAAAGTTTGGGGAAATTCCGTTCATTAATTCATGTGATAGAGCACCCATAAAATTTTTGTGACATACACGCAGACAGACATTTTGTAAAAAAACATGTTTTTCGGGTTCTTTGACCCCTACAACGTGTAAATCCGTCGAAAACCGGATTTCGAAATTTTTCACGAATTGAATACTTCCTTGTAAAGATAGAAGAAAGTAAAAATACAAATGAAATGTCAAAATAAAACTCACTCCATGATGTATCAAACACGTGTATCTTGTTTAATATTTGTTGAATGTGACAATTACAATCATCCATTATTGGCTTTTTAATCTTATACAAATTTTTGTATAAATCTTTACTTAAATCTCAAGAATATGTCAACAATTATCCTTATATATATTATAAATGTGAAAGTGTGTCCGAAAAATTGGAATGAACTTGGCTTCAAAACGGATGTATTAAAGTCTTTGAATTTTTTTATATATATAGATAGATTATTGGTTTGAAATGAACATAGGCTAATTTTTATTTATTTTATTCAAATATTTTTCTTAATAATTCAACATTTAACTATTTTTCATACAGAATAATTGAAAAAATTTCCATAATATTTAATCATCTTTCTCTTTTCGTTGCAAAAAAAAAAAAAAAAAAAAAAAAAAGAAAAACGGAATAGTTAATTCTTTTATGTAATTAATTTTCAACTGAAAGATTTTCACGTGATAAAACAAAATGAAAGAAATAAATGGACCCTGTTCTGTTTTTCGGTTCGAGGTTAAAAACCGCGATTTTACCAATTGTGACGTCAGAGGAATACTGTTTTTCTTCTTATAAAACGCAAACGATTATATAAAATTTCTTTTACACTTAGAAGACTTCACGAGAATATAACTTCACACTTTACAAGAATATAAATATTTTAGTAGTTTTTCCAGATATTAATCCGTAATAAAAATGAACCTTTTTCTTTCTTTTGGTTCGAGGCTATAAAATTCAACTTTTTACCAATTGTGACGTCACAGGAATACTTTCCATTAAGAAATTTAAAAATATCAATTTAACGTCATATCTGAAACAAAGTATAAGTTTTCAAATTTTCAAAAATTCTGTTTTTTTTTTCTTTTTTTTTTTTCGTTTTACGGAAACTACCCCCTTTTTGACACTTTCTAACATGGTCTAAAAGTGTTTACGACTTCAACCTGTCTGTATACCGGATGCCGAGTGCCTGGGGTATGCCGCCTGTTTGGCCGTGTTTCAACTTCAGTAAATATAGTGGGATTCATAAGAAAATAACATACGTTATTGAGATTTGCCTTAGGATGAGCGTCATTTGAAAATGAACCAGGTAGAAATTATAGCTGAATCACAGGAGCACTCAAAAGGAGACTTTACATTATGGTCTACGGCGAAAAAATCATTTGTGGTGTATTTTGATAATGTCACATAATTTTAAGTGTAATGTAATTTACATGCATTTTTAAGCAGTGGTGTAGTCCTGGAAAAAAAAGTGGGGGGACGCTCATATTCTCGAATAGGCTCTATCAGCCATAGGACTAACTTGATTTTGAATTGAAAAATTTAATTTAATTTACATTTAAAAATTAATTAAATTAAAAAAATCAAATTTAAATTTACATTTAAAAATTGCTACATACTTAATTTTCATTAAATAATCTCTATAGTAGGGATGTACAATCTATGACCCGTGGATTAACGTGTGGCCCACGAATTTCGTCAATTTACAACTGAAAAAAAAAATACAATTTTTGTGCATAGCACGATCGAAAAATAAATAAATAAATAAAAATGTAAATTTTGTCAATTTACCGTGGGAAAATATAAAATTTCATCATTCACTTAAGAATTGCAATAATCAATTCAAATAATGAAGTGCTGATAAATAGCGAATTTTGCAGATGAGGCTTGTAAAAATCGCAAATTTCGTTGTTTGGAAAAAAATCACAAATTTTTCTTATGGAACTCGGAAAAAATAGAAAATGTCGCCAATCAGATACGGTAAAATCGCGAGTTTTATCGATCGGCCACAGAAAAATCGCGAGTTTTATCGATCAGGCGCGAAAAAACGTGAATTTTGATAGTTGAATGAAAAAAATCGCGCATTCGTTGATTGAGAAAATATAGAATTTCGTCAGTCACTTATGAATTGCAAACTTCATTGATTGAGCACGCTAAAATCGCGAATTTAACTAATCAAGTGCAGAAAAATAACGAATTTTGCCGATGAGGCTTGTAAAAATCGCAAATTTCGTTCATCAGGTATGGAAAAATCACAAATTTTTCGCATGGGGCTCGGAAAAAATAGCAAATTTCGTCAATCAGACACGGAAAAATCACGAGTTTTATCGATCAGGCACAGAAAAATTGCGAGTTTTGTTGATCAGGCACGGAAAAAAACGCGAATTTTGTTGGTCGGATGCGAAAAATCGCACATTTCGTTGATTGGGAAAATATAAAATTTCGTCAGTCACTTAAGAAATGCAAATTTCATAGATCGAGCACGGTAAAATCGCGAATTTAATTAATCAATTTCAGAAAAATAGCGAATTTTTCCGATGAGGCTTGTAAAAATCGCGAATTTTGTTGATTGGATATGAAAAAATCACAAATTTTTCAAATAGCAAATTTAGCCAATCAGACACGGAAAAAACGCGAGTCTTATTGATCAGGTACAGAAAAATCGCGAGTTTTGTCGATCAGGCACAGAAAAAAACGCGAATTTTGTTGGTCTGGTGCGAAAAATAACACATTTCGTTGATTGGAAAGAAAAAAAAAATCAGTTTTATCGATGATGCACGAAAAAACTGTAAATTAAATCCGTCGGCTGCGGAAAAATTGCATATTTTTGCGATTTATCGCGTAGAAAACGCGAATTACATTGATCGGATACGAAAAAACCGCGAATTTTCTCGATTAGAGACAAAAAAATCGTAAATTTCGTAGATAAGGTACTGGAAAAAATACAAATTTTTTTTCATGGGGTTTGGAAAAAATAGCAAATTCCGCCAATCAGACACGGAAAAATCGCGAGTTTTATCGATCAGGCACGGAAGAAAACGCGAATTTCGTTGGTCGGATGCGAAAAATCACGCATTTCGTTGATTGGGAAAATATAAAATTTCATCAGTCATTTAAGAATTGCAAATTTCATAGCTAGAGCACAATAAAATCGCGAATTTAATTAATCAAGTGAAAAAAAAAATAGCAAATTTTGCCGATGAGGCTTGAAAAAATCGCGAATTTCGTTGACCAGGTATGGAAAAAAACCCACAAATTTTTCAAATAGCAAATTTAGCCAATCAGGCATTAAAAAATCACGAGTTTTATCGATCAGGCACAGAAAAATCGCGAGTTTTGTCCATCAGGCACGGAAAAAAACGCGAATTTTGTTGATCTGGTGCGAAAAATAGCGCATTTCGTTAATCGGGCAAAAAAAAAAAGGTCAGTCTTATTGATGATGCACATAAAAATTGCAAATTAAATTCCTCAGCTGCGGAAAAATCGAAAATTTTCGCGTTTTATCGCGTAGAAAACGCAAATTACATTGTTCGGGTACGAAAAAACCGCGAATTTTGCCCATTAGAGACAAAAAAATCGCAAATTTCGTGGATAAAGTAATGGAAAATTGCGAATTTTGCGATAATGCGCGAAAAAATTGAAAATTTCCTTAATCGGCCTCGAAACAATCGTGAGTTTTTTCAATTTATCAACAGAAAAAAAATGAGAATTTCATCTCGCCTCGTAAAAAAAAATCCCGATTTCGTCAAAGTTAGTTAAAAAACGTGAATTCTTTTGATTGAGCGCAAAAAAATGCGTATTTCATCGGTTAAATAAAGCAGAAAAAGAGCAAATTTCGTCTATCGTACACGAAAAAATCGCGATTTCTATTCATCGGGTTCCAAAAAATCGCAAATTTCGTTAATCGGACATTTTAATGTCGCGAATTTTGTCGATCACACGCGGAAGAATTACAAATTTTGTTGATTAGGCTCAAATAAATTCGCGAATTTCGTTTATCGGATGCAGAAAAATCGCAAATTTCAACAATCGGCTTTGTAAAAATCGCGAATTTTGCCGATCAGGTTAGTAAAATTTGCGAATTTTATCGATCAGTCGCAGAAAAATAGTAAAATTCGTCGATCTAGCGCGGAAGAATTGCGAATTTTATCGATCATGCGAGGAATAATTTCAAATTTCATCGATCGGCTTAGTAAAGATTGCGAATTTTGTTGATCAGACGCGGAAAGAATATGAATTTTCTTGATCGGCTTAAAAAAAATCGTAAATTTCGTCGATTATTTTCGTCGCAAAATGAGTTATTCTCAAAATGAAGCAAAAACATGAGGGGCTGTATCCATTGATAATTGTCAATATAGGATACACAATTCGGTACATATTATATTTGGGTACAATCCCTTTTTTTGGGTGGGGGGGGGCTTCCTTTTGGAAACAACTGATTTTGCATCTCGTTTTTTTTTTTTTTTTTTTTTTTTTTTTTTTTTGTATCTCGTGATTTTTTTTCTCGTTTATCACTTTCAGAATTTTCAAGTTATCTTTTTGAGACTTTCATAAAAGTTATTCTATACATTTAGCTAACACAATGTGCAAATTAAATTTTGATAGCGTTCATGCATGCGCAATAAAGAATTATTTAATAAACCTACTCATTTTTCATACAATTTTTTGTTATTTTTTAATTCTGATTACAGGAATTGTGGACAATGTTGTTTGTCATGTTTTCGGAAAAGAACATTAATTTATATTAAGAGCTCTTTGAATTATAAGCAAAAAAACTAAGCAAAAAAAAAAAAAAAAAAAAAAAAATTGGGACTGTTTTTATAAAAACCTTATTTTTTCTACGAGTATACATGCTATCCGCATAAAAACGAACACACTTTATTACAATTAGCCACTTATTCATAATCTATAGTTTGAACGCTTTTGCTACATTACTTTTGACAGGATTATCCAAAAAATATTCATTGTTTTTCAATTTTTTACTGTCCTCTGTGGAGTTTCGGGAATAAATCTTCACGGAAATGTATGACCTATACTATTATGTTTACGCACTTACTTAGAGTTTCAGAATAATTTTTCATATATTTTTCTAGATATTTAATAAAATTTCTAAAATCGCAAGTGGCCGGTCACCTTTGGCCATATAGTGTATAACTAATATGAAACAACATGTTACCTTTATATGTGCAAATAGGATGAACGAGTGTTGAAACACTTAATTTAGTTATAACTTAGTATTTTTGCAAAAGTGTGAAAGGGCTCCAAAACTAAATTACTTTTTTGAACAGAATTTAATTTGGATTTTCGTAAAAGAAATTCATTTTGTGGCCTTGGAATCTTTTCCAAGGGGGGCTCTGTTTATAGGAGATCTGATTACCCCCCCCCCATCCTATCAGCCCTCTAGCTACGGCTTTGACGACAACATTTAGAAGAAGTTGTAAAACTTTCCAGTTTTGGCTGCCTACCTTTTCATTATTATTTTTACTTCAAAAATTTAAACTATGAAACAAAATATTTATGGCAAGAAAAAAAAAGGCAATTTAGAGAATTTACACTAGTCCAATGCTTGCAGTTTTTCCTGCCTAAAAAATATTTTTTGAAACTAATCAGCAAATAATTGTTAATGTGAATGGGAGAAGGGAGGATAATGATTTTGGCTTATTCTTTCACTAAAAAATATCAGGAGTTATTGGTCTGCGTTGATGCTCTTTTACTGATAATGCTCATTACTGAGGACCCCTACTAACCAACGGTATGTGACAGCTATGGTAATTACCCCGATCCCCGAATGTCTTTAAAGACCATACTTACTGACTAATAGAAACAAGTTGGTGTTCATTGTCGGATGAGAAAAAAATGACCAGGCTTTCATAATTGAAACACCTGCGTATTTTTTAAATTAAAATAGACTTCAGTGTGTCAGTCTTAGGTTATTGGTCAAGATCTTTTTCGGTGAGCATGTGTCGTCTTTCTGTCAGAACGGGAGGTGGATAAAAGTTTTCGATTAAGGAATTCCAAGTAAAACTAATGGATGCCCATGAAAGAGCTAATGTTAGCGTATCGCGGTATTTCACTAATGGTTATTATAATGAACAGCAAGTGACCATCCCTTTCTTCCCTATTTCTTTTAGCTTGTTTATTGAGTGCTCTTGTTAAAGAAAACTAATATGGTTTAAAATATCCCTTCTTTATTTTATAATTTTTTTTTTTTTTTGAGTTTTTATTTTTATTTTAACCATTTAATAAATCAGGAAGATCTGCGTCCCCTCTCGTCCTTAGCGTCCCCCTTGAGAAAAAGAAGTAAGGGGACGCTTGAAATAAAATAAAAAAGTGGGGGGACGCCGTCCCCCAGCGTCCCCCCTCGACTACACCACTGTTTTTAAGGTTCACAAGAACATGGTTACTATCGAATATGTTAAGTATAGCACTTATAGTGTGCGTACATGGAGCTCAAAAGTATTTCAATATATCATGGTCTGTGATGAAAAACCATTTGCAGCGTATTTAATAATGTTATTTTATTAAGGTTATTTTAATAATATTGAAATAGACATCAGTTTCTGAAGTGCACTAAAACAGGATTTCTGTAGAAAATGGGATGAAAAGGTTTAACATTCATGTACAAGATCACAGAAAAATGTTCGGTAAAACGGGGAAAAATATTCCCATCATAATTAATTACGTTGCACTATTTCAAACGTGATGAAATTGATATACTGACATAATCAATACAATGATAAATACTGAAATTTACAACAATTATACTTGCAGTTGAGTATGATTTGCATCACATTTGTTGTTCATTTACAGAGACACATAAAAGATTTCGGAATTATGTCCAGATCTCGGATATTGTATCCAAAGCATGGTTTATTAGAAAAGATTGCTGAAGAGCTTTTTCAATTATGGTATGTATTTTAAGGAAAACTAGTGCATCTTGAAGTTCAGCTACATTTGGTATAATAGAAGATGTTTTTAGAATTTAAATAAATCATGTACCGGATTGTATAATAAATTGGATACATGGTCACCTGTGCAATAGCGATTCCCGGAAATATGAATTCAATAATTTTAATCGAGTGTTTTGCTTGAATAGTTTAAGCTAAATCGGTCGTATAAATATCTGCACATAATATACAGGATTGTACAAAAGAATTCAAGTACGTTTCTGTCTATTATTAAAAATGGCTAAAGGTGAATTTTAATCTTCGTTATATATTTTCTAGCTAAGCTAAATTTTAACATTGCATTTAGAATATTTACACATATATAGATCATATACATAGCTGCAGAAAAGAAATGGCCGGTGAAGTTATGTATTATGGAAATGTTGTATTTTTTTTTATTATTACCTAGGTTTAGCCCATGATTTTTCTTTCTTTGATATGGAATTCTGAAATGCACTACAACCTGATTTCTGTAGAACTGGGGTGCGTTACAGTTGTTCTACAATATACGTGGTAGAAATTTCATTTTCGCGATTGTTACCATTATCTAATAATTATTTTTTATTTGTCTGAGTCATTTAAGTCCCTTTTAAAGAAAAACTACTATATTGCCTCTTATAAAATGTGTGTTAGTTATACAGGGTGATTCCAAATTTTTTTTTACAATAAAAGAGGGGTGACAGTACATATCAAGACAAACAATATTAAATAGGAGACCAATGGTCCTAAACGTTTTCCAAAGAAGATAGCCACCATTAAAGTTTAGGGACCAAAATTTCAAATAAACATAAAAAATGGAAAAATTGGTCAATTGATTTGCGGCTTTCACTAAAATTATTCTTTATGTCGGCATTTTCTTGAAATTAAATTATAAAGATAAATTTCAAAAAATGCCGATAGAGGGCGCTTTAGACTTTGGAGTAACGAACAACTAATATTTCCCGGTATTTTTTACATCTCATTAAATGTTTTTGTAAGCAAAGAGCAAAGACTCAAACTTAAATTTTGAGCTCAAAATCTGAAAGTGGGTGTGGTTAAGTAGCACAAACTGAACTGTGTTCAGAGGGTTCAAATTTCAAATGATTATACAAAAAACTGAAAAATTGGTTCATTCATTTGCGGTTTTCACTAAAACAATTCTTTATGCCGGTATTTTCTTAAAAATAAATTATAAAGATAAATTTCAAAAAATGTCGATAGAGGGCGCTTTAGACTTTGGAGTAACGAACAACTATTTTTTGCATCTCATTAAATGCTTTCGGAAGCTTAGACTTAAACTTAAATTTTGAGCTCAAAATCTGAATAGTAGGGAGTAGTTAAGTAGCACAAACTGAACTGTGTTTAAGGGGGGGGGGATGTTCAAATTAAAAATAATTATAGAAAATGGAAAAATTTGTCGATTCGTTTGCGGTTTAAGATAAAACTATTCTTTAAGTCAGTATCTTCTTGAAAATAAATTTTAAAGATAAATTTCAAAAAATTCCATTAGAGGGCGCCTTAAACTTCATGGTAACCAACGATTAATTTTAACCATTATTTTTTTGTTCTGATTATATGCTTGCAAAAACTTATTAAATGTTTTTCGAAGCTTAGATTTAAACTTAAATTTTGAGCTCAAAATCTGAATAATTAGGAGTAGTTAAGTAGCGGAAATTGAAGTGTCTTCAGGAGTTGAAATTTAACCCTCCCCCTCCTCGAACGTAATTCAATTTTTCGCTACTTAAACACTCCCTAAGATTCAGAATTTGAGCCTAAAATTTAAGTTTATGCATTTGAAAGCATTTAATGAGATTAAATAAATAACAGTTAAAAATAGTTGTACGCTACTCCAAAGTCTAAGGCGCCCTCTATCGGCAATTTGTGAAATTTATCTTTAAAATTTATTTTTAAGAAAATGCTCATTAATTAATTAGTTTAGCGAAAACCGCAAACGAATCGACCAATTTTTCCATTTTTTATAATCATTTGAAATTTGAACCCTCTGAACACAGTTCAGTTTGTCTACTTAACCATTCCAAACTATTCAGATTTTGAGCTCAAAATTTAAGTTTAAGTCTAAGCTTACGAAAGCATTTAATAAGATGCAAAAAATAACGCCAAAAAAAGAGTTGTTCGTTACTCCAAAGTCTAAAGTGCCCTCTATCGGTATTTTTTGAAAATTATCTTTATAATTTATTTTTAAGAAAATACCGACATAAAGAATAGTTTTAGTGAAAACCGCAAATCAATGAACCAATTTTTCCGTTTTTTTAAATAATCATTTGAAATTTGAACCCTATGAACACAGTTCAGTTTGTGCAACTTAATCACTTCCACTTTCAGATTTTGAGCTCAAAATTTAAGTTTGAGTCTAAGCTTAAGAAAACATTTAATGAGATGCAAAAAATACCGGCAAAAAATAGTTGTTCGTTACTCCAAAATCTAAAGCGCCCTCTATCGGCATTTTTTGAAATTTATCTTTATAATTTAATTTCAAGAAAATGCCGACATAAAGAATAATTTTAGTGAAAACCGCAAATCAATCGGTCAATTTTTCCATTTTTTATGTTTATTTGAAATTTTAGTCCCTAAACTTTAATGGAAAACGTTTAGGACCCTTGGTCTCCTATTTAATATTGTTTGTCTTGATGTGTACTATCACCCCTCTTTTATTGTAAAAAAAATGTGGATCACCCTGTATATGTTTTAAATTATTGTTAATGAAACTTTTTGTTTAATAAGAGGGTTTATCTTTTTTTAATGCTACGTGAATGACGTCACAGATAGCAGCTAGTATATTATAAATGTGAAAGTGTGTCCGAAAAATTGGAATGAACTTGGCTTCAAAACGGATGGATTAATGTCTTTGAATTTTTGTATATAGATAGATTATTGGTCTGGAATGAACATAGGCTAATTTTTATTTATTTTATTCAAATATTTTTCTTAATAATTCAACATTTCCCTATTTTTCATAGAGAATAAATTGAAATTTTTTCCATAATATTTAATCATTTTCTTTTTTCGTTGGCAAAAAATAAAAAAAACAGAATAATTATTTCTCTTCTGTAATTAATTTTCAACTGAAAGATTTTCACGTGATAAAATAAAATGAAATAAATACCCTATTCTGTTTTTCGGTTCGTGGTTAAAAACCGCGATTTTACCAATTGTGACGTCAGAGGAATATTGTTTTTCTTCTTATATCATGCAGACGATTATATAAAATTTCTTTTACACTTAGAAGACTTCACAAGAATATAGCTTCACACTTTACAAGAACATTAATATTTTAGTAGTTTTTCCAGATATTAATCGGTAATAAAAATGAACCTTTTTCTTTCTTTTGGTTCGAGGCTATAAAATTCAAATTTTTACCAATTGTGACGTCACAGGAATACTTTCCATTAAGAATTTTAAAAATATCAATTTAACGTCATATCTGAAACAAAGTATAAGTTTTCAAATTTTCAAAAATTCAGTTTTTTTTTTCGTTTTACGGAAACTACCCCCTTTTTGACACTTTCTAACATGGTCTAAAAGTGTTTACGACTTCAACCTGTCTGTATACCGGATGCCGAGTGCTTGGGATCTGCCGTCTGTCTGTCCGTGTTTCAACTTGAGTAAATATAGTGGGATTCATACGAAAATAACATACGTTATTGAGATTTGCGATATCATGTGCGGCATTGAGAATGAACTAGGTAGCAATTATAGCAATAATCAAAGGAGCACTCAAAAAGAGATTTACATTATTTTAAATTATGGTCTACGCCGATAAAATCATTTGTGGTGTATTTTGATAATGTTACATAATTTTAAATGTAATGAAATTTACATGCATTTTTCAGGTTCACAAGAACATGGTTACTATCGAATATGTTAAGTATAGTACTTATAGTATGCGTACAGGGAGCTCAAAAGTATTTCAATATATCATGGTCTGTGAAGAAAAACCATTTGCAACGTATTTTAATAATGTTATTTTATTAAGGTTATTTTAATAATATCGAAATTGATATCAGTTTCTGAAGTGCACTAAAACAGGATTTCTGCAGAAAATGGGGTGAAAAGATTTAACATTCATTTACAAGATCACAGAAAAATGTTCGGTAATATAATAGTCTACGGGGAAAAATATTCCCAGCGTATTTTAATTGCGTTACACTATTTTAAACATGATGAAATTAATATACTGAGATAATCAATACAATGATAAATACTGAAATTTACTACAATATGCTAGCAGTTGAGAATGATTTGCATCACATTTGTTGTTCATTTACAGAGACACATAAAAGATTTCGGAATTATGTCCAGATCTCGGATATTGTATCCAAAGCATGGTCTATTAGAAAAGATTGCTGAAGAGCTTTTTCAATTATGGTATGTATTTTAAGCGAAACTAATGCATCCTGAAGTTCAGCTACATTTGGTATAATAAGAGATGTTTGTAGAATTTAAATAAATCATGTATCGGACTATACAATAAACTGGATATATGGTCACCTGTACAATAGCGATTCCTGGAAATATGAATTCAATAATTTGAATCGGGTTTTTTGCTTGAATAAATTAAGCTAAATATGCGGTCGTATAAATATTTGCACGTAATATACAGGACTGCACAAAAGAATTCAAGTACGTTTCTGTCTATTATTACACATTGTTAAAGGTGAATTTTAACCTTCGTTATACTTTTTCTAACTAAGCAAAATTTTAACATTGTATTTAGAATATTTACAAACACATAGATCATATATACAGCTGCAGAAAAAATGGGCCGGCAAAGTTATGTATTATGGAAATGTCGGATATTTTTTTTTGTATTATCTAGGTTTAACACATGATTTTTCTTTCTTTAATATGGAATTCTGAAATGCACTACAACATGATTTCTGTACAATTGGGGTGCTTTACCGTTGTTCAACAGTATAAATGGTTGCAATTTCATTTTCGTGATTGTTCATATTATCTAACACATTTTCCATTTATTTGACTGAGTTCTTTAAGTCCCCTATATAAAAAAAAACTATTGCTTAGCCTAGTATAAAATATGTGTTATATATATTTTAAATTATTGTTAATGAAATGTTTTGTTTAATTAAAGCGTTTATCTTTTTTTTAATGCTATGTGAACGACGTCACGGGTAACAGCTAGTGTATTTATATAAAAAAAAATACCAAGCCATAGAAGAAATGTTTTTTTTTTTTTTTTTTTTTTTTTTTTTACATTTATTACTAAATGCTTAAACATAAAAAGTGATAATATTACATGCAAAGACATATACAGGGTTCATACTCAATTTTGGAAAAAATATCAGAGATTTGTACGAATTGTAAATTTCGTATGAGACAAATGCATCCTTAATCAATGGTTATCAGATATTTCTCTGGGGAATGTTTTGCACAAACAAAATGTTTTCTTCGTCTGTTACAAAGTTCTTAGACAACAATTCTGAGAAAATCCTTTAGAGGAATCTCTTACAGAAGCACAAGACTTTTATCCCGTATACTTCAAGAATTTGGATGAGAGATTGCATTTCTGAGAAAATCCTTTGAAACATATTTCAGAATCACTAAACTTTATCCTGTATGCATCTAGAGATGGTTTCTAAGAAAATACTGAAGAAAATATTTCACAAAAAAGGGCTTTTATCCTGTATGCGACAAAAGATATCTTCTTAGATTACCATTCTGAGAAAACCGCTTGGAGCATATTTTACAAACAAAAGGCTTTTCTCCTGAAAGAGTCAAGAGATGGGTTCTTAGATTACTACTGTGATTAAATATTTTGGACCATATTACGCAAACAAAAGGTCTTTCTCCTGCATGCATCAAGAAATGACTTATTGAATGACTATCCCGAGAAAATCGTTTGGAACATATTTCACAAACAAAAGATTTTTTTCCTGTATGTGACAAAAGATGTCTTTTTAGATTACTATTCTGGGAAAATTATTTGGAACACATTTCGCAAAGAAAAGGTTTCTCTCTTGTGTGCGTCAAGATATGATTTCTCAAAGTACTTTTTTCAGAAAATCCTTTGAAACATATTTCACAAACAAAAGGTTTTTCTCCTGTATGTGTCAAGAGATGTCTTCTTAGATTACCATTCTGAGAAAATTGTTTGGAACATATTTCACAAATGAAAGGTTTTTCATCTGAATGGGTCAAGAGATGTCTACTTAGATCAGTATTCTGAGAAAATTGTTTGGAACATATTTCACAAACAAAGCGTTTCTCCCCTGTATGCGTCAAGCGATGCTTTCTTAGATTACTATTCTCAGAAAATCCTTTTGAACATATTTCACAAACAAAAAGTTTTTTATCTGTATGGGTCAAGAGATGTTTTCTTAAGTAACTATTCTCAGAGAATTGTTTCGAACATATTTCACAAATGAAAGGTTTTTCATATGAATGGGTCAAGAGATGTCTACTTAGATCAGTATTCTGAGAAAATTGTTTGGAACATATTTCACAAACAAAGGTTTTTTTCTCCTGTATGCTTCAAGAAATGACTTTTTGCATGACTATCCTGAGAAAATCCTTTGGAACATATTTCACAAACAAAAGGGTTTTTTCCTGTATGTGTCAAGAGATGTCTTTTTAGATTACAATTCTGAGAAAATTGTTCGGAACATATTTCACAAACAAAGGGTTTCTCTCCTGTATGCGTCAAGAGATGTTTTCTCAAAGTACTTTTTTCAGCAAATCCTTTAAAGCATATTTCACAAACAAAAGGTTTTTCTCCTGTATGAGTCAAGAGATGTCTTCTTAGATTACCATTCTGAGAAAAATTTTTGGAACATATTTCACAAATAAAAGGTTTTTCATCTGAATGGGTCAAGAGATGCGTTTTTAGAGAACTATTCTTAGAAAATGTCTTCGAACATACTTCACAAATAAAGACTTTTTCTCCTGCATTAGTTGAGGAGTGTTTTTCTTTATCCCCATTTTGAAGGACAAAGTGCTGTTGACTAGAGGAAGAATTTTCTTCTGCAATCGATGACATTTTCTTAAATGAATAAGCTTTATTTTGAAAGACAACAGAAACTTTTTAAACTTTCACTATGAATAAATTGTTGCCATTTTCAACCAAAATAATGACTCATTGAACTTCAGCAAAAATGTTATATCTTCCGTTGAATCTAAAAATCAGAATGAAATATAATAGACAAGACATTTTTTAATAAACTGCTCAAAATTTTAACCGTCAATTAAATGTTGGCTTTGACAAGTGTCATTTCCTTAAAGATTATAACATTCATGCATTAAATTATCACATTATACATTTTTGGCCGTATGAGTGTAGATACCGATACATACAAGGTTCAAAATTTAAGCAACCTAGAACATTGTTCTGGTTTGTGAAATTTTTAAAACATATTATTACCGTTTTTATGTACCTAACTTCATGTGCTCTCTGTTAATATGCAACAGAATATTGAAAATTATTGATTTAATAAATATTGTAAGTGACATTAACTCAGTATTAATCAGATGAATTGAGTGAATTTGAAATTTAAGATGAAATTTAAAGTTGATATAGCATTGAACTTGTTATATTGAAACACAGAACTAACGGTATTAAAGCATTAAAAATTGTATCATTTTTTTAATTGTATTACTTTTTAAAACATTAATATACACGAGATAGAATAAAGTTTGGGTATTGGCACATCCAACTAGTTGAATTGTTTTTCTTTGGTAAGATATACATTTTCTAGAACTGAAAGAAGTTTTTAGTCATCAATAATTTTGAAATTGCATTTAGTTTGTGGATTTTTTTCATCTTGCGCCTTGAACAGATTTGTGCTTATTATCTAAATAAAGATATTGATCCTGTTGCCATCAACATCTTTCACTGAAGTTTATGTGATAAGGGGCTGTACATAGACAATGTTATCACTCTAGTAAGTTCGGGGGAGATGTCTTACATCCAGGGGCATAGCTACCATGGAGCAGTTGGAGCAAACTGCTCCAGACACACGAATACTAAGGGTGCAAAATTAGAAAGAGCGAAATAGACTTATAAAAATATTTGCATATTTCTTCATTATTTATGATAAAATATGGATGTAATCTTGTTACAATCAGCATATACTCATGATATTTTATCTTGCGTTTAATCTCAAATATTCCGATTTTAAACATGTTTTTATAAACAGTAAAAAAGAAATTACTTTTGCCTGTTGCTTGAAATTTTAATTTTAATTCATACCATATTGCAGCCGGAAGTAACTTCTCCAACATCGTTTCAGCATGTCAAATTTTTTTTCCCTGTGGTGGTTTTGTAGATGATAATTTACGATTTTCAAATCTTAATGCTATAAAACTTATTTACAGGGTTTGCGACCGTCACTTTATTGGCTACCACTACTTTCAAACAATCTTCCTGGTACATTCTTTTGAAAATGTTTTAGAAATTTATCATGATTACTGTACGGAAATAATGGTAGACGAAGAAATCACCATTGAGAAACATATTTATGCTATAATAGCAGTGACATAGCTATTTAATTATTTTGTGATTTGATAGGAAATAGTTTGAAAAATAGAAGAAAGTTATGGATCATTTTATAAACGGCTAAAAAAAACAGAAAGAAAGAAAGAAAAACTGACGATTTTTATGGAAATTAAATATGTATCAATGCAGATTGCAAAACAATAATATGAGCTGGATCTAGGTATATTCTACATCAGTCCAAAACGACAAAATTTATATGGATGGTGAGGAAGATGAGGCAAATAAAATTTCGTGCGTATTGTTTTTGAGATTTTGAAAATATAGTAAATCTGAAATGCAGATTTAATAAGCATTTTCTTCCAAAAAGAATGCAAAAATTAAGTACCGAATTCGTGTCTTTTAAGATTTTGTGTCAAATTTACACCACTTTTTTATAAAAATTTTTTTCCAAATTAAATCTTATTTAATTGCTGAATTTTCGGATTAAATGAGGCAAAACATTTTTCAAAAATAGCAATGTCAGTTTTCTGAGACCGTAAATAGACTCTGAAAACACACTACCACAAAACGATATTACATTATTAGTAGTCAACGAATTTTTGGGATAATAAAATGTAAATAATAAAAATCTGAAGTTACTCCATTTAACTTTCCGAACAGTTTACAGAAGTACTATATATTCAAAACAGTATAACTATCGATAAAAACTTTGGTCCTAATTTTATACAAATGTGAAATATTTCCACTGTTGATGAAAACCTGTTTTCAGGAAAATCTGTGCTCTTTCATTCATAAATCTTAAACATTTTTCCACTAGCATATATTTTAACAAATTTTCATTCTGCCCATGCTCAAAGACTATAAATAAATTTAAAAAAAAAAGGATTTTCCTAAATGGTCACATTCTAACACACTGAGACTGACCCGCCGAACAACCGACCTGCGTTTTGGTGCGCCCTAAACCAGGCAAAGCTGAGCTCTACAATAGGTAAACTTAATAGTTACTAAATTTCCTACAAGTATTAGATTTGAAAAGCCTTAACCTATTTAATACTTTAAAAAATGCCTTTTTCGAAGCATTTTTATTAATGATTTTCTTTCTCTCTTTGTAAAGCAGAAATGATTTCTTTCTACATGAAAGTTTTTTTCATTTCAGAAGACCATTCGTTGCCTCTATTTAAAAAAAAAGTATGTATCTTTTTTTAGTTTAATTTTTTTGTAGAAGCCCTTTTATTATGTATTTGACTGAAGTGTGTTGGTTTCGTGTATTTGTACAATGAAATGATTGTAATTTCCTCTATATAAATGTTTATTTATATTGACTTGATACACAAAAATATTTAAAATGAATATTTTCGATAAAGAAAAGATAATTCAAACCTTTTTTTGTGCTAAAAATTACATGTTAATAAGAAAATGGAAACTGTTTCAATATTGTCGAAAAATGTGACGATCATGTCGGCAGTCTGTTATTTGTATGTTAAAACATACCTGTTCAAATTTTTGAACAAACTTTACTCTATAAAAATCCATTTAAAATTTTACGTATTTTACTTTAAAATCAAATAAATTAAATATTCCCACATTTCTTATTATTATTAGCAGCATTAAGATTTTTTTTTTCTCGTACCGCTTGAAAAAGTATTTAAAGTAGATTTAACTTTAAATCAAATAAATTAAATATTCCCACATTTCTTATTATTATTAGCAGCATTAAGATTTTTTTTTCTCGTACCGCTTGAAAAAGTATTTAAAGTAGATTTAATTAATTTAGAAAATAATTCTACCTAATAGAATTATTATATTATATTAACGCCCGTATGTTAATTATAATTTCATATGTACCTCACTTTCAGACTTTAGTTTTTCTCAATTCAAAAGCTACAAACACAAACAAATTTTCTTATTTATACTCTTTATTTTTAAAATAGAACGGGGCTTATTTTTATTTTATAAAACAACTATTTCGGTAGATAGCTTTATCTCTAGATATTCTTCTTAAAAAATGTACAGTTTCTCTTTTTTTTTAAAAAAGGCAAGCACGATCAGTTCCAATTTTAACATAGAATCACAACTATCGTCAAAGTTCAACCTTTAAAAATCAATAAAAAAAACCTCTTATACCAGTCTTTTTTAATTACCACAAAAAATAGTTCTTGACTTATATACAATCGATCACAAAAGTTTATTGTTTATTCTGTGCCAATATCACTCTAAAATTCATAATTGTCAAATACAAATACTCAATACAAAAACTACAAACAAAAACAAATTTTCTTATTTACACTCTTTATTTTTAAAATAGAACGGAAGTTATTTTTATTTTACAAAAGAACTATTTCGTTAGATAACCTTATCTCTAGATATTCTTCTTAAAAAATGTACAGTTTTTCTTTTTTATAAAAAGGCAAGCACGATCAGTTCCAATTTTAACATAGAGTCACCCCTATCGTTAAAATTTAACATTTAAAGATCAATTAAAAACACTCTTATACTAGTCTTTTTGAATTACCACAAAAAATAGTTCTTGACAAATATATAATCGATCACAAAAGTGTATTGTTTATTATGTGCCAATAACACTCTAAAATTCATAATTGTCAAATTCAAAACAGATTTCCCTTTTATATAAACAGGACATGAAAGATTAGATCCAATTAATCTAGAGTCAGCATTGTCCTGAAAGTTCAAGCTCTAAAATTTTTTTCAAAATTCACTTACAGACTAGTTTTTATCAATTACATCATAAAAATAGTTGAAAAATATTGTATAAACGATCAGAAAGTTTTACTCTATTCTCACTCCCTTCCCACTTCATCTTGTAACTTCAGTATATTGTCAAAAAAATTCATAACGTTCTCGTTCTCACATCACGGAGACATCCTCAGTTACAAATGACGGGAGTTCCTTCTAGGAGGACATCAGTTTGCCAAGATTCTCAAGCCAGAGAATCTCAATGAATACTATAATAAAAATTTTATTTTTCACCAAGACATAGCAAGTTATAATACTTTGAATTTTGTGGAATTTTAGATTTTTCTAGCATTGGAAACAGAAAAACATTTTTCATCCATATACAAAAAGTGAAAAAAAATCTTGTTAATGTATTTATATATATTTCAACTGGCCAAAGGTGACCGGCCACTTGCGATTTTAGACATTTTGTTAAATATCTAGAAATGTACATGATATATTATCCTGAAAATCTAAGTGTTTTAATATAAAAGTACAGGTCATACATTCCCGTAATGATTTTTCCACAAAACTTCATAGGGGACCAAAAAAAAAAAAATTATATTTTGGATAAACCTGTCAAAAATAACGAAGCAAATGCGCTCCATCTGTAGATTATTATTAAGTGACTTATTGTAATAAACTGTGTTCATATTTACCGTAAAATACCGTTAATCCGCCCCCCCCAAACGAAACGAAAAATCGTACAATAGTTAGAGGAGGATGCTTACACGGGATTTTTTCGCGATCCTTCAACAAAATTTACAGGAATGAATTATCATTAAATGAATGAATCGTTGAATGAATCATGAATTTTGATACTTGAAAAAATTTGGGTTTTTAAAAAAAAACATAAATTCTGTCGAAAAAACGCAGAAAAAGGGAGAAATTAGTAAAAAAAAAGCCAAAACAAGCATGAAATCAATTAAAAAATCTTGAAAAAACGCACATTTCATCAAAGATTCATGATTCATTCATTTCTAAATTATTCATCCCACTCTCAATCGCCTTTGAGAATCGGGAGGGAGGACGCTTTCTCGGGATTTTTTGAAAATTTCAAATTCCTTATAAAGTGGGGAGGGGGCGTTTGATCGGGAAGGGTGGATTAACGAGATTTTACGGTATGTGAATAACATGGATACTCGTAGAGAAATTAAAGTTTTATAAAAATAGTCCCAATTTTTTCCAAGCTTTTTTGCTTATAATTTGCAGAGTTCTTAATATAAAATAATGTTCTTTTCTAAAAATATGACAACATTGTTCACAATCCCTGTAATCAAAATTTAAAAATAATAAAAATTGTATGAAAAATGATCAAATTTACAAATTAATGTTTCACTGTGCATGCATCAAAGATATCAAAATTTCATTTGCATGTTTTGTTAGCTAAATGTATAGAGAGATTTTTGTAAAAGTCTCAGAAACATAGCTTGAAAATACTGAATTCATTTATGCAAAACTGAACTAAATTTTTTGTGCATTTTTTTTTGGGGGGGGGGTAAGGGGATATGGCGAGTAGATCCTTCCTGAATTTGAAAAAAATCTGCCTATCGTTTTACTGGTCATCGAATTGTGCAGATACAGAAACTTGCATTTTCTCCGATTAATTGGCTGAGGCAGAAATTCAAGATGAAAATTTTACTTGGTATAGTAGTATAGTATTGAATTAATATTATTAACGTATTAACATGTGTAACTAAATTTTGAAATATTAAAATGTACATATGAGATAGAAGAAAGTTTTGGGATTGACACTTGCAACTAGTTTTTGCTTCATTTTGGGACCAGCTGATTTTGAGCTTATTCTATGGACGAACACTTTCAGTATTTTCAAGCTATGTTTTTGAGACTTTTAAAAATTTTACTCTATACATTTAGCTAACACAATATGCAAATGAAACTTTGATATTCTTGATGCATGCACAGTGAAAAAATATTTATTAAACCTGCTCATTTCTTTTATATAATTTTTATTATTTTTTAATTTTGATTACAAGGTGTTGTTTACAATATTGTTTGTCATATTTTCAGAAAAGAACATTATTTTATATTAAGAAATCTGTAAATTATATGCAAAAAACTCGGAAAAATTTGGGATTTTTTTTAAAATAAAAACCTTAATTTTTCTACGATTATACATCCTATCCGCATTAAAATGAACATAGTTTACTACAATATGTTACTTAATCATAATATACAGTTTGAGTGCTTTTGCTACATTAGTTTTGACAGGGTTATCCAAAAGATATTCGTTCTTTTTCAATTTGTTGACAGTCCCTAGGATGTTTCGGGAAAAATCTTTTTGGATATGTATAACCTGTATTATTATATTTACACATAGGTCTTTAGGTTAATTCCTGGTGTATTTTTCTAGATATTTAAGAAAATGTCTAAAATCGCAAGTGGCCAGTCACCTATGGCTATAAAGTGTATATAATGTATATACAGTAGACTCCCTCAAATCCGCACTCCTAAAATCCGCAACTCTCTAATATCCGCACATATTTTATGGATGTAAACAATGAAACATTCAGTTCAGATGTAGGTGCAAAATTTGACTTTTTTAGTTTTATATCAATTTCATACATTTTTTTAATTTGTAATTTTTGTTAAGGTTATTGAATTCATGTTTTTTCATGAAGAAAGAATAATATATCTCTGAAAAAATCAAGATATTGCTGATATTACTGATAATCAGAATCTTATCAAATATATTTATATATTAAGCTTTTTTAGTTTTTAAGTCTGGCTAAACCTGAAATAAAGCTTCTTTATTTTACGATCTTGATGTGAATTAGTAATGCACCTTTATGAGGCAAGTTTCCTTGAATAATTTAGGAAAAACACATTTATAATGAATATTTTACTGTACATTATTGATTATCAGTTTGACCTTTGCTTTTAGCATTTTTATCATTTTAAAAACTATCTAAATTTTTATTATTTTAGTTTATTCCTTATTTTAATATTTTAGCATATTGTAAGCATTCATTATACTTTTGATTTCATTATTAATTACATTCAAATTACTTTTTAAAAAATGTAAACAAAGCAATGACCAGAAATCTGCAAAATTCTAAAATCCGCAAAACCTCTGGTCCCAAGATGTGCGGATTTGAGGGAATCTACTGTATAAATCTATATTAGTATTCTACAATGCTTTTCTAAAGACTTAAAAAGAAAATCGATTTTAAAGGCGACAGATTGTATTGGCCCATTAAAAACGAAAATCCTATTCATTTCTCAGAAAATATAGGTAGTTGCGCTTCGTACATAAAAAATTGTATTTCATTTCATCATTGATTTCTAATTTTTAATTACTTGTATTTAATACATTGTTAAAATACTTGGACTTTCAAATAAAAGTTAGGTTTTAAATTGAATTAAGAATGGTATATAAGTTTGAAGTTAAAAAAAAAAAAAAAAAAAGATTTCATAGAATTTATTCGAATGAAAAGAGGGCGCAGTAACTTTGCTTTGCTCCAGGGCACTGAATATGTAGTTATGCCACTGCTCACATCTGATATTGAAAGATATCTCAGGACAAGGGGGGGGGGGGTAGGAATTTTTCTTTTGATATCATTATCATTCTTTATCAAACAAGAATTTTCCTTTTTTGGTGTTTTTGTTACATCAATAGCATGTTATTTTTCTTTCTTCTATCTACAATAGAAAAAGTATATCGTATTTTAAATTTTCTTTTACTTCTGATTTTCAGGGTTCGCTCAAGTGGGCCCTGAAAAACCTGCCTGTTTTTTTCCACCTGCTTTTTTCATGTTTTTTTTTTACATGAAAAAATCCATTGTGGGTTTTTTCAGTTTTTTGTGCTTAAATAACTGTATCATTATTTGTTTTAGGGTATGTGAAAGCAAAAATAAAAGTGTATTAAAAAACGGATTTAAAGGAATTTCATAGCCGAAATAAAATGGCCAAAATAGGATTTATCTGTAAAGAAGGTAGATATTCATGCCTGTCATCTAAAATGTATTTAAATGCTTTAAAATTGAATGCATGCCTAAAGATAAGATGGCACTTGAACACCATACTGATTGGCTGCATTGTAATTAGCTTTTAAGATTAATCACAGCATTTATTATCCAGCTCCAGTGTTCAATGAAAGTGTCATACAAGAGTTTTGAAACAAAAATTGTGACACATTACGACAAAAGAGAGTGAAAAATATAAGTTTAATCATGAATTTTTTCAATATTTCTTTTTGTTGCATATAGCACCAACTACCTCTGCTTCAATCTAACAATACATTTCTACAATAAGTCTGCAATATATACATTTCTACAAATTACATAATCATTTAGGAGTTGATGAAGCAGTAAAACCAATAAAAGTGTTACACCATTTGCAATCAAATTTACAAGTGTGACTGACACTTACTTCTATGACATTCTAATTTAACATTTAATATTATCACAATATATATGTAGCAAACTAGATTAGCAAATATATTCAGGATGAAGGCAAGGGAAATCGTTAATTTCATTGTCCCACCCACCCACTAACCATTTTCAATAACTTTAATTTGTCTACTTTTTCTATTAAAATTGTCCGGTTTCAATTTCTCTCTCTTTTTTATTTTCTTTTCTATTTAGAGTCCAAGGTATTTGGGTCGTAGGTAGAGAATTTTGATGCTATCCGTGGTTGCCTGCCGGTGACAGCGCTTCGTGCAAGAGAGTAGGACTGTTCGGGTCGTAGGTAATGGTCCCCGACGAAGATTGGCTGCTCACCGCAGCAGTTGATTACATTAGTCTAGATTCTAGGGATGACCAAAAAAATATATGATTCAGTTACACAATTATTGCTTAAAAATTGCATTTAAATTAAAATATTTCCCATGTTGCTTACATCAACTTTAGTGAAACTGTCATTTGATATAGCCTTTCTATTCCTAAATTGATAATTCTATACTAAAATTACATGCATGTGTAAATGAGTTTGTACAAAGTATGGAATACAAAGCAAAAGATCATTATTTCTAAACAACGCAAGTTTTAATCTAACATAATTTTATTTTTAATTACCCATTAATTAGACACTGAAAATTGAAGAGAATTAATAACAAACCACTAAGCAAAAATATATGATATATTTGAACAATAAATCTTATTCATAATACTAATTATATATATAAATAATAATGGTAATAAATATAAATTATACATATATTTAATATATTACATATATGAAGCTTATTGTGCTTTTTCATTTCTATTTAGATTCTTGAATGACTTTTTTATATTGTGTTTTATTTTTACAAATTAATCTGCATATACATTAAAAAAAGAAAAGCCAAAAACAATTTTAAAATATTGTTCCGGTTTGTGGATTTTTTTTTTATTTCGAGCCCTGTAATTTTTAATATAGATATGCTAACTTATATAAAAATCAATAGTAATGTAAATTTATTTAGTAATAAATCAGCTGTAATAGCCAAGAGAGAGTGATTTAAAAAAAATCTTTAGCCGCTGACTTCAACATCATCATTACTGATTTCACTGAAAAAATGCACAGATTTCTGGCGTTTGAGGATTTAAGGGAGTCTACTGTAATACATTTGCACTTACTAAGAAGGGAACTTGTTTATAACACATTTTTTTTTCTTTCTATGCTATTCCATCTCAGAGGATTTTACTTTATACAATTTTTGATATTTTTTAACACTTCAATACATGGAATATGGATTAACAATAACTGAAAAGTCTGCATACAAAAAATAGATATTCACTTTTAAAAAATAAATATTGCAGCCGGTGCCATTTCTGTAAAAATGAAATAATCATGAAAAAAAAAGTTCAGATAAATATCTTTGGTCAGAACTCCTTGTACGAGCATAATTTTTAATGTAATGGACGTAAAAATCAATGTTTTGCAGAAATTGACTGGGGCCAAACGTTTAAGTTTTTTTATGGGGCTGGGCCAATATTTTTTTGTGCGGGTCTGGCTGAACTTTAAATTTTTGTATCGGGCTGACCCAATTTTTTCTTTCTATGAATTCCTGAAAGTTTCATCCCATGCAGATCTCTAATGGCTACTATAAAAGATTAAAGATGATATTGCAACGAAAATAAAATGTTTTAAGTGGTAAACATTATTGGTACAGTGTATCTACTTAGCAAGAGAATAGACAAGTGCTATTATCTAAATTTAAGAAAAGAATAAAATGCTGTATTTTGTTCTTTAATCAATGCAATTACAGCACTTACTGGCGAGATATATATTATGAAGATTTTCAAATTTCAAATTCTATTCTTGATTTCTTGAACTGCTTTAATATTTTATGCAAATTTTGATAAATGTATATAGGAACTTCACTTTGCAATCAAATTTAATACAAGAGAATACAACTTAATTCAGTCTATGAGCAACACAAAGTTTTAAATTTAAAATCTGAAAAAAAAATTGTTTTAAAATTTAAATAATATTTGCTGAAATTATATACGAAATAAAAAAAATTATGAGCTCTGAGTAAAACCTTTTTATGATGCTTTAAATGACAATCGGCAGAATGAAGGTTGTATCAATGAGATTTCGCGTAGTCACGTTATCAAACAGCAAATTATATAACTTTAGTGGAAGATTATCCAAATAAGTATATTAGCATCAACTTATTTTAGTAAAGAGAGTGAGATTAATAAATTGACGCTTTAAAAGTTACCTGATATTATAAACAAGGCGAAGCACAGGACGCCAACACAAGAATGAGTTGTAGATTTTTACATAATGATTCATTGAAAAGGATTCAATCATTCAAAGTAATGATAGCGAGAATGCTGAATTCCAATGTAGTAGAGTTTCTTATATTGTTTATTAATAAAACTGTTGCAAAGGCAATATGACGAGTAGTTTTTTTTACCACTGATTACAATATTGACTATCAGACAGCCAGTAACCGAAACAAGCTTTAATAAAGAATCTAAGCTTAATTTTCGTGAGCTGTTCAAAATCAAATAGTGTCAATATTATATCGAAGGGAATAGTTAAGTGTTAGATCCGTAAAGTTTGGTTGATTTCTACAACTGTTTTATAAAAAAAATTTTATTTTGTAAATTGAAATTATTTATGGACTCATTCACTTCTTATGAATAAACACAACTGCCGTGATTCATTCATTCTGTTGGCGTCTGTACTTTAGTGTATTTTTGTAACAATTGCTAATTTTTAAAACTCATTTACTGATCCTCCTCTTTATTAAACCACATTAATGGTAAAACATTTTTTTTTCTCGTTTAGTAAATCTTTTATTGAAAATTTTACAACTTGTGATCTGATCATATCATGACACAAAAGAATACAGTATGTTGCAACTTTAATTTTTGCTAATATTCGGCACACAGGTAAACTGTACAGATGCAGAAAATGTCTTTACTCCTAACATTTCCCTCTGTGTATATGAAAATTTACAAAAAAAAATTGTGATACGTTATAGGTTACAAAATTTCTATGTTACGGTAGCTATAGATTTTTTTTTTTTTCAAAATTTCTTCATTTTGATAATATACGGTAGCATCAGTACATACCTATGTATGATAAATATTACCATATAGCTCTTTTTGTTTGTAGGGAATTTTTTTTCTGTCTTGGTTAATTATGTAATTCACTGTTGAAGCTATATAAATTGTATATTTTTTAGCAAAATTGCTCCAGGTGGCCAAAATTATCTTGATCCTAAATTGCCGGATCGGGCATATTCTTCACCTCTCACTAAATATTTGGCTTGTGGAATAGCAAATATCAGGTAAGTAACTAACATACACTAGAAAACTATGGTTTCAATTCTCACTTAAAAAAAACTTAATATATTTTAATTTCATAATTTTGATCACGTTTTTCTTACATCCTAAAACAAATATATTTTTAAATTAAAGAGAAATTTATAAAAGATTGGATTTGGAAGAAAATTACTGAAGTAATAAATAATACAGTTAATTCAAATGGTGCTAACCCACCAAGCATAACCTCAATTATACTAATGTTAATCCACACCCCCCCCCCATACGTGACAAAAAAATCATAAAATAATCTCAAGGGGCTCTTACACGGGATTTTTCTGTGATCTTTTCACAAAATTCCTTCAGCGAAATTCATGATTTTTTTGTGATCCTTTGAAGAAATTTACAGTTATTTTTCGTGGTTCTTTGGCAAAATTAGCTTTTTTGTAAGCGATCATAAGATAAAATTAACTTATTTTTCAAGATTTTTTGATATAATTTCTATTTTTTCAGGAATTTTTTTTTTTTGGGGGGGGGGGGGGGAAGAGGAGCGCTTTTTCAGGATTTTTTTTAATTTTCAAATTTCGTATAAAGTGGGGAAGACGCGTTTCATCCGAAAGATCGGATTAATGGTATTTTATGGTAATTCAAAATACCATTATGCAATATAGTAAATTCGACATACTGTATTTTCGGGTGTATAGTCTGCGGCTTATACAAGAAAAAAAACCTTCCAAAAAGCCGCTGTGGCTTATACAAAGATTTTTTTTAAATCACAAATCGCGATATTTTTTCTACAATTTTTAAACCTTAAAAAATTTGAAAAAACCATCGAAATTTGTAAATTTTTTTCGCTATGCCACGAAATTTAGAGAGTTCTCCCATATTTGTAAAGGCTTTTTTACTGCTTAAATACAGTTAATTCTGTATTTGGAAGAACTGTCGCAGTCGCACCTATCGCCAAGTATTGCACTGATGGATGTATAATAGCCATGGTGTTTGTAGAGTACAAAATCCAAAATCCTTCCAATCTCGACAAATCTGAATTTAAGATCATTTTTAGTTTATTTTTCAAAAAAAATAATCTACCGACCCTGTTGCAACGAACAAAAAAAAGTGCGTGATTTATATCATTTCGGAACGATTCAGAGTAGCCGTTCTTTTTCGAAATGATTCCGAGGAATCGTTCCTTTAGAGAGTCGTTTCATTTATGAAGGAGTTCAAGGAATCGAACTTTTCTGGAGTCGTTTCATTTCAGTAGAGTCCGAGGAATCGTTCCTTTTCGGAGTTGGTACCTTACCCTGTTGCAAAGAATAAAATAAAGTGCGTGATTTATGTCATTTCGGAATGATTCAGTTCAGTCAGCCTTTTTCGAAACGATTCCGAGGAATCGTTCCTTTACAGAGTCGTTTCATTTCTGAATGAGTTCTAGGAATCGAACTTTTCCGGAGGCGTTTAATTTCAGATAGAGTCCAAAGAATCGTTCCTTTTCGGAGTTTGTGCATTTCGGATGGATTCCGAGGATTCGATCCTTTTGGGAACCAATGACCTAAGATACGTATACATTTTATGTCCGAAATTTTGAATTTATCACCGATTTTGTTTTAATTTTCGGAAAAATTTAAAAAAATCATCACGCTTGTTTGAAAAAAAAAAAAAAAAATGCGCGTACACGCCACATTGCTTGAAATTTTATCTTAAAACCAGTAAACGCCGCGGCGTTTCTTCCGAAAATTACGGTACTGATAATCTTAATTTTTTAGCCCAATTATTGTAGATATTATGCATTGTGAAAAAATATGGTAAATTTGTGTTAAAAGTTATGATTAATGGCTTCTAATTTCGAGCCCTGGTCAAAATATACGTTCGTAAATGGTGTATAGCCCGCAGACTATTTACCGATGCATCTCCGCGGGTTATACATGAATTATTTTTACTGCACTGCTCGATTTAGGGGTGCGGGTTATACACAGGGTGTGGGCTATACACCCGAAAATACGGTAGTTTCTTTTTAAACACTGTAGACTTCCTCAAATCTACACTGCTTAGGACCAAAGATTGTGTAAATTTTCGAATTTGTGCAGATTTTGGTCATTGTTTTGTTAACATTTTTAATAGTAATTTGAATGTAATGAAAATTGCAATCAAAATTATAATGAATGCTTACAATATAGTAAAATATTGAAGTAATTCAATAACATCATCGTAAACAAAGCAATAATCAGAAATCTTGAAAATTCTAAAATCTGCACAACTTCTTGTCCCAAGTTGTGCAGATTTGAGGGAGTCTACTGTATTATTAAGTTTGTATGAAAACCCACTTTTAGATTACAATGACATACCCTGTATCTTTGATTGGTATTTCTGATGGAATAAGTGAATAAAACTCCTACTCCCTTCTTGAACTAACTCTAAGTAATGAATTTTTAATGTAAAATTTATTTATAAAAATGTCTTATCTATTAAAAGGAGTAAGAACATTCTTTGGTTCTTAACCCCTTTGCGACGGGAGCCTTTTACCAAATTTTAAATGTATTGTCACCAGTTTTTAAAAACAGAAATTTGTGTCTTATTAAATCGAGAAAATGCACCCATTAAATAGGGCAAATGTTTCAGTAAAATTTTACTGGTGGAAATGAACAATAAGCCTTCTTAAGCCTTTTTGTGGCGTGTATATGTGTCGCTCGTCCCCAAGGGGTCAAGGTTATCAGGCCAGAAGTCAGATTATCAATAATATTTCAAATCTTACTTTTTGTTGCTAATCACACTCAAAACTCTAACTTAACATTATTAAATCTGCATAAAATTGTTAAAAATTTTATATAATGAAAAATAAATTGATAATTAAAATATAATAAATGAACAATATAAATAAATAAAAAATATGCCAAAAATATAATAAATAAGTAAAATATTTAACATATTATTATCATTACATTAAAACTCTGATTAATTATGTTACACCATATAATTTTAAAAAATTAAGTATTTGTTTAATCAGTATATATGACTTCCTGCTTGGGTAATTGCATTTGACCACGCTTAAAGAATATGTAAGTATCGATTAATCTTGTAAGCGAGTAATCTGAGGAATAAACAAGAATATGAATGTAAATTTTTTGTTCTAAATCCTCCAAAATTTCTCTTTCAATTAAAAATATTTGTTTAAGAATATAAGAAAATTATGATCACAGCCATGGAATAATACTTTTTATCTTTTAGAAAAAGTTTTTTAAATAATAACTCAAAGTATATTTTTTACAGTATACATTACTTACAGTGTATGTTAGTTATTTACCTGATAATAACTTTTCGACTAGCCTTTAGTTTATCTGTGTGTCAGCAAAAAATGAAAGTTCCCACACATAAAATTTTGTGTCACCATACGATCAAATCACAAGTTCTAGATATTCCAGTTAAAAAAAAAATAATTAAAAATACAAATCGGTACTTACGTATTAACGCCACCGCAGTTGTCTTTGAATTCCTTGTTGCCTTGTATTTTGCTGATTTTGTAGTGTTTTAGTGCTTTTTTAGTGCATTTTTTTTTTTTTTTTTTTTTGCTATTTTTTGACGCTATGACTTTGGTGCATGTGCCAACAACAAAATTGCTCTTTATTAGCGCAAGTTCTGCTGCGGTGGCGTTAATACGTAAGTACCTACAAATCATACCATTAATTTATTTTATTAATGAAGATCGGTTCGTTAAACTGATCTAAAAAAATTAATACTTTTAATGATTCGGTTCACTTTATCACAGACGCTAATGCAAAGAATGAGTCACGAAAAAAGAATTATTTCATGAATATTGAATCGTTCATTAAATTTCTTAAAATAGAATTCTTCAACTAATTTTTAACATAGAAAACAAAATATTTATTTACAAAAAGAAACGGACATCATTTGTCAAAATTTGTGGATGTAGCACTTAAATATACTTTTTGATGAAAAATTTAACGTATTTAGATTTTGGAGTAACTCGAGAATATTTAGCTTAGTTTCTTTGTTAAAGCTTGTTTTTATTTTTGTTTTTATTTTCTTATCTAATAACTAGCGTTTTAACCAGGGATATAAAAAAACTACAAGTCTTATCGTCATTGCAGCAGTTTAATTAATAAATAATATTGAAAGCATGAATCATTTTCAATGAATCATTATGTAATTCACGATTCATTCTGTCTTTGGCGTCTTGTCTTTTCCGTTGTTATTAAAATCGGGTAACTTTTAATACATAAATTTATTGTATCCAACCTGTTTACTAAAATAAGTTAATGTTAAGACAGGTTAGTTTCTTTCGCTATTCTTCAACAAAAAACTCAACTATTTGCTATAGGATAAAGAAAAATTTCATGTCACTCATCACAGCTATCATGCTTCCTGATTCATCATTGAGCCATCTAAAACATTATAAAAACATTTTATAAATAAGAAGTAATTTCTTTTCTTCTTATTATTTATTTTCAGTAGTTTAGTTTCATTCTTAAAAGCAGCAAATTTATTTGAAGTAAAAACTTTTAACGTTTAATTTTAAAATTGTGTGATGTTTATGAATTCAATTTCATTGTTCAAGTAAAATTAAATATTTTTTAAGTAATTGATCGCATGGTGAAGTGTCCCTAGAAAATTTACCGAAATTTGTATAAAACACCTCATAAACTTAAGAAACTACAGCTAGATCCTAGAGCAAGCAAGACATTTGGTAAAGGGGATAAGTGAGCTTTTGTTGTTACCAATTTGTTTCTTAAATTCTTTTCACATGTACTGTGTCTTTTCCTGGAATTATGAGTAGTTTGATGAGATTGGCTGGTTTATTGTCTGCTGGCTGAGTGAATTTTTTAAAATGTGTTTGTGTTTAGTTGTGTATTTTGTGAAGTCATGGGTTTGACATAAAGTAGTTATCGAGAGTTTTTGTGTGGTTTCACCAGTGAAAATGATGTTGTTTGAAACTTTTTTACATAAATTGTTTTTTTTTCCCCAAGAGCTATGTTTTGCGATTATTTTAACTTGATGCGATTTAGCAGTTCTGTATCTTGGAGCTATTTTTTTATAATTAGTGATTAGGCAGAGTAAGAAAAATGATTTTTGTAATGTTTGTATTCCCTGAATGATAAGGATGAAGGGTAAAACTTCATCCCACGTCGATCAAAATACTATCACCACACTATAAGATTAAAGGCTAATAATAGAGGATCATAAATGACATATTTACCTGACATTAAACACGATATGCATGTTTGTTGCACATCATCAAGAGATTTTTAATTTGTATTTTTATTAATGTTTTATTAATTTATTTGTTCTTTTGATATTTAAAATAAAATTATGTTAATTCATATAATTTGGTGCATTGTTTGGCAAGTTGTATGATTTGGCAAAAATGGTTGATGGGATAATGAAGTAATACCAGAGCAAGATTGTATATATAAATCTGGTCCAACATAAATATATATATATTTGAGAAATAAAGGTAAGTTTTAGCTTTAAAATATAAATGTGTTTACTCCACCCTTTTTACTAAAATAGGTTAACTATAAGATATGTTTTTTTCTAATTTTTGTATTAAAATGACTGCAAAAAATTTCATGTGTCGCTGTTTTATTTTTAGGTATATTATGCTGCCATTTAAAACATTATTGAAATGGTTATTTATAACAGATAGCATCATTAATTTATGTGTTTGTTAGTAGTTCAATGATTATTATTCAGATTTTTTATTAAAAAAAGTAAATTTATTAGAATTTTTCTTGAAAGACTTAATTTAAAAATATTGTTGACATAACATTGCTTATGTAGTTTGATACCACTTAGTTTTCCTGCCAACCAATTTCACCAAATTATGTGAATCACCAAACTAATAGCCAAACATACATATTAATATAAATTTTATTTTAAATAATGAAAAAACAAAAGAATTAGGAGAAATTTAATCAATATACAAATAAAAATTACTTAATGACATTTTAAACATGTGCATCATATTTAATATCATTGAATGCGACATTCATAATCATCCATTATTGGCATTAAATCTTATAATTTGGTGATAATTAAAGAAATGATTGCCTACTAAAGTAACTTTATTGCATTTAACAAATTTATTTAAAATACTGAAAAAGCTTAAGTAAGTGTGACCAATTATAGCTAAAATTTTGAAATTCTAATGTTCCAATGTAGTTAGATGGGTTATCAGTGAGTACTATGAATTTAATAAAAATTATATATGAAACAAGTAAGAAAAATCATGCGTTAAGCATAGATTACGAAGCACTTTCCAACACTTCATGAAATCTTTAACAAAACTTCATTAATTAGGGAAATAAGGATATATAGCCAAATATGTATTCCAATACTTTTGAACAGCCCTGTATTTGATCTGTCAGTTGATATACATATTATAAAATGGAAAAATTTAGTTTAGAAAGAAAAAAGCTTAAAATTTCTTCTTGTCTTAATAAAGGGAAACATACTTGAAAACTTGTTCAGCCCTGTAGTTTAATTTGTACCTTTATTACACGTCAGTAAGAAGCTAAAATTCATTTTAAACTAAAACACTCTTAAAACAACTGAAATCCAATTGTTATGAACTGGATGGGAAACCCCCATCCAGATATTTTGGTGCTTTTTCTTTTTTACTCTTGCATTTTTGTCTTTGGTTTGGCGCAGCATGTCCCACAAGGGATTTTGCGCCATTAAAACTTATACAACCAACCAACCAATTGTTATAAATTATCATTCATAGGTGTCCATGTACACAATTCTTTGCGAGGCCCTGTATATAATTTTATCTATATTCTGCAAACATTTCTTTGTAAATTGAATGCAGTTCAGCATGAAAATCTTATACTATAATGCGAGCAAAAATTGTGTGTGTGTGTGGGGGGGGGGGGGGGTAAATTTTATCTCAAAAACGGCTCTAACGATTTTCGCAAAAATTTGGATTTTACCATTTTCGGGCACGAGAAAACCATTGGGCTAGGTCGCATGTTCGAGAAAATTCGATTATTGGGTCATTTTGGGTCATAATGGGTCAGGATCAAGCTATTTATATCTAGAGAACGGCTGGATCGATTTTAAGGAAATTTTGTATCCAATCGTTTTTTGGCACGAGAAAACAATTGCGCTAGGTCACATGTTCGAAAAATTTTGATTAGTGGGTCATTTTTGGGTCATTGTGGGTCAAGCCATTTTTATTTAAAAAGCGGCTCTAACGATTTCGACCAAATTTTATATTTTATCATTTTGGATTACAAGAAGACCATTGGATTAGGTAACATGTTCGAGAAAATTCGGTTAGTGGGTCATTTTTGGGGTCATTGTGGGTCATGCTATTTTTATCTAGAGATTTTCTCACGCAATTTTGACTAAAAATTGCATTCTATGGTTTTCGGGCACGAGAAAAACATTGGGCTAGGTTACATGTTCGAAAAAAAATTTTAATGGGTCATATTGGGTCATTAAGTGTCTGGGTTAAGCTATTTCTATTTAAAGAACCGCAGAATCAATTTCATCGAAATTTTGCCTGTAATAGTTTTTTGACACGAGAAAGCTAATGGGCTAAGTCACACGATCGAGAGATTCTGATTATAAGAGTCATTTGTGGGTCATGATGGGTCATAATGGGTCATGGTCAAGCTATAGCTAAAGAACAGGTGGATCGATTTTAACGAAATTTTGTATACAACATTTCTTTGGCACGAGAAAACTATTGGGCTAGATCTCAGTTCGAGAAATTTCGATTACTGGGTCATTTTGGGTCATAAAATGTCTGGGTCAAGCTATTTATATATAAAGTACGACAGTATCAAATTTAATGAAATTTTGTATGTAAGTTTTTTGACACGAGAAAATTAATGGGCTATCTCACATGTTTGAGAGATTTCGATTATAAGAGTCATTTATGGGTCATGATGGGTCATAACGGGTCATATCAAGCTATATCTAAAGAACATGTGGATCAATTTTAACGAAATTTTGTATACAACATTTTTTGGCACGAGAAAATCATTGGGCTAGGTGACATGATCGAGAAATTTCGATTAATGGGTCATTTTGGGTCATAAAGGGTCTGGGTCAAGTTATTTATATTTAAAGAACAGCAGGATCGAGTTTAACGAAATTTTGAGTGTAACAATATTTTTACACGAGAAAACTAATGGGCTAAGTCACATGTTCAAGAGATTTCGATTATAAGGGTCATTTGTGGGTCATGATGGGTCATGGTCAAGCTATATCTGAAGAACGGGTGAATCGATTTTAACGAAATTTTATATAAAGCATGTTTTTGGCACGAGAAAATCATTGGGCTATGTCACATGTTCGAGAAATTTCGATCAGTGGGTCACTTTTGGGTTATTCTAATTTTATCTAGACAATGTCTCGCGCAAATTTGACTAAATTTTATATTCTATCGTTTTCGGACACAAGAAAATGATTGGGTTAGGTCAGATGGTTGAGAAAATGTGTCGTTTTGGGTCATAATGAGTCAAGGTCAAACTATTTATACCTAAAAATTGGCTCAATCGATTTTATCTAAATTTTGTATTTAACGTTTTTCGGCACACAAAAATTAATGAACTAAGTCACATTTTCGAGAGATTTCGATATGACGGTCATTTGTGGGTCATGCTAATTTTATCTAGAAAACTGTTCTCACCATTTTGAGTATATTTTCCATTATATCGTTTTCGGGCAAAAGAAAACCATTGACATAGGACACATGCACGTAACAATTAAATTAGTGGGTCGTTTTAGGTCTTAATGGGTTCGGGTCATTCTAATTATGTATAACAACGACTCAGTCGATTTTACCTAAATTTTGCAACGGAACGTCTTTTGTCACGAGAAGACTATTGAGCTGAGTTGCATATTAAACAAAATTATATTAGTGGGTCATATCGCTTCATTGCTGAATGCTGTCAAGCTAATTTTACTTAAGAAATGGCTTAAACGATTTTGATTCATTTAATACTCTACTGTTTTTGATTACCTGAAGACCATTGAGATAAGTCACATGTTTCATCACATTTGATTAGTGGATCATTTGGGTAATAAGGGTCAGGATCATGAGACTATGGCAAAAGCCAATAAGTTGGCGATATTTGACAAACTACTGGCGAAATTTGGCCGAAAAATCGACTATTAAGGTTACGAAGCCAAAACACATATTTGGCGCCAAATGAAAAAATGTGTCCAAATTTGGTTATATCTGGCAAAAAATATTGTCTTTCAGAGTGAAGAAATTTCTTATACATTCTTAATAAGTCTTCGAGATGCATAGTTAAATTAATCAGAGTCGAGCTAAAAAAGTGATTTGGATTGATGTCCTTTCGTTGTAAATTTTAAAATAAAATAAAATTTATGAACATGTGCATACAAACATAGTTTTCTTATTGATTGTTTTTGTAAATAATACTATTATTAATAACATGTTTTACAGTAATAATACTATATCGAGTTGAACACAAAGTTAATTTTGACCGAGCTGAGCTCGGTCACCCCTGCTAGTGTATACCTTATTTAAGAACCATCTTTAAGTAATTTACGCTCATACTCAGTAATGTCGGTGAGCTCTTTTGAATAGCCCTGTAAATCAACTATAACATTTATACATACCCTTATAATGTACAAAGATTTAGTGAAACTTAAATGCGTATATCATAATTAAAATGTATTACATCCATCCATCAACCTTCATCAGAAGCATATACAGTCCATCAGAAGGAATATACTATTTGAAATATTTCGTGTGTCCCTGTAAATGCAATGTACTTCATTTTATGCAAGACAGTATCATATAATTTATATTAAGCCTCAGTGACATACATCAATTTTGTTATGCATGAATTAGTTTAATATATTTTTTAAATGTCGCACACTACTCCCATCCCTTTACCATTATCTAATGGAATTCTTTTGTAAGGCCCTGTAAAGGAATTATAGCTATATTTTCACCGCATATTTTATAGAATGCATATTTTAGTGCACTTCTTAAATGGATGTAAATTTTAATATGTTTGACAGGGTGTAACATCTTTAAAATGCCTTTGAAACGATTTTCCCCAAAGGCCATAATGTAATTAATTTTTTACTGTCCCTGTAAATAAACTAATCATGGTAGAAACTTCATTTTCAATAGGATTTGTGCTAGGGTAAATGTCAATAACATACAAAAATTTCAGGGCAATTTGAGTATATTTACAGGTGTTAGAGAGTGTGTACAGACGGATAGACTGACAAACAGACAAACCGAATACATAAGCACTTTCAAGCAATCCATAAGCACTTTTCAAACTTCTGGAAAGTGTTATAAACGTTAAAATTCATTTGAAATAATTTTTTCTGATAGGACGTAATGTAATAGAAAACTTTTGACTGTTTTCAATAGGGTTCGTGCTAGGATAAAAGTCAATAACTAGTAAAAATTTCATTGCAATTAGAATATATTTACAAGAGTTAGAGTGCGTACAGTTGGCCAGACAAACCGAATGCATAAGCACTTTTCAACTTTGTTGGAAAGTGCTAAAAAGTAAGTCTTTTTTGTTATCCCAGTGCAAGCTTCGCCAATAGCATCTTTTATTTTTCATGTGTGCAAAGTGGAAACAGTATATATAAATATCAAATGGGTTGTAGTGGGTAGCTGTTTAGATGCCTGCCTGGTCTAATTAAAACATTTTTTTTTTTAAATTACAAACTGGGTATCAGTTATCTGAAACTCTTTGCCATCTGCGTATGGATATTCAACCCTTGATATTGGGTTTGGGTTTGAATTGACAGTGTTTTGAGACCTATCATAAAATCCTGTTAATCTGCCCTTCCCGATCAAATGCCCCCTCCCCACTTTATAAAAAAATTTAAATTTTCAAAAAGTCCCGATAAAGCGCCTTCCCTCCCCATTCTCAAAGTCGATTGAGAATGGGATTAATCATTATGAAATGAATAAATCATGAATCTTTGATGAAATGTGCGGTTTTTTTTTTGAGATTTTTTAATTGATTTCATGCTTGTTTTGGCTTTTTTTTTACAAATTTCTCCTTTTTTCTGCATTTTTTCGACAGAATTTACGTTTTTTTTTAAACCCAATTTTTTTCAAGTATCAAAATTTATGATTCATTCAACGATTCATTCATTTCATCATGATTCATTCCTGTAAATTTTGTTGAACCATCATTTAAAAATCCTGTGTAAGCGCCCCCCCTCTAACTATTGTACGATTTTTCGTCACGTTTGGGTGGCAGATTAACAGTATTTTACGGTATAGCTGCTATGGCTGTCGCCTCGATTGATCCATTATACACAGAAACAGAGACAATTTTTATTACATACATCCATTACATATATTGTATTACATTTCAAAGGGACAACACAAACATCCATGTCCGTACCCGGATTCGAACCAGGAACCTACGGTGTGACAGCAGCCGACCACGCCACTGGGTCGACAACCCTTGATATTCTTTTAACTTGTGTGTATGTTTATTTATTTCTGTACAGAATGCCACCTCAGAACATCAAATTACAAGATTCAAGTTTCACACATCATTAACAGATTTTAAATACAGTTGACTCTCTCAAATCCGCACATAATTTACAGATGTAAACAATGAAACATTCAGTTCAGATATAGTGGGAAAATTTGACTTTTTTTAGGCTATTATGAATTCCATATGTATTTTAATTTTTGTTGTTATTGTTGTTGTTTGTTGTTAACTAAATTGATGTTTTTTCATGAAGGAAGAATAAATTTCTGAAAATTTTTAAGATATTGTTGATATAACTGTTAATCATAGTCTTGTAACCAAGTACATTTATACATTAATCAAGCTTTTTTGGTTATTAAATCTGACTAAACATGGAATAGAATTTCCTCATTTTAGGATTTTGATGTAAAGTAGTTATAATCCTTTATGAGGCAAGTTTCATTGAATAATTTATGAAAATTACATTTAATCTTTTTAACGAATATTTAATCATACATTATAGTCAAGGTTCTATAATCCGTGTATCCATAATCCGCAATTTTTTATAATTCTGGTTATTTTACAAATGTAAACAGTGAAATAAACAATTAAGAAAATTTAGAAATTTGTGATCCAAAAATGATTTTTTGAAACAAAAAAAAAAAAAAAAAAAAAAAGGAAAAAAATTATAATAAAATATTTACTTTTTAATTATAACCCTTTTATTTTATTAACAGTAAGTAACAATCTGTACTACTTAACATATGTACATGTAATTATTTTTATTTAAATGCACATATATATCAATTTTTTAATAAAATAACTTTAAAAAGGCATTTTTTGAGATAGCATACTAAACTAATTACTGGATATCATATTTATCTTTTTATATTATATTGACTATAAAGATAAAATTCTGTCTAAGGATAATAAAATGACATACAATCCATAATACTCTATAATCCACAATATTCCAATATCCGCACAACCTTTGGCCCCCAACTTCTGCAGATTATAGAACTTTGACTGTATTGATTATTAACTTGACCTTTGCTTTTAATATTTTAATCATTTAAAAAATTATCTAAATTTTTATTATTTTAGTTTATAATTAATTAATGTTTTTTTATATCGTAAGCATTCATTATAGTTTCGAATGCATAATGAATTACATTCAAATTACTATTTGAAAAATGTAAAAGCAATGACCAGAAATCTGCAAAATTCTAAAATCCGCAAATCCTTTTGTCCCAAGTCGTGCGGATTAGAGGGAGTCTACTGTATGTAGAAATATAATTTAACAAAACTATTTTTTTTTTAAAACAGGTCTTGAAGGTAAAATTTTCCCAGGGAGTGGGAAGTTTCCCTTCGGACATTAGTGGAGGAGAGTTAAACTCTTTGGGAAAGATAAAATATCTTTAAACCCGCTATTATTAGTTCAACAGCTGTCATAAGGCTGAGGTGACGGCTATTGAGGATATATTTGAGCAAAATTTCTTGAGAGTGCCTCCTTTGACAAGTTCCAAATACCACTGATAGATGGCGTTACATAATCTCATGCTGTCATTCTGTTAAATATAACTTATTTATTTTAAAATGTAAATCTTTTGCTTGGCATTTCATATGTAATAAAATAAAGAAAATAAGAAGGTGGATGAATGTACATTTTTATGGGTTAGTTTGAACATTCTAATACAGTTAAAAGAAGTACAGCAACTGCAATATTTCAGACTTAAAAGGAGCCACAGATAATATATAAGATATTGAAATTTATTATGCATTTTAATCAGATCATTCATTGTGTGAGTATTTTACGAAATTGATAGAGTTTCCTGGAACATGCACTCATCTCAAAAACAGAAGAATAATAAGATATAATTTTTTACTTTCGAAATGTGTACTTGCATTAATATATATATGAAAGGATAAAAACTAACCCTTTTTTAAAAACTAAAATTTAAAATTGAATTCAAAAGTTTAAAGTTCCCAATTAATATTTTTAACTTTAATTCTTAAGCTTAAAGCTATTTTGCCCCTGGTAACTTCCTTTCCCAGCCTAACATTTATTACTTTCAGAGATCATTTTTGGATGTTCTTTAAGATTAAAAATGCTTAGGTAAGCGCAATTCTTAATTTGTAGGATCAGCATGCAGCCCTGGACAACCGCGCCTAAATTACATCAGATTGCCCAGATTAAATTAACCAATTAAATTAAATGTTCCTCCCTAATTCACAACTTTGCCCTCTGCTGGGAAATATGACAATCCCCAACATATTAGCAAGAACACGCGCGAAAAACGGGAGATTTTGCAGTTTTGAGGTGCCTGCCTAACCTCCGGCCATGTAAACTTTCGTAATCACCGTAAACGGCTCGGGTGACCTCCGACCGGACTCGCGAATTCCATCTGTAAGAAGAGCGCCCTAATAAACGAGTTCGATCCAACAAGAGGTTTCCGAGTCCACTTCTTATGCCACGACTCGACTAACACCTGAAGACGTTACACACACACACACATATATATATATATACAGGGTGTCCCTAAACAAATGGTATATACGCTAGGGGGTGATAGAACACATCAAGACGAGTAATATCAAATAGGAAACCAAGGGTCCCAAACGTTTTCCAAAGGTGATAGCCGCCATTAAAGTTTGGGGTCCAAAATTTCAAATACACATAAAAAACGGGAAAATTGGTCGATTGATTTGCGGTTTTCACTAAAATTATTCTTTATGTTGGTATTTTCTTGAAAATAAATTATAAAGATAAATTTCGAAAAATGCCGATAGAGGGCGCTTTAGACTTTGAAGTAATGAAAAACTATTTTTTGCCGTGATTTTTTGCATCTCATTTAATGATTTCGTAAGATTAGACTTAAATTTTGAGCTCAAAATCTGAATAGTTGGAAGCGGTTAAATAGCACAAACTCAACTGTGTTCAGAGGGTTTAAATTTCAAATGATTATAAAAAACGGAAAAATTGGTCGATTGATTTGCGGTTTTCACTAAAACTATCTGTATCTGCTCTAATGAATGTATTACAATGAACTTCATTGTGTATAATTATCAGTTATGAATTAGCAATCATCTTATAGAAAATTTTTAGTTTAAACTGCATTAGTGTTTCAAATATTCTTTGAAAAAGTCCTAGAATAATAAATGATCATTTACAAAAATCATTATAAAAGAAAAATGATGTGTATACTTAAAACTAAAATATTTTTTAATGAATTTCGTATAATTAAAAAATCTTTCTGTGTCATTGATGAATTATGTTTTATTGTATATGAAAATAAAGTTTTTGGGTAATTAACAATTGTGCATAATTAATAAATACTATACATATAATTAATTTACATTTATGTATGTATTAATTGCTTTAAAACATACAATTTAATTACTTAATTTTTTTTTTTATGCTTTCATTTTTGGCCGAATCTTTGAATTTTCTGAAAATTGGTTTTGGCCTTAGAAACCTGTATTGGTCAATCATAGTTTAAAAAAAAAAATCATTAAAATTCTAATTTTTCTTAGGTCAATGCAGGATAATATAGCAAAAAATGATTTTTTTTTAAATGCTACATTTCAGGATAGTTTAAAAACATTTTGACATACCCATAGATATTTTTAGAACACTAATCTTTTAAAATCAGCATTGAGATATTCATGCTAGTTGTTAGTATAAATAATTACAAATTTATTAATTTACTGTGTTGCACAGTTTAAAATAAAAAATTCATGAATATATATTTTTACATGAAATAAATATTTCATGTAAAAATATATTTTTATATGAAAAATAAACAATTTGTAGATGTTTTTTCCTCTCTTTTTTACATAAATAGCGTAATTAATAATGAAAAAACATCCCTCTACCTTTAGAATAGATAAATACATCACCTGAAAATGTCTGCTGAACCTGAAGTATGTTATTAAAAAATAACATCTTTGCAAAAAAAAAAAAAAATAAATAAATAAATTTTACAATTTAGATTTCATGTAATAATACTTTATTTCTTTTATATAGTTAATATACTTTAACTTTGAGCATTTGTTTTGGTTTCTGGTGGTTTCTTCCATTTCTTCCAGTTTTTTCCGTTTCTTCCAGTTTTTTCCAGTTTCTTTCACTGTCCTGGAAGAAATAGGTTTCTTCCGGAAGAAATCCAACCCTGACCATCACAGGCAGACTAAAGCGCAAAAATGATTCCTGTGACTCCCTAGCAGCATTTAAATACCATTTCCACCGAATTATATGCCTTCCACGCAAGGTTCTTGCTGCCGCTCGCCATTGCGCAAATTGTGACAAAATGCTTCATTTGGCAAGTAAATGAACAATCATTCTCGCCAAATTGATCTCTGTTCTTTTTTGTGTGTGGTTATCGTTGAGATTCTTATTCACATTATTCTACATTTGATGTTGCTTTTCATTTTGAATAGCACAGCGCCATTTACATTATTATTTGTTGAGATATTGATTTAACACAAATTCAGTTTAGCTATTGCCAAAAACAAAGAAAGGATTTTACGATAACTATTTCTTTGTTATCAGTTTATCACTATCTAATGCGCCAGTAAAATTACAATCAAAATTACTCGCATCAATCACAAAATCGAGAAAAGTTTTGCTGAAATGTGACGTTCAATTTACCATTTACCGTTCTGCGAAGCATCATTGGCCAATCATCAATTTTTCTATTTATTACAGTCAAAATCTCATATCAATTTGCCGCTAAAAGAATGTTTGAAACATTTAGACATTTTGAATGTACTTACTTTTAATAGTTTTTATAGCGTATTGTAGAATTTCTATTTTCTAAGCAATGTCAAAATATTATGGTCATACTGAAAATAAAAAAGAACAATAAAGAGATAAAAGTAAAATTTTCAGTGTTTCATACCATATCTATTTTGTTTATTTTTTTCATTTGGCTACTGTTTTTTATCTCTCATTCAGCAAATTGCTAATGTTGCTAAAAGGCCAGCCAGAATCCTTCTTCCACGTCATCCAGGCGAGTTCATTGCAAAATGTGGAGGTGGTCATAATGTTTTTGCTCTTGAGTGTAGTTTGGCATATCACCTACAGTTTTGTAATGATACTTTGAATATGATTATAGTTGTGCTAATTGTAGAAATAAAGATAAAACGTGTTATTATGTAATGATTATTTTTATTTTATTACTGTCGATGAAAGAGCTTTTACTTTATAAACTTATAAACATTCATATACAGTTGTGTTGCATATATATATATAAATTTTCTTTTATATTGCAGGTGCGGAATTGTGAAATTTTATTTGAACATACACAAAGAGTTTTAGAAAATAAATCACGCTCCAAATCCATATATTTTTTCCATTTGATTAATTCGCTCTCTTCCATAAAAATCTTTTTAAGTTTCTGTTCTAGTGTGAATCAGCATGATTTTTTACATTTTCACATACAAATAACAATATGCAACTAAGACAATTATTTGTTTAAATATCTAATATGATTGATGAATTAAAAAGATTTTCAGAATTTTTTCTCTTAAATGAAGGTTTTCTTCTTAAAGCACCAATAAAAAATTTAAATAATTTGATAACGCTGAATTTTTACTGATACTTTAAACTTCATTTGGTAGCTTAATTCATCTCCAAATAAAAAGTTCTGCTGACATATCTTCATTTTAATTTCTAATGTATGTTCAGTAATGTAACAAGTTCGATCTATTAAATGTGGTTTCTGTTATAAAGAAATTTAGATTACATGCATATTCGTGTATATTTTTTAAAAGACTAAGTACAGCAATTACTGTTATTTAATAAAATTAGACTTTAGAAAATCTTTCTACTAATCACCTTAAAAAACACTCCACATTTCATAGCAAAAAAGGGTTATTCATATTTATTGTATTTAATAATCTCGTCTAAGTGTCAGATATAACATGAAGGAATTAAATGAATATGAATGAATGAAAATGAATGGAAATGAATTAAAAAATTATTTTGACTTTAAACAAAAAACGTACTTTTAAAAAATCACCAAAAGTATTCATAAGTTTAGCTCTAATATGCATATTATACTGGTGGTAAACAAAAACATTTCACGTTCAAGGCAGTAATAAGAGACTTTCTAGCAAATCAGCTTTAAAAAGATCTTTAATCACCTTTCTTTTATGAAGCAAACAGTTTCTCAAAAATGTTATTAAAATGTCCATCTGCGTTAGTCTAAAGAGTAGCCATTCTTCCTGTGAGGTGTTTGACAAATATTCTCTTCAAAATGTAAATGATATCGACAACGTCAGTTTCATAATAATCAGAAAACTTTCAGTTATAAAATGGGTAGCATTGGATTTCCTCATGTAATGAACTGTGAATTCATACCACAGAGAAACCATTCGCATGTGATGTGTTCAAAAGTATATATTTCTCATAAATCTGTCTTAAATGTAAGCGTGTGTTCATAGATATCTTTCTTTTGTGAGGTGTGTAGAAAAAAGATTTTTACGAAAATGTCATTTAATTGTCCACCGGTAATTCACACTAAAGATAAACCTTTCTTTTGTGAAGTATGTAACAAGAAGTTACCTACACAACCTCAATTAATTGCCCACTTGCGTGTTCACATTAAAGAGAGACCTTTCGTTTGCGGGGTGTGTAACAAAGGATTTTCTAAAAAATGTCATTTAAATGACCACCTGCTTATTCATACTAAAGAGAGACCTTTTTCTTGTGAGGTGTGTAATAAAGGATTTCCTCAAAAATCTTCTTTAAATGTTCACCTGCGTGTGCATACTAATGAAAAACCTTTCTCTTGTGAGGTGTGTAACAAGGAGTTTTCTCAAAAAGCTCATTTGAATACCCACTTGCTAGTTCATACTAAATAAAAACCTTTTTCTTGTGAGATATGCAACAAAGGGTTTTCTTTAAAAAAATATTTGAATGACCATTTGGTAGTTCATACTAAAGAGAAACCTTTCTATTGCGAAGTGTGTAATAAAGGATTTTCTCAAAAATCCAATTTAGATGTCCACCTGCGTCTGCATACTAATGAAAAACCTTTCTCTTGTGAGGTGTGTAAAAAAGGTTTTCTAAAAAAAGTCATTTAAATGTCCACCTGCGTCTGCATAATAATAAAAAACCTTTTTCTTGTGAGGTGTGCAATAAAGCATTTTCTCAAAAATCTAATTTAAATGTTCACCTACGTGTGCATAATAATGAAAAACCTTTTTCTTGTGAGGTGTGTAATAAAGCATTTTCTCAAAAATCTAATTTAAATGTCCACCTACTTGTGCAAAATAATGAAAAACCTTTCTCTTGTGAGGTGTGTAATAAAAGGTTTTCCGAAAAAAATCATTTAAATGACCACCTTTTAGTTCATACGAAAGAGAAACCTTTCTCTTGTGAGGTGTCTAACAAAAAGTCACCTACACAACCTCAATTGATTGCCCACTTGCGTGTTCATATTAAAGAGAAACCTTTCGTTTGCGAGGTCTGCAAGAAAGGATTTCTAAAAAATCTCATTTAAATGGCCACCTGCTTGTTCATACTAAAGAGAGACCTTTTTCTTGTGAGGTGTGTAATAAAGGATTTTCTCAAAAATCTAGTTTAAATGTTCACCTGCGTGTGCACACTAATGAGAAAGCTTTCTCTTGTGAGGTGTGTAACAAAGGGTTTTCTCAAAAAGCTCATTTAAATACCCACTTGGTAGTTCATACTAAAGAAAAACCTTTTTCTTGTGAGGTATGCAACAAAGGGTTTTCTTTAAAAAAGTATTTAAATGACCATTTGCTAGTTCATACTAAAGAGAAACCTTTCTATTGTGAGGTGTGTAATAAAGGATTTTCTCAAAAATCTAGTTTAAATGCCCACCTGCGTGTGCATACCGACGAAAAACCTTTCTCTTGTGAAGTTTGTAATAAAGGGTTTTCTCAAAAAGCTCATTTAAATGACCACCTTTTAGTTCATACGAAAGAGAAACCTTACTCTTGTGAGGTGTGTAGTAAAGGATTTTCTTCAAAATCTAATTTAAACGTCCACCTCCGTGTGCATACTAATGAGAAAACTGTCTCTAGTAAGGTGTGTAACAAAGGGTTTTCTCAAAAACAAATGACCACCTGCTAGTCCATACCAAAGAACAAACTTTTCTTGTGAGGTATGCAACAAAGTTTTTCCTTAAAAAGCTACTTAAATAACCATTTAATAGCTCATAGTAAAGAAAAACCTTTCTTTTCTGAGGTGTGTAACAAGGGATTTTCTCAAAAATCTAGTTTAAATGTCGATTATTGTGTGCATACTAATGAGAAATCTTTTTCTTGTTAAGTGTGTAATCGAGAATTTTCTCTGAAATGTCAATTAAATAATCAATTGTGCATTTATACTCGATACTACAAAGTACCGAAAGTAAATTCCCCTTAAGCAGACAGGAAATATTAATGATTTTAAAAGGGAACTGATAATTGAAACTTTTGTTAAAGGGATAAGAAAACTGGAAATTCGAGGAGGTATATTTGGAGTTTATGAAATTACAAAGGATTTATACGATTTTCATAGTAAAATCTTATTGAATTAATATTTTTTTATTTTTTAAATTAACTTGAATAGAGGCTAAGTAGTTTCTAAAAATAAAAATAATATTTTAAAGGGAAAAAATACATAAATTATTTAATTTATATATTAAATAGGAAAAAGGCTATGAAACACATACTCAATATGAGTATCTATTAAATCTTAGTGCATAAAATGAAACTTCAAAAAAGTCTTATAAAAACACTTTTTCAAAAGGAAAAATTCACATTTATGTGAGAGGCTTATATTCGGAAGTGGTATTTTTGTGTACTTTACGATAGAAAAGTTTTTCTTCTAAGTTGTATGACAAAGGATTTTCTAGAAAATAGTTAAATTTCCACATACATGACCATGTAGAAGAGAAACCATTCTCTTCTGAGGTGTCTAAAAAGATTTTTCGCATCAGTATATTTTAGATAAGCATCACGATATCCATTGCTAACTGTTTTGTCTAAATATTATTCTTATCTTAGAAGAACAACTTAGAATGCTTTTCAGCTTTTATATGTCTCATTTAAATTAAAAAATTATAGTCATACACAGGTGCCGACCTCAAACTAACCTTCCGTAATATTTGCGTTCATTTGATCCTGGTTTAAACCGTTTCGAACCAGAAAATTTCTTCAGAAATGAAATTAAATATGCTTCATGTAGAAATATTCAATTAAATAAACAAAGATTCATAAAATAAATTTTCTGGTTCGAAACATTGTTAACCTGGGTCAAACTAATCAAGATATTACGGAAGATTAGTGAAAGGTTGGCAGCTATGGTCATATTAAAAGACTTTTTTAATTTGTAAAGAATTTAAAATGCAGTAATTTTACTTAAAAATATAATAAGATGTTTATTTTGTCTAATTAGTTTTTAATGATGTTATGATGTTAATGTAAGCTGATTTGATCTGATTTATAAGATTCTGATACAATTTAAACTTCGCGTAAAAAAAGCCAAGTCTTTAATTTATGAATTAGTACATTTAGCGCTTAATACCTAATGTTTATATAAATATTCTTTCAATCCTAAACTTCTCTAAACTCAGAGAGACTGTAAAAGTATGTAAATATTTATGAAATTTTAAACATTTTTAAATTATTTTTTTCTTTATCTGAAATAGACATATTTGAATTTTCATTGCCCACATTTAGAAAAAGTACGTTTAGTAAATATATATCACATTGGAAGATGAAATTATCGTTATCTCAATTATGAATTTTAGTAAAAAAAGTATTTCTTCAACTATTTGGGAATGATCACTAATCAAAAGATTATTCATTTTCTTTTGTAGTAGACAGTGCAACGTTGCTAAGGATCTTTTTAAGTCGCTAAGTAATTTATCAGGTCATTCTTATCCTTTTTTACCCTCCGAAGAGCAGAAAGGTTTTATAAAAATAATTTAGTGTTTTAGTTAGCTATTCTGATATAATAGATACTTCTACAACAACATATTTGTATTGCATAAAGTGTGCAAAAGTTTTTGTGGCACATTTGTATACTAGAGATGAGACAGGATTACTACCAGTTTTGTTTCACCAGGCTCCATGAGGCTCGGGATCAATTTTTTTGGAGACAGACAATTTTATTTATTCTTATGTAAAAAATAGAAAAACTTTTTTATATATAAAATTATTTTTAACAAAGGGAATACAAAAGAAGTTTCTTTTTTTTTTTCAATTTTAATATTCTCATCCCTGTAATGAGTGCATAAATACACAAACTATACAGGAAAAAAATTAGATATCTGGTTATTTAATTTTTTTTCAAATATCATTGTAAGTGTTGTTTATAATACCAATTTTCATGAAACTTTAATGTAAAGTTTCTTTAAACATAAACCGAAAGCAATCGTGTTTTCTTTACTCAATTATTGATGTTTATTTACTCTTCTATATTTCAATTACTTTTCATGTTCTTTTAAGAAATTTTTTCTGTTAAATTTTGTTTGGTATCATTTTTTATAATATTTAATTGTCATCAAATTGTAGTTTGTATGTAAAAAAATAATAAAATATCTTAAAATCACACTTTGACTTTTATGCTTCTTTTAGTCGGATTTACTTTTTCATGTTTTTATTGTTCACATTTAAAATTAGAGTTTTACAATCATAATATACAACAAATATTTTTATGGTTATTTTATTCAACTTTTAGGAAATAATTTCATCATTAAACTAATAGGGTAACATCCCCAGTAATTGGCACTTTAAGAATTTGCCTTTAAACTTACTTCAATTTTCATTACAAAGAAGTAAGATATTTACTTGGAAATATTTTTAAATAAAAGAATGCATATCTGTGCATCTATTTTGCCCACTAAAAGAAAAAAAAAATGAAAAAGTATTTTTATAAAAATATATTCATTAAAAGTTGCTGAAATCACCAGTAATTGGCACCTAGAGCACCAATGTATGACACCTTGTGATCCAGTAATTGGCACAAGTTTATATTAAAAAAAACTTTACATTTTGTATTGGGTTTAATCACTTTGTAGATGAAGATGTCATATATCAGGTTTTTAATAGTAAGACATCAGCATATTAGTCTGAAATGTGAACACTTTAAAACAATACAATATACTTATATTAATACCCTGTAATTGTCATGCTTTTCCCAGTAATTGTCATATGAAGCTTTAATGGATTCCAGTTACTGATAATATTTCATATTTTCAAACAAAAACAAATGATAAACAAAATTAGTCTATAACTTTAAAAGTACTTGCAAAATAAGTGGTTTAATCTCAAATTCCTTGCGAATTCCTTGTAATTGGAATAGGTGTCAATTACTTGGAACTAGCAAAATTGAAACACCATTAATTGGCATCTGTCATTAATTCAGAAATCCAAATATTTGTGTCGAAAATACTTTTACACAATTAAAGTAACCCTTTTTAACTAAACAAAACTGTTGTCAATTAAAATTTAAAATATATTATAAATCATATAACAATAAATTGAAAAGCACGCCTTCCTTAAACCAAAGAAGAAGCATTTGCAACAAAAAAGGTTAATATTATACAAGCCATAATTGTTTCTCTTTCCTAGGCACTATTGTCATCTAGTAGTGTAAATCAAAGTTATAATCTTTAAGGGAGACCCGTACCCCATTTTCAGCCAAAAATTATCAAAAGTTCAAAAAAAAATTTCTCAGAAAACGATAAAATACATATTTGCGAATATCCATGCAAAATTTCAGAACTCGGGGACACTTGGAACAGGTAGAAAATGAGCTTTTTAAATTGTACTCACTATAGAGTTTAAAGGACTAGCGGCATTTAAAACGTGTTTTCCTGAAAATGACTTTTTTCATATTTTGCCTAAGTTCAAAGTACTAAGGCTCAGTGGTAAAATGATTTAGAAACAAAGTGTTTATGTTTTTAGAATCTTAAAAAAATTTGCAACAAAAGTAAGGAGAGATATTTTTTTTAACTCTTTCTGAAAAATTTACATAAATTGGTAAACATGAAAATTGTAGCGAATTTGAGGAAATTTACCATGCGTATTTTTATTCATTTATTTTTTAGCCGATTAAAATAGAAAATTAAAAATATCTCTCCTTAGTTCTTTTCTGTATACTATAACACTATTTAAGAAATTTTAGTAATACTAAAATATTGAAAATTGAATGATGAGTAGTAATTTTAAAAAGTGTATTTTTCGACAAAAAAAAGTCATAAAAATCCCCATAAAAAATATACTTTTTAATAAAAAGGGAATTTTTTTGCTAATTATTCCTTACAAGAAGATTCTTAAATAGTACACCAAAATTCATTATTTTAAAATCAATAATAAAAATTTTGGGTTTTTTCTTACGGGTCTCCCTTAACATAAATGAGCATATAACTGGTATATGGTCTTGCATTTTTAAAAGACTGGATATAAATCTTATTTTAGGACATGTTTGTAGGATGTGCCAATCACTGGTCATGCCAATTACTGGGGATGTTACCCTACATGTAACTTGTTTTAAACCAGATTTTTTTTTTTTCAGTTGTGTCCTTTTATTTGATTTTGTTTCTTAAGCAGTTTTCTTGTTCAAAATATTTTCGTAACTTTGGTAGATATGAACTTTTATTTTCGTCTTTAGATAAAAAAAAAAAATGTATACAAAGTCATAGAAAAAGTCACTACTTACATTTAATTTTTCACATCATCAATTAAAAAACGAGTAAAGGAAATTTTCTGCTTTCATGGCGTAAAACGCTAGAACTTTGAGAAAGAGAGATTTAATTTTTTCCCGATGGCATTAATGTATAGTTTCTCTTGGTAAAACTATGGTACATGAATATGATTGTACAGTGGAATCTCGCTGATTTGGACATATTTAACTCGGATATCCGGATAATCCAGAATAAATGTGCTCATTCTGCATACTTTCGTTTCCGGACCGGGTTTCGAAAGTTATGTAATTAAAAATATATATATATCTGCAACCAAATTCAAAAAAGTAAAAAAGAAGCTATGTAGAGATAGACCTCACCTATCCAACTCAAAAAATTAAATTATAAATGTCAAAATGAAAACGAAATATTAGAAAGTAACCTCAACAAAGGTTTAGCATTAGCTCGCGAGTATCTTTACTTGCAGGAACAGGAGCCTTAATACGCATATAGCTTTTACTGTCGATTTGCAGCCCTTTTCCAACTATAAATATCATAATTTTATTATGTAAATTAAGGGGTTTTAAATCTTAATATAACTATATGTATCTTTTTACTTTAATTATTTTTGCTAGTAGTCAATAAATAGAAAAGTAGAAACACGCTTGTCACTATGACTTTTTACTAGATTTTAGTTTAAAAATATAAAATACTTCAAATTTATGAACGATGTTATTTTAGATATTTTTAAGGCTATTATTATGATCCCGGACAACGCCCGTTCTGACGAGTATGCGACGTTTTTTTCCATTCTATGTATACCCTATTCTATCGTAATCATCATGTAATGATATTCAGTGACTTTCTTCAATATCAATGCATTTGAATCAGCGTCATGTCATTAGAAAACTCATCAAGCAATTTTCCTCCCTAGACCATGATGTAATGGAATTATTTTGGGTGCCCCTGTATAGGAATTGCTAATCCAACCTATTTCCTATACAATACCAAATATGCCTAAGTGATTCTAAATAAGGTTTACCCATTTTATGAAAATCTGAATCCATTTACGTTCATTATATTACGAACAGACGCACAGACAAAGCGAATCCATGAACATTTTTTCAGCTTTCTCGGAAAGTAATAAAAATGAACGATTGCGAATGAAATAGAGAGCAAATGCAAATTTCCAACACATACAACATTCTTCATGAGTGCATGTTAATTGTCAACATTTGCTGGTGTAAGTCAGAAATGTAGCAAATATCTCGGACATACACCCAGCGACTGTGTAAATTTTGATATTCACAAGTGGGTAATTCCATGAGCACATGTCGTGTAAGTCACATGCTACGATTTTGGATACCATTATTTTAAAACGGAAAAATGTGACTTATTTTATTAGAGATATTTCATTAGTTGAATACGATCATGCAAACCTTTCGAAAATAACGGTGGCCAACAATTGAGCACTTACTAGAAATGTGGCTTACATGACAAGTATAGTATGGAAATATCCAAGTAAAAATCCACATTCTCTAGATTTCGGTCTTTCGTGGTAACACATATACAGGGTGAATCTAAACTCTTCGGCAAAACTTTAAGGCGTGATAGTATGCATCAAAACAAGCGATATTAAATTGGAAACTAAGGGTCCCAAACATGTTCTGAAGCAAATAGGCACCATCAAAGTTTAGGATACAAAATTTCAAATTATTATAAAAAACGTAAAAGTTGGTTGATTTGTTTGAGGTTTTCCCTAAAACTATTCTTTATGTCAGTATTTTCTTCAAAATAAATTTTAAAGATAAAGTCCCAAAAATGCCGATACAGGGAGCTTTACACTTTGAATTAATGAGCAACTATTTTTTATTGTTATTTTTTTAACCTCATTAAATGCTTTCAAAAGCTTAGATTTAAATTTTGAGCTCGAAATCTGAATTGTTGGGAGTGATTAAGTAGCGCAAACTGAACTGTTCTCAGGAAAAAAGAGGGGGAGGGTTGTTTCAAATTTCAAGTCCTGAACACAGTTCAGTCTGCACTATTTAACCACTCCCAACGATTGAGATTTTGAGCTCAAAATTTAAATCTAAACTTTTGAAAGCGTTTAAGAAGAATTTTTGAGAAAACCGCAAACTAAACGACCAATTTTTCCGTTTTTTATAATCCTTTGAAATTTTGTATCCTAAACTTCAATGGCGCCTATCTCCTTCAAAAGACATTTGGGATCCTTAGTTTCCTATTTAGTAGTGTTTGTCTTTATGTGTACTTTCATTCCTTAAAGTTTTCCCCAAGAGTTTAGATTCACCCTGAATCACACTGGCGCCTGACTAACCAAAAAATATCACACCTAATTGCACTTTAAACTCTATACCGTAGCTAATCATGAAAATGGAAATTTTAAGGGGCAGGAGATTTGTAGGGTTCTTTGTTTTTTGTTACAAGTGGGTAAGAGTGATTGAAGATCGCACAGTGGGTTTCGTTTAATATTTTTTCAAAACACTTTTCCCCTTAGTTAACCCTTTATAAACCTGAATTTTGAATAAGAAAAATTACTTCAACTGAATTATTATTTACGATAGTGTCCAAGATATTCAGAACAATATACGTGACAATAATTTAATTTTTAGGTAATTTTTTTAATTAAAATTCGATTTAATCAATAGCAAGTGAGAGCTATTTTTACAAAATACATACAATAATAATAATATTCATTAAAAAAAAATACTGTTGTTAAAATCTCACCATTCTTATAAGAAAATTGTCAATGAATGCATTCTGCTCCCCCCTGTAATGGGAGAAGTGTTTTGTAGTACATTTTTCGTATAGTTTTTTTTAAAAGGTGAAAAATGACATCCAATAAAAGGATCGAGAAAAGTATTGAGGTTTCGACTGTTTACCTGCTCTTTCTAAAATAGGATTCATCAAATTATTTTGTATGGAAAATGTCATCTGCTTTCATTAGTATAGAAGAATTAAATATATATATATATATATATATATATTGAATTTACTTCAGTGGTATGTAAAAATACCATGAGAATATGAAGGGTTCATTAATAAATCCAAAATATTAATTTATAATTAATAAATTCTCCATCTTTTTAATAAAATCATAGATGGCAGCACCATGAATTTTAAAATTAATACAATTAGAAAGTACTTCTTTTTCATGTAGTATTTACAAAATACAGCCAAAATCATTAGATTTATTTCTTGAAGAAAATTTGTATACACACGCATACATTTGCTCGTATAATAAGACTGGGCGTAGCTCATTCAAATATTAGCTTTGAGTTAAACTCTATAAAACAATATTCTCTCAGAAGATTAACAATTATATTTTGGTGCCAGATTTGGTGACATTGTTTCACTTGTTCAATCTTAATGGTGTTTGTAAGCTTGAAAATAAATTAAAATGCCAAATCTGATAAAATGTTGTCAGCTTTCAAATTTTGATTGCTGACAACTCTTCAACAATTTAATATTTGTTTCAATCTTTTTTTTCCCACTAAAATACAATGACTGATAGTGAAACCAAACTGACTAAATCATCGAATTTTCCTAGCCGTGTGACATATCCCAATGATCTTCACGTACCTCAAAATGGTAGGATACAAAATTAAGTCAGACATTATCAGAGGTGTTTTTCAGATAAAATTTGTAAACAGATAAAATTCAGATAAAATTTGACCATGTTATGACATATGAATATCCTTCCTTGGCAATCCATTTGGTCTTCTTTAAATGCATGCTAAGCGCTGCATCACTCTACTTTCATTCTTAAATTAATTTATATTTTACTTACTCAGATCTTCACCAAAGCAGAAGATTCTGACAGAGAAATCAAGCATTCAATATTTGGTACTACGAGATTACATCGTCAATAAAACAAAAACTATCGCCAAACTATAAGATAAAATGCCAATAATGACTGATCGTAAATGTCACGTTTACTTTATGTTTGTTGCATCATCAAGTGATTTTTAAGTCAACGTTTCATTTGTATTTTTACTAATATTTTGTTAATATAATTTTTTCTGCAGTTGCGCAGATAAAAAATGTATTAATTTGTATAATCTGGCGAGCTGTTAGGCAATTTATATAATTTGGCGAAATCGGTTGATGGGATAACCCGGGATTTTTATGTTAGATAGGCGCAGGGGATAAATCACCAAGCATTATTTTATTCATATTACATTAATTTTTTTAATGTAATCCTTTCACTCATTTGTTATTTTAAATGTAAGACTTACATTTAAAACTGAAATATTTAAAATCCGTGGCTTTTGCTTATTTCTTGAAAGAAAATAAATAATACTGAAAATCATGACACTTAATTTTACATCAAAACAATCTTTTAATTTTCCATGTAAAAAATAAAAAATATTAACTGGTTAGTTAAAAAATGGCATTAGCAAGAATTATCTTTTTCTAACACAAAAGAACCAAGAATGCTTTACAACCATGGGAACTTTTATGTAGTTTTATTTAAAAAAAGAATATTTTGATATTTTTGTCAAAAGGAAGCTTCACATATGAAAATTGAAGATGTATACGACAGTCACATTATTTGGACTATTATAATATAAATGAGATTATATCGATGGAACAGCATTCGGTGATTTATACCCTGTGTGAGACTATAATGCAAAAATGTCCAAATGACACAGAAAAAAGTGAAGAGATCAGCCCAGAACTATAAACGACAGTCACATGATTAAACTATTATTAAAGAGATGATAAGAGGCAATATTGCCATGTCGTAAAATTGTTTGTATTTGATGATGTAGGTCACAAACAAGAAGCGAAAAAAATGACCTCAGAAAAAAGGGCATGTCTGATTAGCTTATAAAACTGTTATGTATGAATTGAGTAAAGATGACAAATCAATATTCAATTAATTATTTATATAGATTTTGAAAAATACCAAGCTCAAGCTGGGTTCAAAGAATACATGAAAACGAGACATGCTTCATCTAAATCCTTGGATACTTTTTCAAGAAGAAAATTTAACAAATAGGTAAGATTTTTCTATTTTTGCACACTTCTCTTCTATTTTTAAAGCTTTTCCGGTCACATAAGAAGTTGGGGTAGAATTTATCGTTTTCAGGTTGGATTATTTTTTTTTAATTTTAGAGGAAAATTATTTTAGAGTAAAATAACCAAATTTAAAACTGTCCAAAAGTTTTACTGAAAACTAATAAACAGGTCTGGAATTATTTGCTTTTTATCAAAATGACAACAGAGGCAATTATGGAAATTTTTTAGTTTTTTATTTTATTACTAAATGCTAAACCAAAAAAGATGCGATAACAGTAAATGCAACGACACATACAAGGTTCATACTTAGATTTAACATAATAAAAATACAAGAGATTTTCAAGAGTTATCTATTTAGTATGAGACAAAAGTTTTTATTTAAATAATGGTTATCAGATAATCCTTTAGAAAACATCTTGCACAAACAAAATATTTTCTTCAGTACGAATCCTGAGATGTCTTTCTAGTTGATAATGTCTAGAAAATTCTTTGGAACACATTTCAGAAACACAAAGATTTTATCCCATATGTTTCAAGAGATGCCTTCTTAGACTACAACTCTGAGAAAATACCTTGGAACATACTTCACAAGCAAAAAGTTTTTCTCCTGTATGAGTCAAGATATGTTTTTTCAAAGTCCTTTTCCCAGAAAATCCTTTAGAGCATGTCTTACAAACAAAAGGTTTTTCTCCTGTGTGAGTCAAGAGATGGGTTCTTAGATTACCATTCTTAGAAAATCTCTTAGAACATATTTCACAAGCAAAAGGTTTTTCTCCTGTATGAGTTAAGAGATGACTTCTTAGATTACTATTATCAGAAAATCCTTTGGAACATATTTCACAAACAAAAGGTTTTTCTCCTGTATGAGTCAAGAGATGCCTTCTCAAATTGTTGTTATCATTAAATCTCTTGCTACATTTTTCACAAACAAATGCATTTTCTCCTGTGTGAATGTTTTTTAAATGTCTTCTTAGATTACTATTATCAGAAAATCCTTTGGAACATACTTCACAAATGTAAGGTTTCTCTCCAGTGTGAGTTAAGAGATGGCTTCTTAGACTGCTACTCTGAGAAAACTGTGTGGAACATGTTTCACAAACAAAAGGTTTTTCACCTGTATGAGTCAAGAGATGCCTTCTTAGTTTACTATTATCAGAAAATCCTTTGGAACATACTTCACAAATGAAAGATTTCTCTCCTGTATTAGTGGAGGAATGATTTTTCTTATCCTCATTTTGAGGCAAAAAGTGCTGTTCACTGGAGCAGGAATTTTCCTCTGTAATTGATGACATTTTCTTATGTGAATAAGCTTAATTTCGGACAACAACAGAAACTTCTTCAAAGCATCAATATGAAGAAATTGTTGCACTTTTCATCCAAGGATACTCATTTAACTTCAGTAAAAACAGTATTATCTACAACGAAATCTAGAAACAAAAAGAAAAATAATAAACAAGACATTTTAAAATGAATTGCAATAAGCTTCAACTCTGAATTAAATAGCGTATTTAACAAGCTTTTTTTTCCTTAAATAATAAAAAAATTATGCATGAAATTATCAAATTAAACATTGTTTGGTTTGATTTAACTCGAGAATTTTTTTCCATACATGCAGCTACTTATGTGTTGCTTTGCATGCCATACAGTAAACACTGCCATATGTGGACTGATAAAAACTGAGAATTTATTTTATTGAATACTTGTAAATTTATTTTTTGCTATCTTTACAAGAAGAAAGTATTGGATTAATTGGATTTTAGAATTCTGGTTTTCGATGGATTTACACGTTTTAGAGACCTGAAATTTCAAAAAACTTGTTTTTACAAAATGTCTATGTGTGAGTTTGTGGTTGTCTGTCTGAATATGACACAAATTTTTTGAGTGATCTATCTCAAGAACTAATGCACGAAGTTTAATAAAAATCTATATTCAGGCATTTCCTGACATAGATTGATGCTGAGTAGTTTTTGATGCAAATCACTCAACAGATTGCGCTGCTATGTTTTTTTTCACGATTTCCACAATGTCTATATCTCAAGAACTAATGGCCAGATTTTCATAACACTTCAAATTCTGTTAGTCCTTGATATAATATGGTTCTGATAACGTTTTAATGTAAATCTCTCGATAGGTGGCGCTGGTACATGTCATTATTCATGATTATCGCAATAATGCTATCTCAGGAACTAATGGTTGAATTTTCATCAAACTTCAGATTCATTTAGTCCTTGATATAAATTAGTATTCTTTAGTTTTTGAAGTAAATCACTCAACAGGTTGTACAGCTATGCAGCAATATTCATGATTATAGCAATAACGGTATTCAAGAGGTTTGATGAAACTTCAGATTCAGTTAGTCTCTGATATAAAATAGTATTATTTAGTTTCAGGAGTAAATTGATCAACAGGCTTCACTGCTATGCGGCATTATTCGCAATTATTGCAATAGCTCTATCTAAGAAGCAAAAGCACGAATTTTCATGAAACTTCATGTTATGTTATTCACTCATATGAAATTAATATTCTTTAGTTTTTTTTAAAATAAAACGCTCATCAGGTGGCACTGCAATGCACCATTGTTCTTGATTATCAAAATAGCTTTATGTCAAGAACCAATACACAAATTTTCATCAAACTATAAATTCAATTTATTCCTAATATAAATTAGTAAACTTTAGTTTTTGTAGTAAATCGTTGAACAGGTAGTGTTTTTGTCCAGTTTTTTTTTTTTACAATTTCAGTGAGGATTCTATCTCAAACACTAATACACGTATTTTCATCAAATTTCAGATTCATATTGAACTTGAAATAAGTTGTTGCAGATTAGATTTTGGTATAAATTATGAAAGTCGAAGATGATGCTATGTTTCATTTTTCTGGAAATAGTAACGTGTGTGAAAGTTTTGGGATTGCTACATCCGTCTACTTATTTTTAGGTACTGCTGCACTATAATTTTTAACACAGTTGGATCTGAAGAACAGTTAGTAAATCTAATCAGTGTTTAACATAATATACGAGCTGTCTCAAAAAGATCTGTACAACTTCAAAATTTTATTTTAAAATAATAGGCATACGACAAAACAAGTTACAATAGATTGAATAATTAACAAAGTTTTTTCTTTTTTTTCTCTACAGTATGTTTTTAGACATAAAAAGAAAATATGGTGCTACACAACACGTAAAATGTTACTAAAGGTTTCAGTTATTCAAAAAACTGCAAATTTTTATTATTGTTATTTTTCTTTGAGTATTTAACTTGTGATTCACTTTGATTCTCATAGTTGCTATATATTTAATTTTTTATAATATTAGATTTAAATATCACAATTTCAAATACGGTACTGTAATTATAAGGTTGATTTTTAAATTAAAATAGTAAGTCTTAAATTTCTCACTGTAATTTTTTTGGGTTTAGAATTTAGTTTTTCAATATTTTTCATGACAAGTCTATTATTCTTGTGATGTACATTATTTATTAAGTATTCATAAATCAGAAATCACAATTTTTTAAAAAATCTTACCTTTGTTGTTTTTAAAATTTATGACAGATGGCAACACTGCATAAAATTTACCTAATTTTTTTAAAAACATTCGTTTTTGAGCATTTTGAATTGATTATTTTCAATGTTTTCAATTGTCCAGTTCCTTACTTTTATATATTGCCATAGTAATAAGCGATATTAGTATTATCATTAATCTATATGCATTTTAGTTACAAAACTTCTGTAATCCGGAATTTTCTGTAATCCAGATTCACTATAATCGCAATGATTCCGGATTAAAGAAGTTATACTGTACTTAAAACCAGTAATACTGCTATGTTTAATTTTTATGGAAATATTAACATCTATGAGATAGAAGAAAGTTTTGAGAGTGCCACATCCACCTTTTTTTTTTTTTTTTTTTTTTTTTTTTGATTACGTCTAATTTTTCAGGATATTCCCAAATGATATCCAAACAAGATTTTCATCCCTTTGCTGTCCATGTATTCAGCCCCAACTCAAATTCTTATATGCATTCATATTGTCAAGCATTCAAAATACTTTTTTTCCCGGTACTACTTGATTATCCCATCGACCAGAAAACAATAGCCAAACTATAAGATTAAATGCCAATAATGTTTGATCATGAATGTCACATCCAATGACATTAAATATGATATACATGTTTAAAGCATCATTAAGTCATTTTTATTTTGAATTTTTATTTGTATTTTTATTAATTATTCCATTAATTATTATTATTATTATTTTGTTATTTAAAAAAATCAAGCAACATTTAAAACTTGGCTATTAGTTTTGAAATTTGTATAATTCGGCGAAATTTGTCAACTGGATAACCAAATAGTACCTTTTTTTTTCTTTTTCATAATTTTTATAAAATTTTTTTAACTAATGTGCTGAACTGAATTTCATACATTTTGAATTCCCTTTTTCATAAAAGTTATCTTGCAGACCAGCACAGCGAATCAATTCCCTCCAAAGTCGGGTACTATATTGGTTTTAACCAAGTTCAGGGGAAATACCTGTTTTAACCTTCCTGGTCAAAATATGTCTTGACCATCAATGATGAAAGAAATAATTTTTTTTATGATAAATTTCATGCAACATTTGAAAGGATTTTTAACAATAACATTTAAAATTATTGGTGCATAAATGATTTTGCATACATATTTTTTTATTAATTTCTGTTATAATTTTCGATTTTTTGGAATTTTTTAAAATGAAATTTTTTTGTAGCGTATGATGTAAATATATTTTTGTTCATTTTTATAATATTTTTTAAGGTGTATGTATATAACATTCACCTTTATAATATAATACTATGTTTTAATTTCACAAATAAAATTATTAAAATATATATGAGTAGGGGAGAGGGAGGGAGGCACAAAGGAATTATTTTTACACTTTTGACTTTTTCTCAAAATTATTATAAGGAATTGGAATAAAAATTGATTTATATGACACTTTATTTGTTCTTTTGGTGAAACTTTTAAATGCATATATCAAGAATTTCTAACTTATATCATCAATCTAGAAATAATCTAAATTTGTCCGCATGTGCCCCACTGGAGGGATAGCTGTGAACTTGTTGGCTAGGGCAAATGTGAACACATTTATAAGTAAGACAAAACTAATTTTTCCTGAATAAAAACTATGATAAAAACTTATTAGATGCCCTCTTTTGTGTATAAATCAATAATTATTTCAACAAGATACAAGAAATTATTTGTAAAATTATAAACTAATTTTATACCTACAACTTTTGAATCATGAATAGTAATTTTACTTAACAAATGAAATAAGTATGATATAAAAACAAGATACATTATATTTATAATTTTTTCGTTTTTTCCAACTGAAAACAAAACAAAAACAGAATGTCACATGATATTAAATAATTTGTGTCATGTAGAATAAATATTTCTTTGGCTGTCTTTAATATTGCAAACATATAAGATTAAATATGCATTTGCAAGGAAAATAAAATGTAAGTAGCGAAATTGCTGGTACAGTGTATTTTTTCTTACATGAGAATAGACAAGTGCCATTTTTTCTAAATGTAACAAAACTATATATTTTTTTCTTTATATCAGTGCAACCATAGCACTTATTAGCAACGGATTTAATATTATGAAGATACAGTACACTCCCCGAAATCCGCACTTTTTTCAGATGTAAACAATGAAATTAAAGAGGGCACTGAAGTCAGCAGCTAACGCTATGCAAAAATTTTATGACAATATCTTTTTTAAAATCACTTGCAATTTCTTACTTTTTTTTAAAATGTCTTTCAATTAATATTCTGCAGTAATAAATAATGTTTCTTAGATACACGATGATCAATATTTAATTGAAATAATCATTATCGTATCGTAGTTAAGGCGTAATATAAATTTCAATGGCCGTTTGGTAGTATTTGTAATTCGTGTGGCAGGATAATTTTTGCTATATAAAATTAGTATTTTATTGTTCTATTACTATTTTCGTATTTCTAATAGTTACTAAACAAATTTGGGATTTACATCAGGTTTACTAATTACGACAATCGATGTTTAATCGAAATATTCATAATCGTATCGTAGTCACAGTGTACCGTAAAATACCGTTAATCCGCCCCCTCCCCCAAACGTCACGAAAAATCTTTAAATAATTAGAGGGGGGCGCTTACACGGAATTTTTTCCGCGGTCATTTCACAAAATTCTGCAGGCATGAATCATGATTAAATGAATGAATCGTGTATCTTTGAATGAATCATGAATTTTGATACTTAGAGCAATACTTGGAAAACATTTGCATTAAAAAAAAAAAACGTAAATTCTGTCGAAAAAACGCAGAAAAAAGAAATTTGTAAAAAAAGCATGAAATTAATTAAAAAATCTAGAAAAAACGCACATTTCATGAAAGATTCATGATTCATTCATTTCATCATGATTCATCCAGTTCTCAAACGATAGGTTTTCAGCTATTTTTTTGAGAGGGCTTTTTGAAAATTTGAAATTTTTTATAAAGTGGAGAGGGATCGGGAAGGGCGGATTAACGGGATTTAACGGTAATATAACTTTCAATGACCGTTTGCTTGGTAGTGTTTGTAATTCAAAGAGCAGGATAATTTTTGCTGTATAAAATGAATATTTTTAAATTAATCAAGCTTGTTTTGTTTATTAAAAAAGGCAAATATTTTTCTTTATAAAAAGAATTGATTATACCTCATTATTATGTATATTTAATATGGTATCTTAATTATTTACTTTATTTTAATATATTTCTAAAATTTTATTTTACTTAACTTTTTCTATAGTAATTACTTGCTTTTTAACTATTAATTTATTTAAATATTTTACTTAATTATTTAAATGTTTCAATTTATTTTATGCATTCATTATAATGCTTAGCTACCAATCAAATTAATGTCAAAAATTTAAACAAAAAATGACCAGAAATCCACAAAATTCTAAAATCCGCGGAACCCTTGGTCCCAAACTTTGCGGATTTGAGGGAGTCTACTCTATTTAAATTTTAGATTAAGATCAATTTAAGAAGGGTTTCTTAAATTATTTTAGTATATTATGTAAATAATGATAAAATTTATACAGGTTTTCACTATGCTATAAATTATATAAAAATATTTATATTCAATAGAACATAATAAACCAAAATTCATTCTACGAGCATTAAAATGTTTTAAATTTAAACATTAAAAAAATCAAACCAATTTGTTGTTTTGAAATTTAAATAGGAATACTATTTCCCAAACTTATTACAAATAAATAACAAATACATTTGAATTATTTTTTAAATGGCAATTTACAAAATGAAACTAGTATAGATGAAATTTCATATGGTTAGTTTAAAAAACCACAAATTGTATAATTTCAGTTTAAGATTAACCAAAGAAACTATATTAGTCTTAACTTATTTTAATAAAGTGAGCAAGATTAATAAACTGATGCTTTAAAAGTTACCTAATATTACTTTGAATGGGTGGTTTCTCTGAAAATTATAGCTGCAGGCTATTGTCTCAAATGATAAAAAAAAGCATGAAAACTAATAATTAAGTCAAAAATGAATTAGAATGCCTTATATTACACAAGAGAAAAATGGAACAATGTAAGTTTGTTCTGGATGGCCTAGTTGCATATCAACTGTACGTCCAGTCTAGAGGTGGTTCGGCTATGTGAGGCATTAGGGAGCCGTGAAAAAGAAATATTGTGTAATAGTGGGGTTAATCCACGAATAAGATATAAGAAGATTTGTCTAACAACTAATAGAGAGAAATATGAAATAAAGTTTAAGAAAATGTAAGAGAAAAAAGAAAAAAACAAGAAAATATTCCATTAGTTCTAAAACACACATATCAGTCAAAATAGCTACCGGGACAAGCCCCATAGAAAAAGGAATTAATTCAGAGACCATACATCTTAAGCATAAAAAGTTTGCTAGTACCTAGCAATTAAAGGTTTTTTTTTAGTAGATAAAAACAACACAAAAAGAGAATATATAGATAAAAAAGAAGAGAGAGAAAAACTCAGTCTTCATCATCTAACAAGAAAGAATATTTTGGGCGTTTACGGTTGGTAGGGTCGGAGACCTCATAGTCTGGCGGCTCAGCGATGATCTCATTAGGGATATTGTAAACTGATTTGTAGAAATTTTTAGCAAGATGATTTATGCGTTTAGTAAGGGATGTTGTGTTTAAATCCCTGCGGATAGTTGTGTTTCTCAAGTATCGGTGACCATTTCTAATGGTACACAGGCATCTATTGTGAGACTTGTTGAGATAATCCATGCTGGTTTTACAGGCAAATCCCCAGATGGGACAAGCATATGTTAGAATGGGACGAATGCACGCATTATAGAGAATTAATTTGTTGTGAATAGAAAGGGTTTTACCTTTTAAGAGAGGAGTTAGAGTTTTGTAAACACCGGCAGCCTGGCCTCTAATATTAGAGACAATGATAGTCTAAATGCATATTTAACTAGTATTAAAAATCCTTGTGATGTAGCTGTAGTCACCCAATGTTTAGCTAGTAAAAGAAATAATGTGGAAATGCTGAAATACTTTTTCCATGTTAACCTTTTATCAAGGGTAACCCCCAGATACTTAGTGTCATCGGATCAATTAATAGCAGTGTTGTTAATAGTTAGACGAATTGAGTTATCTCTACATCTAGAGAAGAAGACAGCAGCAGTTTTCTGTTCATTGAGCTTAATGCGCCATAGGGTGCACCAACTAATGAATTCATCAAGATGCTTCTGTAAAATTTTGTGTAGTGTATATATGTCTGTAGCAGAGGCATATATTGCTGTGTCATCCGCATACAGGGCAAGTAGAGTCCTTAGTGTATGTGGAATATCGTTAAAGAAAGTGTTGAATAAAGTAGGACCGAGGACAGAGCCTTGCAGGATCCCAGCAAGAATACGGAATAATGTGGAAAATGTATTGTTGATGCGGACGCAAAATGTGCGATCACTAAGGTATGAATGTAACAGGTGTATAAGTCTAGCATGAATTCTGAGCTTAGTTAACTTGTAGATGAGGCCTTCATGCCAGCTTTATCAAAGGCCTTAGCAATGTCTAGAAAAACAGCAGCGGCTGGAATTTTCGAGTTGAACTTTTCACTAAGGAATTCAACAACTCGAAGCAGTTGGTGTTTTTGGAATATGTTCAATTTTTCAGGAAGACTTTGAATGATTTGTCCCTTTTGGTGAACGATTCCTTAAAATGGACGATTTTGCCCATCTCTATTTTTTGGTATTGTTCTTGACTTAAATCACACACTTTTTTTTGTTCTTTTGCAACAGGCTAGGATAGATTTTTTTTTTTTTTTTTTTGAAAAATAAACTAAATATGATCTCAAATTCAGAATCGTCGAAGTTGAAAGGTTTCCAGATTTTAGATTTTGTAATCTACTAACAATGGGGTGCTGTAGCACTGATTCCCTAGCAAACTATTTTCCGATATTTTATTTATAGATTTTTCTTTTTTAGGTCTCGCGTATAAGTCAACCCCCCCACTTTGAAGTTCTTTTTTTGTCTAAAATTTCTCGACTTATACGCGAGTATATATGGTAATTCAGTCAAATTTTTTCTCTATGCAGAATTTATGTTTTTAATTGTCTCTTACAGCCACACCTAAAAATAAAAAATATTTAAAAAAATTTTTATACCTTTCATCAGAAAGAATATTTCAAGAATTCGAAAAAAAAATAGTTTAGGATAATCGAGGCTACTGGTATTCAATAAGCTTCTTTCAATTATTACAAACTATGTAGTACACACTAAATTTCAAGTCTTTATCTCAATTTGTTTGGGAAGAGTGTTTCCAGACAGACAGACAGAAAATCTTTTCTTTAAAATATGTTTTTCAGAATATCCAGTGTCTGAAACATATTAATTGAACTTCTTTTTTTTTTTCAATTTTCAAACCATTTGCAAGATTTACCCAATGCTATGTATGATGGGTAAGTAAAATGCAATTTAAGAAAAAGTTAATTTAAGAAAACAATGATTTAAATGAAAATTGATATTTATAAATTAATTAATTTTTATTATGATTGGAAACAAATCATTTTTAATGCATTGAAAATTTATTTTTTATTTCAAACTATTTCATTTATTGTACAACAAAATTTCATTACAGTTGAATCTTGTTAACACAAACATACTTAAAGCAAATTACTTTTAACACAAACAGTTTTCAGTTTACTCTCAAATTCTATAGTTCATTCATTGTGATTTTAGTCCTTTTAAAATTAATAGGCTTAACGCAAAGTATAATTTATCATGAATTGAAAAGTATCAGCTTTGAAATATTTCTTACTCACATCGTAAACAAAACAAGTTTTGATCACTTTTGAATACAATTCTACTGAACTATTATTTAGAACTCCAAATTTTATAAAAATTTTAGTTTCGGAAAGGAAATTTTGTTAGATATGATAGCAACATAAAAGTGATTGTAAAATTGCCATGTGATTCCTCCTTCTAATCACTCAAAGATAAAATTTTATTGCAAGTATTCCACTGAGAGATAAAAAAAGCATGTAACAATAATTAAAATTGTTTCCGCAAAGACACTAATTTAACTGTGAGATTGTTTTTGTTGTTCAGAACTTTCTGGATTTCTTTGGATATAACAGAAATGTTGGCCAGTTCTTCTTAAAAAGACTCTTACTGAAATACATTCAACAAAAAGATCTGTATTTTAAATTATTCTTAGGAAATGAAATAAACACCAGAAACACAATTGATTTTGCATATTTATTCTTGTTACATGAAATATACATAACATTTTTATAGCATTTTTACTTTCAACACCAACAAAATAATTTTCCCCATTAATGGTCACGTTAATAATGTTTGATTATATAATTTGTTTTATCTCACAAAAGAAACCATAAAACTTAAAATTTGGTTTAAAAAAATAATAACAATAGATTTTTTTAAATAACTGAAAGTAGAGAATGTCTTAGTATGAAGTTTATTTGTAAAAATGTCTTACTTAGAAACAGGAACATTATATGGTATTCAAGTAAAACAGGCCAGGAGCTAAACTGCCAAAAATGGTTACCAATCTTATTTATTGATGCCAATGATATGTTGCCAAAACTGTAGTTTGATATTATTTAATCTCCATAACCTTGTTAAAAATTCTAAATAATGATAAAAAAAAAATAATAAATAAATATTATAAAGAATATAATACATAAATAACTAAAAACTATTAAAAATACCCCATAGACTATGATAAATAAATAAACTTTATAAGTACTATTATTGATACATGATAACTCTGGTTAGCTTCAATTTTTTTCTTTTAATTCTTCAAAAATTTCTTTTTCATTTTAAAATATAAGAAAGTTATGTTCACAAACATAAAATTAAAAATTTTATAAATTAAAAAAAGTTTCTTAAATAATAATGCAAAACAGTTTTTATCATGTATTTTATTTATAGTGTATGTTAGTTCCTTACTTGATAGTTTCCAATAGTAACTGTTAAAATGTTTATCTGTATATGTATTTATTATGTTAAAATGTTAACTGTTTATGCGTGTACACTCATTTCGCCCATTTTATCACAAACGCAAATACAAAGAATGAATCACGAAAAATGAATTCATTCACGAATATTGATCAATTAATATTATTTGTGCAATTAATTTTAAACTAACAAAGCAAAATATTTATTTGTGCGAAAGAAATAGGGAGCATTTAAAAAAAAAATGCGAATCTAGCATTTAAATATGCTCTCGGTTTTAAAATTGTACGCAATTTGATTTTTTGATTTGAATAACTTGGGAAATATCAACTTATATTCTATGGTAAAATTTGTTTCTTTTAATAGCTGTCTGTCTGATTAACAATCAGCGATTTAAAAAGTACTAGTCACATTTTTATGGCAACAGTTCAATAAATAAATAATATTAGTAGATATACACGAATCATTTTAATAAATCATGATATAAATCACGAATCATTCTTACACTGGCGTCAGGTCCTTACCATTATTTTTAATATAACTTTTAATTCATAAATTTATTGCATACCCTATCTCTTTACTAAAATAAGTTAATGCTAAGACAGGTCAGTTTCTTTTGTTACTCTTCGACTAAAAACGCTACAATTTGCTATTTGATAATGACTACACGAAAAATTTAATATATTCCAACTTTAATTTTTGCTGATTTATCATTGAATCATTTAAAGCATTATTAAAATATTTTATTTATAGCAGATACTTTCTTTTATTATTAATAATCATTTTTAAATAGTTTAATTTCAGGTTTCAATTTAAAAACGGCAAATTAGTTTGAAGATTTTTTTTTTTTTTTTTTTTTTTTTTTTTTTTTACATTTAGTTTTAAAATATTGTTTTGTCTCATAAATTAAATTTGATTGTATACTTTTCAATCGAAAATAAATATTTTTTAAACAACTGATCGCATGATGAATTGTCTGAAAAAAGTTTATCAAAATTTACATATGAATCAAGATCTTAAGAATCTATGGCTGAATTGTAGAAGAAGCAGGACATTTTGCAAGGTAATGATTGAGTTTTTGCTGTTACCATTTCTTTCTTAGATTCATTTCACACCTACTGCTTCTTTATCTAAAAATGTGATTAGTTTGATCACATTGGCTCGTTTTTTGGATCGGCCAGTTTTATTTTATGTGTTATGAGTTTCATGTTTAGTTATGGTATTTTGTGAAGTTATAGTTTGACATACAGTACTTATTGAGGGTTTTTTTGGTGCTTTTGTCAGTGAAAATGGGTGTTGTTAAAATTAGTTTTAACCTTTATTACAGCTTTTTTTTTGTGAATAAGTATATTTAGGAGTAAGTTTAACTGTTGTCATGCAGAGTGATCAGTTATGTTTTTTGGGATAAATTTCCATTAATTAGTGGATGAGGAGAGTATGAGCAGAGGCGGATTACCCATTAGGCTGAGAAGGCTGAAGCCTAGGGGCCCAGAAGAAAAGGGGGCCCGGTGCTAAAATTTTCCTAATATAAAGAACAAGAAAACATTCTTTCACAATGGTTGGACATTATATATTACATTAAACACAATATACATGTTTATTGAGTCTTCAAGAGATTTTTAAATTGACTTTTCTTTTATATTTTTATTCATGTTTTATTACTTTATTTGTTCTTTCATTATTTGATAAAAAAATTATGTCAGTTTATATAATTTGGTAAAATTGGTCGACGGGATAATCATGCTATATTGGATGAAAATGATATACTGTAAAATCCTGATTGTATGTATGGGAAATAAAAGTAAGTTTTAGCTTTAAAATATTAATATGATTAGCCTATCTTATTTACTAGAATAAGTTATTGGTTAGGTATGTTTCTTTGTAAGATTTGTATTAAAATGATGGCAGAAACATGTTGCTATTTTTATTTTTGCTATTACTATAGAGCATGCAGTCACAAACAGTATATTTAGTGACAAATACAGGGCATTTCATCTTAACTAATTTTGCATTTTGAAACACTCTGTATATTATTTTCTGATGTATTAGTACAGAGACTTTCTCAAATCTGCTCAATTCACACATCATGACAGATACGTAAACAATAAAATGTTGAAATTAAATGTACGGTCAAAATTACACATTAGAATATTTATCTTTTTTACTTTTATATACTTTCATTAATATTTTAAATATAATTACCCCTAATATGATTGAATTAGGTAATGCTTTTCCATGAAGGAAGTGTAAATTTATTTCTGAAAAATTCAAGATATTGTTGATATCTTTGATGATCACAATCTTCTTACCAAATATATTTATGTATTAATCAAGCTTTTTTGATTAAGTCTGACTGATCCTGAAATAAAACTTTCTTATATTATAGTCAAAGATCCATAATCCGCTGTTTTCTATAATCCGCATTACTTTATGAATATAAACAATGAAATAAACACTTTTAAAAATTTACAAATTTGTGATCCAAAAATGATTTTTTAAAAACAGAAAAACAAAATCATAATAAAACATCTATATATTTTTATTTAACTCTTTTGTTTCATTAACAGTAAAAAATAAACTGCACATATATATTAATTTTTAATGAAATAACTTTAAAAAGACATTTTTTGAGGTATGAAATCTAATAATCAAGTTATTATTCTATTTATCTTTTCATATTATACTGATTATAGGACTAAAGTGCTGTCTAGGAATAAGAAAATTATGTTTGATTTATAATACTCCATAATCCACACAACCTTTGTCCCCAACATGTGCGGATTATAGAACTTTGACTGCATAAGATTTTCGTGTGAATTAGTGTGATACCTTTAACCCCCTGACTGGCAAATCACTTAGACATTTTAAACACGTGAATCTTATTTAATGTCATTGAATGTGACATTCATGATCATCCATTATTGGCATTTAATCTTATAGTTTGGCGATAATTGTTTGGTCAACGGGCTAACCTAGAAGTACCCAATCTTCTTACCAAATACATTTATGTATTAAGCTTTCTTGATTAAGTCTGACTGAACCTGAAATAAAACTTTCTTGCATTATAGAATTTTCATGTGAATTCGTGAGGTACCTTTAACATCCTGACTGCCGAGCAAAAGGTCAAAATTGTAATTTTTTTGTCTGCAATTTATTTTAAATGTTAATAAAAGAAGAATTTTCTATCATGGTATAATTTTTTTGTTATATATATGCTTATAAGCCTTGAAATAACAACTTAATTTCTTAAAACTGGATTATATTTGTAGATTCGTATTAATTTAATTAAAGCTTCAAACGGTGTGAAACCTGCAGCCTAGTGAATGAATATATCTGGTTGTGGATTGGGTAGATTAAGATACAAAGATAAGATTGCATAGAAAAATGTATTTTATTTAATTACTTAATTATTGTATTATTCTACTTTATTTTAAGCATATTTTATAATTATAATTTTATTATTATATTCATTTTATGTTAAAAAATGTAAACAAACCAATGGCCAGAAATCGACAAAATTCTAAAATCTGCAAAACTTCTGGTTCTAAGCAGTGTGAATTTGAGGGAGTCTACTGTATGTTAATTTTGCATGGATCAACACATTTTTCAGTTTAAGGCAAGAATCCGTCATAGGCATTTTTTTTTCACGCATCTTAATAAGCCTAGAAATTTAATATTCTTTAAAATGGATAAATTTTAATATTTAATTTTAGAATAATGAAAATTTTAAAATGTATCTATTTTTGGCAAAAATTTCTGTATTAGGCCAAATTTTACTGATTTTTTAATGGAGTTTATACAGAAATAATGATTTTCATACAAACTGGGTCAAAATGCTATTGAAAATTTTGGCCTGTTGTGACTAGGAAGAATGAAGTCAGTCCCGGACTGGTATGGAAAAAATAAATTAGGCCCGACGCAGAAAATGTAGTTACCGAAGCATGTATTAGGCCAAATTTTACTGATTTTTTAATGGAGTTTATACAGAAATAATGATTTTCATACAAACTGGGTCAAAATGCTATTGAAAATTTTGGCCTGTTGTGACTAGGAAGAATGAAGTCAGTCCCGGACTGGTATGGAAAAAATAAATTTTGCCCGACGCAGAAAATGTAGTTACCAAAGCCTTGAGCCAGCCATACAGATTACTGATTGAGGCAACCCTAATTTATTCTTGGTAAATTATGTAAAAATAAGATGAATATTTATGCATGTGAAAATCATTTTTGACTGCACACATTTCCTTACAAATGCAATCTTTAAATCTACTTTCTTTATTATGGTTTTAAATTCAAGCATAATACGTAATTCCTACATCACCAAGTGTATTCTTTATCCTATATGCATGTATGTGATGTGAAATAACAGTACAAAATTCTCATGGTTACTGTATTTAAATTGGTTAATATATTATTTGAAGATGTACATTTTCAAGCATTTCGGTCATGTTTTCATACATTTACACTTAAAATTTTTTATATTGTAATTGGCATTGCATTGACCAGCACATGAAAGGTCATTGAAATTCTAAAAAGTCAAGGATTTTCAAAGTAGTCAGGGAAAATAAATTTTACAATAACTGAAGAAGTCAGGGATTATACAAATATTTTCTACAAAGTTATGAAAAAGTTTGAAAATATACCAATTTCTTCTACAAAATACTGAAAAATTTTGAGGGAGAAAAATAAAAAATGACATGAAATTCATTAAATGGTTTTGGAGAGAAGGAATCATGAAATTTTTAAATGATTGCAAAACAAAATTGAGAAAATTGAAAAGCTGAAGAACAGCCACTAATTTTGTCAAGGGATCGTGGAAATAAATAGTGGATTTTGTTACATTCTTTTTTGGTCATCGTCAATGAAATTTTTGATATATTTTGTTAGGTAAATTCTCAGACATGTTTTAAGGGAGTCCTGAATTACTAATTTTGAGCTTATCTGTGTCAGTTTGAATATTGAAATATTCATACAGTAGACTCTTCCAAATTTGCAAATATTAGGACCAGATGTTGCATTGATTTAGAATTTTGCAGATTTCTGGTTGTTGGTTTATTTACATATTTTAAAAGCAATTTCAATGTAGTAATGCAATCAAAATTATAATATATATTTAAATATAGTAAAATATTAAACTAAAATTACAAATAGTAAGATATTTTTGAAAATGATCAAATTATTCAAAATAAAAGTCAAATAAATAATGTTTCAGTCTTAATAACCAAAAAGACTATTATTATTAGATGTATATTTATTAAAAGGATTGTGATTGCCGACTAATGATAACAAAAATATCTTGACTTCTTTACCACAAATAAATTTGTATTGCCTTCATTAAAAGTCACAATTTCATTCATATTATCGAGAATTACATACAGTAGACTTCCTCAAATCCACACAGCTTGGGACCAGAGGTTTTGCGGATTTTAGAATTTTGCAGATTTCTGGTCATTGCTTTGTTTACATTTTTAAACAGTAATTTGAATGTAATTAACAATGAAATTGTAACTACTATGAACGCTTACAATATAAATAAAACATTAAATTAAATAATAAACTAAATTAATAAAAATTTAGATATTTTTTAGCATGATTAAAATATTAAAAGCAAAGGTCAAATTAATAATCAATAATGTATGTAATTAAATTGTAATGTAATGTAATTAAATATTTATCATAAAGATGCATTTTTCATGTAAAATTTGCCTTATAAAGATACATTACTAATTCACATCAAAATGATGAAATAAGTAAGTTTTATTTCAAGTTTAGCCAAATTTAATAATGAAAAAAGTGTGGCTAATACATAAATATATTTGGTCAAAAGATTGTGATTACCAGTGATATCAGCAATATTTTAATTTATTCCAAAATAAATATATTCTTCCTTCATGAAAGCACATGAATTGAGTAATATTTATGAAAATTAGAAATTAAAATATGTGTGAATAGATATAAAAATAAAAAAGGTCAAATTGTGTCCCTACATCAAAACTGAATGTTTCATTGTTTACATCTAAAAATTACGTGCGGTTTTTAGAGAGTTGTGGATTTTAGGGCTGCGGATTTGAGGGAGTTTACTGTATTAAAATATGTATAAAATGCTGTAAAATTGAAAATTTCTGTAACTTCGCCTTTACATCTGAACTGAAAATTTCATTGTTTTCATTTGTAATGATTTGTGGATTTTATGGCTGCAGATTTTAAGGAGTCTACTGTATTAGAATTATTAAATCGATTCTTACTGTGATCAGCACATTTTATAGACTGTTGATTCTTATTGATTATCTAATTTTCCAGACTTACTCACCACCAATGGATAGAAGCAGTTTTTCATAAAGATTGCAGTAAATCACAGCATACTTATCTGAGTTCTGCTTATTTCACAGAGGGTAGGATTGATTGAACATCCGGGTCGTGTCTCAGATCAGGAAATAATGCTTTTCCTGCTTTACTTGTATATTCCAAAAGTGAGTTAATTTTCATTATTTAAATCCTTCCTGGTTTCCTTTAACAAGAGAGCAGCTGTCACCACTCAATGGAAATTGGGATTTGCATTTCTTGAAAATGGTCAGCATAATTTGATTCTTTCTGGATTTTTAAATTTAGAAAAGGAAATAGTGAAATAGCTTTTTTGTTTTACAAAATACAAGTTGTTTTTGAAAAAGTAAAGATACACCTGAGGCAGTAGAAAAGAACAAGATTTAATGAGTGCAATGGCAACATATATTATAACTTTGAACATTTAACTTTTCCCTTACAGGGGGTCCATTACAGGGATTATGACAGCATCTACACAGTGAACCTGTTTTGTAGCGCACATGTTTTTCATGGCTGCATCAATTCAGAATCTTGCCAGATGTTATCTACCGTAAAATCCCGTTAATCCGCCCTTCTGGATCAAACGTCCCCTCCTCACTTTATAAAAAATTTGAAATTTTCAAAAAATCCAGAGAAAGCGCCCTCCCTCCCCCCCCCAAAAAAAATCGCTGAAAAAACGGAAATTTCGTCAAAAATCGTGAAAATGAGAGGAAATTTTATCTAATGATCGCTGAAAAAACGCTAATTTCGCCAAAGAATCACTTAAAATAACCGCAAATTTCTTGAAAGGATCGCGAAAAAATCATGAATTTCGCCGAAGTATAGCCAAAAAACAAACATTTCGATGAACGATTGTAGTAAAAACTCGAATTATGTCAAAAAATCTCAGAAGTGATTGCCAAAAAGAACGCCTTTTTGTCAAAAAAATTGCTAGAAAAAACGCAAATATGTCGTATCTATAGATAAACGGTCAAAAAGTCGCGAAAACAACGTGAATTCTGTCGAAGAAAGTCAGAAAAAAGGAGAAATTTGTAAAAAAAAAGTCCGAAATCTATTAAAAAATCTCGAAAAACCCCACATATCATTGAAGATTCATGATTCATTCATATCATCATGATTCATCCCGTGCTCATTATTATTATTGTTATTATTACTTTAAACTTTATTTTATTTTAATATGGTTCCCTAATGTCTTAGACGCTTACCTCTGAACTGAATGTTATGTTGCTCTGCAATTATTAAATCCATTAAGAAGCCTTTTATTTATTCCTATTACATTGTTCCATAAAAAAAAACGCAAATTTTTTTAAGTATCAAAATTCACAATTCATTCAAAGATTCATGATTCATTCATTTCATCATGATTCATCACATGCTCATCCCCATAAAAAACTCAAATTTTTTCAATTATCGCAAAAAAACTCTGCAAATTCGTCAAATATCGTGATAAAACCCTGCAAATTTCGTCAAATATCGCCAAAAAATCCTGCAGATATCTTGCATTAAATGCAAATTTTGTGAAACGGACGCGGAAAAATCCCGTGTAAGCGTCCCCCTTTAATTATTTTGCGATTTTTCGTCACGTTTGCGGGGGAGGGGGGATTAACGATATTTTACGGTATGTTCCATCATGTGGTTTCTTCAGGCAAAAGTTTGCATCTTACGAATATTCACAAATAAATTGATACATGTTATGAATCAACAAAGTGTAATCAAATGGTTTAAGGCTTTTTTTTTTGAGGCAGGACTAATGTTTATAATGATTCCTTCAAATAAATGTGGAAAAGAATCAAGCAAACGGGTATCTAAAGAAACATCTTCTACGACAAAACTTCCATGACGATGATGAAATCAAAATTGAAATTTAAGTATGCTTTCGAAAATAGGCAGTAAACTTCTATGACTGTGAGACACAAAATCTTGTACTCAAAATAAAGCTGGTAGTTAGTCAATTTTCAAATACCCTTAGGTAATGTTAAGTCTATGGGCTTTTAATGCATTCTAATATAAAAAAAATTCTCATCATGAAATTGATATTTGTAACTCCCTTTTTCTGTGCATTTTTCTTAAAAAAAATATTTGTTTCATATTTGTCAATATATTTTTTAAATCTGAGTTAATTAAAGAGAAGTTTTAAAAGCTGATGAACTGGGATTAAAATTTTAACACATCATAGGAATTTAAGCATCGAATTTTAGAAATACTCTGACAACTAAGAAAAAAAAAGGCATCTAAGAAGAGGACATAGAAAAATGATATGAAAAAGATTAATTTTCTGGTGAGATATTTTAAATATAAAAATACATCAAATGCCCATAGACTTAACAAGAATTCAGAAATTAAATGATTTTCTAGCAGCCATAACAAATGCTTGGGCAATGAAGACAACTATGTCAAAAAATAAGGTACATCAGTACATGTTTTGCAATGGATATATTTTTTTTGTAAAACATTTATGGAATGAGTATGTGGCATTGTATCTATACTTTTTGAAAAAATCTTTTATATATATTTTTAATGCAAATCTTTAAAAAGGAAATTATTTTGATTTATTAATTTAAAAGAATTCTATTTAGCTTGTGAAGACAATATTTATTATATCCATATTACAAAATTATGACTGCATCTGGGGAGTGATGTTATTTCTTTCAAAATACTCTGTATTAGGAATTTATTATCACTAATGGGAACTTTGATGTAAATGAGGGTAATGTGTTTGAGGGAACTTAGATGTAAATTATTTGTTGCTCTCTTGAATATACAGTACAGAAGCATTTACCTGGAATGGTTGGATCAGATGTGTTCTGGATAACTGGTTTTTCCGTTTAACTGGTTGGGTATTAAAGCAGTATCCATTTGATAAGTTTTATGGAATATATGTGGTTATGGTGTTACTTTTAATTTTAAATTAATTATTACATTACTTGAACTATGAATCAGATGCAAGTAAAATCAAATGTTAGAGTTTGAAAGAAGGTAATTCATGGGAATTCCTTGGGAACAAAAATTCTTCTGTTTTCTCTGTATAAAAAATGAAAAAATCCATAATATAACTGTATATACTTCTACTTGAAATACTAGAAACTGTTATCAAAAATACAATTGTTTCAAGCAATATATATGTCAAATTGGCAGAGTATGGCACTTTTTTCTACAAAGATTCTAACATCAGTCCATTAGAAATGTCATTCCAGATAACTGCTTTTCCGTTTAATTGGTTTCTGGATAAATTGCTCCATGTTATATTTCATAAATTTATAAAAATACCGTCAGAGAAATACCCATGTAAAAAGACTCTCCTATCTCAAAGATGATGTCATAAAGTCAAGTCATTTATGGGAGATTTGTGAACAATTTTGAAATTTCAGTGGAACTCATTCATAGTTTTAAAAGCATACATTCTTTACCAGATGATACTGTAAAAAGAAAGAAAAAATATTTTTTGGAATAATAAGTTTAAAAAATCGTATACAGTTCGATACTAACTGAAAGTATAAAACAGTATGTTATTCAAAAGTATTAATAAAAGATTCGAAAGCAATAACAAACTAAATACATGTACTATATATATAAAAATATGTATATATTTAACTTATATTAACTTTTATTATTAATTTATTTGTTTTATAATAAAATATTTCTTTTCTCGCTCCCATCCGATGTTCTGCTGTAATTATTATACTCTCTACAGACTCTGTTATAAGATGCTTTGTTAGAACTCGGTTTCATGATACTGGTCAAACATTTCCCTGTAAGACATGGTGACGTCACTGCAACGTTGTTGTGAAGTCACATTGTGACTTTGTTACCATCGATCGTCGATGTGGCGTCCGTGACGTCGACGGAAAGTTACAGTGACTAAAATGTAAAGTCGTTGTGGCCGTTTTAGAGCTTTTTTGTGACGTTACATTGTGACCACTTTGTGAAGTCACCGAGTGACAAATTTGTGAAAAATGTGTCATTTGTTACTACTTTGAATATAACATTATGACGAAATTGTGATAAAAGCGACGATATTTAAATTGCAAGAAAATTGTTTTTTAAAGTAACTAACATGTTTTGAAGAATGTTTGTAATTTTCTAAAGATTTTTAAGAAAGTCACATCACAGTCACAATGTTACGTCACTGAGTGGTGACATTTTGGTCACAAATGTCATGTGACCAAAGTGACTCACAGTGACGTCACTGTGATCATGTATGCTATGAGGGTCATTATCCCATTTTCACGGATGGATTTACAAATGCATTTCAAAATTGAAAAAGAAAAATAATCTCTAACCAACAATATTGCATAGAGCTTTAAATTCGGTAAAAATGCTTATTAAAAAATTAATTATATCAATACAATGCAAATTACATAAAAAATACACACTTTTGTCCCATTCACCATTTACCATAGGTTAAAAAAATCACAAATCTGGAGGAATTCTGACTACCGTAAAATACCGTTAATCCGCCCCCAAAACGTGACAAAAAATCGTAAAATAATTAGAGGGGGGGGGGCATTTACACGGGATTTTTCCGTGATTGTTTCACAAAATTTGCATTTTTTTGCGAGATATTTGCAGATGTTTTCGCGATATTTGATGAAATTTGCAGGGTTTTATCGTGATATTTGACGAATTTGTTGCTTTTTTTCGTGATACTTGAAAAAATTTACGATTTTAATGCAATTTTTTGTGGGGATGTGCGTTTCTTTCATGATTCTTTGATGAATTGTGCGTTTTTTCGAGATTTTTTAATGGAACTCGCGATTTTTTTTTTTTACAAATTTTGCCTTTTTGCGTTTTTTTCGATAGAATTTATGTTTTTTCGCGATTTTTTGATTGTTTATTAATCGATAGGACATATTTGCATTTTTTCTTACTATTTTTTGACAAAATGTGTGTTCTTTTTGGCGGTCCTTTGAGAAATTCACGATTTTTCCGCCATCTTTTGACGTAATTTGCGTTTCTTAGGGATTTTTCGACGTAATTCGTTTTTTTAATGATCCTTTGATTACGTTTTTTAGGATCTGATATAATTCGCGTTTTTACTACAAACTTTTGACGAAATGTGGATTTTTTTGGCGATACTTCAACAAAATTCATGATTTTTCCTTTGAAGAAATTTGCGGTTATTTTTCGCGATTCTTTGGCCAAATCAGCGTTTTTTTCAGCGATCATTAGATAAAGTTTCCTTTTTCTTTTCATGATGTTTTGACGTACTTTCCGTTTTTTCGGCGATTTTTTTTTCGCGGGGGGAGTTTTTTCGGATTTTTTTATAAATTTCAAAATTTTTATAAAGTGGGGAGGGGGCGTTTTATCGGGAAAGGCGGATTAACGGGATTCTACGGTAAACTTTTTTTTGTGTATAATAATTTCCATTGCCATAAAAATAATTTCTTTTATCCCCATTGCTTAAAAAATGTATCATTGTTTTTTTTACATGCTATAAAATTATAGATTTTTCTTATTCAATTTGCTCTATTTTTTATTTATGAAGGCTATTAAAATGCTTTTATTGATCAATATTTATTCATAAATATTTGGTTTTTTTATAATACCTATAAAATAAAATTTCACAAAGTTTGTGTATGTCAACAGTAGTTTGTGAAATATACCGCATGTACAAGGCTGAAAATTTGTGTGAGAGTAGTTGAAAGTCTATACGGTTGCACCTAAGTCTCAGAATTTTTATTTTTTTTATAATTAGGTGAGTTATTAAAGCCTACACATGCTCAATGCAATTCTTTCTTTCGGGAAATAAAGTATCTTCGTCCATGTGCAATGGCCGGGGATGGAATTTTCTAATTTGTACTACTACTTTGAGAAAATTAGGAAAAGTATATTTGAAGATCCATTTTAAAGCTATGTATACATAAGTAAAAAAATTACTTCGGAATATCTATTTTTTTTAATGTTCATTATTTTTTTTAAAAAACGCATGAGAGAATTCAAAAATGATCTAAAACAGTTGTTGGAATATTCATTAAAAACTTAATTAAAAAGTGGAATTCCTCTTGTCGATCCCTCTATTTACATTCCGAAAATGAAATGGACAATTGCAAACTAATGAGGAAAAAGAACAACTAAGGTATAGATTTTTAAAGCATTAAATCTATGTATGTAAAACTCAATGAGGAAAAATGAAGGGAAAGGGAGGAAAGCATAATTGTAACATTTTCTACAACAAATATGATTTTAGGTTTTTTTATGGTTTCCTACAATACATTTCTATATCGTATAAAAGTTATGAAGACAAAGGGAAGATTCAGGAAATGCGATAGTTGAAAGATGGGGGATTACCATCTCTATTTCCTCTGGCCTTCTCATGCGATGTATCATTGGCCAGCTTTTGATCATTCTTTCATATTATGCACCTCTTTTGCCCAGTTTGACTCCCAGAAAGCACTCGTCTAACTTTTTTCGACTCTTTAAAGAACAAGAACCATGAACTGTGTAGATTACATAACACTTTTCCAACATATTCTGAGTATTGTAACACCTGTTATTTTCATCCATCTGCATTAGTTTTTTTACATTGTGTAAAGAACAAAACATAATTATCAAGAACGAAAAGTCATGCATATTACATAGATTAAGAAACACTTTCCAGTGCATTCCAAATTTCGTAATGCATATCATATCATTTTCATTCATCTGCAGTAATTGTACCATACTGTGGAAAGAACATAACATAATTATAAAGAATGAAAAATCATGAGCACAGCATAGATTATGAAACACTTTTCAACGTATTCTGAATAGTGTAACACCTACCAATTTAATCCATCTGCAGTAATGATAACACCTTGCTCAACTAATAAAACATATTTACAAAGAACGAAAAACTTGCGTACAATATACATTATGAAAAACTTTTCAACAAAGTCTGGAAATTTTAACACTTATATTTTGATTCATCTACAGTTATTCTAGTAAAATGTATAAAAAGAAAACATAATTACCAAGAATGAAAATCGTACATACAGCATAGATTATGAGATTATATTCAACAAATTCTACTGCCGGGGACTCGTGTTGGATAGTCATATAAAATATATTGCGCCGCATTGCGTTAGAAGGTGAAACTAAAGATTTTGCTGTGCATGCGCAACTCGCCTGCTATATAGTGCCGGTAACAGTGGGACATAGATTGGAGTATCGTTTGGAAGGTGGATTGTTTAGAACATTGTGCGCAAGCTGGTGATATAAAATAGATTCAACAAATTTTGCAGGGCATACTTAGCATGCCTGCTATACGGTACCGTAGGCATAAGGGCGCATTTTGGAGGTTTTTTTAAAACACTGGTTCCCTGGTGGTGGAAATTGGGAAGAAACATTTTTTAGCGAATGCACGGGACATCCAGTACATGGTGTCATGGATTGCAGCAACTTCAGGTTTATTTTAAACAGCCTGTTTTATACTATCTAACATAACACGGATCCATTCCGAAAGTTCATTTTTAGGTACGTTCGTAATTATGTAAATACGTAGCACCTATAGCCGTCGTTCATTTTGTCCGTCCTTTCGCTTGTCTTTCCGCATATAACAGAGCAATTAATTTTGTCGAGTTTTTTCAAATTTTATAAAAATCGAATGTATAGCTTAATTACAGGGAATATCAAAATTATTTCATTACATTACGATCGATAGGAAAAATAATTTCAAGTATGTCTGTCTGTCCGCAAATAACAATACAAAAACTACCTACCGAATCGTTTGAAATTTAAAATATATAATTAATACATAATTTTGTCGAAGCATTTCAAATTTTATAAAAATTGAATGCATAGTTCAATTACAGGGACAATCAAAAGTTGCCTGTTATATTGTGGTCAATCGGGGAAAAGTTTCAAGAGCATTTTAATGGTGTTACACACTTTAGAACATAACAAAATTAATATACATCTATGAAGTATATACTACATTATGCATTCTGTACAATCTGTGGTGCAAAAACTATTTCACATTGAATTGCCAGGCCATACAATAAATATTCCATTGCATAATGGTGTAGGGAGAACATTGTTTGATGCGCGTTTTAACTGTATTAAACTATTTAATATTTTATGAAATTGATATACGTTGCTGATGATTACAGCTAGTTATTTCCTATGTAATTGAAAGCAGGTAGTATTTACAGGGAGATACAAAAGATTTCGTAATAATATTTTTTATGTAAGTTCGTAATTTATATAGATACGTAGCACCTATAGCCGTTGTTCAGTCCATTCGCTTGTCTCAGAAAGCAATTAATTTTGTCGAGTTTTTTCAAATTTTATGAAAATTGGATGTATAGTTTAATTACAGGGAATATCAAAATTATTATTTTATTACATTACGGTCAATTGGAAAAAATAATTTCTAGTGCAATTTAATGATGTTACACCCTTTCAAATATAACAGAATTGACATTAACTTATGAAGCATATATTAAAATGTATTTTCTGTACAACCTGCGAGGTGAAGAATATTTATTATTAATTTACAGGTCCACACAAAAGTATTCTACTACATAGTGGCATAGGGAAAACATTTTTAAGGCGTGTATTTTAATTATATTAAATTATTTTACATTTTATGAAATTGATATATGTTGCTGAGTTTAATACAAGTTAAAATAGAAAGCAGATAGTATTTACAGGAGCACACAAAAGATTTCGACCATTATACTCTGTCGAGTTCATGTGTACTATAACAGCAAGTTCTAAATATTTTTGAAATATCATTATAGTACGAATGTATCTCATCTGCTTCGCTTCTCGTGCAATTTCCAACTTGTTGGATATTATAATCTTTATTATTTTAATGTAAATCTAGAAATAAGCATTCAGATTCATTTGAAAAAATTGAGAGGCCCATACATTGCAAGGTGGATCTGCTTATTTATTTATGATTTTTATGTATAATATTTTCCCTAAGAAAGTTTATTTATTGGGTTGGCAAAAAAGTAATTTCGGTTTTTACACATAGATAGCATTACGTAAAATTTTTTGATTGAATTTCGTCTGTATCTTCTTGGCATTTTGCTATTTGATGGCAGTAACATTAAGGTTCCTGTAGAAGCGCGTACAGTGTGATTTTGCACCCGTTAGTTGCGGGTTAGTTTTAACATCGAGTGCAAAAACGAACATTTTTGGCATCTTTTACTTTATTTCCGTAAAGAAAAGAAACAAACAGGTGTTCATAAAGAGATGTTATCTTAAGACTGTAGCTATTTATTATTTATTTAGTTTAAATACTATTAATTATATCTATTATTTAATATATCTATAATTAATTTATTTAAATTTTTCTTATTGTTTAAACTTTAATATATTTATAAAATTATGAAATCTATCTGACACAGCACTGGTTACATGAGAATAAGATAATTGGGATATACTGCAGATTTTATTACTATGGCTTAAATTTTATTTTAATTCAGTTTTCTGTATTCATTTTTCTCAAATTTCTTTTTCAGGAAAAGATTTAATCATGCAGCAAGATATTTCTGAACAAGATCTTTTTGGCAGTGCAACTTCTGACCCACAGCAAGGAAATTTATTTGGCTGTGAGATATGTAACAAAGGATTTTCTCAAAAGAATCATTTAACCTCACATCTATTAATCCATACTGATGAGAAATCTTTTGTGTGTGAGATATGCAACAAGGAATTCTGTCAAAAAAGAAACTTAAAAAGGCATATGTTAATCCACACTGGTGAAAAACCTTTTGAATGTGAAATATGCAACAAGAAATTCTCTCACAAGAGTAGTTTAAGCAGACATATATTAATTCACACTGGTGAGAAAACTTTTGAATGTGAAATATGCAGTAAGAATTTCTCTCATAAGAGATCTTTAAAATGTCATCTGCTAATCCATACTGGTGAAAAACCTTTTATTTGTCAGATATGCAACAAAGCATTTTCTCAAAAGGGTAATTTAAGCAATCATCTGCTACTTCATACTGGTGAGAAACCTTTTTTATGTGCGATATGCAACAAGAAATTCTCTCATAGCAGCAATTTAAGCAGGCATCTGTTAATTCATACTGATGAGAAGTCTTATGTGTGTGAGGTATGCAACAAGAAATTCTCTGAAAACAGATCTTTAAAAGCGCATTTGTTAATTCATACTGGTGAAAAACATTTTGTTTGTGAGATATGCCATAAGAAATTCTATCATAAGTGTAATTTAAGTAAGCATTTATCAATTCATAGAGGCGAGAAATCTTTTGTATGTGAGATATGCAATAGGAAATTCTCACAAAAGGGCCATTTAAATGAACATCTGTTAATTCATACTGGTGAGAAACCTTTTGTGTGTGAAATATGCAACAAGAAATTCTCACGTAAGACTACTTTAAGCAAACATTTCTTAATTCACACGGGTGAGAAACCTTTTGTATGTGAGGTATGCAGCAAGAAATTCTCCCATAAGAGTAATTTAAGCAAACATCTCTTAATTCATATTGATGAGAAGTCTTGTGTGTGTGAGATATGCAACAAAAAATGCTCTGAAAACAGATCTTTAAAAGCACATTTGTTAATTCATACTGGTGAAAAACATTTTGTTTGTGAGATATGCCATAAGAAATTCTATCATAAGTATAATTTAAGTAAGCATTTATCAATTCATAGAGGCGAGAAATCTTTTGTATGTGAGATATGCAACAGGAAATTCTCACATAAGGGCCATTTAAACGAACATCTGTTAATTCATACTGGTGAGAAACCTTTTGTGTGTGAAATATGCAACAAGAAATTCTCTCGTAAGACTACTTTAAGCAAACATTTCTTAATTCACACGGGTGAGAAACCTTTTGTATGTGAGGTATGCAGCAAGAAATTCTCACATAAGAGTAATTTAAGCAAACATCTCTTAATTCATACTGGTAAGAAACCTATTTCATGTGATATGTGCAACAAGAAATTCACTCGAAAAGGTAATTTAAGCAAGCATCTGCTAACTCACACTGGTGCAAAATCTTTTGAATGAGATAAACACGATTTTTTTTGTAATTAATTATATATATTATTGTATGAAAATGGCATTTCATGTCATTGTCTGTTAAATGAAATACTCAACGAATGTATTTGAAGTAGTAAAGCCACAGATTAGGAGTGTGAATGTCATCTATGACAGATATAGTTTTATTTTATCTTACTTTATATATTTTTTACACTCTTACATTTCTCATGCATGCTCTCTTTATGCATGTTTCTCATCACGCATGCTTTTACATTTCTCTACATTTCTCTTTTTCTGTTACATTATGTAGATTTAAAGGTTTGTGATGTTCGCTTATAATCTAAATCTACTACTATATATTTAAAAGACTCACATTAAACTTGATTGAATGAAAAACTTGAATATAATATAAAATAAATAAACTTGAATGAATTTTTTGATTTACAACTGATTTTTTTATAACCTAAAAAATTATTTGTTTAAAGTTCATCTATCCTCGGTTTTTCTGTAATATCAAAGTAAAGTATAATTATATGTAAAAAAAACTGCATATCTTTGATATAGAAATTATTATTTCATAAAGGAATATGAATTTAATAAGGTTTGACATTACCAATAAAAGTTGGCAAAATATGTTTGATAATTTTACTTCTTCATCCTTTTCCTCATATAAAACTTTGATGTACTTTAAAATTACTTAGAGTATAATTGAATTGCCTTTTGTATATCTGTACTCTAAGTCGTGTGAATTACTTGGACTAACACGTAATTGATATGCGTCACTGTAATTTAATATTGCACATTCATTATTTAAAATTAGTTTTGTAGCGTATAGAAGTTCTGTTCAGAAGATAACACGTGTATATATTTTTAATAAAACATTTTTTATTTCATTTAAATTCTGCATTACTTCATTTGATAATAATAATTTTACGACATTTGTATGGTCATTAGACTTTTATTTTAGCATACTTCAGATCCATTCTTATTGTCCGTCCAAATTCAGATATGGTAATGGCAGACAACTGATCACCATCTGCACTTCTTCAGATGATTGTTTTCAGCTATTTCGTTTTTCATGCTAAATAAGTTTGATTTAAATGAATTATATTTTATTACCAGATTTTGAAACTAATATGTAATACTCAAAAGGATTCCAAAAATACCTGTATAAAATTAACCCACATTCATTTCTTTACTCATACTCTCTCTGAATTTTTTTTATGATGAAAGACTTTATGAATTTTTAAAAATATTTACAATAGAAATTTCAAAAACTAAAAATTCATTATTTATAATAACAACACATTGTTACTTATAAATAAACTTTTTACTTACAAAATATGGTGTATATATACTGCAATTATAAAATTTATATGATATATGATATATATATATATACATACATACATACATATATATATATATATATATATATATAGCTGCAAATGAAGCAATGCATATTTCAATGTGTCAGTTGAAGATTATTTTGATTCATAAACCCCAAAAAAGCATAAATTTTTCATTTTTTTAAGAAAAAGTCGGAGGGGTTTTTTCCTAACTATCCAATGAATTTGTAACTAATTATGCCCTTATGAAACGTTCTTCAAAGTTCATATTCGGCGCCAAAAAAATCTTTCTTAGTTATTATTTATTTACTTATTTTTGTTTTCAATACTTTAATGTCAGGTTAGTCTAAAGTTTACCTTATAATGTGTAATGTTAGTTTTGATGCAAATAAAGTTTAACAGTAGCATTAAATTTGAGTTAGTTTTTTCTGCTTTAAATTTGAAAGGTAAACATCAGTTTATCTTTTTTTTGGAATATTTTATAGATTGAATAGTTATTCATAAAAATTGAAAAACAAAAAAAGTCTTTTACTATGTCTGCAAAAATATTTTTTGATAAATGCATCAAATTAAAAACGAACACAAATAAAAGCTCAAACACTTAATAATAATTTCGCATATAACATTTATAACTTTAAAACTTCTGATTACCAATAGCTTAACAGTAGGATTAAATTTCATTTTTTTTCCTTTGTTTTTAATTTGAAAGATATACATATACCTGCACAATTTTCCTTTTTCTCTGGAATAATTTATAAATTGAATATTTATCATTTATAAAAAGTGAAAAACGAAAAACTATTTTTCACTATGTCTGCAAAAATATTTTATTATGAATGCATCCCATTAAGACCGGTTTAAACAAATCAGCTTTTTCTGATTTAAACTATTTTAGGCCGGCTTACATTAAAAAAAGCCGATCATTTTATCGATTCATCTAGATTACATTTAAATGAGGAGATAAAAATTCAGCTTAATGAAAGCAAATTATGTTTCATATCAAATTGTTGTCATAAATCCATTATAAGGGAGTCTATTGAAATTTATACACGTAAAAATTTGGTTTGCAATGATAATTTTTCTTTCAATATTCAGAAGTTATGGTTAGACTTTATAAATAAATTTTTCGTGAGAGCTTGAATGGGATGAACGAAGTTGATAATTAATTTTGATCATGGTCTTTTTTAATTTATTATTTTTACAATAGTGTACGTGGTTTTTAATTTATATCTCATTGTCGCGAGCTGTTTGTATTGACCGTGAATCGATTCATATTTTTATTTCTGTTTTTATTATGATTATGGTTCTTATATGATGGAGTCGAAACGTCAATATTTGTTTTTATTTTTTCGTTACACCTATCAAGTAAAATAAAATTGTTTATTGAAATCTTTACAATTTTTTATTTTACAAAAACTGTTCTTAAAATAAAATATATTATTAATTATAACTTTTTAATTAGTGTTGTCATAAAAATTACATTGAATTAAAGTAGAACTGTCTAATTAATAAATTGAAAAATAAAATATAAATGAATTGATAGTAGAATTGGACTTGTGTGAACAGATAGCAAAAATGTTTATCAAGAAATTTGCGCAACAAAAACTTTTAAAAATTTTAAATGATTTTTTTTCTAAATAAGATCTTTATTTAAAATATAATACACTGCTGGTCTATGGAAAAAATTACTAATTATGTGGTTCAATTTTTAAAAAACGACACAATTTTATCAATTGTTTTTTGTCTTTTCTGCACCAGAGCTGATATCTAATCTTGCTCTAAACAAAATCAAGCGTTGAAAATTTTCATTCAGTTTCTCCTACTCTTCATCCCCTACTCTTTTGAGAGTAAATGTATTTACTCTCAAAACATTACTGTAGTATTCTTAGAATCTTGCCAATCTAGTAATTTATTATTCTAAAATCTTCATACTATGAGGAATTCAGGGATGGTAAAGTGTGTTAATTGGCCCAAATTTATTCGCCTGTATTTAGTCTATGGATAAATTTGTGGAGAACAAGAACAAAGTATTCAGTAAGTATATAAGAAAAGGGCATGTTTACAAACAAATGCTTCCTTTAACCGATCTATCATTACATTTTTATTGCAAAAACTGTCATAGCATCATACGCCAATCCTATCATAGACCTGTTATATGGAGGCCAGTCATTTTGCTCAAATTTATGTATACAGTAGGAGTTATAAAGAACAGACTGTTTTCTTGCCACAGCACAGAAATTTAACTCACAGTGACGTCAGCTGCCTTTGCTTTATAAGAGAAAATAAGTGAAGGAAACAAATATGTATTTAGTAAGATAATTGAATATAAAAGCTATGCAAATTAATTATTAATTTATTTTTTCTTATTTTTAAAATGCAATGCTGCTTTACGAAGAAACTTTTTACATAATATAGGGACTCATTTTGTCAATAGTACTAATACATTCAAATATATTCAAAATAAACAGTTCGATATTTTGACAAATATCGAACGAAAAATGTGAATTTCGTGCAAAGGCTGAATAAAAAAATGTGAACTTCGTCTAAGGACCGCGTTAAAAACATAAATTTCATCCAAAGACCGCGTTAAAAACGCATATTTCATCCATAAATCGTGTAAAAAATGCAAATTTCGTGCATGAATCTCGTAAAAAATGCAAATTAGTTGCATGAATTGCATAAACTCAAACTACATCCATGAATTGATCAAAAAACGCGAATTGCGTCCATGAATCACGTAAAAAATGCGAATTACGCCCACAAATCGCTCAAAACATGAATTACATCCATGAATCATGTTAAAAAGCGAGAATTACGTTCATAAATAGTATGAAAAACGCGAATTACGTTCATAAATCGCTGAAAAAACACTAATTTCGTCGGCAGAAAGCTGAAACGCAAATTATGCTTATAAATCGCATAAAAAATAGTGAATTGCATTAATAATTCGCATAATGAGTTCATGACTTGCATAAAAAAATCGCGAATTATGTTCATAAATCGCTCAAAAAACACAAATTACGTCCATAAATCGCTCAAAAAACGCGAATAACTTCCATGAATCATGCAAAAAAACACGAATAACGTTCATAAATCTAAAAAAAACGTGATTTATGCCCAAGAATCATGTAAAAAGCGAATTAGGTTCATAAATCGCATAAAAACGCAAATTACGTCAATAAATCGATCAAAAAATGGGAATTTTGTCGACAGAAAGCTCAAAAAACACAAATTACGTCCATGAATCGCACAAAAAAGCAAATTACATCCATGAATCGCGTAAAGTGTGAATTACATTCATTATTTGCATAAAAGCATTAAAAAGATATTCAGTACTTTTTTTTTAAATATTGCGACTGTTTAATAACCGACAATATTTTTTTATTATTAATTTTAAAATAAATATTTAAATTAAAAGTTTTTGAATCTAATTATCGATTAAATAAATTGATTTAAACTTTTATCTGTATTTTGTCTGACCATTATCAAGAATATATGTTTATTCTAAGAAAAATATGGTGATTATTCAAAGTAAAAGGAGAAGCAAGAAAGAAAATGAAATATTCATATAAGAAAGATAAAAGGAATCACTTTGATACCCATAAAGTTCAAGTAAATAAAAACTATGTATTATAAATTGTTAGCTGCAAACAGCAAATTTTAAATTCAATGTTTTAGAGTCATGTTGATAAAAACAAAAGCAATGAAAAAATTTTAAAAATAACGTGATTAAAAAAAGAAAATAACTAAATATTTATGTTTAAAAAGTATACATTGAGATTGTGGAAAGTAAAAATAAATGTCCTCAATTAATGATCATTCAATTAATATCTTTAATTAAACTCTCACATAATATAACAATTCATGAAGCTTTTAATACTACTTAAGTTAAATGCAAATAATTTTTAAAAATTAAAACATATTTCTAATAGAGTTTTCAAGTTGTTTACTTCAAATCTTGGCAGGTACTATCTAGTAGTTGTAATGGCTAGATGAACAAAAATGTCTGTTGAGCATTCACTGATCCAATCAAAATGAGTCAGATATATTCATAATTAATTTGAAATATGTAATTGCAAATTAGTCTTATTTTTATTTAGGGAGATTTAATGCTGTCCGATTGGATGTGGTTCGAGAAAAAATGTGGAATATTTCAAACTAAATGGGTAAAATCATCACCTATAGTTGAAGTTGTCTTGGTAAGTTTATTCATAACTGTCAACAACTTCCGTGATTTGTTATTTTATAATAATTAAAAGGGAAGCAATATGAAAACAATAATTGTCAATTCTAGAATTATAATCAGTAATTCTGTTGTTTTCCCTCCCCTTCATTTAGGATCATGCAGAATACTCGTGAAAAACTCATAAAACAATATGATTTTCCTACTGGTCTTCTGCTGTTTCAAGGCAATGAAATTAAGGACTGCTCAGCTGTTTATGAAACACGTTTTGTTCTATGTAAAAGTATTGTATCTCTATTGACAGTACTTCTGGCTATGTACTATGTGCTTGAGATAAACTATCCAAAACGCCATATGCAAGTAATGGGGGCACTAGCCAATCTGTTACTCGAGCATGAGTATTATAAATTAGGACAACGTGCTGTACAAATGATTAGACAGTTTAAATAATTAATCTTTTTTTTTTTGGTTCTGCAATAATTGCAGTAATGTAAAATAAAATAAAATATGTTTTTATGTTAATTGTTTGTGAATATTATTATTTATCCATAGTAAACATTTATGTTAAAAGGGGACCAAGATCTCTTGTATCTTCAGCACAAAAATCTTTAAATTATTCAGCGAAGGAATGAAGTAAAAACTTACAGTGAAGCAACTTTTACAGTGCTTTTCTAAATAATTTACAATTCTCTTAAATCACAGTAAAAGTTATTTTCTATCAGACCAAGAAAATTTGAATTTTGATGTAACAAAATAACTGTTGTTCTTCAGCAAGCAATTTACATAATGTATTTTTTATTGCAACATAATACAATTATCGATTTATGACTTTTCTTTAGAATTAAAAAAAAGTTATCTAAAGAGAAAAAAATGTTTTTGAATTCGCAAATTACTTTGTAGATTGAATGTTCTTTCTTTTTCTTTTGAAGGAATTGTCACACACTTCCTGTATTATATGTGTTAAATGGAGGTTTTATTTTGATATAAGGGGTGGGTGAGTATTGCTGTTAGCACAGTTGTGATATGTTGTATGCCTAAAATAGAATGTGTGTCTATAAAGATACATTGTTAGAAAAGTTTATAAATTTAAACAAATGGAAGCAATGTTACATGTTATGGCACAACCATCCATATTTAATTAAAGATAATCGGGAAAAGGTTGGCCACTTATTTCTCACTTCTTTCCAATAAAACATTAAAACAAAAATTTTGTTGAAAAGTAAGTTTTTCAATTCTGGTTTTAAAAGAACAAAGTAAACAAAAATTTTGTACCTATGAAATTCGCTTATAAAATTCATTATTGAAATCCTTTACTGCAAAGTACTTTTGTGATCCTCTGAAGTTCATTCTAATGGAATTTTGTTGTCTTTTCAGCATTATACTATACTTTTTTAGATGTTTCTCCCCTAACTTTTCTTTAATATGCTCTATAATGTAATACAACTGCATGTAAAAATGCCCAATACTATTCATAACACGCTAGAACATTAATTCTGCACTCTTATTTCTATGTTAAAAAAAAAAATCAACTGAGATAAATGTGTTAATATAGTGTTCTATTTATAGTGTTCTAAATTGTGCGTGATGCGTGAAATGTGTTGTTAATTTGAGGACAAAGTGTTGCACTGTACAACACTACTGTAAGAACACATTTTCATCACAACACTTTTTACAATACTATTTTTAGAACACATTTCTGGTTAGCAACACTTTCTCACATATTCAGAACACTATCACAACACAATAAAGTGTTGTATTTGTGTTTCTTACAAAGTGTTCTTACTGAGAACACTATAAAGTGTTGTTAATTTGAGGACAAATGTGTTCTTAAAAGTGTTTATTTTTGTGTTGTGAGCGTTTGCAGTGTAGATCTGGTTAGTTTAGCTACACTCAACAAGTAGCGCTGCTATTCTGCTTTATTCACAATTTCCACAGTAACCATATCTCAAGAACTAGAGCATGGATTTTCATAAAACTTTAGATTTAGTTAGTACTTGATATAACATGGTCTTGATTACGTTTTGGTGCAAATCGTTCAATAGGTCACGTTGCCATGGTGCTTTATTCGTGTTTATTGCATTAGCACTATCTCAAGAACTAATGCAGGGAATTTCAGAAAACTTTAGATTATGTCAAACCTTGATATAAACTAGATTTGATTAGTTTTTTGAGTGTATCGCTCAACAATTGGCACTGTTATGCTGCATAACTTACAATTTCTACAATAGCCGTATCTCAAAAACCAGTGCATGTATTTTCATAAAACTTTATATTTAATTAGTACTTGATATACAATGGAGCTGATGACGTTTTGGTGCAAATCGCTCAACAAGTGGAGCTGTAGTGGAGCATTATTTCTGATCATCACAATAGCTCTATCTCAAGAACTAATGCACGAAATTTTCAAATACTTCAGATTCAATTACTCCCTGGCAGCGTTGTTTAGTTTTTGGTGTAAATCGCCCTACAGATAGCGCTGCTATGCTACATTTTTCACGATTCCACAATAAATGTATCTCAAAAACTAATGCATGGATTTTCATCAAACTTCAGATTCAATTAGTAACTGAAAAAAAGCAAACTTCAGATTCAGTAATAAGTTGACATACATTGTTGCTGAGTAGATTTTTGTTTAAACCACCTAATCGGTGGCGTTGCTATGCTGCATTTTTCAGTAAATATTAATATGCATAAGATAGAAGAAACTTTTGGGATTGCACATCTGACTACATTTTTTTTTAAACCTGCTGTTTATTTTTATGAAAATACTGTGTTATAATTAAAATCACTAAATTATTATAAAATTATTTAATTCTAAAATATGGAATACCCCAACGTTTCACATTCCTATTCTTCTTCATATTTGTAAGTATATATACACTATATGGTCAAAGATGACCGGCCACTTGCAATTTTAGACGTTTTGTTAAATATCTAGAAAAATACACAAGAAATTAGTATAAAATTTCAGATATGTAAAAAGAAAATCAGTACAGGTCATATTTACGCGAAGATTTTTTCTTGAAATCCCATAAGGGACCGTCAACTAATTAAAAGAGAATGGAGGAAAAAGAACTTTGGGATCTCTGTCAAAACTAAGGTGGCAAAAGCGTTTGAACTACAGATTATCATGAAGTAGCTTATTGTAATAAACTGTATTCATTTTTTCTGAGAATAGCAAGTATACTCGAAGAGAAATTAAGTTTTTTATGAAAACAGCCCCAAATTTTGCCAAAGTTTTAATTTTTTAATTTATTATTTAAGTTTTAAGATTTGTAAAGTTCTTAATGTAAAAAAAATGTTCTTTACAGAACATATGAGAAATAATACTGTACATAATACTCTGTAATCAGAATTAAAAAATAATAAAAATTGTATGAAAAATGAGTAGTTTTACTGAATGTTTCACTGCGAATGCGTAAATGCAATCAAAAAGTAATTTGCATAATTTGTTAGCTAAATGTATAGAGCAACTTTTGTGAATGTCTCAAAAACATAGCTTGAAAAGTCTGAAAATTATGGTCGATAAAATAAGCTCAAAATCCATTCTTTCCAAAATGAAACAAAAAGATGAGGGGTTGTGTCCAAACAGAGTAGTACGTGCAATATTGTGTATGCTATATTGACACTAATCTATGGATATATGGATAGAGCCCCAAATCTTTTTTGTTAAATTTTGGGAATAACGGATTCTGATCTTATTCTATCGATGATAATTTTTAGAATTTCCTAACTATGTTTTCAAGACTTTTCAAAAAGTTGCTACATACATTTAGCTAAAATATTATGCAAATTATATTTTGATTGCGTTCAAACATGAGTAGTGAAACATTATTTAATAAACCTATTTATTTTTCATACAACTTTAATTATTTTTTAATTCTAAATACAGAGTTTGATGTTTAATTTTATTTGTCATATTTTTTCAAAAGAACAATTTTTTATATTAAGAACTCTGTAAATTATAAGGTAATAATAAACTTGTCAAAATTTGGGACTGTTTTTATAAAAATCTTAAATTTTCTTCCATTATACTTGCTGTCCTCATAAAAATGAAAACAGATTATTAAAGTCCGCCACTTAATCATAATCTGCAGTGTGAACGCTTTATTTACGTTAGTTTTGACAAGGTTATCCAAAAGATCTTCGTTATTTTATAATTTATTGGCGATCCCTTAAAGGATTTCGAGAAAATATCTTCACGGAAATACATTACCTCCTGTTTACACACCTGGAGTTTCAGAATATTTCCTCCTGTTTTTTTTAATAGATATTTAACAAACGTCAAAAATCGCAAGTGGCCGGTCACCTTTGGCCATATAGTGTATTCACGATTTGAGAAACCACAGGTGAAGCACATTTGAAATGAAGCTTGTGTCTACAAATAAACAAAAGGAAAAGAGAAGGAATGTTGCTCACTTATTTTGCTGATAAGAATTTCTATCTGCCCCTCACCCCTCCTCCTGTTTCGGCAAGTGCAGCAGGCCTTATTGTTGAATTATTGTTACTCATTATTGTTGAATATATTATATAACAGAAAGCTATTATAAAATACTTTTAAATAATAACTATTTCCTTTAAGTATTATATCATATGAAGCTTTTTCATATGCAAAATGATATTTTATTATCTGATCTTCATTTCAATCATAAAAGTATGCAAAATTTCAATGTGACCAGTTTTGCATATCATTTCTAATAAAAGAAAAATTCTAGAAATCAAAAAAATTTCTCACTTTGATAACGATGTTATTAACGGGGGAAAGGGGCTTTCGAGGGATGATAACATGATTTCGAAGGCGTGGAGTGAGTCCAAAAATACCAAAAAGTTGATAACGTTATATTTGCACAGCCCCCAATGATCTGTGAAATGAAGCCCTAATTTTCAAAGTTTCTCGTATTGTAGCCCTATCAAGCTGTCATATACTGGGTACAACCCGATAACTTTTATTTATCAAAAAAATTTTCAAAGAGAGGGTGGAGAGGGGACAAACACATTTTTAAAATCGTAGCAATTTGTACAATACATATCATTTTAGGTGTGGTTTTTTGATTGGGCCTTTCGGTAAATACTATATATAAAAAATAATAAAATAAATAAAATAAAATAAATAAATAAAATAAATAAATAAAATAAATAAATAAATAAAGTGCGGGCTGCATGAATTCGGGGGAGCCACTGGAGCGGTGGGAGTGAAAATTTCAAACTTTTTTGGATATGTCATCTGCTACATCATCGAGAAGCTCTCAAATCACTCTTTCATACTGTAAAATTTTCTTTCTCCCTTCCCAATTTAGCTCCCACGGCGGGGGGGGGGGGGGGGTTGCAGTTTTTGAACATTTTCGTGTTTTCATTATTTTAGATCGATTTTTTTTACAGAATCGTCCAGTAAATAACATTCATAATATTTGAAATTTAAAAAGGTTGAAATCCGGCCTCTGATCACTTGTTGATCTTGTGTACCTCCGATGTACTTCCTCCAACTTCACTCCTTTGGAGGAGGTGGGGGCAATTTTCTAAATTTAGCCGAGACCCCTAATATGACATATTCTTGCAAAGATCTGTGACCACTTACTCATGTTATGCATCTCCCGCTTTCCCCCTCCAACTTTGCCCCACTCGGAGGCAGTTTTACAAATTTAGCCAAAACCCCTCATGTGTCATATCGATGGAAAGGCCTGTGACCACACATACATGCTATACACCTTCAGTGCTCCTTCTCTCCCTTTCACCTGACGAGGGCACTTTTTAGGTGCGTTCGTAATTATGTAAATACGTAGCACCTATTGTTGTCGCTCAGTTCGTCCGTCTGTCTGTCCGACCGCATACAACAACGCAAAAACTACCCAACCGAATTGTTTGAATTTTAAAATACATAATTATACCATAATTTTGTCGTGTCATTTCAAATTTTATGAAAATCGGATGGATAGATCATTTACAGGGACAATCAAAAGGATTCCGTTACATTACGGTCAATGGGGAAAAAAGTTTCAAATGCATTTTAATCGTTTGAAATTTAAAACGTATATTTATTACATAAGTTTGTCGAGTCATTTCAAATTTTATGAAAATCGGATGCATAGATCAATTACAGGGACAGTCAAAAATATTCCGTTACATTACGATCAATGGGGACAAATGTTTCAAATGCATTTTAATGAAATTTAAAACATATAATTATTATGTAATTTTGTCGAGTCACTTTAAATGTTATGAAAGTCGGATGCATAGATCATTTACAGGGACAATCAAAAGTATTCCATTACATTACGGTCAATGGGAAAAAAGTTCCAAATGCATTTTAATGAAGTTACACTCATTCGAACATAATAGAATTGGTATGAATCTATGAAATATATACTAAAATATGCATTCGGTACAATCTGTGATGCAAAGAATTTTTATTATTAACTACAGGGCCACACAAAAGTATTCCACTACACAATGCTATACGGGGAAACATTGTTTGGGGCGTGTTTTAATTATATTCAACTATTTCACATTTTATGAATAAGATATACGTTGCTGAGGTGTAATAAAAATTACTTCCTGCATATTTACAGATACGTAAAGATTTCGACTACTATACTGTATCCGGAGTACGCTCTACTATATAAGCAATATCTGAATATTTTTAAAACTTCGTTATCGTACGAACGCACCTCATTTGCTACGTTCCCGTGCAATTTCCAACTTGTTTAACTTTAGCTGAGAGCCCTCATGTGACATATTGTTGGAAAGCCTGTGACCATTGATTCATATTATGCAGCTCCTAAGCCCCTCCATCCACCTTTAACCCCAAGCTCCCGCACTGCCCCCCCCTTGACCCCTTGGTGAGAGCGTTTTTATAAATTTAAATCAAGGCGCTTAATGTGACATAGGTTGGAAAGGCCAATGACCAGTTATTGATGCTCTCCACCTCTGGTTTTTCTCCTTCTAATTTACCCTCAAGGGGGACATTTTCTTAAACTTACCCGAGACACGAAACCGTTATTGCTTGAAAAATCTGTAACCATTTACTCATTTTATGCACCTCCCGTGGATCTCTTCCCACCTTGCGCTCACGGGGAGGACTTTTTAATAAATTTAGATCGAGACCCCGTAAGTGACGTATGGTTGGAAATGCCTGTGACCACTTATTAGAGATTCGCACAGGCCAGCACGAGACCCGAGCCCGGCCCGGCGTGCAGGTTGGACTCAGGACTATTTTCGTGCCCGAGCCAAACTTTTTTCTAAAGGTTCGGGCCGAGTCGGGCTTAATTTTTTTTTCTGCAGAGAGTTTCATTGTTTTATTCGTAGTCTTTACGGTCCAAATTTTCATTTCTATTTTTGACACAGCCCGTATGAAAATTATCCTCTCCGTGTGCCGTGGTCCGTTTAAAAGTCAGTAAAATAAGGTCTGGTCCAAAAAATTTTTGCTCAAAATGCAAACATTTTTAGATCGTCATTATTCTACAATTATTTTTTTCTCTTTTTAAATAATTATAGATTTTTATGCTTACTAAAACATAGCTAAATTAAAATATTGTAAAAAGAGCCTATCTATCTAAAAGAGCCTATTGTTTTAAGCAAAAAATGTGTTGACCATGCAAAATTAATGTAGTAATACGCAAAAAAAAAAAAAAGATATGTAATACAGTTACACTTACTAAGAAGAGAACTTGTCAGTAATACATTTTTTTTTCTTTTCTATGTTATTCCGGCTTAGAGGATTTTATTGTATACCATTTTTCAGATTGTTAACATTTCAATACATGGAATATGGATTAACAAAATTAATAACTGAATAATTTGCATGCAAAAAATAGAAATTCTTAAAATAAATAAATAAATAAATAAATAAATGAATATCGCGGCCTGCGGCATGTCTATAAAAATGAAGATTATAAACTTGAAAAAAAAAGTTAAAATAAATATTTTTGGTCAGAACTCCTCATACGGGGCAATTTTTTATCCTAATGTATGAAAAACTCAATGTTCTGTAGAAATTCACTCGGGCTGGACCGAGCTCGGGCCAAGATTCTATTTTTATTTATGTATCGGTTGGGATCGGGCCGAAATTTTAACTTTTTCATCGGGCCAGGCCTATATATATATATTTTTTTTTTTTTACTGACCGGGCCAAACTTTTAATTCTTGTATCGGACCGAGCCGAATTGTTATTGCATATAAATTATATATCCTAAGTAACATTTTCTCTGGTTAACCCTTTCAAGGGCAGTGGCTAGAGGGTCTTGCCACCTAATTTTAATGCCAAAATTGACAAATGACACCAGTAATATTATAATAAAATATTACTTTTCTAATGAAAGTTCAAAATATCGGAATTTTATTTTAAAAGAAATTTGTTTGAATATTCTGGTGTCAGTCTATTATTTTATCATTTTTACGAATAGAATTCTTTTGCTCCTGAAAGGGTTAACGTTTATTAAATCATAAATATCAATTACCCATGAAATTCAAAATTGACTGTTGATAATGCAATCAGGTTTGAGTCAAGCCTGTTGTCACCACAAGACCATACTTAATAAAGGATATTGAGCCAATTAACTTAGGTATTCTTACCAAATTGACATTTTCTCCAACTAATGGAAGATAGCCTAAAGACTTAAAAGTGCTCGTGTGCTTTTCAAGAGTTTAGTTTTTTTTCAAACATATGTGCCTTATCAACAGATCCAGCGTGTGAGCAAGAAAAACATTATCTCTTGGGGCCTCTGGTGGACTCGCTACCAATTACTTTGTATCTTCCAAATGGCAAATTGAATTTTTAGTTCAAGAAGTGTGGCCCCGAGTCAAATTATTTTACTAAAGCTGTTAAGAGTCTTTCAGCAGTGAATTAAAACAATTTCAACCCTATTTAGGTCGGAAAAGAACAGTGTAACGGCCCATGTTTTACAGGTATAGTTTACCAATATTTTACCTTATAAATAAAAATATTATCTTATGACAAATGTAGGATATAAATATTTATATAAAATCAACATTTAAACTGGATGTAGTTTTGGCATCTAAGAATCATAATCCGTTCAAACGTATCGAAATTTGCAGGAATTGCTTCCCTCCGAATGGCTGCTATAGGTAACTTCTTATTTTCTTTATCAAATGGAAATTATGTGTCTTTAAATAACTATGTATCTATGAATACCTGTAACTAATAAATTATTAATAAATTACTCCTTTTATTTTGATCTTCTTTGTGTTTTAGGCCCTTTCTCCATTTATTTTATTTCCCAGTTAAGTCCTGACCTCCGTAAGAGCCAGGTGATATTTCACTGGAGACGGAGAGCCCTTTGGCCACTTTCCCATTGCCACAATTTATCCCCTTCCCCCGGGAAAACTTTTTCCGATTCCTTCATGAGACATATTATTCGATAGTTATATTATCACAATTTTATGTTATGAGCCTCCTGTTCGTCTAAATTTACCTTTCCCTCAAAGGATACTTTTGTAACTTACTAAAAATAAAACTATGTACTACAAAGGTTCAATACGATTTTATTAAAATTTTCCCATTATATGATTAACTGTTGGTCTTTAAAACTTAAAAACCAAAAAATGTTAATTATTTGTAAAAACAGGAGAAAGCCCCTGAGATCTTTAGCTTTAAAATATGCGTTAGCGATTGAAAGATTTCCGGAGCCTTTCCTATTTTTACAAATGATTTTTAACATCTTTTGGTTTTTAAGTTTTAAAAACCAGTTAATTTTATAACGGGGAAATTTCAATAAAATCGTATTGCAGCTTTTAAGTAAATAGTTTTATTCTTCGTAAATGAAACGCAAGGTGATAAGTGTCATTCGACTCGGAGCTCGATTTGAGTTTTATGTTTTTCAAGTACACTTTTGTAACTTTTTCTGATCTCTAGATCTGATATATAATTGGACGATCATTTGACCACTCTTTCATATTATATAATCCCCTTCCCCACTAATTTAACAATGCAGTTTGTATTCAGTTTTGAGTGTATATTTTCATTTTTTCTAGTGTTTCATGAAAAAAAAATTAATGGTTAAAAATATATACTATTTCGTTATATAAAGAACATGGTATTGCACTGCAATTTAAAATTATCTTTTTATTATTATTTTTTAGGTGTTGCTGTACGGAAGTCTTAGTCACAGGACTGTTCTATGCACTCCAGCAAATGATTTTATGAAAATTTTAATTTTATAAATCTTAAAATTATTGATGGAAGAGAATTTTCCCAAAAAACCTCTTTACTGATTGAAAATGTTTAACCATTTCTGTATGTACATATTTCTTAATGTGTGAGGTATTTTAATAAAAATTTTAATTTCTGCTTACCTACTAATCTTAACTCTTTTTTTATCATGATTAATTAATAAAACTGAAAATTCAAAAATAAAAAACTGACTAGAAAATGAACAATACTTATTATTATTGTGGAGAATATGTTTTCTCCTAATAAGGACATTCTGCTTTAATAAAATGAAAAACCTAATTGAATGCAAGACTAAACAGAGTCTTTCGAAAGTTGTTCTACACAATAATTTCAGCAATCTTTAATATAGAAAAAATGATTAACATTTTTCCTTGCTATAAATTCTTTTTTGGTTTATTTAGAAATAAATATGTATATATTTTTATGTAAGCAAAATTCTGTTTTTAAAAGAAAAGCTGTTTAAAGTTTGTTTGAAAATAACAATAATGTATTTCAACTTTCTACCTTCTGTAAAATTATCCATATTCTAAAATAAAATTGTATGCAATTTAAGGATAAAATGCAGTAGATATTAGCATGGAAGAAATTAATGTGATCCTAATAGATTCAAAAGAGGGTAGAAAAATCATATATTCATATAGTCTTTCATTTCACAGGGAAAAGAAATATAATTTAGATGACGTATGGTGGCTGGATGTGACATCAAAAAAGTAACCCTAAAATTCGTCACATTTGGCTGAATGCAACTATGTGTTTAGATGCGTCTGTCAATTCGAACTCGTATTTCTTTGTTTTTGTTTTATCATTAGAAATTATTATAGTTTAAAATGCTTAAGCATAATAAGGACACTTTTAAATTTAGAGAAATGCACAAATCAAGGTATCCAATGCATTTTCAAAATGTTTGTTTTGTTTGGACCAAACGAGGGCATTAAAATTAGAGCGATAATCTACTTCGCATGGCACACTGTTTTTACGGCATTCTGAATCTCTATTCTTTCTCTTAATTCTGGGATTCCACTCATTATTTAACCCTTTCCGGCACAGTGTGCCCAGTCCGGGGCACCTAATTTTAATTCCAAACTTGCAAACGGCACCAATAAATATTTGAACAAAATTTTGCTTTTGCAATGAAAGCTTAAATTAAGGAATTCTTAATTTCTAAAAAAAAAAATCGTTTTTAAATTTGGGTGACACTTTATAATTTCTCATTTTAATCCGTGCCGAAAAGTGTTAATCAGATGCAAGAATTTGCAAAGAAAAAATGGTGTAAAAATTAATTGCTCATCTTTACAATTCTGCTCATAACAGAATTTTTTAATTTGAAATGGTATAGCATTTTGATAAATTTGCAAAGGACTCTATATAACTATTGGATTTCGGAAAAAGTCTAATGTATTTTTTCATTTACATAATTGGATGTATAAATTTTATAAATTATTAAGTCTTATTTTAGAACATTAGTGATAAAAAAGCTTCAATGATGAAATTTTTTGTGAATTTCAAAGTATTATAATTTGTATAACAATATTTTTCTATACTTAGGAAACATGATTTTTTTAAACTAAAAAATCGCACAAAAAAAAAAAAAAAAAAAAAAAAAAAAAAAAAAACCATGTGTGAAGCATGTTTTGAAATAATAATAATAATATTCGCATATGTTTTGATGAAGACATGTAAGCGTTTAACTTAGATTTACCGTGCAGCAAATAAGCTTTAATCTTAATTCTTTCATATAAGTTAATTGGTTATCCATAGATTTTTAATTACATTTTATACAAAAAAGCATTTTTTGTGTTCAGTTTTTTTAATTAAATTATAATCAAGTGCATTTACGTTCATTTTAAAGGTTAGTTAATTAAAAATTAACAATTGAAGATTTGTTTCTTTCAGCTGCATCAGTGTTGTTCTATTTTAATAACATTTGTATTTGTATGTTTAACATGTGTAATTAAATTTCACTTTATTACATGAAAAAATTTTCATCTAAAACAAATATGTATTAAAATTATTATGCAAATTCAGAAAATATAAGTTAAGATGATTTATAGAACTGAAATGAAAAAGCTCAGAATTTTATTTAAATCATTTTCATTAACGAAAATGTTTTTTACCATAAAATAATTTACTCCATAAAGTGCCTTATTTATACGATAACTGCTGAAATACAAACAACTGGAGGCAAGTACATTAAAACAGCGAATATGTATGTCAGACATCTAAAGGTCTAATGCATCCTCTCCTTTGACATTATCATTCTTTAGGACGTTAAAAATTATTTAAATACAAGGTGGTAATATTAAAAAAATTCTCAAAATTTAAAAACCAAAGGTTTTATAATAAGATTTCAATTTTACCATTAATAACCTAACTTGTTTTAGTAAATTGAAAATAAAATTAAAAATTGCACCAATTTGAAATTTCAATAAAGCATGACAATACAAGAACCGACCGCAAAAACCGTATGTTATCGAGCACAATAAAAAATCCTTTATTTTATGGAAGAGTAATAATAGAGGAATCTAATGATCCATGTCTGCCGGTTGTGAAGTGGTGCATAAGCCGAAAATTGATACCACTAGTGCTTGACTCGTAGGCTTAGCATTGTGTTTTCCTACACCCAGTTTTCTATGTTTTTACATTTTTGACTGTAGGACAAACATAATGCTAAACCTACAAGTCAACTACTAGTGGTATCAATTTTTGGCTTATGCACCACTTCACGTCCGGCAGACATCGATCATTAGAATCTTCTATTACTACTCTTCTATAAAATAAAGGTTTTTTTTCTGGTGCTCGATGACGCAGGGTTTTGTGCGGTTGGCTCTTGGAATATGAGGGGGAAAAATTGAAATTCCTATTCTTCCGAGAATTGTCTTTTTTCATTCAATGGTGAAAAAGAAAGTCATATTTATTCTGAAATTGTAACAAACGTCAAAATTTTCGATATAACACTTAATTATGCCATCATATTTGGCCTTTTTCTACATAAATGCTCTCTACGATACCATAGAAGCAGGAAGTCACTCTGTTTAGTAGTTTAGGAACTATGCACATTTGCAACTACTGTTACATTTATCTGTAATCAATGTAAAACGAACTGCAATTTGAAAAATTATACGAGGAGGAGTCTGAAACTAAGTTTCCCATGTCGACTGTGGTCAGAGTTGTGTATGAAAGTCAAAAAATAGAATGCGACATTAAATATAAGACCTATATTTATTTTTTTCATAATTACCAAGTACATTCAGACATTTGTCATACCGCTTGATAAGCTTCAAAAAGTCCTCGAGGAAAAACTAAGAGTTTCATATACGGAAGAAACCTTTAATGGCTTGTCCGTTTGCAAAGCCCTGATGTTATTCTGGAGGGTATTTCGCAGCTTATCAAGCGGTATGCAAATATCTCAACGTGCTTGGTACTTATGTTAACAAATAAAGTTGCGTCGTATCTTTCATGTCTATATATATTGTTTGACTTTCATGCATACCTCTGTCCACAGACACCAGAGGAAACTTATTTGCGGACTCCCCCTCGTATAAGCATAACTCATACACTACTTACTTGGAATATGCTATTTCAAGTTTCTAGAAATCTATTTCTATTATAAACTTGCAGATTTAAAATCTTCATATTACTATTTTTTTCCGCGATTTATTTAAAAAATGCGGGTTTTTTTCTCTAAAAATAGAACTAACAATGAGATTATATATATATATGTATATATTAACTGTAATCTCTCTTTTATAAATCCTGAGTTACAAGTTATTTTGTCTAGTAGTTTTTGAATTACACTGAAACAACGATCCAAATTGCAATCTATTTAGAATCAATTGCAAATTAACCTTTAGCTTCCGGGGGGATTACCGTAGTCCCAAGAAAATAAATGTTGAAGAATACGGGGTTGGGATTATCTTTATCCCGAAAACTTTTTCCCCTCCAACATGCGGAAAAAGAAATCATTAAGGCCGTTTCGTTCAATAGGGGTCCGACTGATTATCGAGCTAGGGAATTTCTGTAGGGAAGATGTTAATTATCCTAGGGAAATGCCGGGAAAAAAAATAAACATTGTTTGCGCAGACGACGTAAAGCTGCTTATACCCCAGTGGCTACAAGGTATTTCAGATAGTTCTTGTTTGTGAGACATAATAATGAATAGATTATATTTAGCAAGTAGTTTTAGAGATTTAGCGTTGCTAATTTTGACTACATGTTTACTCTTAGAATGTAAAATGAAGCATTATTATTTTTTTCTTTCTTACTAATGCACTAAATATTAGAAAATACGTACGTAATTTTACGCACTGAATTGAAAAAAAAAATCAAATGTTTATAATTATTATTATATTTACGGAACTTATGATTGTTTTCAAGCCCAAAGGAGTTAGTTTTTGGAGCTTTTCTGAATTCATTTTTATTATTCAAAAACATACGAAATTGTTAACATATGAAACATATGAACGAGACGTGAAATTCTTATTAAAAAATTACATAATTGAATGGCGTTTTTAATTTATTTAATAAAGGCAAAAGCATTTCAGAAAATAATGTAAAATTTGTCATTTTGAACAAAATTTCCGATCACGAAATTTAGGGAAAGGTGGAAATTTGCTGGTTGTATTTTTGTTTCGGTAATGTCAATAAGTAATTTATTTATAACAAAAACAAAATGGAAAAACTAAATTCGATTCCCAATTCTATCAAAATCTTATCCTGTCAGGTTTGACAATTTGATGCCACACGTTAAGAATTATTCAGAAAGTTTCACATTAGAAACCAGCTTGATTCTATGGTCACAGCCTACTAAAAAGTCATGCGCAACTATATCTTTTGCATAAATGAGAATGGAATTATACATTATCTGCTTCAGAAAATTGTCGAATTCTAGAATTATTTATTATTTCTAAATAACCTATTCACTGTCAAATTCAAATGAAATAATTTTTAATTATGCAAACCATAATAAAGATTGCATTAATAATTTCTTAGTTATTTTTCATCTGACTCCAAAAAGAAAAAGAAGAAGTTCGCAATTTAGCACTTTTTTGTTGTCGTTTTGTACGCTTATCAATTACTTCGAAACTATTCGACTGATTCATGTGCCTTTTTTTTGTTGTTGTTTCATTGAAAGATTATTCTCTGCAATTGGTCAAGGACTGAATTTAAATTTCATGAAAATTGCCGCAGGGCGTTTTTTAGAAATTTAATAACAATACAAATAAATAAATTAAAATAAACTCATTTAAAATATTTAATTTTTAGCGATTTTGATCAAATAAAGTAGCTCTATCTTCTTCTTCATCTTTTTTTTTGTTTGTTTGTTTGCTAGAATGCTGCAACCACAAAGTTTATAATAATTATTATTATTTATATAGCTATTATTCTCGAATAAAACAAGGGAAAACAAAAAATAATGATTTAGTTATTAAAAACTTTCATGGCGAAACAATTGTTAAAAAATATAATAAATAATAATATAATTAAATTAAAAGTAAAAGCAAAAAGTATAATTAATAATAATAATAAAGTCTAAAAAATTGGAAAGAGTTTGAATTTCTTCAAAACTTTTGCGGTACACTCGTTTAATTTGAAGAATCATATTTCTATGGTGGTGGGATTGTTACTCTAACACAGAATGGTTCAAAAGTCTGAATTTCATATAAATTAAAATAATTAATGTCTTTTTTTACCTTCATTGGTAAATTTTGTTTAAAAAGCTAACTTTTACAACTTCTTTCACAGTGTCTTGCCTTTACGGAAAAATAGAAAATACTATACAATCTCTTTGTTTCTAAATAAAAATACCATAAATTTCATAAATATGTATCTATATTATAAAAGCGAAACGTATCTGTGCGTAACGCATACGTAATTTTGCCAATGCCAACACTTTTCCATGCAATTTCGGTTTTGCAATGTTCACTACAACAAATTTTTAGACTTCTAACCATCGCACATTTTAAATTTTTATTCTGTTGTATAGAAAGAAAAATGTACTTTTAAGTGCAATTTGTTTGAAAACTCTATCTAAATTTATTTTTGAGATATTAATTTTTTTTATAGTTTTTAGTACCAGTTTTGTAATTGTGGCAACAGAATCACTCCATTTTCTCTTGAAATTGAAAAAAAAAAAAAGAAAAGAAAAGAAAAGAAATTAAAATGCGCAGCGCTTTTCCATGCAATTTCGGTTTTGCAATTTTCGATTTTGCAAATTTTACACTTCTAAGTATCGCACATTTTAAATTTTTACACATTGTATAGAGAAAAAAAAATGTACTTTTAAATTCGTACTTTTTTCCTCAGCTCCACACTTAATTCACAGAAAAAAAGGAATTCGTATGGGTACTTTTTAGATGTAAGAGATTAAAGTAAAATGTTACAGAACTACATACTATATGGCTATTAATGGCCGGACACTTTCAATTATAGACATTTTGTCGAATATAAAATAAAAACATATTTATAGGATTCTTCTGAAAATCCAGGATGACAAAGACGATGTTTGACCTCATATTTATGAATGCCCATTTCATAAGAAGGAAACTTAGGGAGCCGATAGGGAAAAAAAAAAAAAAAAAAAAAAAAAAAACATAGAAAAACTATAATATGTGGGAACCCTCTTTAGATTAAATTATATGAAACGATCTGTCGATGCAGAGTAGAAATATATGGATATTGTACAACATTTCTACTGATTTTTGCATAGAGAGTATAATAAGGGAAATATAGCATTTCTTTTAAGAGCAAAAAAACCATGATAGTTTCGGAGTTTTTAGACACTCCGCTCCCCTCACAGAAGAACAAGGGGAAAATAGACAGTTTGTTCAGCTTTTTATGAATTTTGGGGTATTTTTATGTAAATTGATAATATCCCATTGTACAGTTTTATGAGGAAGATAATCATAGCTTATTTACTCCCCCTTCTGAAAAGCGGGGGATAAGCAAATTAACAGAAACTCATCTGATCTGTTATTTATAAACTTAGAAAACATTCTGACAATTTTATCTTCTAAAGTCATGATAGATTTGAAGTTTGAAGACCTCCCACCTCCCCCACCAACATGCACAGAAGAACAAGGGAGACTGAATTTAAAATATATATATAGTACCCAGTGTTTATATTCTAATTCTCCATATCTTACAAAAATTTATCATTATGACAATGAGAGGTTTTGAGATTACTTTTAATGCCCTTTCTTCTTCCCTCCATCAGCCTCGGCAGAGCAAGAACGTCAAAATTTCAAAAAATCATCTTATTCTAGTATTTATATTCTAAGATAAACCAAGTGTATTATTATTGGACTCATTTAAATATGATGTGGTTTTAAATATGTTAGCTTTTCTATGGATGCGCTTTAGTCAAAGCGCTTTTTTCCGTTTTATTTATTTATTTTTTTAAATTATTTTTTTATTTCTTTATTTTTTTAAACCACGAAAATACAAACGGAAGGGCCAGATAGCTTTGATTGTCTCTTTTTACAGTAATACAAGAGGGCTATATGTATTTATCAATTTTTAACCCTTTCAGGGGCAAGGTATTTATGTTCAAAAAATGCTCAATTAATTTATTAACTCTGAAATTTACAAATTTATTTGAAAATAACTAAAAGCTCTTTTTCACATATACTATGAAATTCAAACTGTAATAAAAAAATTGCTGGTACCACTTGCTATTTTGGGCATTAAAAGTAACAGTTAGCAGAGTGCAAACGGCGGAAGGATTGAAAGTCCTTGAAGAAATTTTAACACCAAAATCTTCTTCTCTGCTGTGTTGACAGAATTTTCATATCCAGACTTCATCCAATATTTCTTTATAATAATATTCGGTTAATTATTTTACAGATTAAATTAAAGTAGTACTATTCGTAAATATTCGTTTTACTTATAGTTAAAAACGAAGACCTTAATAGGAAACATAAATTACGTTAGATATCTCTTTATTATTTGTTAGTATATTGTTTAACGATTCCTTATATGTTAATTTCTAATTTTTTCTTATCGTGAAATTTCTTTTTCTGTTTTAATTTAAATCGTTGAAATAATATTAACAATGATTTTTAAGGAAATCACTTATGCGTTATTTAAATATTTGAAAATTTAGCATTTTTTAAAATAATGTATTTTTGTATTACCATATATACTTATAGTAATTTTGCCTATAACAAACCTTCATTTTTAGATTATACCCTTCAAGAAACCAAATGCTATTAAAACATTCAATAAACATCCATCAAGTTTCCTAATTATTTTTTAAAAAGACCGCTCAATTACTACTAATATATGTTTTATTTAATGACACGCACTTCACAGAAAAAGATAATTTTTATCATTATAAATTACATCTTTTCAACGAACCTAAAGCATTACTTTCGATTCCGACAAGTAAACAGAAACAACTTTCTCTTAGGGAAGAAAATTCCCTTACCTTCTCACGAACGTGTAAATCATTAACACATGTTCCAAATGATAGCAGCATTTTCTGGTCACCTGCGGTGAAGGGTCATTAAGAAAGGGGGATGAAATCGCGTCAGTTCTCCCGTTGTAAAAGGATATTTTAGATTTCACTGTCCCGAAAGCTAAAGGTTAATTTAACATTTGGCGTTCTAAATTTTCTCCATAATCTTTAATCTACTTGGAATCAAGTGACTTCCCATTTCGAATGTTAGAGTAAAATTTACCAAAAAAGTAAAATAATATCGATAGGTGCACAAAACTTATTTTGTATTTTTAGGCAAGTAAGAACATGCCAGAGACGAAAAGGTTTGTTTTGGACACGATTTTGATTTCCTTTTTTCTTATTTGAATGTATATATATATATATATATTCATGATACATATACACTCATTCAGAATTACAAAAAGAAAAAAAAAATGCATATTATGCGTTTTATGAGCATAAAATCCGTTTCACTAATGTATTTGTAAGAAAATTGTTTAATGTATCACTTGAATTAATTATTCTTCTTTATAAAATTACTTATAATCATAAATCAAAATACATTTTAGCATAATTATATTTTTTGAAAAACAAATTAAAAAAGCACTAACAATTTATGTATAAAAATCCTTATGTCCTAAATAAAATAGTTATATTTAAATTAAACTGATTCTTCTTATACTTGTGACAAAATAAAATTCCAATATGATAATACATTGACAAATTGGACCATTGTAATGCAAAATGTACCAATATTTTATTGTCTCAAAAGATTTTAAATATTAGATTTTGTTTGACATTTATTTCTAAGTACGATTGTGTGTATATGTATTAAAAATACAGGTTGATTTCAAATGAATATGCAGACTTTGCAAGTTTGTTAGAAAAAGAAAGTATACAATCTTTTGTTCTTCAACCGAAATAAAAGATAACAGTTGGAAGTTTACATTCAACACAGTTATAAGTGTTCGACTCCCTCTAGAAACTCTAATGGTATCGAGACCGTACGATCTCATCCCACACATTTTCAGCCTATCAGGTGTGACTAGAGTGTTTAAATTGGAAATTTCAAATAAATTAAATTTAAACTTTCAACTACTATTTTCTGAGGCCTGTAAAATTGAGATGGGGTATTTATTTTTAATCACCTTGTATTTCATAGTATTAAAAGTGAGATAAAAGGAAATCAAAAGAAACGAATCGAGTGAAAATTTCTTCTGTACAATGTTTTTACACTGTTGAAAGCTTGTAATAAACTACTCATGAAATTTGACCGTTTTTACAAAAGACAATTAAACAACAGTAATATAACTCTATTTTTATCATATTGTGATAAGTATAAAATTAAATTACGGTTATGGAACTTTTTTCTGTAAAAAAGGATCAAATTGCTGGACTGCTTGTTGCAAATTTCTAACAGAGTTAATCTTTCTGGGATTATATAAGACTGCATAAAAATCGTTTTCCCTTTTAGATGCACAAAAAACTTTTTGCTTTTTAAGAATCTAAATCTTTACTGAACATATTCTGAAACCTTTAATGAGTCTGGTAACTTTTAGTGTATTAAAGATTTAAAATTATTCAACATTTAACTTAATAAGCAATATTTATTAAGCATAATTTTAAATCTTTAATGCACTAAAAGTTACCAGACTCATAAAAGGTTTCAGAATATGTTCAGTAAAGATTTAGATTCTTAAAAAGCATTAAGTTTTTTGTGCATCTAAAAGAGAAAACGATTTTTATGCAGTCTTATGTAATCCACTCCTCATAAAAAAAGTTTCTTTATTATACTGGAATATTTTCCGATTAAAAAAATACATTTCCGTAAAGAAAAGAAAAAGTTTTTGCTCTACAGGGAAATTTTTACTTTTTTCAAGATTAGTTTAATGAACGATGCGGAAAAGTTTCCGTTTTAATAAAGAAAAATTTCCATCTATACTTCCGTTCTACCGAAACTATTCCTAGTGTAACGGGAAAGTTTTCCTTAATTTATAGGAATATATTCTATCATGAGATAAAAGTTTACGTATTGATTCGGAAAAGTTTCCAATTTAAAAAAGGAATACTTTCTATATATTCTACCGATCTACCGAGAAATTTCTTTGTGTGAATGGAAAGTTTTCCTTATTTTACAGGAATATATTCTGTTATTACAGATAAGTTTACTGATTGATCCGAAAAACTTTCCGTTTTGAAAAAGAATTCTTTCTGTCTCCACAGAAACTTTTAATTATAGACAAGAAAAGATTTTCATAAGAAACAGGAATTTATTCTATGTTTAAATTATAGTCTCCGAATCAAGTAGGAAAACTTTCTAGGCAGAAGGGAAAGACTTCCCTTTTCTTCGGATTTTATTCCGTATTGATTCGGAAAAGTTTCCTTACCGTAAAGGGCAACTGGAATTCCATTTCCTACCGGAAACTGTTTCAGATTTTTTTTTTTACAGTGCATAGCCACTTAGTGTCAAACTCTAAGGATTTTGACAACGTTCCTTATTTTTTAGAATCAAAGGGAATTCTAAAAATATGAGACAACTAAAATACTTACTTTGTAACGAAAGAATAACGTTAATCGCAGTTCACTTGTTTTCATGTTTTGTTGATAACAGCAGAATATAATAACTTAAAAGTTATAATGACCTGTAGCTTTCTTAAATTTCATAGTAGAATACTTTATAACTTACATCTTCTTAACAGAAAAATAAAGTGTATACTTACAAATTTGAAGAGGCCTATTTTTGAAATTGAAGAAAGGTGATATATTCAAAACGAAATGGCGATAAAAACATATGGTGCTCTCTGTACTTCACTACTAACACTAATACTACATTATTCAGGGTTCGTACGCTGGGATGTAGTCGTAAAAATAACAGAGGATATACGCTCAAGGCAGAGAGTATACCTTAGAATACGTATACTATTAGATTTCTTGAGAAACAGAGAGTATACGATGCACCTTTAAAAAACTCCAGACAGTATACGGCGTGTACCCCCGTATGCCCTCCACTACATCCCTGTTTGTACGTTTCTAGAAGTTCTAAGGACCTTTTACCAAAATTTTCGTAGCGTGATATTTGCTTTATTTAATGAGCAAAAACTTCTGTCTTCAGACCATCTATCATCATTCGTCTACCATATACCAACCATCATTTTACAAAATTTCTGGTATGAAAGCATTGAAAATCACATGATTCGTTTGATGCGTACTAATCTTATTCGTTAATCAAACGTCTAGTATCTTACACCTATCTTAGATTACTGGACAAAAGTACACATTTCGAACGAGTTATTTAACTGTGTATCTGCAACTAACTATAAACAGTAACTCTAATATTATTATTCTATAAAGTTCAATCGAATAATATTAATTCTTAAAAAAAAGTATTACTTCCTTAAATAAAATTAACTATGAAACATAATTCCTTACTTTCGTTAAAATATCCGTAATGCTTCTTCGTTGCTTTCAGCTCCCAGAACAATAAAAGTCACGTGGTCATGAGGTTTATAGATCGTATATGTCAGATGCTGAAAATCCGAATATTCTCATCTAATACTTTACACGGAAATGATAGTAAATTTTCTGCCGTAATAAGTTACTCAAGAGATTTCATAGTTTACACTACATTTTCTTAAACATTTCTGCTAAGGACTGTAACGTTTCTGATTTTTTTACAATGCATTCGCTTCAAATAACTTACACATAAATCAGCATAACGATTACGATTTATTAAATAACTCAAGAGAAATAATAGTTTGCATCATATTTTTAGAAACATTTCCGCTATGGACTGCAATGTTTCTGTTTTTTTACAATATACTACCTGAGGGTTGCAGGAGCAAAAAAAAATGCTTTAAATTGTATTTTTTGTGATACTGTGGGATCTAAGCTTTTAAAATTTGTCATGGTTATATTAAAAACTGCAAATGCTTTCTGAGAACCCATCAACAGAAAATTCTGAATTTAAGAGAATAAAATTAGCGAAAAGGATTCTAAAGATGTTCTAAATTATTTTTATAAAAATTTCAGGAATCCCAAACCAATTAAAAAAACAATAGTTGCAACTTAGTGGTTTTAGAACCAGCTCAAACCTAAGCTGCTATAATTTATGTAGTTACCAATATCACCAGAGAGTACAAAAAACCGTTCTCAACTGCGATTTCTGGAAGTTGAAAATAAATTCGGAAGGGGTGAAGCGAAGTGAAGTAGCGAAAAGCGTTCTGAATCAATGGTAACAATCTCTGATTCAACGCAGGCTATATCTTGTCCCAGTCCCTCTACGACCTGAGGTTAGCAGAAAACAGCAATCATTAGGGAATATCAAACAGATTTCAAAATTAATGTTGGCAAATTAATGGTAACAATCTATGTTTCAACACTGTCATTTATGTTAGTGTCACTATCACCAGAGAAATGGAAAAAAGCTTCAATATTAGTTTTAATGAAATGTCCATCACATTTCATTCGTCTCATTAAAATGAATATTTATAAAATTAGATGCTGAATCATAAAATAGAAATTATTCTGTATTATTTACTATTACGAACCTTCTTCTCTGAGAGACGACATATGCTCGTCCATAGAGGACACAGAAAATTTTGACATCGCTCACATCCTCGAGGATAATAACCCCTTTAATGTCAATGCTATAATAGTAAGTACTCAAATGATTTACCGAAATGTGTGATGTCACACCTCTTATCACCTCACACCCCCCTTGTCAAAAGTTCACGAATCCCCCCCCCTCTCTCCCATCCAAGCATGATGCCATTTGTGGATGTCCATTGAAGATTTTAATAAAGAAGCTACTTCTCTAATGCTACTAGCTCACTTATATGAATACAATGAAAGAAATCTTTTAAAATATCGAGTTTTCGCTTTAATATTGTTAAATTATTTTATTATAAGTTGAAATTGATCTCTATAAAATTCTTTTTTTACTTTTTTTTATTTTGTTTGAAGATTGTTTTTATGAGGATACTTTCAAATCAGAACACGGTTCAGGAAGTAAAAGTAACCTCACAGAATTTTTTTTAAACAAAACTGAAAAAGTAAAAAAGACCATGGTAGAGATCAACACTAGTTATCCATTAAAACAAATAATCCTTGAAATTAAGAAAAAAGCAACTTGTAATGCACTGATTGTCTTCAATTCAAACAAATAGAAAACAAATGATACACACCTTTTCACTTGATCAACAACAATTTTTATTTCTTAATTCCAATAAAATTTGAATTTAAAACAATTTAAATTTTGTTTAGAAAAAGAAAATCATGTTTACAAACAACTGATCTATTCAGAAACATTTAAAAGAAAGAAAATGCAATATTAATAACACATCTTTAATGGAATTCATACATCAATTAAAAACAAATCTGAGTAGCTATAAATTAAAACTACTTTCTTTTTAATGGAAGCAAATTTGAAAAAAAAGTCATTTTAACAGGAGAATCAAACATTTCATAACACATCGGCGCTTAACCGTGTGATATCAATCTTTACAAATTAAAAAAAAATTACAGCCTAGAAACACCTATAACGGAGAACAATAGTGTAAAATGTTAAAAAAATCAATTATTTATTTTCTTTGCATAATTCAATTCCATGTAGGTACATAAATTTTCCCAAAACAATATACTAATTGTTAGACAAATGGCAAAGGTATTGTGCATTCTATATTAGCATGCAAAGCACCAAATAAATTTAAGAGTATTTTTTTCATTAATTTTTCTAATTGCTAGTCACAATGTCTTTTATTGCATTTAAATCTGTTCGTTGTTTAAAACAGATACACTTAAGAGTCTGCTTCAGTCAGAAGAAACATCTGTTTATTCATGTTATTCTAAAATTTTGAAGTTAAATAGTTTCCATACGAGTATTTTTAAACATTATTTGTATTTTATTTTAATATTATTTTATTTATCTGTTTATTTATTTATTTTTATTTTATTTTATTTTATTTTTTTTTTTTTTTGATTTGATAGCTGAGATCGATTTTTACATCTGGCATTTTTTACCTTTTCGATTTAGCTATCTTGTATTTTAATGAGAACATTTTCACTTTTCGTGAAATTGAAAGCATTTTGAAAATAAAAGCATAATCACAAAAAAATCTACAAATAAAATTGAAAAAGGTAAAAAATGGTCTATAAACGGACCAACTTCAGCTATTAAATAAGAAAAAACTAAAAATATTGAAATGCAAGCAAGATATCTTTAAAAATTCCTGCCATAGGATTAGCGTCAGTGAGCCTGTCTTTTCATGTGACTGAAGTAGCTTCTTAATGAAAGATTTATAAATGCAAATGGAAACATCCCACTGAGATATCGATCTTCTGAAGATTGTACAAAAGCTTGAATGGCAGCAGACAAGGTACATCCAAGTTCTGCGTCACACACAAAACATTGCCAGGTGCCCGGAATAAATGAGGGGTCCAAATACCACTCATCTCTTATAGTATATTTCGCCATCTTTAATTGCCGAAAATTCTGTTATTAGATAAGGCAAAGAAAATTACTTTAAAATATTGGTGACTAGAGAATTTGGAGACCTGAATTTCATTGAATACCTGGCAACATTATGACACAGATCAGCTTTCTCAATTGACAGAGATTAATCATTATATTGTTTATAATCAATGTGCACAATATTCTCTTTATATGATGTTTCTTTTTGAATAATTGATGTCGTTTTTTATGAACTAACATGCATTATTATATGTGTGTTTCTAAAAAATAATTCTAAAAAGTCGTTTTTTTAGTGGTCACCTTATTGATTCTCATAAGATAATCGTTCATTTGAACGTATGTTAAAATGTGTTATTACTACAGGAACAATGATTCAAAAGGTTCAAGAACCCAGAACAGAGACACTATGCAAGAAAACATAAATGTTAACCAAAATATGCATTTTAACAATTGTATAAAACAATTTGCATTCAAGAACCTGTAACGTTACAAAAAAGTAAAAAAAGCTTTAAAAATGTATAATACATTGTGCACAGAAACAATTTAAAAAACATAAACAGCACATTTAGAGAGGATGAATAAATGAATATGTTACAGATTTTTCCTGCAAATCCTACTTTTAGTTCATGAAATCACTCTCTACCTCTTTTCATCATGGTATGCTTACAGACGCTCATCACAGTTTTGTAATAATTCGCTTTAAAAAAGATGTTCATCTGTCCAACAACTTAATAACCATTTCAACAATTTATTGACCCACAATGACACCTATATGAGCTACTCATTGAATTTTTTTGAACATTTAGGTCTTCTCTTATTCCAAAAAGGTAGGATATAAAATTTAGCAAAAAACATTAAAGTTATTTTTCAATAAAGTTTACTTAAACACTCTAACATTTGCTCAGATTGCAACAAAACAAAAGAGAAGACTGCAGATAGCTTGGCTAAAATTATCCTTTAGTTTCAGTTGATAAATCAATACAGTCTTGGTGGATTAACATAAATACATTAGTGTCAAATTGGTTAACTATTGTTTCATTTGATCTAAAGCACATGTTCTTGAATTACATACCTTATATTTGATTCTCCTACCAAATTGGAGAGATGTTGCAAAATTTGACACTTTGTTTACAGTCAACTTTTCAACAACTTAATAACAGTTTGAATTTCTATTCCCATTCATTCATATTGCCATAAAAAATGTCATGCTTATCAAATTTTCTTAAACATGTGAAGTCCTGAGATGTCTTCTTAGATTATTTTTATCAGAAAATGCTTTGAAACATGTTTCACAAACAAAAGGTTTCTCACCAGTGTGAGTCAAACGATGGATTCTAAGACTTCTATTCTGAGAAAACCCTTTGGTACATATTTCACAAACAAAGGGTTTTTCTCCAGTATGTGTTAAGAGATGAGCTTTTAGATTACTATTCTGCGAGAATTTTTTTGAACATATTTCACAAACAAAAGGTTTTTCTCCTGTATGGATTAAGAGATGGTTTTTTAAATTACTGTTATCAGAAAATTCTTTAAAACAAATTTTACAAACAAAAGATTTTTTTCCTGCATCTATCAAGAGATGGGTTCGTAGTTTACTAAACTGAGAAAATCCTTTGGAACATATTTTACAAGAAAAAGGTTTTTTCCCTGTGTGTATCAAGACATGTTTTCTTAGGTTACTCTTATCATTAAACGCTTTGGAACATATTTCACACACAAAGGATTTTTTACCTGTATGAATCAGGAGATGTCTTCTTAGATCATGATTACGAGAAAATCCTTTGGAACATGTTTCACAAATGAAAGGTTTCTCTCCTGTATGCATCGAGAGATGGGATCTTAGACTACCAATATGAGAAAATTCTTTGGAACATATGTCACAAACAAAAGATTTTTTCTCTGTATGTGTCAATATATGTCTTCTTAGGTTACTCTTATTATTAAACGCTTTGGAACACACTTCACACATAAAGGATTTTTCACCAGTATGAGTCGAGAGATGTCTTTTTAATACATGATTATAAGAAAATCCTTTGGAACATATTCCACAAACAAAAGGTTTTTCTCCTGTATGTACCAAGAGATGGGATCTTAGATAAGCAAAATGAGAAAATCCTTTGGAACATATTTCACAAACAAAACGGGTTTTTTCTGTATGTGTCAAGAGGTGTTTTCTTAGTGTACTCTTATCATTAAATGCTTCAGAGCAAACTTCACAAACAAAGGACTTGTCATCAGTATGTTTCGATATATATCTTTTTAGATCTTGATTATGAAAGATTTCTTTGGAACACATTTCACAAATAAAAGATTTTTCTCCAGTTTGAGTCAAGAAATATCATTCTAGGTTACTCGTATCAGAAAAAGCTATCGAACAAACTACACAAATAAAATGTTTTTCTTCTGAATGAGCCAAAAGGTGTGTTCTCACAGTGCTACTCTTGGAAAATGTTTTGGAACATGTTTTGGAGCATGCTTCACATATAAAAGATTTTTATTCTGTATTAAATGAGGAATGTTTTTCACTATGAGCATTTTGAGAAACAGAAAACTGATCGTAAGAGGAGAATTTTTCCTTCTGTATTCGATGACATTTTCTTCAGTGAAAAAGGTATGTTTCGAATTATAACAAAAACTTATCTAAATTATCAGTATGAAGAGATTGCTCCTATTTCATTCAAGGAAATGGCTTATTGAACTTCACTAAATGAGTTTTGCACCTTTGAATCTAAGAAGAAAAAGAAAAAGCACAAATCAACACACTGTTAATAAAAAACATTAAATTTTAATTCTGAATTAAATATTGTATTTGGAAAAAAATATTTCCTTAAACAGTACACAAAAATTCATAGATTAAAACCATCAATTATGTATTCTTACACAAATTAGAACTCGTATATTTCTTCATAGATACAGATACATATATGCAGGTGTGTATGCAGTATCGAGACTACTCTATATCTTGAGTGATAAAAACTCAAAATTTTTTTCAATTCATGCTTGTAAATTTACTTTTCAGTTCTATAAAATTTGATCTATTTGTTCAGTATATTCTAGAAAAATAACCAAATAAAATGTTTGCCTCTTTTTTTATCCATATATTTAGCCTGAACTCAATGTTACCTGTATTTCTTGTAAGTTGTACAAATAGTTATTCATATTACGTAATTATGAATTTTTCCCATTTTTTTTTTTTACTTTTTAAAATTAACACTGAATTTTATACACTTTTAATTTCTTTTTATAAAAATTGACTTGTGATTTGTAGCACAGCACTGCAAATTAACTTTGTCTGCCTGAAGTTAAAGAGGTCTTTGCCTGACGTAGCAACAAATTAAGTGAAGAACAAAACGGACTAATACAGAGCAACATTACGATCAACCAAGACTACTTTCGGCCGCTCGGATATGGTTCCACTAAGATTTTCATAATTAAAGCAAATATTTTTTTAACATGGCATTTATAAGGAACTGGAACCACTTCAGACTAAACAAGGTTTGGCTCAGAAAACTAGTTTTCATGTTAGATTTATGAAAATGTAAGCATTTTCATATTAAAATAAAAAGTTAAAGAAAAAACTACGATCGTACATGGATTACAAGTTACTAATTGTAATATTTTGGCACTTGCCTTATTTGTAAACGAATAAACAATTTTTAATGTAAAGAACAAAATAGCCTCTACCTTTAGTTACCAAAGTTGGACCGAAGTTGATGGTAATAAAATTAATTTATGCATTTCGTATTGTATTTTAAAAAAACTATGTGCAATTGTAATAAAAATTGAAAATAAATATTTTTATAGGTCGATTAAATACATTTATGAATCATTTTAAAAAGTGATTTTCTGCCCTCTTATTTAGATTTTTTGCATAAAGGAATTATTTCAGTCCACATTAATTCAGTTAAAATTTTTTAAATAACTCTTCCTTTTACATAAACATTTAAAAAAGGTTACAACTCAATTATATTTTTAAATGTGAAAATAATCTACTAATAACATATTTTAAATTAAAAAAATCCCCGTTTATTTCATGATATCAATGTCAATACAACAGATTATTTTAAATGTTTTCATGGTTTATAAATTGCATTTAACTGAAATGAACTGGTTGAAAATGAAAGTAATTGGAATTTTCTTATTTCTTTTGCATTATTAAGCAATTTTATAACAAAAAAATTATAACAAACATAAATATATTAAATAATGAGAAACAATGGATTTATTTGGATGCTTTTATATTTATTTCCTCCTACACCAAACAATTTTAAGTATTTTACTGAGGAAGAAACTTTAGATATATTGCGAGTACTATAAAGCATTCAAATAATTGCTTCTTATTTTTAACTCTCTCCCAATGATGGGTAAAAAAACTCATGAAATAACAATCTTCCAACTGTTGGAAATTGTCCAGACCTGAGATCTCTAGTCAATGTTTTGTCTATTTGGATTCATTGCAGGCCAACACAATTCCCTGAGACAACTTTTTGGTAATAACATCTTATCTGTCCCTAATATGTTTTGGTCAGAGATCAGATGTTATAACTGTCAAAAGATTGTCTGAGGGAATTATGTCAGGATAGTCTCGAACACAGTATATTATTCACATTCAGCAACATTTCATCAAGAATGTAATTAAAATTTTTGGTACTTTTGTGTTAGCTGGATGCCAGTGACCACTTGCCAAATCTTGTTTCAGTGTTCATCATTTGAATTGCAGCTCTATGCTGTCATTCATTCCATACAAATTTCATAACCAAAACTTTTTATTTCAGCATGATACAAATGTGTATACAATGATGATGAAAATTTAGGATTTACATAAATCAGGATATGCATTTTTTGTTTTGTATTTCATTAAGAGGATAATTTCGCGCGTATTCAGAGCAAACGTCCGTAAAGTTATGAAAGCTGTTCTGCAAACGGGGGTGTTTACGGAAGAGAAGGGGAAAGAATACGAAGACGCTATTCTTGCCAAACATCTTTCACCTTCCGCAAATGATGACTTCGCGTACGACTGTAGAATAAGAGTATCGATTTTTAATCGAATTTTTACATGTTTTAACCAATGAAAAAATGTCAATTTTTAGAGGGACAAAATTCTCTAAATGTTAATGTTTTGAATAATTGTTCACACACTCTCTATGCTGTCTTATCAGTGACTCATCGTATTTGTCTTTTAGAAGTCAGACTAGCTGGCCAGTTGAAGAATGTTTCTTTTAAATATTAAATTTTAAAATAGTTAAAATGTAAGCATTACTTAAATAATAAGCTCATATTGCATATTAATATTTTAATTGCTCTAGGATATTCCCACCGGAGCAATGAGTTCCCTCACCGAAGATTTGAGATTTTGTGTTTTTAATGGTAAAAAAATGCACCCCCTCACCGGAGCTAAAAATATCCCTCCTGGAGAAAAATGTCTAGAATCTGGACTTAGCTGATAACTTGAAGAAGAATATTTCATTTAAATGTATTTAAAAATATTTAACATCCAAGAATTATTTAAATAACAAGCTCATATTGCATATTAATATTTTAATTGCCCTAGGACATTCCCGCCTCCCGGAGAAACGAGTTTTGCCGTGGAAGATTTGGGATTTTGTTTGCAATGGCAAAAAGGCTTCCCCCCCCCCTCAGAGCCACAGCTATCCCTCCTGAAAAAAAAGTCTAGAACTCAGATTTATCTAATCAGTTGACGATGAAATATTCTTTTAAATGTTAGATTTAAAAATATTTAAAATTCGTGGAATAATTTAATAACAGTCTCATATTGCATATTAATATTTTTATTGCTCTATCCCACTCTCTTTAATGTATCACCTATTTTCTTATCAACAAAAAATACAATAATGTAAAATTATGGAACGGTGGTAGCATTTTACTTTCATGTCTAGGCTTTTTTATGATGATATTTTTTCACAGAATTAAATACATTAAAGAAATAAAAAAACAGATTAATACATTAGTAATAATAGATTAGTACATTGGAACTACCAAAAAAGCAATCAGATGCAGTATTAATTTCAGGCGATGGCACCCCCCCCGGAAGATTTGAGTTTTTGTATCTTCAATGATAAAAAAGTGCATTTCCCCCCAGAATAGGGGTAGCCAAGGGCAGACATTTCCCCCGAAAAATTTTAGATTTTGTGTTTTCAATGGTAAATAAGTGCAATCACCCTCCCCCCCCCCACACAAACACACAACCTATTGGAGTAAAGTGCCTAGAACTCGGACTTAGCTTAGATGATCAGTTAAAGAATATTCCTTTTAAATGTTAAATTTAAAAATATTTCTTTTTAATATTTCGCACTTGCATATTAATAGTTTTAAATGCTTTATTTTTTTCTTGCTTAAAATAGTTGAGATTTTTTTCTAACCGGGTTAGTGTTTATTTTTTCGATTTTGGCTGCATAATTTTTCTTTTATATATATATATATATATATATATATATATATATATACAGATACTTTCATTTTTACAAATTTGTAAAGGGCTTAGATTTAATATTAGCTTGTGAGTTTCTTTGTGTCATATATACAGGGTGTCCCTAAACAAATGGTATATACGCTAGGGAATGATAGAACACATCAAGACGAGTAATAGTAAATAGGAAACCAAGGGTCCCAAACGTTTTCCAAAGGAGATAGCCGCCATTAAAGTTTGGGGTCCAAAATTTCAAATACACATAAAAAACGGAAAAATTGGTCGTTTGATTTGCGGTTTTCACTAAAATTATTCTTTATGTTGGTATTTTCTTGAAAATAAATTATAAACATAAATTTCGAAAAATGCCGATAGAGGGCGCTTTAGACTTTGAAGTAATGAAAAACTATTTTTTGCCGTGATTTTTTGCATCTCATTAAATGGTTTCGTAAGCTTAGACTTAAACTTAAATTTTGAGCTCAAAATCTGAATAGTTAAAAGCGGTTAAGTAGCACAAACTTAACTGTGCTCAGAAGGTTTAAATTTCAAATGATTATAAAAAACAGAAAAATTGGTCGATTGATTTGCGGTTTTCACTAATACTATTCTTTATGTCGATATTTTATTGAAAATGAATTATAAAGATAAATTTCAAAATATGCCGATAGAGGGCGCTTTACACTTTGGATTAACGAAATAATCCATCCTTATACTATTTTTTGCCATTATTTTTTGCATCTCATTAAATGGTTTCGTAGGCTTAGATTTAAACTTAAATTTTGAGCTCAAAATCTGAATAGTTGGGAGTGGTTAAGTAGCACAAACTGAACTGTGTTCAGAGGGTTTAAATTTCAAACGAAACGGAAAACTATAAAAAAAAACGGAAAAATTAGTCGATTCGGTTGCGGTTTTTCTAAAACTACTCTTTAAATCAGTGTTTTCTTGAAAATAAATTTTAAAGATAAATTTCACAAAATGCCGATAGAGGGCGCCTTAGACATTGGAGTAGCGTACAACTATTTTTAACCGTTATTTTTTTTAATTTCATTAAATGCTTTCAAATGCTTAGATTTAAATTTTCAGATCAAATTATGAGTCGTTGCGAGTGTTTAAGTAGCGCAAAAGTGAACTGTGTTCGAGGGGGGGGGGTTAATTTTCAACTCCTGAACACACTTCAGTTTGCGCTTCTCAACCCCTCCCAACGATTCAGAATTTGAGTTCAAAATTTAAGTTTAAATCTAAGATTTCGAAAACATTTAACAAGTTTTGGAAAGCATTTAATTAGATACAAAAATAACGGTTAAAATTTGTAATTGGTTACTCTGAATTTTAAGGCGTCTTCTAACGGAAGTTTTTGAAATTTATCTTTAAAATTCATTTTCTAGAAGATACTGACTTAAAGAATAGTTTTATTTTAAACCACAAACGAATCGACGAATTTTTCCGTTTTTTATTAGCATTTGAAAATTGAACCCTCTGAACACAGTTCAGTTTGTGCTACTTAACCACTCCCAACTATTCAGATTTTGAGCTCAAAATTTAAGTTTAAGTCTAAGTTTACGAAAACATTTAATCAGATGCAAAAAATAACGTAAAAAGTCGTTGTTCGTTACTCCAAAGTTTAAAGCGCCCTCTATCGGCTTTTTTTTAATTTATCTTTATAATTCATTTTCAATAAAATACCGACATAAAGAATATTTTTAGGGAAAACCGCTAAGCAATCGACCAATTTTTTCGTTTTTTATAATTATTTGAAATTTAAACTCTCTGAACACAGTTAAGTTTGTGCTACTTAACCGCTTCCAACTATTCAGATTTTGAGCTCAAAATTTAAGTTTAAGTCTAAGCTTACGAAACCATTTAATGAGATGCAAAAAATCACGGCAAAAAACAGTTTTTCATTACTTCAAAGTCTAAAGCGCCCTCTATCGGCATTTTTCGAAATTTATGTTTATAATTTATTTTCAAGAAAATACCAACATAAAGAATAATTTTAGTGAAAACCGCAAATCGATCGACCAATTTTTCCGTTTTTTATGTGTATTTGGAATTTCGGACCCTAAACTTTAATGGCGCCTATCTCCTTTGGAAAACGTTTGGGACCCTTGGTTTCCTATTTACTATTACTCGTCTTGATGTGTTCTATCACCTCCTATCGCATATACCATTTGTTTAAGGACACCCTGTATACACATAACATATGCACCTTTGTATAAAACGACAAACAAAATCTTTATTTGGCGCTCCCCTTTGTCTTTCGTACTGGCGCCCAGGGCACATGCTCTTCTGCACCCCCCCTTCCTTCTTTATTTCGGCCCTGATTGTAAGAATAAATTAATACATTGGAACTTCGAAAATCACAATCAGGCGCAACGTTGTAAAATGCCTTAAATATGGTTCTCAATGCAGAATGCATGAATACCACACACACTAAATAAGCATATACTTTGAAAAAAAAGAAAGAAAAAATACTTTTTTGTGTTTATGAAGACCAATTATCAACGCTTGGGATATTGGCCCTAAAGGGGGGTATCGGCAGTCGCGTGACCCGCATCACCCACTCGCTCTTTCTCTTCATTGTTGTCTGTTAAGTTGTGTGCCAAGTCAAGTACATTGCAAGACTAGAAAAACACAGGAACCGGTGTGGCTGGGTTCTGTTGCCAGGGTAACTTGTCAGTAGAGTTTATTTTATTTAAGTCCGGTATTTTATTTTCTCTCGTTCAATCGGTCATGGGATTCTGGGAATTTTTGCAGAATTTCTGGAAATTTTGGTCTTTCCGCTTCTATTGTCGAACTTCCTTCTCTACGGGTTTTGGAACTTTAGAAAGCAGAAAACCTACTTGGGGATTTTCTTGTCTCGGATGCACAGCACAGATATTTATTTTTTTAGTTGAGTTGCATAATAAATTTACATAATGAATTTTTAGTGAAAGAGTATTGCTTTTAGTTGCATAGTAAATTTAGTCGGATTTAATTATGGATACTAACATCGACAAATCCTTATTATATCAGAAACTTTATCAGAGCTTTGAAAAATCTCGAAATGATACTCCTACCCTAGTCGTGCAAAAAATGGCAAATGATGTTTGGCGGCGGTACAAAAATGAGGCAAAGTGCGACAAAGATCTTGAAAGGCTCGTTTTAAAGAGAATTGAGGAAAAACTGCAGATCAAAAAGAAATAAACTTTTTTTCTAAGGCAAGTGTTTAATTTTATCAAACAAAGTTCGTAGAAATATAGAGTAGCTTACATTATATTCTCAAGAGTGATTTCTAAAGTCTCTAGTTAATAAAAAAAATCAACAAATTTCTATGTTTGTTGAAAACCTGTTTATTTTAAATTCTAAAATTTCCTTTATTTAAATGTTAAATTTTTACATTGCCTTTTTATTCATCTCATCAAATTCTATCTTAAAATATATTACCTTTGTATGTCAGTTGGTTCGTTTTATATTTCAAAAAGACGTTTGAGATTTATATTTCTTAATCTTATTATAGATTAGCATTTCCACTCAGGCTGTGAAGTAATACAAATCTTAATTACTTATAAATTGTTAAAAAATGTAATACAAAAAAAAATGCCTGCCTCTCAATAATATTTAGCTACTGCAGTCTTTTTTCGTGTGTTTAAAAGAATGTGCTAATTAATTGTTATTGCTTTGAGAAGATATTGCAATAAATAAATAATGTGCTAAATATTTGTTGTTTAAATACCAATTCCATAATTTTTTTATATTTCATTTCATCCTTTTTTGTTATCTAAAATGCAGACACGCTAACATATTTTTAAAAACTCAACATTTATAGCCGACAGAGAGTAAACGGGTCAAATGGGTTCATAAAGTACTGATTGAAGAGCAATAATGACTGACATATTATGGAATGGTTCACAAAAAAATTCTTGTTTTAATATTTAAAAAATAGCGAGCTTTGCTTGTTACGCTGGCCGATTTTTCCAAATGAACTTAGCAGGCCTGTGCGAAGGGGGCCGTCTTCCCGGCCGCCGAAATTGAGGATGCGCCATAAGTATTCTGCACACCATTATAAACCATTTTGTATTCTGTGGTTTGTTTATTACAATAAGCAACGATATATTAAAACCATTTTATACAGGGTGATTCAGCTCGTCGGTGACAAACTTTAAGGATCGATAGAGCACACCTAGACGAACATTTTTGAATAGGGAATGTAGGGTCCCTGAAGCGATGGTAAGGCGCTAGGCGCTTTCGAAAATTTGGGTGCCGAAATTCGAAACGTCATAAAAACTAGGGAAATGGTTAGATTTTCTTGCTTGTTGCGTCGAAATGATTCTGTTTGTTTAGACTTTCTTCAGTACCAATTTGATAAGCGTATCTCTTAAAACATGGATAGGGAGCGCTGCAAACTTTGGAGAGCTAGACAACAACTTTAAGCCCGTTATTTTGATAATTTAACACATGCTCGCCAAAGTTTATACTCTAACTTAAAGTTTGAACCCAAAAGTAGAGCCCTGCAAAAAGCGTAAGAGCCGGAATAAAATGTCAAAGTACAGGGTGGTCGAAACTCGAAGGCTCCTAAGAGATAAACAAACAGATTTCTTGACTTATGGCATGCATTTTCATGATTCTGTTTGCTGGGGCTCTCTGAAACTCAGTCGAACGGTACAAAAAGAAACATCGATAGGGGGCGCTTTGGGCAAAAAACATAATTCGTTGACATTTCGGACGCTAACTGGAAACGGGGCGCTACGATCAGTTAGTAATAATGAAAACACATTTTCTACCTCTGCTCAACATTTCTGAATAAATTTAGACCAAAAACATCAATGATACTGGAAATTTATTTACAAAAAATAACACTACAGAAGATGCTCGAAATTTCGACCTTGGGCCATGATGCAGGCTTCGCACCTCCGTCGCATTGAGGAGTGTGTGTTTCCAACAATGCCAGGAGTATCTCTGATCTGCCCTGCAGCTGCCACAATGCGCGCCACAAGTTCTTCAGCACTGCTGACAGGTGTATGGTATACCTCGGCCTTCAGGTAACCCCAAAGGAAGAAATCCAAGCAGGTGAGGTCTGGTGATCGGGCAGGCCAGTGAACTGGACCCCCACGCCCGATCCACCGCTGGCCATACCTTGCGTTTAGATGGAGACGCATGTCGTTCGTGTAATGGGCCGGAGCTCCATCGTGCTGGAACCACATCTGGCGACGCGAACCTTCGGGTACGTGCACCTCCTCCAGAAGCTGCGGAAGCACTTGATCCAGGAAAATCAGGTAATTTCCACCTGTCAGCCGTTCAGGTAACAAATAAGGGCCAATGAGGCAATCCCCCAGAATGCCGGCCCACACATTTACTGAGAAACGCTCCTGGGCTGCTCGGCTTCTGGTTTCATGTGGATTTTCATCACACCACACATGACTGTTGTGGGCGTTCCACATTCCCTCCCGGCTGAAGGTGGACTCGTCCGTAAACAAAATGCTGTTTACAAAACGGGGATCCCTGGATCTCATCGCCAAGTACCATCTTGAGAATTCCACTCGAGGGCCAAAATCCTGCTCTCTGAGCAACTGCACCCGCTGGATGTGGTAGGGGTGCAGATTCCGGGAACGTAAGATGCGCCACGCAGTTGCTTGCGAAATGCCAACATGTCTGGCGATATCTCTCGTGCTAAGACCTGGGTTGTCCTCAACCAGGTTAAGCACAGCCTCTTCGTTGTCGGGGGTGCTCACTGATCGCTCCCGTTCAGGCCTGCCTCCGTCGAAAGATCCCGTTGTAGACAACCTCTGGTGTACTCGAGCGAAGAAGGCATGGCAGGGGATTTGCCTGTTGGGGTAACGCTCGGCGTACAACCGCTGAGCGGCTCGTCCATTACAACCAGCAGCGCCATACGCCAAATGCATGTCAGCCAATTCAGAGTTTGTGTACCGTTCCATCCTACTACCGATCTGCAGACAAGTAACCCGAAGCTTAAGTAGGTACCGCACGTTCAAAAGACGTGTCTGCGCATACAACTACGTCATCTCGCGTTGTCGTCTACGCATTACGTATCTTTTGCATATCGATATGGTACGATATCTTTTGCATAAATCAGCAAAAAGCACCTTATGTAAATTTTATTGCGCGCATTGTGCATGATTGAAACCAGCTATGTTTGTTAAAAAAAACAAACAAACTGCAGTTTTAATAGCTTCTTATGATAAGTAAATTACTCTCTTGTTTTGTTTCTAACTGATCGTAGCGCCCCGTTTCCAGTTAGCGTCCGAAATGTCAACGAATTATGTTTTTTGCCCAAAGCGCCCCCTATCGATGTTTCTTTTTGTACCGTTCAACTGAGTTTCAGAGAGCCCCAGCAAACAGAATCATGAAAATGCATGCCATAAGTCAAGAAATCTGTTTGTTTATCTCTTAGGAGCCTTCGAGTTTCGACCACCCTGTACTTTGACATTTTATTCCGGCTCTTACGCTTTTTGCAGGGCTCTACTTTTGGGTTCAAACTTTAAGTTAGAGTATAAACTTTGGCGAGCATGTGTTAAATTATCAAAATAACGGGCTTAAAGTTGTTGTCTAGCTCTCCAAAGTCTGCAGCGCCCCCTATCCATGTTTTAAGAGATACGCTTATCAAATTGGTACTGAAGAAAGTCTAAACAAACAGAATCATTTCGACGCAACAAGCAAGAAAATCTAACCATTTCCCTAGTTTTTATGACGTTTCGAATTTCGGCACCCAAATTTTCGAAAGCGCCTAGCGCCTTACCATCGCGTCAGGGACCCTACATTCCCTATTCAAAAATGTTCGTCTAGGTGTGCTCTATCGATCCTTAAAGTTTGTCACCGACGAGCTGAATCACCCTGTATATTTTGATATCACAATCCCTATATGCCTATATAAATTTGTAGGATTAATAATGTAATTGATTGTAACCTTTTATAAGTCAAGAAGTATTGATGTATAAACTGTCATAAAATCTTACGTAAGGAAAGAGGGGGGGGTGTCTATTGTCTAGCATTTGCTTATATTTTCTTACAAAAGGAGGAGGGGGTACAAAATGACTAATAATATGCTTACGTAATACTTGAACGGTCCCATAGAGAGGAAACCAAAAAATGTCTTTCAATCCTTCTATCAAGATCTAACGATTATGCAAGAAAAAACTACTCAGAATACGGCTGCCGTGTATGGTGTAGGCGAGGACGGTGCGGATAGCACCGACCGTAAACAAAAATTGATGAGAAACAAAGAAAAGTAATATTGTTTTATATGTGTCTTGATTTTGTGTAGTGTTCGTCATTTGTCTTCAATGTGATGTTATGTCCAGCAATAAAGTGTGTTTCTCCAAAGAAGATCCAAGATATTTCTCTGGCCCACAAGTGAGTACCCACTCCCCGGATGTGACACAAGAAATAAATTTATATATATACTTTTTAAATGTTTAAAGGACCAACATTTTGCAAAAGGATTGCGGATCAAGATGTTCAATGAATTTGATCGAGATCTCAATAAACCTTTAACATATGCTCAGTCACATCCAGCTCGGTTTGTAAATTAGTATGGTCGCATGACAATGATGAGATATCTGTAGAAAGAGATAAATACTTCACACTTCTATGTATGAAAAGGATAAGAAATAAAATGCTTTTAAAATTCAAAAACTTAAAATCTTTAAATTCGTTATCGTTACTTTAAATCTTAATCTAAAATCCGTTTTACCTCTGATAACTTGTTTCCCAGCGCAACATTTATTACATTCACCGTTAAATTCAGAGAGTAACTTAAGCTAGGAAATGCTGACGTTTGGATAATTCTTTTTCGTTTGCGTTTAAAATTTTGTACCTCACAGATCTCGGAAATTGCGAGGTTCTCGAGACCACTGGTCAATGAAAAACTAATTAACCAAATAAACTAAATGTTCCTTCGAAAATTTACCTTAGCTTCCTCCTGGAAAATATTACAATTCCCAACATATTAGCAAGAGCACACACGAAAAAGATTAGATTTTGTCTATTCGAGGTGTCTGCACAAGCTACGACCAGTGTTGAAATCAGAAGGGTGAGCCGGGGTAAATTACCTCTCCCCCCAGATGTGAAACATCCCCCAAGGAAAAATTGAGATTTTTGTGTTTTCAATAGTCAAAAAGTGCAATCCTCCTCCAGAACTCTATGATGTTCCCATTGGAGCCATAGAAGTCCCTCGCAGAAGTGTCTGAATTCAACACTGGCTACGACTATGTGGGCCTCGAAATTGATGCAAATGGCTCGAGCTACATCCCATCAAATTTGAAAAGAGACTTCACACAGAAGTTTCCGAGTCCAAAACCTTTTCTTTTATTAATCGCCAAGTTACTTCTTACACAGGCAAATATAGATATAGCTTTCTCTAATGCATATGCGCCGATTTAAGTATGTACAAAATATATTTAAGTTTTGAAATGACGAAAACTGCATTTTATACTGCATTCGCTATTCTCAAATCCAATTCGACGGAAAAATGTAATTATCCTATAAAGAAGAAATAATATCTTTACTTGCTGCTCTTCCAGCTAAATCTATTTTGTATTGGTTTACAAACGCTCGCAAAAAAATCATATAAAATGTTAAGAACACAAAAAACAGAGGAAATAATTAATCTATGCGCGTGCCTGAGATAGCCAGAATTATCTATGGCAGGTGTTAGTCTGAAAATTTGGGTGAGGGTAGCCCAAGGCAGATCCTAATGTACACGAACCTTAGATTTCTAATTTTTTGATAATTAGCCGAGAATGTTAAAATTCAAAACTAATCAAAAATGGATCTTTTTCACAAAATGGCAAAATCGCGCGCACGCCTGAACCAGATTTCACAACCGAAATGAAAGGAATTACGAATTTTCTCTAATCAACGAAAATTACGAAAACTAATAAAGATATGGATTTGAAATTTTCAGAAGACATGCAGAAAAATGTTTTACACTCGTGTATAAAATTTTTGGGTCAGTACTTTTTTTTTAATGATTGCGACAGTGCAAAAGGTAGGAGAAATAAAAATACAGAGATGAACATGCATTAAAAACAAATTAAAAATAGATCTTTTTTCCGATCACTCCCTCCCTTTAATTTCTGAAATTTGATGGATCAGGGACTACATGGCACGTAGACAATTTCTTGATTATTAAACGTTGTCGGACTCTAAAAATATAATTTAAAAGCATTTTAGCAGTTTAATCGAAGTTAATTAATGTATTCTGTGGCAATAGTCCTATGATATGAGTTAAGAGTTCGTCTACAAATACTCTATATGTACATTTAAAAACATGTTTTCCAAAAGATAAACTTATTTTATCACAATTATCGAACATTAACGGCACATCCTTT